>JAOTON010000204.1:0-705426 GCA_034440635.1 Lepas anatifera
CTCAGCATCCGTTGATCTGTGGCTGTCCTTGCACACACACAAGCATCTATACCACTACACTCTCTCTCTCTCACTGTCTCTGCATGTCTCTCTAAAGTCTCTCAGCTGCTCTGGGCCGACTTGGCATAATACTGCCTAATACTACGGTGCAACATTGCAACTCTGCAACTGTCTGCTACACTCTCTCTATCTCCATCTCATGAGGGACGCTAGCTCAGCGCTCCTTATATACGCCGAGTCGGCAGGCTTGGTTACATACGCCGACCAATCACAATACAATACGTCATAGGCGACAGAGTATGGTTCGATGCACTGGTCTGGAGGCTGATGAAATGCTGATGTAATCCAAGGCCAGACAGTGGCGTGACACCAGCGTCAGATCTCGTGAGCCAATAAGCGTTCGATACGTCATAGGGCGTTGGCTGGGGTGCATCGTACGATGGACCCGTGGTCATGAACCGACAGGCTACTGCGCAATAACTGGCAGAGCTCTTTGCCTGAGTGTGACTGCACTTATAATGGGAGGGGGACGAGAAATGAATATACATACTAGAGGACCATTAATTATCGCGTCATTTAGCAATTAAAGTGAAGGTAATAAATTTTCGTTACAACCTTATCACATGCCTACTTTGCAACATGTTTTATATAGGGGAAACAACTTGCCAAATCCGTACCCACTTCATGGAACATTTAGGACACGCTAGGAGAAAAGAAAAGGGTAAGTATCTAGGAGACCACACCATATCACATCACCCTACTACACGCATCACAGACAAGGACTTCGCAATAAAAATTATTCATGTTTGTAAAGACTCGGCAGAATGCAAAATTAAAGAATCAATAGAAATCCGAAACCGCAGACCACAAATAAATAAGCAATTCTCATCGTGGCGTCTCCTACAACCAGTACCATACACATACACTTATACCACTTAAGACCAAACCACCACGCATAAACACTCGCCATACCACCACACATCCATCGCTGAAAATTGTTTTTACTCACTGTTACATCCATAGTTTTGTTGCATACTGTGCTTTTATGTGTGTTTAGTTTCTGTATCCTGTAGTTTTTAAATGTCTTTCTGTAGGTAACTCATCACACTGTATCCTTCGCGAGATGTTAAACATTGTTTTCACGTGTACCTGCTTGCTGTTCGCCCTAAATTCAAATTGAATTTAAAAATCATTGCTATCAATGACTTTCAAATTCAAAACTTGCTCCTGAAGAAGACACGCCGTCGAAATATCAATATACTATTTGGCATTTCCAATTTCATTATACTATGAGCGATTGCCGGTTAATTTTTTTATAACATTATCATCATGACTTTCACGCTCATTACAACACTTCAAACTCTTAATACTTCAACGGAGTTCTGCATGTATGTTCATAAGCTTGAAATTCGAAAGAAAACAATTCATATAATTATCCACACCAGAATATGTGCTCTAGGTGGCTATGGATCAGGAAAAATTATGAACAAGTTTGCTAGCATCTACATACCAGACCGTGGGTACGTTCAGGCACACCATGGGGTGGATAAGCCTTCCGGATGGGGTCTTTTGAACCCCCCTGACCGAAGGTTTCCAAGATGGCCAAATATGGCTGCGCACAGCGCCACCGTACTTGGCATAGTTCTTTTGTCCTGTTCATATACTTATTGTTGTGAAATTCAATTCAATTGTTCAATTGTTCAGTTGCTGTGAAATTCAGGTCAAAATATTTCGAACTTCATATTTTTATTTTGAACTGACAACGTCATGTCGCAAATAATTTGAAGCATTGGGACAAGGCAAGCACATCGATGTATTATATTCTGCTTTAGGTCTAATGGTTCTTGGTTTATAAGGTGTTTTCTAATTTGGTGCATGTGTGGAAGATGATAGGGCAGTTATATCGTCTTTCCCAATTGTTTGTACCACCTTTGGTATTGCACATTGTAGGTTCAAAAGTGACTGCTTCTCCAAGCGGTAACAGGTACCGTAATAGCCCAGGTGTGACAGACAAAAGACAAAAGTACGTACCTGGCCAGTTGTTGGCATTTGCTGAAATTTGGCTGTTCATTTAGGGGAATTTTGGTGCCCAGAATAGCTTCCCTATACGCGGACAGGGCACGCCTTAGCGAAATTATTTAGAGGGGACTGTCCCTTCTCTCCTCCTCGGATCTGTCCTTGAACCACAGGAATGGCAACTGACCCCAGTCAACCTGTGCTGAACTGATAACGACTGTGTGTGCGTGGCAGGTAGTTATGATAAGGCGGTGGTGCTTTCGATATCGTCAGCTGCATGGGGAGAGCTTTCAGCTCTCAGGCCACAAAGCTCCAGTAGGGTTCTGACGTTAACATTAAGACGTGTTTGCAACTGCTTCGATGACTTTCTTTTGTGCAATCTTTACCCTGTTTGCCGAGAAATCCAAATGACCATCATGATTATTTGTCAAAACGCTCTAAGGGACGCTGAAGTGGACGGCAAGGCAATAGCAGCGTTAAGGCAAACATGAGGACACTGTATCGTCCTATATGAATAAATTCAGATAATTTATATATATATATATATATATATATATATATATATATATATATATATATATATCAGCTTATTGACAGAGTGGGCGGTCCTCTACTTACTTCCACCACTCAAATGATCGGCTAGGGGCGCGGTAGTGGAGTGGTCAGCGTAGCTGGCTTCCACGCAGCCGACCCGGGTTCGATCCCGGGCGGCTTCCCTGAACAAGGAGCAAGCTGGCTCCCGAGAAACCCTTCCAACAGGGAAAGAGTTGGCGACACCATAGGACCCTGGCAGATGGTGCGTCGATAAGCCACACAAATTAGTCCAATGCTCAGCTACTTGTAGTCCTTCCAAATAGAAGAGGAGTAACTGTAGCGGTTTCTATCGGCTTCTATAACCCACCAGTAGCGAAGTAGCGGGCAGCGGACGCAAAGGAATTCAAACCCGCCACCACTACAGTACCAACAGCATATTAGTTCAACCGACACCCGGAGAAAATTAGTAGATAGAGACTAAATGCATTTTTTGTTATATGATTTTGCCAGCACATCACACACTCAATTTTTCAACTTTTAAGTAGTACACAGATAAGCAGTAGGCTTCCTTGAAATGTATTCAAGAATGGCGACACGACATTTTTGGTAGGATTTCAGAAGCGTTGAATGATACGAAGTAGCGATAGTGGAGAAGCAGGTAGTGTTTTGTCATTTTCAAAAGAGAAGCGTAAGCAGCTATAGCGGTAATTTTGATATTGTTGACATAAGGTGGGGTCAGGTTTTTGGGTCATCTCATTATAAGTCTATGGTGAAAATTAAAAGGGCTTGTTTTCAGTAAATACCCGTTAGATAAAGCTAAACATCCTCAGCCCGTGTATGATTACCACAATCCTGACGATAAAGTTGAGTTGTTTGACCATCTGACCTCTCAAAGGTCATGTCAGGTTACAGGAGCTTACAGTGATTGTTTTACCAATAACTTCTCACTGAATTGAGATAAAGCTCTTACTTTGCTTGCATTATCCTTGTATTGTCACGGGGAGTCGATTGATATGCAACATGACTATGCCAGGTCACCCTGTGACCCTGACCTAGCTCAAGGTCAGGCCATTTTCACAATTTGACCTAGCAAGGTTATAATATACATCATTCGATTTGCCACGATGAGAGAAATCCAATGATGTATGCATTTGTTCTCTAGCTTTGCTGAGTAAATATCTAGAGATGGAAACGTACACTACCCTGTAGTAAGTCTATGGAACTTTCTTTGACCTATGCTGACCTCAGGTTTGACCTGATATACAAATGTTACGTTTAATATCCCTTTGTCTCGTCAAGAACTTTCGAACGCTGTCTATAATTTTTATTTAGATTTCCTAGGAAATGAGATACGGAGGGGGAGAAAAACGCCCCTCCTCCCAGCGGGGCGCATCATGCCAGGGACCCCAGCGGGGCGCATCATGCCAGGGACCCCAGCAGGGCACATCATGCCAGGGACCCCAGCGGGGCGCATCATGCCAGGTACCCCAGTGGGGCGCATCATGCCAGGGACCCCAGCGGGGCGCATCATGCCAGGGACCCCAGCGGGGCGCGTGTTAAATAGTTTCTAGTCTTGAATACCCGTATAGTGCCCTAGAAAGCGACACAACATAAAAAATACCGAATGGAAAGAGGTAAAGTGCAGACAAATGTATGAATATCGCTAATATGTAACGGATAATATATCGATGAATATGGAGACGGAATTGGGAATATAGTCTGCAGTTCTGCAGTTCTCAAATCGGAACTTATTCTGATAAACACTTCATTGGATTCATTGGATGGACATGTAACGGGTTACATTTCTTTTTATTTTTCGTCCGACTTTTCTGGGGAGGATTGGAAACCTCGTTAAGAAGGTATATGTCGCCCCTAGACCCATTCCCTATTAGATCTATCCTTACAGAACACGCAGAGCGGTCCTTGCGTACCGCCAGGGTGAGCCGGAAACGGACCTCATGCGCTGTGGCCTGGTGTGAGCCAGACCTCCAGAGACTGGTCACGCGCTTGGCCATCCCGTGACTGCGAATCACGCGAACGGAAGGCAGGAGAGGGGTACCCTCGAGAAAAGCAGGACAGTCGCGCTGGAAGACGCCGAAAGGTCGGAAGTGAGTCGAGTCAGGAAGAGGATCAAAATCGGAACAGAAGAAGCAGGCGTAACAGAAGAGACAGTCAAGTGAGAAGGGGTAAAAATATCAGAGGTGGCTGGAGATAAGGACAGTAGAGGCGGAAGAAATCAAGAGGCAGGAAACGGACAATGGATGAAGTGGATCGAAACGTCAGATGGGAAGAGAGAGAGAGAGAGAGAGAGAGAGAGAGAGAGAGAGAGAGAGAGAGAGAGAGAGAGAGAGAGAGAGAGAGAGAGAGACAGAGACAGAGAGAGAGAGAGAGAGAGAGAGAGAGAGAGAGAGAGAGAGAGAGAGAGAGAGAGAGAGAGAGAGAGAGAGAGAGAGAGAGAGAGAGAGAGAGAGAGAGAGAGAGAGAGAGAGAGAGAGAGAGAGAGAGAGAGAGAGAGAGAGAGAGAGAGAGAGAGAGAGAGAGAGAGAGAGAGAGAGAGAGAGAGAGAGAGAGAGAGAGAGAGAGAGAGAGAGAGAGAGAGAGAGAGAGAGAGAGAGAGAGAGAGAGAGAGAGAGAGAGAGAGAGAGAGAGAGAGAGAGAGAGAGAGAGAGAGAGAGAGAGAGAGAGAGAGAGAGAGAGAGAGAGAGAGAGAGAGAGAGAGAGAGAGAGAGAGAGAGAGAGAGAGAGAGAGAGAGAGAGAGAGAGAGAGAGAGAGAGAGAGAGAGAGAGAGAGAGAGAGAGAGAGAGAGAGAGAGAGAGAGAGAGAGAGAGAGAGAGAGAGAGAGAGAGAGAGAGAGAGAGAGAGAGAGAGAGAGAAAAAGGAACAGGAGAGGGAGAGCAAAAAATTAAAAATGCTGAGAAAAATTAAAAATGACAAGACATGATAAAACCGAACTAATTATAGCATTGCACCTGCAGCAGGCACATTGCGAATTAAGCCTAGAACATTTGTGGGCAAGGTCAGTGCACACAACCCATAGGCGGATCCAGGGGGGCAAAAGGGGGCAGGTTCCCCCGATCGACCCTCAGCGCCCCTTGAAATGGTCACGGCGCCCCCTGAAAGGTCGATGGCGCCCCCCCTGAAATGTCGCTTCCCACCCCCCCCAGGATGCGAAAATCGGCGCCCACCGATAGGATTTGGCGCCCACCTTATAGGTTTTACCGGTCAAAAGTGGCGCCCCCTGGTCCGGATGGCGCCCCCCCGATCGGCAATCCTGGATCCGCTTATGACACATCAAAGGGGGCCCACAATCACACCTGAAAAAATAATGCGAAGCTTTCTCTGATCCTTATATTTTTATGTGCTCTGTCTGCTTCTAGTTGATGAAATGCTATTTTTGTCCACCTCAGTGTCTTTTTTGCAGTTGTTTGTCTGCACTTGCCTTTAAAAGATCATATTTATTGGGGAAATAACCCTCAATTCAATGCAAAGTTAGTTGTTTATTTTTACTATAAAAGCCATTAATGGTAGGACTGTATTTTCCTGAACTACCTGATTGAGTCACCTGCCTCATTTTGTTCACTGGCTGCTCCTATGCCCTGTAGGGTAGGGTGGAGTGAAAACAAATCAAAATTATTTGGATCGTTCCTTAACATTGTTTTTCTATTGCGCTAGGCCTTATGAAACTCAGGAGTGAAAGAACTTTGGAAATCGGACCACGGAAACATGAGCAATATCGAGCATTTATGCATGGATGCGTGAGAAACTTCAGGCCTTGCAGTCTCCATTGAAAATCTTTTTCGTGCTAGTGTACGGTGGTTTACGGGCTGGTTTTTAGAGCAGATTACGTGCGTTTTGAAGCGTGGGAATCACCCTAAACACATGCAAGACGTGATAATAGATCCCATCTAGTGAATAGGTATATTTCAGCTGCAGTGGCGGATGCAAGAGGGGGACAGAGGGCTCAAACAGGGCTCCCCGAAATTTGTGAGTGCCTATAGTAGATGCATACCTGAGGCTGTCCGAGGTTGTGGCGGGGTTGGCCCGAGCCCCTAGCCCCCCAAATATTGTCCTGGATCTGTCACTTTTCTGTTGTGTATTAGACATGTGCAAGACTCATCGACGAATCTCTTTTTAAGGCGAGTGCCAATGGCAACTGTAGCTGCCTGAGGCTAAGTTACCGGAAGCTGGCATGAGTTGCCGCGGCATACCACCGGACAACGACCATTATCCCAGAAGATATGGTAGCTAAGTTGCCACCAGGTGCTCACAGTTTTCATGTTCAGTGCAGATCTTAGCGAGATATCCGCAATTTGGAGGGATGAGAAAGGTAAGGTTTGGTGCCGAGACAAGTTACCGCTCGCAACACATGAGTCACTATAACGTTTTCGCTGGTTTGGATTGTGACAGACCCAAACACGGGAAATGTCGGGGAAGGCAATATTAAGTGATCTTGCGTCGGACAGTTTGTAAAACGTACCAGGTCGGCGGAAATGCAAATCGACATCTGTGTGTTTCTTTTCTGTATCTACACGGAAGGTGCTACTTGTGTGCCGTCGCTCTAAAAAAGCGAGAACAGAAGTATTTCCTCGACTTCCTAAGCATCTGTATTTAAAACCGAAATGCCGAGGAATAGGAGTAGACAACTCAGGCGAGAACTATGGGACAGAGATCTGATTGGCCCATCGACCGAGCTTCCCGTTTCAGAGCTTCCAACATTGAGGGATGCCTTGCGGAAAGGTCGACTGATGGAAGAGAGATCAGCCGATTGGAGCGAGAAAAATAGCATGTGAGATTTGCGAGAAAAATGACTCCTGATATGTATCGGGACTGCAATTAAAGGGAACGTGGTACCTTTATAACGTGATTTTAACTGAGATAGCTAACTACGCCACCTCGTCTCCCTCAAGAAGACAGGAACAGCTAGATTATTGTATGATGACTATGAACCGCACGGCACCGTAATATTGCCTTCCTCTTGCGTTTGCAGAGGTTCAGAGACCTCCTCCTCGATCTACATGGTGATGACTCCTTCTTATGACGTGGGTGACTACCTGCTGAAGAAAGTGGATGACAATATTAAGCTCTACATCTGCAAGCATCCATAAAAGCCTCCGCAAATTTTCCACTTGGCCATACTCGACTCACCTGAAAAGAGGGAAACAAGGAAAAGCAAAGGAAAAGGTCAGAAAGCTCACAAAAGAACACCTAAAACAGTTAAATTGGGTGTCATACTCGGAGGCTGCTGGTGGTCTTCTCTGCAGATTCTGCGTGTTTTTCGGGAAGCAAGATGTAGTGGGTGCCCCCAACTGTCGAAAATCTGCCGGGAAGTTTGTGTCTCGCCCCGGTACAAAATACATTAATCTGACCGGTGAGAAGTGGGGTGAGCTGAACAACCACGAGAAGCACGACTATCATACTGAGCCTGTGCAGAACGTCATGTCCTTTTTGCTGGCGGAAAGTTGTCCCGAAAAGGACATCAGGGACCGTGTGGATGAGCAGCGGCTGAAAGAGCTGAACCTGATCAGAGAACGCCTGCAACCCATTGTGAAGCCCATCATCCTCTGCGGGACACAGAACATCGCCCTTCGATGTCATGATGATGCAGGAATGTTGTGTCCAACAGAACCGCAACGAAGCGAGGACAATTTCAGGGCACTGCTTCGGTACAAGGCTGCGGATGATGAACGCCTTCAAAAATATATCATGGAGAGCGCAGAAAACGCAAAATACACCAGTCCTGTGATCCAGAACGAACTTGTTGAGTGTGTCGGAACACTGATGCAAGAGTGAATTGTAAAGGAGATAAATTCAAGTGAAGCAGGAGCCTGCTTTTCTATCATCGTTGATGAAACCACCGATGTTGCCACAATCGAGCAGATGTGTCTGTGTGTGAAGTACGTCACGGACAATGGAGTTCCTCGGGAAAGGTTTCTCAGTTCTTGTGATGTTCACGCCCAGACATTCGATTTGAACTTCTCATCGCTCAAAGAAGGTGAGACCCTGGAGCCGAAAGTCTCAGGTGAAGTTTTTGCTGGGGTAATAACGAAGACCGTAGAGAACCTGGGACTCAGGATGGAGGACTGCGTAGGCCAAGGCTACGATGGGGCTGCTGCTATGAGCTCAGCCAGCGTTGGAGCTGCCGCGTGTATCTCCAAGGACAATCCCGCGGCGGTGTACGTTCACTGCTTTAGTCATTCCCTTAACCTGGCTCTTGTGTCATCTTCAAAGCTGAGGCAGGTCGCAAACATATATGGCAATGTAGAGGAGGTCGTCACATTCATCAACGCCAGCGGAAAACGGAGTGCTTTGTTCGAGGCGGCCGTAAAGCTCAAGACTAGCCAGGCCAAGCGGAGTCGTCTCCTGAAGTTCTGCCAGACGAGGTGGGTAGAGAGGCACGAGTCTCTTAACATATTCCTGGAGCTGTGTGGCGCTGTCGTTCTCACTCTGGAGCATATCTCGAAGTGGACAGACTCGACGAGCTCGGCAAAAGCATCCATACTTCTTAGCTCCGTCAAGAATGCTGAGTTCTTTCTGATCGTGGAATCGACTGCTGCAGTGATGTCCTTCACTCGTCCACTGGCAGTTAAGCTTCAGAGGCAGCACCAAGATCTGTGCCAAGCACTGCCGTTGGTGGACGGTATAGTTCAAGCTCTGAGGGAAACTAGAGAGAAGGCCGAACCTGTCTTCTAAGAGATCTTCTCGTTTGTCACCGCAAAAGCAGCTGAAATGGAGGGCCTCGCCCCTATCATCCTGCCGAGAACGTGTAAGCGGCAGACGGGGAGGGACAACCACCCTGCGGACACCGCTGAGCAGTACTTCAGGCGCGCCCTCTTCTATCCCCTACTTTAAGACACGGTTGGACAGCTGGAGACCCGCTTCAGCAAGCAGTCAGGGCAGGCCCTGGAGATAGGGAAGCTATCACCTAGGCATGCAGTGTTCGCCACGGTGACAGACGCGGAGATCGTGGACATCACGCATCGCTATCATGACCAGTTGGAGGGTTCCGGTGTCAGCGCGAACGGGAAGGAGGTGGTCGCCGAATTCTAAGTTTTCCGTTCAGTATGGAAACAGAAACCCGCTGCAGACAAGCCCAGTACGCCAACAGAAGCATTGAAGACGTGCGACAAGGCCTGCTTCCCACTTATGTGCCGCCTCTTTCGCATTGGCGCTTGCCAACCGGTTACAACCACTTCAGCTGAGAGGTCATTCTCAGTCTTGAGGCGCCTCAAAACCTGGCTGCGGAACCGGACTGGGAGGCAATGCCGACTACTGTGTTCCTCACGCTGACATCGTGATCGATGCTTTCATGCGACGGAAGAACCGGCGCATCGCACAGTAGGGTTATGAAACCCTTAGTCGTACCTGTGATGATCTACCCCTGAGAAGCGTTCCTTCAAGTGATTATGAGAAGTGATGAAGTGGTGATCTTTCGAGCTTGCTTTGTTTGAATCTTAGCCCGACGGCATGGTATACACTGTGTGTGTGCATAGATGGTCAATGTTGCGGATGCTTCATGCCATATTTTTCAGCACAGATAACGTTTTCTAAGCGTTGAGTTGAATGTTTTGACTGTGATCTTTCTGAGCTTTTTAGAGTCTCGGGCTGACATCGCACGAGACGACCAAATCTTAGAAAACCCGATGATATTGTCCAATGGGCTTTCAGTTGTTTGGTCGCACAAAAGTACTCCTAGGTGTGGGAAGCTTTTGCCTTATGACTGTGACCCAGGGCATTTATGAAGGAAACATCAGTGGGGGTGGGGGGGGTGGGAGCATTTCTTGTCCTGACCATTATAGTGTCTTTAGGGGATCAAGACCCCATTTGGAGGCGGGGGGGTTAATAAATTTTAAAGGCTTCAGTGTTAAAAAATATTTCCCAATTTTTGTGTTCTTCCATATTCTAGAGATTATATATGCTGCCCACGGATGCCAGTTTTTGTTCGGCGGAGAAAGGCTAAACTGAGTTGGAAAAACGTCCAAAAAGGGTCATGCTTTCACAAAATGGCCAAATAAACACCACAAAACCCAGATTTGAGGGTAAAACGACCAGAAAAGCTACCTGTATGACTGTTTAAAACTAATCGTTGACCGTTTGATATTGAGTTGACGCAGTTTTTTTTTAGCACACTACCCATTTAATAGGAAGCCAGGAGTGCCATTCCAATCCCGCGTGGACATCAAATGATTTTATCCAGAGAACCAGAAAATATTTTAGCATTATCAATTATCTTGGTCACACCACTCCCTGTCAACATTTAATATTTTTCATGTTTTTCCAACGGTGATTTTTTTGCTCTTGAACAGTGGTAGATCTAGGATTTTGATAATTGGGGGAGGGCGGATCCTCAGAGGATGCACTTTACCGCCAACACCCAAATGGCGCCTATAGTATCGCATGCCTCGCATCCGGTTTTCGGTGGCCGTCATTTTTGTGGATCGTATTTTTTACAAAGTTCTGTCCCTCCCTCTCACCACCATACTAGTTTTCTGCTGTTCTTTTTCTTCTTTTTTGGCGTCGGAACATCTTTTCAAGAGCAGAAAAGGCCAAAAGAAGTCATTTTATACAAGGGAAATCCAAAAATAACCTAGATGCCAGCTACTAGAAAAAGGGTAAAAAAGGCCAGATTCCAAGAAAGTACCAACAGGAAAAATCGCAAATCGAGATATTTGACCGATAAACTATTTTCTTATTTTTCTTAATGAGTATGCCAAGGTAAGTAAATTCCTAAAATATCGAAAGCAAGTGATTTATAGTCTGAATTGAGACAATGTTTTACGTGCATACATACCTACTATGATGTGTGGATGTTGCTGTCAAAATCATCCTGGGAATGTCGTGCAAAAACCAGTTAATAATTTTAGGGGCTTATCGACGCACCATCTGTCAGGGTCATATGGCATCTCTAACTCTTTCCCTGTTCCCCTGTTGGAAATGTTTATCGGGAGCCAGTTTGATGATTCTGACGAAGGGGTGTGGCCGAATATATAATTTATCCCAATTTTCAACATCAATGAATCGATGAGAAAGGCCAAGTAACAACTTATCAACTTTACAGAAAAATAATGAATACAGTAATCTCACTATAGAGTTTACGTATGCTCCCACCACAATAATAAATAAATAGGCTGAGCACTTCACACCGCCACCAGAAACCAGTCTGACGCGCTTTGACTACACCGTGTCCCGCCTAATCCACGAACGAGCGCTGACAACTCACCACTGGCCACGTATGAAATGAGAGCATCGTCATCATCATCATAGTTGGGGTTTAGGGGCGAGCCAACATCATAGGTCATATGCCGCCCCGGTAGCTCAGTTGGTAGAGCGTTGGGCTCCGGCCCGCTACTCAGAAGCATGCAGTAGCAGTGCATGTCCAGGCTTGGGATCGGTTCCCCTGGGACGCTCCGGCACCCAATAGTTTACCCGACGTACAGGTCGGCTGGCAACTGACTGGTGAGAGGGTGACCTGAGCGGGGCGGCCGTCCCTGAGCTTTGTGGAACGTTAAACTTTGGCTTCTAAATTAACCCTCCATTGAGGGAGCTACTCGTTCGGGTGGTGGGGTCGGGGTCTCCGTGACAAGTCCCTTGATGACTTTAGTGAGACTCCAACTCCAGCCACTAGCCAGGGCTTCTGGACGGAAATGGAACACGATGTTCGTTTGGTTGTAGGCTATCTCCAGCGTTGGGATTTGTTGGGGCTGCTTTGCCGGGTTTTCTCGTAACTACGTACTTTGTTTTGTTTTTGCACGATGGAGTAGACAGCTACTGGTGGAAATATGTTGACACAATTTTGGACTGTCAATTTGGGACGAGCAATAGATCAAAATCATTATTATCATTTAAACCAACACAGCAGGCAGATGAACGCGTTTCGACAAAAATTGTCTTCGTCAGCATCTATGGCAGAATGGATAAGGAACCCGTCACCAAGACATGCAGCAGTTTCATCGTTTGGATTTTTGTGCAAAATTATCGTGCGACATTTTTTTAAGCAAAGAGAGAGAAATAATAATATTTAAATATAATAATACCAAAAACAATAATGCTGTTAAAATGAGAATTATTTAGAACAATGATAAGCCTAGAATGTCATATCGAAGCTTGCTTGTTTTTATACATTATAGAATTATTCAAGAGACATTATTTGAATATCCTCAGAAACGTTGCTTGTATAGTTCCGTCGCACGATAATTTTGCACAAAAATCCAAACGATGAAACTGCTGCATGTCTTGGTGACGGGTTCCTTATCCCTTCTGCCATAGATGCTGAAGAAGACAATTTTGTTGAAACGCGTTCATCTGCCTGCTGTGTTGGTTTAAATGATAATATCTGTCAACCACTGTTATACAAAAATCATTATTATTAGGCGGTGTTTTCTTTTTTTTAGGCGAGTTTGCGTTTGTTCAATTTTAAAGCATCTCTTGTCTATCAGAAGCCGTTTCACTGGGGGACCAATTTCCCGGCACTGGGGGGGCATTTCGGCCGACTGGGGGTAAATGCCCCCCAGTTAACATGTTAAAAAATGGCCTGCTGTGACCTCTCTAAGCTTGTTTCTTTTGCTGGCATATCAGGGTAACCGCGCGAGATAATCGAGTCACAGTTGGTTCATCCAATCATATCCATCATCCAACCACTTTACAGTGTTTTATCCTAGAGAAGTGCTCCCCTAAACTATGGGGTGCATTCATGTTTTGTCTGTGTTATCTTCGCATTTCCTCCTGCTGCTAGAATCTCAGTGACCGCTCAAGATGAACCAATCTTAGATGGCCAATGCTATAGAGCCATGTTTTTAGACGGTTTATAAAGAAGTGTTCCACCGAAAGGCAGGATGCACTCACGTTTTGCCTAACATCTCTCCGGTTATGTTCCGGTTTTCGGAATGGTAGGTTTACCGAATGATTTGGAAAGGTTTTAGGTGGTTGATGTTATCAACAAGTGCTTTTAGAAGTAATGGGTAACTGATTCGTCATCCGCCCGTTACCATGGCATAACAGCTGTCTTACCAATTTTATTGGTATGGCCGGCGCGGCTTAGTGACTTCATTTCCCGTCTTCTGATCGGACAGCATGGATTAAAGGGAAATACGCGATTTCTCTTGCTATATCAAAAGGTGGCAAAAAGTTGCTTTAGAAGTCTTATTCTCATTTTTTGCGAATTTGCCCTCCAAATGCCTTAAAATTGCTCTCAAAGTCAACATTTCTAGACGGCTTATCCATAACTCTGACTATCGATCAAATGACGCAGCCTCGGCTATGACCATCAATTTCTCTAAGACCTAGGTCATATCTGTCCTAAACAGTGGTGTAGAACCTCGAACTATTACGGAAAAAATTACTTGAAGAAAACAACTTTCCAAAACTATTTTGAAACAGAAATATAGAACTTTAGAGAAATCACAATTGACAATTCAGAAACCCAGGAATTCTCATACCTGGGTCACGTGACCTATCTGACGCAAAAGTTTCGTCAGCCTAGGAATTGTGCAGAAAACTTTTGAAGACTTGAGGTACGAAACGATTGAATGAATTAATGAATATGTATTTCTTACTCGTACATGCAAAGGAAAGCAACAATGTGAAGCAGAATTGGCGCAAAAGCAAAAAGCTTAAATCATGGTGCCTCTCCTGCGAGTGGGTTTACATGATCTCACAGAGTAGGAGTATCAAAATACACAAAATGCCTCTAAAAATACCCGCCGTCTCGGGTCTTCTAAGGTTCCGCGTCACGCGCTCACCAAACATCAGCTTACACCTACGCCGCAGCCCGCCCGTCCGTTGCTCTCCGAGCCGCCAGGGCCGCCACGACATAATTTTGCACGCTATCGGCCTCTGCCCTACCTTCCTCGCTGCTTAGTGTTTGGCCGTGTCTGATGATTTGCTCAGTGTTTAGGTTGATTGGCAGGGTGTCTCTTTGGAGAATGGTTTGAACGCTTGCAAAGAGCCGTTGTCTTAGTTCGTTGTATAGGTAGTGGACAGTGCAGTTGGAACTGTCGGGAGGTTTCTTCGGGAGAGCCGCATGGGCATGAAGGTAATTTTACTTTTGGACCTGGTAGAGGTAAGAGTTGAGGGGGAGTGTGCTTGTTCTCAGCCTTGAGTGTAGGTGATTTCTTTTTTTTGATCCCATAAAATAGTACTTTAGAGGGAGTGTTGAGCAGCACTGGTTGTTTGGTAATGTTTTGAATTTAGCCAAGAGATGGTTCGACGCAATAGGCGGGTGGTAGCGAGTCCCATTTTTTACTCGTTGCAGACAAAAATGGGCGTTGGAAAGCCGTTGTTTTAGTGGGAGCTAATGTATGTGTTGTAGCGTTTCGAAGCTTCGTGTTTGCAGTGTCAGTACGATTTTGAGGGAGAAGTTCATTTGTGTATTCTGGTAGGTTTTGTGGACTGTAAACAAGGGGATTAAAGACTGGAGTAATTATTTTGTGCTCCATTGTTAGGGTAGTCTGTTTCATTTTGTAGTTTTTACAGGCTACGTAAAACTAATTTAAATACAAATACAGGAGGACAGGCATTTCTATTACAAAAATAATTACTTCAAAGCTTTAAATAGCTTTTGAAAACAATATGAAGAGTAGGTTCCAGCTTTTTATCGGTACCGTTATCATATTTCAATAACAGTTGAGTGGCCTCCAAAAATTATGCCGAAGATACGAAATGATTGGCAGTTTCGTAAACAAGATTTTTCAAATAGCAGGAAGCCAGAATATATTTCTTTCTCGTATTTCCCTTTAATGTGGGTTCAATCTTCACGGACGGAAACTGCCTTCCGTGTCCGATCTGACCCGTTGGAGAGGATCTTAAAACACCCAAGCCAATACTCCCTGTAACTGGGCAAGAGTGCCTGTGGGGGTCGCCCTAATAGGATAAAATAAGATATGCATGGTTTCAGGGGATTGTTCATGTCTTCATGAAACAAGTTGCATGAGATGGAGCCCAATATTGAATCACCATAAATCCTTCTTAAGCTCTAGGGGCTTAAATCATTATTTTCTACTGGTTTGCTGCAGGGGAAGAAAATATTATCATACCATTTCTATGACACCGTTTTGGAGGGTTGGTCACGCTAAACCATAAATCCTTGTTAGGTGCTTGGGGTATTTTCCTTCTACAGACAAATTTACGTTGCAGGAAGAGAAAATGCTAATTTATTGTCGGCTATACAGGAGAATGGGTGGGCAGACTATTCGATCTCAGCTCTCACTAAAGCTGCTGATGGTCTGAGTCTCTCCTTAGGGGATTCCGGTTTGGTCTATCTCAGTATTCTAGACACCACACTAGCGGCTGAACACAAGAACTCGAACAAACGCGAAGCAATATAAGCGCCACACGTTCTGCCGCACGGCTCAGCTATACATTTGCAACGATGGTGGAATGGAGCTAGTGATCTGAGCTGCTAGAACAGAGCTTGCGGTCCGAGGTGTTGGAACAGAGCAAGTCGTCTGAGCTATTGGAATATAGCTAGTGGTCTGAGCTGACAGAGACACGGACGGCGGTCTTTTATATTAGACACAGACAGTTTCCTGCCGTTTGGAAGTGCAAATGCTTTAATGAAGACTTGAGACGAGATTTTGAAATTCTGGATAATTTTTAAGCTGGCTCCTATTCTTGTCATTGTTTGGACTGCGAGTGCCCTCCAGAATTGCAACATGGCTGCCTGACCGACGGATTTCACTTCGGCAACATACGGACAAAATATTTCATTTTACAGAACGAAAGTGGGTGATCATTGCGCGCTGTTGCTGCACATTGATCATCAGTGATAACGTGCCCTGCGTCGGGTAATCGACACCGCTGCTGCTTCAAGTCCTGGAAGTTTACGAACACCTATAAATGCTATCTTGATTGTCGCTTATACACAAAATGCGTTATCATGCCAGCGTTGCAATTTGCATGTGTTTGACAGCACTAGTTAGAGCCCAGTTCGGACCAGCTCCAGGACCTCCTGTTGCTGCTTCTGCGCGAAATCCGGCTCCTGCTCCTGCGCCAGCTCCGGCTCCTGCTCCTGCGCCAGCTCCGGCTCCTGCTCCTGCGCCAGCTCCGGCTCCTGCTCCTGCGCCAGCTCCGGCTCCTGCTCCTGCGCCAGCTCCGGCTCCTGCTCCTGCGCCAGCTCCGGCTCCTGCGCCAGCTCCGGCTCCTGCTCCTGCGCCAGCTCCGGCTCCTGCTCCTGCTCCTACTCCTGAAGTCACGTCCACAACGGCTGCCACCACCGCTGCGCCGGCGTCAGTCGACCCTGGGTTGTGTGTTTTGCCCCACACCACACTCTTCTGTTCTCCCGGGTACTTCTGCCAATGGAGCCTGATCTCAGGAGCCGCCTGTGTCAAACAGAAACGATCGGGGGACGCCTGCCTGCTACACGTCGAGTGCGATCGCTTCTGTGCGCTGGGAATATGCTTGTAGACGCTGGTACGATAGCAAGGAGCCGCTGAAAACACTTCAAACGCATGAATTTTCACGCGCATGCCGCGGACAAACTCAATCGCTTATTTGTCACAAGCGTGTTGGAATTGTTTTTGTACGTCCGCATTAAGTGGAGTGTATGGCAGTTTTTGTGTAGTTGGATGTACAGTATCACATCTTAGTTTTTCAAGAGTTGTATAAATATTATTATGTGTTTGTTCCATTTTGAGTTGGTGGACGCACATTTTATATGACTGGGCTGATTTTGGCAGACGCTACTGCAGGGTAATATTGCAGCCCAGAGGGGATGGCGGTGTTGCCAGCTATAGCCCTGTTCCAGCTGTCAGCACAGTTTTGTCAGCAGGACCTCTAACCTCTCCTCCAGAAAAGAAACATCAGCGCCATAATCGCCTCTAGTTTGTGCTAAGCAAAGGGAACTTAAACCTTTATACCATTAAAACATTTTATGCTGCCATTTCGTGCACTTGCAATTTTTCATCAGCCCAAACAGCAGGCCGTCAGCCCGTAAAACCTCTAGAACTAGTTCCCGGGAAGAGGCTACAGTCCTGTGACGTCTTCGATTCCTGTGACGGGCTTATGTCTTCGATTCCCTTCATAGCGAGGTGCTACCAACGCCGCACGCAACAGTACGAGATAGCAGCTTAGAGTCTATCTAGACTACTGTGAAAGTAGGAACAGTATAAGGTATATAAGTTGTTTACTTTTCGGACCAGCACTGAGGCTTTAAATAAAAATATAGATGTAACCATATATTTTGGAGCAGGGCATTTTTAAGGAAAATGTCTGTGGGGGGGGCATTTCTTGTGCTGGCCATTATGTGTCTTCAGGGAATCAACACCCCATTTGGGGGGGGCGTTAATAAGGCCTAGAAGTGCTAGTGTTAAAAAATGTTTCCAGTTTTTGTGTCTTTCCATATTCTAAAGATTGTAGATGCTGCCCAGGGCTGCCAATTTTTTTCAGCAGAAAAGGGCCAAACCGCGTTAGAAGCAGGGCCGAAAAGGGTTAAAATTTTATTTGTACTAAAACAGCCAACTAAATATCACAGAAGTCAGATTTGAGACTAAAACGACCTCTCAAAGTGATCATAAACTCACAGAAAAACAACTTGTATCGCTTTTTAAAACTAATTTTCGGCAGTATGATCTTGATATGACGCAATATTTTTTAACGCACTACTTATTTAACCTTCGTCCCACCGGGGGAACAACGATGGCCCCCTAAGGTTTTTCGGAATTACAGAAATACGAGGTGCAGTACCGTGGTTGAGTGGTCTACTCAGTCCATAATTTTCCCACCCTCGCTAACAATATTTACCCCGGGCCACAATAGGTCAGGTCACCAGGCAAGGTCAACCAAGGTAACCTCACTTCAACTTCTGAGTTCTACATTAGCTACATTTCTAATCTGATCAATTTTTGTATTTTTGTATCATTGGTTTTACTAGGGCCACTGATTCGAAAATTTATACTGTTGATGACCCTTCCAGGGTTTGCAAAATGTATATCCGGAATTATTTTATTCGGTGATTTGAGGTCAGGTCACGAGGTGACCTCTCCCATAGAAAAAGCATGGAAAAAGCTGTCTTATGATCTTAAAGTCACAAAAATAATTGCAAATGCTCCATTTTCTCAGAAAACTTTCTGGGCCACCATTTCACGTATTCTAGGGGCGATGTTTTCCATTTGATCTATCTGAGGTCATCACAGGTCACCAGGGATCAAGAACAGTATTTTGACGCACTTTTTAAACTCATCAATCTAGAGCGCTGAATTAAACGTCATTGTGTATGTCTCATCAATGGCTTTCATTTGATATACGGCAAGGTCACTTTCTGACCTTTCGTGACCACAGATTATGTTAGGTCAAGAGGTGCCCTCTGGAGGCCAAACCATTGGCGGGAGGTCGTTATGTTCTACATAGCAGAGAAATCCCTGGCATTTTCCTATCTAGCGTACTATAGTAAATTTCAATAGCTCTAATGGCATGAGAGCCATGCGCAGGTTTCTTAAGCATTTTAGTAGAAATAGCCTATCGTGACCCAACTTGACGTGAGGAGGTCAAACCATTCACCTGAGCGCCTAAAAATGGAATTAAAATCATAATGAAGTCACACGACATTTCTAATGCACTTTGCAGATTTGCGCTAACACCCATATT
This sequence comes from Lepas anatifera, assembly GCA_034440635.1. NCBI lineage: Eukaryota > Metazoa > Arthropoda > Thecostraca > Lepadidae > Lepas > Lepas anatifera. Next base: position 19,127 of record JAOTON010000204.1, read on the forward strand.
TTCGGAGTTAGAAAGGGGCTCATCGATGCCCTCGGTGGGGCAAAGGTGGCGCCGGACCCTTAGTGGGGCGTGGGTTAATAGGAAGCCAGGAGTGCCGCTCCAATCCCGCGTAGCTACCAAATGATTTTATCCACATAAGCAGAAAATTTGTTAGCATTATCAATTACCTTGGCCGCACGAATCCCCGCTAACAGACGATATATTTCCTGCTTTTCCAACTGTGAATTTTTTGCTCTTCAACAGTGGTGGATCTAGGATTTTGGTTAGCGGGAGAGGGAGTGTGGAGCCTCAAAGGGTGCACTTTGCCATCGACTTTCCACCCAAAGGGCGCCTATAGTATTGCATCCTTCGCGTCCGGTTTTCGGTGGTTTAAATTTTTTTCTTTTGATCGTTTTTTTTCATAGAGTCCTGTCCCTACCTCCCACTGGCATATCAGTTTTTTTCTGCTGCTCTGTTCCTTTATTGGTGTCAAAGCATCTTATTCAAGGCCAGAAAAGGTCAAGAGAAGTCATATTTATACAAGAGACAAACCAAAAATAGCGTAGGTGCCAGCTGCTAGAAAAAGGTCCAAAGAAGGTCAGATTCCAAGAGGGCCAACCGAAAAAAATCGCGCAGCCAAACACGACAAAAAGCCCAAATTTGAAATATTTAGCCACAAAATGGCCAGCATGGCTGCCCTGATTCTGCCGCAATGTATTCGAAATGAATAAACTATTTTCTTGTTTTTCTTCAAGAGTAGAGTGGGGTAAGACGCATACATTAAGGGAGAATTCGTCTGTACCGATCCTGCCAGGACAGAATTACTTTATTTTTTCTTCGTTAAGTTTTTCAATAGTTTTTGCTGCACTCAGACAAAAATTTGTGATTCTGACACGATGCAAAGTGTGCGAAATCTATTTTTCTTGAGACCATAAAAAAAAGCGTTTTACCCCGATAGCGGGGTAAAACGCCCAAGTCCCGGATTAAAAGGCCGTCATAAAACTCCCAGCGTATATTGTACCTTTTGCTTCACGTGAACAAATAGGAACATCATTATACTTACGTTGTAAGACAATTCAGTGACAAAATTGGTAGGGTGAGCAGATTTACATCGCATAGAGTGCAATCGCAACTTTAAGACAGATTGTTTTTATGTCCGGAGAGGCAAAAAGTAACAAATGTTTGCTGAAAAACACCGGAGTTTACTGGGCGCGTCCAATCATGCCCAGGTTCGGATCAGAAAGGCTGCTACCAGAAAAAATATTAGATGGATGCTACAGTTCTTACATCAGCCTGGACATAGTAGTAGGCGTCTTACCCAGGTGGGCGCGTTACCCCACTCTACCCTATAGCAAAGTAAGCAAATTCCTGAAGTATCGAACACATGTGGTTTATAGTCTAAGTCGAGATAAGTTTTATATACATACCTACTATGATGTGTGGCTGTTGCTGTCCAAATCATCTAGGAAATGTAGTGCAAAAAACCAGTTACTAATTTGTGCGGCTTATCGACGCACCAACTGTCAGGGTCATATGGCGTCTCCAACTCTTTCCCTGTTAGAAGAGTTTCTCGGGAGCCAGCTTAATGATTCTGACGAAGGGCTGGCCGAATATATAGTCTTTCCCAATTTACAACATCAAGGAATCGATGAGAAAGGCCAACTAACAACTTATAAACTTACCGAAAAATAACATGCAGTGGTCTCACTATAACTTTTACCTGTGCTACCACCACAATAATAAATAAATAGGCTAAGCACTTCGCAACACCACGCCAGCAACCAGTCTGACGCGCTGTGACAACATCGGGTTCCGCCTAATCCACGAACGAGCTCTGAGCGCTGACAACTGCCGCGTGTGAAATGAGAGCATCGTGCAATCCCCCGGCACGGTTGCCAGATGAAAAATGGGGTTTTTCGTCAAATTTGATTCACCATTTCGCCAAATTTCGCCAATTCCAGACCTCAGTTCGCCACGATATCGCCAATGATGAAATCTCCGATCGTAACCCGGAATATCAGAATCTAAGAAAAACACCTCGTGCGCCTAGTATCGGAATGCCGCACGAGTTGTTTTAACCGGGGGGCTCAAAGTTTTTCCTACTAAACGGCTGGCATTTTCGACTAGTCCATAGGGAACACATGTTAAAAGCTTGCAATTTAGAGCCTCGGGAGGGTATCTTAAACCACGCGGAGGTTCACAAAAGCATTTCAAATGGACGCCAGGACATTTTTCTTTTCATTTCCGGTGTCAAAACCGCCAGCCGTGACATTAACCAGAGAGCTAGACGGTGAAAACCAGTCCCATGTTTTGGTTTCATTTTCAGGCGTGGGTTCGAATCCTAGAAGCGGCCAAACTTTTCATAAAGTCCGAATGTGCAAAACACAATGTATTCGCTTGAAATTCATGCAACTTTGCGCCCTTCATGCTTTTAGCTCTAAGGGATGCTTTTGCCTAGTGCAGAGGCGGATCCAGCAGTAAATACGTCATGTTCCAGGGGCGGATCTAAGGGGATGGTAGGTGATGAGGGCGACCGCGTAGCGTTAGCCTAGCCTTGAGCACGACAAAAGGCCCTCCGCAGGGCATAGGCGGATCCAGGGGGGACAAAGGGGGAAATGTGCCCCCGATCGACCCTCGGCGTCCCCTGAAATGGTCACGGCGCCCCCTGAGGGTCGATGGTGCCCCCTAAAATGTCGCTTCCTATCCCCACCAGGATGCGAAAATCGGCGCCTACCGATAGAATTTTCCGCCCACCTGATAGATTTTACCGTTCAAAAATGGTGCCCCGCGGAACGGATGGCGCCCTCCCCTGATTGGCAATTCTGGATCCGCCTATGAAGCAGGGGCCCTTTATGTTCAGTGGGCGTTTCTTAGGTAAATTCAAGGAGCCCAAACGCCACGGATACTGGTCTCGGGGGTCCCAATAGCTGGCCTGGAGTCCCCCAAAAGTATCAAACTTTATTTAATAAGTACGTTTAAATACACACCACCCTGATGATTTATTCACTTTTAACGCCCAATTTATGAAAATGAAAACCACGAGCGGGGGCCCCTACAATTGAAAACCGAGCCTCTTTTGAGAAAATTCTGCATCCGCCCCTGCCATGGTCCCCAAAGTGGCTGAATTGTACCCACTTTCAGCCGATTGTCATCGAAACGACACCATGTTCGCAATGTTTCCTGAGATTGCCTTCCCAAACGTATGGCCTAGATCCGCCCCTGCCCTAATAAAAGGGACAAGGAATCAACCCTCGGCGTCCTCTCAAATGTTCATGGCGATGCTCTGTGGGGTCGATGGTGCCCCTGAAATGTCACCGCACCCCCTCCCCCGATGCAAGAATTGGCGCGCCGCATTAGAATTTGACATCCACATGATAGGTTTTGTCGGCCAAAAGTGCCACCCCTTGATCTGGATGGCGCCTCCCGTAACATGCCCCTCCGATCTGCGACCCTGGATCCGCTTATGCCCGCTACGTAGTCGTATTAATTTACTGGTCGCGTACGCTACTGGCCGACATCGCACCTCTGCTCAATACCGACATGATTAAACAACACGAAAAATAATTCGAATAGCATACGTGATGCACTGCTTATCCATCCTGTTTTGGGTACAAACAAATACCACAGTCACCAGCTGCAGCCGTTTGTGTTTACCTTATATCAATGTACTAAACTAGTATTATTTTTGGCATATTCCTAGTATACTATACTAAAACTGGTACTAAATTATGATTCTGATCACTTTGGGTACAAAACTTTGAAGTACCCGTTATTCAACTGCCCTGGTTTTAACTAGGGTAGCCAGAATATATACAGAGCACATGATGAGCCTTGGTATTCAGTATGGCATTTTTCCTAGAACGCACCACTTATGTGGAGTGATGAAATTTACATCACCAAATCTAAAAGGATAGCATATGTTCTCAAATAGTTTTTAACCCATCAGATAGGTCAATTTTTTTAATTATCATTATTTTTCAATTACAGGGTGTTTCAGAAGGAATGATATTTTTAAATGGTCAGTAAAGTACTAAAAATCCTTTAAATCCGTCCACCAAACACTCATTTTAATGGTAAATTGTAGGACGTTTTTATATAAATATGTTTCATTTGCATCACATGTTTTCTCTCGTCTTAAATTTACTCGGAAAATGGTGCAAGAAACACAATATATGCCCGCTTATATTTGAGAAAACGGAACTTGCAGCACTCTAAAAAGGCTTCAGCACACACAAATGGCACGTGAGCATGCACATCAAAAGCAAAAGTCTCAGTAATATTACAAATTAAAAGTTTTTGGCTCAAGCTCCGTATGGCTCATTGGCTTACCTTCCATATGAATGACTGAATGCGGCTGACACAGCGCAAAAGACCCCACTGTTCACCGCAGAACAAGGGACATGGACCAATTGGGGATTGCTTGCTTAGACCCGAGCTTTCCTAAGCTTGAGAGGTGTTTTTTTAAAATTAATTTCCAGAGGCAATGTGCATGTGGACTGAGACGTACCATAGTGACGATATCATGTTTGCAGTGCCATTGGCATGATACTTGTCACGTGATACGCACGTGATTTTTACGAACATTTTCGATGAAGGCAAGATAGACAGTATTTTTCAAGTCATTTTTAAGACTACTTTTTACTAGCAAAAATATCAAAACAGCTATCAAAATACGAATAATTGTAAATGTCCCAAAATCATCTTTCCATTGATATGTAAATCATACCACAGCAACCTATTTATAACCGCATTATGATCAATTCAAAAATATCATTCTTTATGAAACACCCTGTAGTTATATTTCACCAAAAACAACTTCATTTCCATTTTGAGGCAAAATAAGGCATTTTTAAGCAGAATTCTCGAAATTTTAATAAATAAAAACATCAAAATGATTTCTAAACAGTTGATATAAAATATCAAAGACAATATTTAGGACTTACTTCAAAAATAGTATGGTATCTCACTATTTAGAACCTCTGAGCCAGAAACGTCTTCGTTTCTCCACATAAACAAATCATAGAGGTGTCCACTTAAAAATAAAAAGATGGTTACATCCAAAAGCTAGTATGCATTTATAAATAAGTGAAAGCTAAAATTTCTCGTTATTTCATGTCTCAGCTCTTATCTTCATCTCTTTTCTATAGGTTCCGTGTTATTTAAGCATGTAGGCATTCGGACATGCTTTAAATACTGCATGAAAATTTCCCCCATTTGAACTATGTTTTTTATATCTAAGTGTTTAAAAACCTAAGGTATTATGCATCGCAAACTATTATAGCTGAAACACTTAACCAGTGTTAAGAACTCACTGTATCTGATTGTAAAATTGAAGCCTATATTCCTGTTTGTTTGTTTGATATTATTGCATTGTTGTCAATCGTGTGAACTGCTTTATAAAATGTACGTGCTTTTTCCTTGGTATTTTTAACCTTAGATTGCTCGAGGTTTCATTAACGAGCTCTTGAAGGTTCAGCCGGTTTTGGTTTAACACACTGTTTGTCAAACTGTGCTGTGTCATTCTGTGTTGTTACTGTTTGTGACGTCAAAGTATGGCACACCGTGTGCATATTGCAAGGCCTATTAAAGCTATTGCTTATTAAACCAGTAGTTAATCAGCCCAATCGGGGGGTGGCATTGAGGGCCCCCTAAGGTTTTTTTCGGGATAGCAGAAAAACGACGAAACGCAGGACCGCGGTTAATGGCTCTATCTCTCACCCCATCATTTTCACACCATCGCTGAAAATTTGTACACCGGGTCACCCAAGGTCAGGTCACCAGGCGAGGTCAACCAAGGTCAACTCACTTCAACTTTTGAGCTCTATAAGAGCTACGTTTCTCAGTCGATCGATTTGAATTTTCCTACAGTTCATGGCCCCGCCAGGGTCTACAAGGTGTATATCCGGGATTGTTCGATTTCGTGATCTAATGTCAGGTCACGAAAGGACCTCTCCCATTGAAAAATCATGGGGAAAAGCTGTCTTATGATCTAAAAGTCTCAAAAACCTTTGCAAATTCCCAGCTTGCTCAGAAAAGCGTTCTTGGACACCATTTTACGGATCCCATCGTTCGATGGCCCCCCTCCCCGGTGGGGCGAAGGTGGTGCCGGACCCCGGTGGGGCGAGAGTTAATGTGCATCATTTACACTATAAATGTCTTTACACATATGAGTAATACATTCTCTACTTTGATTGGGTTCCCATACTTTGTGTCTAGAGTTGAAATTTACTTATATATCATGAGGTTGTTGAAGTCCCGCAAAATGCACCGCAAGCTGCCCTCAGTCCCGCTGTAGGTGCCGCGGGATTGTGTGGGATTTTTCTTGCGGGACTGCGGTGCTTAAACCTTTTGACTGTACATGCCCTCTCTTCCCCCGTTTACATTCGCTCCTAAATGTCTTTAAAAACTCCCCAGGTCATGGCCTACCCTAAGCCTATTATTCTCATATTTAATTCTCACGCGTTATGTGGGGATAAAAACGAACAAAACCTATCGCACCCCCCGTGCATCTAGTTGTCAGGATGAACATCTTGTTATGGTGTACAACGAGAAAAAGTAAAATGACAGTACTTTTAACTGAATTTTTGTTAAAAAAAACTGCTTTACTGTTTCACACACACAATAAGTTTGCCGCCGTAAATCGCTAAATTTGACTGATTTCGTCACCCATCATTCACAAAAGTAAACCGATCGCTAGTTGTCGGAAATCGCCAAATTTGACTGCTTTTATATCCAATCGCCAGATTGAATAAACCGATCGCCAACGGAGGTCCGAAATCGCCAAATTTGACTGTTTTATCGCCAATCGCCAAACAAGAAAAACAGATCGCCAACAGTGGTCCGAAATCGCCAAATTGGCGAAATTTCGCCACATCTGGCAACCCTGTCCCCCGTACTAGCTGGGCTTCCGGTCGGTTAGAACACGATGTTTGCTTGGATGTAGGCTATCTCCAGCGTTGTGATTAGTTGGTGATGAGGCTGCTTTGCCGGGATTTCCCGTAACTACGCGCTTTGTTTCGTTTTTGCACGATGGAGTAGACAGCCACTGGTGGGAAGTTTTAACACAATATTTGTGCATTGCCAATTTGGGATGAGCAATAGAACAAAATTGTTACTGCCAAGTGGTGTTCTGTCTCATTTCCGTCAGGTTGAGTGTGTTCAATTTTAGTATAATAATAATTGTCGGGGTTTAACGACGCCCCAACTGCAGGGGTCATACGGTGTCGCCAACTTTCACCCTGTTGGAAGGGATTTTGGGGATCAGATCGACTTATTCAGAGGCTCCGCCGGGACTTGAACACGAGACCAGTGGCTTAGAAGACAAGGGTGCTATCCACTAAACCACCTCATCCCCTTGCTCAATTTTAGCTCATCTGTCTATTTCACTGGGGGCTAATTTCTGGGCACTGGGGGGGGGAATTTCGGCCGACTGGGGGAAAATGACCCCCCAGTTAACATGTTAAAAATGGCCTGTTTCGGAGTATATTACTATTCCTTGAACACTGGTAAGACATATAAAAAGCACAGGCGATGATGTAAAAGTTATTGGCAAAATCATTCGTTCGGTACGTTTCATTTCGCTTAGCAGCTTGCGGGGGACTTACGCTATAAATAGGAATCCTAACGCGAGATAGAACTGAAGAGGAAAGTGACCAAGCAGCAGCAACGTGCGAACGTTAAGGAAGGTTGCGAAGAATTGTGAAAAGTGCGGACATCAACTTAACATTTCTTATGTCACTGCACTTTATGAAGGAAGTGAAAGAGCACATTACACGTATGTTATACTTGTCACCCCTGGACGATGTCCCAAATCGTGTTGATGGTAAATTTCCCAACCTTCGGCTTATTTCTGACCCACACTCCCGAAACTTCAAAGCATCCCGAACGGTTCTTTTTTCCAGTTGCTGATTTGGAACATATTTTTCCAGTTGAAGGGGTAGCAAAAAAGTCCGAAATGAATGGTTATATTTCTCTTTTTTAATTTCTAGCCTAAGTGTTGGTCCAAAAAGTAGAAAAACATACGTATATACCTTGGGGGAAAATAAGAAAAACAAGGGAAACATGACTTGCATCAAACTATCCTTATCAAGCAACACTTCAAACTACGAAGCATAATATATGTCGTATATTATGTTCATCGAGTGCCAAGCGATTCACAAAATCGGCCGTCTCAACTCAAGACCTGGATAGTTTCGACTCACGGCTTCTGTTCATGCTAGCCAAATATGCTGATTACAAGAGTTTGTTCCTGTCAGTGATTTGTAGCCATGGCATGTATTCGGACATACACATACAAGCATGTTTAAAAAGGCACGACAGGAGATTAAAACGTCCGCGTTCAAGTCCGGCGGCAGGCGCGGCGCCACACGATACACCTGAGATCATTTATGAGCACAGGCCGAGTAAAGGAAAAGCCTCACAAGAGTAACAATGGGAGAGAGACGGGAAGAATGTAACGGAAGTGTCGAGGGAGATGTGGTACCAATGAAACGGCGATACGGCGAGAGAGACGCGATACCGTGTCAAACTGTGAGCCCCAGGAAATCAGCTCGGGCGGCGAAGCAAGCAACGCGGCGACGACGGGTCCACAGCGGCGGGGTGGCGGGAGGGGGGACGCAGGCGAGCTCGCCGGGATGCCACGGGGTACGCGTTCACGCAAAGCAACGGATTTTAGATTCCGACGTGGCCGGCCCGCGGGGACGCGGGAGCAGGCCGATGGCGGTGCGGCGGACGCTGTTCGAGTTCCGAGTCCGGAAGAATGGGGAGAACAAGAACAAGGATAATCAGGCTTAAGAAATACTGGAACACATCAATATCGATGAGCAAACCAACGCGGTGGCCCAGTTGGTTAAAGCGTCGCCGTTGTATGTGGAGGTCCATGGATCAAGGCTGACCTCTGGTAGCCTTTTCCTCGACCGCCTCTTACCCAGGAGATGGCAGTAAACGGGGTAATATTTGCCTTGACACGGGAGTTTCGCTCATTGGCGGACGCAGGGGGGGCATTCCGGCCATGGCCCCCGCCTAAAGCGCTGGAAGGGGGGCAAACTATCTTTTGCCCCCCAAACGCCGGAAAATTTTTCAAAAAAAGGTGTTACACTAGGTCTGTAGAGCAAAAAAATATTCGCTCCCACCCCCCCCAGGAAGAGAGGCAGGAATGGGTTTGGCCCCCAAAACTCGGGTCTGGGTCCGCCCTTGGTTTCGCTTACCAACCAGCGCCCTTGTTAATGGGAACACGGGCCTGATAAGCCCTTAAATAGATCCACCGGTCCGGTGGCGCGCCCCGAGGGCACAGCCTCGCCTCGTATCACCGGAGCAGTCCTCTGCTCCGCCGAGCCCGAGAAATCGGGATAGACTTGCCGTATCATGCATCAACAGAGGCATGGTTTAGGTTGCAGTCAGGAGCTACCGGCAGTATAGTCAGTTTCAGTGGGGTATATGAAAGGGAGCGTGCGGGCACGACTGTCCCGCAAGGGTGCCGTTAAATGGAAACATCTGCCGTGTACATACTGTGACTGTGTATATGTGGTGCAAACATGCAGAAATGTTTTAAAAAATATCGATTAGCACTCGGCTTACAACTGGGTTGTGATGAGAACAATCAGTACAACAGAGTGAGACATGCTCTATCTTTACCCAGTAAGAAGCTGCACAGACGGCGAAAAGAGAGGGCAGAGAATAGAACAGATATTTTTGTTACAGTGCCATCTTGTATGGACAACAGTATTTTTATGTCGGAGTGCTGTATAAACATCAATCCTGGTGACAAACATTAGGTCTCAGACGGTACGCTGATTTTGCGCGATTAAATAAACGGTCAGGAATTCGCTGAGGCCTATCAGCTATGACTCCAGGTTAACACATTGATACATTTAACACGTACCCTCTGGGGTCACTGGCATGACGCGCCCCGCTGGGGAGGGTGTTTTCGCCCCCTCTATATCTCATTTACCAGGCCAGCTAAAGGAAAATTACAGAGGTCGTGCGAACGCTCTTGACAAGACGAAGAGAAATTATGCGGAGTATTTTTTATGTCAGGTCAATATTGAAGTCAGCAAAGGTCAAAGAAGGTTCCATAGGCTTACAACAGGGTGGTGTACGTTTGCCCCCTCTAGATTTTTACCCATAGGGGATAGAACAACTATTTATGCATCATTCGATTCCTCTCATCGTGGCCAATCGAATGATGTATAATATGACATTGCTAGGTCAAATTGTGAAAATGACCTGACCTCGACCTAAGTCAGGGTAACATGTTGACCTGGTACGGTTATGTTGCATATCAATCGACTCCCCGTACAATATAAGAACAATGCAAACAAAATGGGACCTTTATCTCAATTCAGTGAGAAGTTATTGGCAAAACAATCACTGTATGTTCTTGTGACCTGACATGACCTTTGAGAGGTTAAACGGTCAAAAGCTGAACTGTAAGGTCAAGATTGTGGTGGCAAGAATACACGGTTTGATAATTTTCAGCTTTATCTATCCTTTTTTACTGAAAACGAGCCCTTTCTATTTTTCACCATAGACTTATAATGGGGTGACCAAAAATTGACCTCACCTTAGGTCAATAGTATCGAAATTCCGAGATAATAGATTTGTAGACCCTAATGACCTTATCATATGGTGAATGCTTGAAACTGATCGGTTGACAGATATTCCCTAGGCACTGCTTCAAACTCGTGATTTTGGGTTTTGAGGTCGGGTCACTTGACCTTGAATCAGGGCATTTTTTAAGGAAAAGTCAGTGGGGGGGAATTTCTTGTGCTGGCCATTATAGTGTCTTCAGGGGATCAAGAGCCCATTTTGAGGGTGTTTAGTAAAACTTAGACGCGTAAGTGTTAAAAAAATGTTTCTCAATTTTTGTGTTATTCCAAGTCTAGAGATTATAGATGCTGCCCAGGGTTGCCAGGTTTTCTCGGCGAAAAAGGTCAAACGGAGTTAAGAAAAGGGCCAAAGAGGGGTAAAATTTTATTTCCACTAAAATAGCCAAATAAACTCCACAAAAAGCCAGATTAGAGGCTAAAACGACCCCTAGCGATAGTCATAAACCCACAGAAAAGCGACTTGTATCACTGTTTAAAACTAATTGCTGACAAAGTGATATTGACTTGACACAATATTTTTAGCACACTGCCCACCTAATAGGAAGCCAGGTGTGCCTTTTCAACCCTGCATGGCCATCGAATGATTTCATCCACATAACCAGAACATTATTTTGCATTATCAATCCCCCACAATTTTCGACCGACAATTTCCTTATCTTAGTAAAAATGGGAGTAAACCGAAAATTTTCATAACCAGCCGCTGCGGAAGGCAGCGAGGAACCTAAATTCGAAAATGTTTTGGTACTAACGTGGAAAGTTTGCTGTCAGCATCGTGTTGAAGTTTGACTGGCCCCCTCACTTTTTTTTGCCGGTGGCGACCTTATGTATGCTACCACCACAATAAAAAATAAGAAGGCTAAGCACTCCATACCACCACACCAGCAACCAGTCTTACGCACTTTGACTACACCGTGTCCCGTCTAATCCACGAACGAGCTCTAAGCCTGACAACTGGCTGCGTGTGAGATGAGAGCATCATGCCATGCCACGGTACTGGCTGGGATGTGGGCTTCCGGTCGGGTAGAACAGAATGTTTGATTGGTTGTAGGCCAGCGTTCATCTCCAGCGTTGTGACTAGTTGATGCTGAGGCTGCTTTGCCGGGATTTCCCGTAATTACGCGCTTTGTTTCGTCTTCGCACGATGGTGTAGACTGCCACGGGCGAATATTTTTAACACAATATTTGTGGATGTCAGTTTGGGACCAGAAATAGAACAAATTTATAATTATCGGGTGGTTTTCTGTCTTATTTTCGTTTGATGAGTCTGCATTTCGTCAATTTTAAGTCATCTGTCTATTTCACTGGGGGCCAATTTCCGAGCACTGGGGGCATTTTGGCCGACTGGGGGGGGCAAATGCCCCCCAGTTAACATGTTAAAAATGGCCTGCCTTGAATAGCTCCTTGAGGTTACATGACTTGACCTAAAAAAATGGTCGCATGCGTAAAATCGATTAGGGATAAGGTACTGTAAGTTTCGTTGTTCTACGCCTCTTCGTTTTTTGCGTTATCTGGGAAAAACCAGGAGGGGGAGGCCGAATTTCGCGCCCCGCTCAGTGGGGCGCATGTTAACCACTATTTGATAAAAGATCAACGCGAATGTCGTTCCGAGGTTTTTCGGATGGTTAAAGGCTAAAGATTTGACATTGTTAATATGACATATGCAATTTTCCATCCTGCCAGTACTGCCTTAGTTGTCGTCGTTTCCAACTGTACTGACCGAGTTCGAGTGAGTGTAACCACTGCCTTGGCGCAGTTGGTTAAGACGCCTCGGTTCACTGTGGGAGGTCCTTGGATCACAGCTGACCACTGGCAGCCTTTTCCTCGACCGCCTCCTACCCAGGAGATGGCAGCACACTGGGTAGTGCCCGCCTTGACTAGGGACTCCCGCTGACCAACCAGCGCTCTTGGTATTGGAAGCACGGGCTTGATCTGCCTTTAAATAGATCCACCGGTCCGGTGGCACCGCCGAGGGCACGGCCTCGCCGCATGTCACCGGAGCAGTCCTCTGTTCCGCCGGGCCCGAGAAATCGGGATAGCTCCACTGCCTGGTACAGTGGGGCATGTAACAGGGATCGTGCGGGACATGACTGTCCAGTAAGGGTGCCGATAAGCGTAAGCCCCGCTGCCGTGTACATAGTGTCTGTCTGCGTGTGGGTGATGCAAATGTGCAAAATGTTCTCGGGTTGGGAACGCAAAAAAAGAAGAGTTCGCGGGAGTGGTGTGACCCGGTGCCATCTTGGTGGGTCGCACCATATAACCCGCATTGTACCGCACGGAACGTTAGATCGCCTCGATAGACCGGTCGCCCAACACTTGCCTGTGCCTAGACTGAAGGCAAGTGGCAGACTTTCAAGCAAGTATTCTTGCAGCGACTTGAACGCGTTTCCCCTCTCTGCTGTGTCCCAGTTCTTGAGCCGGACGTGATGCCACTCTCACACCAGACCCGCCGCACTCTTCACCATATGTGAATAGGAATAGTAACGATATTTTATATTTTTGTTCACCATTTAGTATATTTCAATTTGGCTATCTTCGATTTTTATATTTCTGCAAAATTGACGTCATGACCTCGTGACCTAGTGTTTGAACGGTGACCTTGACCCGCAGTACAGTGAAATTTATAAATTCTTGTAAAAGCATTTTTTTCTTTGGAGATATTATTTTAGATAAACTTATAAAAATGTGGCTTTCGCACCAAATATACTACTTCTTACATCCGAAACATGACACTAGGTGTCACTATGGAGCTGTACCATCGCAACTCACGGTATGGTTAATGCCAGTGATGACGGAACGTCCGAATTTAAGAGGGGCGCCATGGAATTTGCAACCAATTTCTTTCCCGTCAACACCAAAGGGGGTGGTAACCCTTACACGTATAGGGGGGGATGTTGCAACCCCCCTCAGGTTTTTCAAATATTAAAAACGAGCTTCTTAAGGTAGAGTCTTGAAATGTTGTATAGCCTCTGACGCATTCATTGTGGACATCTTGCAAATAATTTTTGCTGCCGTTCAAGGTAACGGAGTTATGACCTCAAGAGTAGAGGCATGTTGGGGTCATTTGGGCGCCTGTACCCGTTTTCACGTGAATGCTCCAGACTCTTATCGTTCTTTTGCATCATTGGCTCATGAACTGTCCCAGAATATTTTCTTCCAGCCTTCGAGGTTCATTTTTATCAGGTTAGACCTTTTATGATTTTGTTTTACATTCAATGACCTTTATTTGACCTTGCGTGACCTCAGTGATAACTTTGTGTCGAATAACGATTACAGATGCTTGTTTCAATCCGGTATTTCAAGTGAGATGAACACCGAATTATATGACTTGCGTCCGATACTGGTTTAACCTTTTTTCGACCTGTGACCTTTTTTACCTTGAAAGTGGGTAAGCAATAACAATTGAAGAAGCAAACTAACTTGGAGTAAATGATGCAGAATGGTTTATGAAAAGTCAATTTGTATGATATGGACACTAAACTAGTTGGTTTGCATATTACATGGACTTGACCTTTTTCGAAATTTGACCTTATTTGACCTTGAAGGGGTTGTAAGCAATAACACATGCTGAAGGAGGCACTTGGCGTAACTGACACAAAATTTCTTATGAATAGTCAATTTGCATAAAATGACACGGAACAAGACGTTTTTCTTCCAAAACGAACTTGACCTTTTTCAACCTTTGAACTAATTTGACCTTGAAGGGGGTGTAAGCAGTGACAGATGATTAGAAACTCACTAAATTGGCGTAAATGATTCAGAATTGCAGTAAATTTCACTTCTAAGGAGTATTTTTGAACTCTGAACCAGTCCCATGCAATGCAATACACCACTAAAAGTCACCAATGATTTGTTTTTAGTGCCTATAACTTCTTCATTATAAAAGAGCTAAAATAATGAGTATGCTGAGCAAAATTCACTACGAGATTACCATAGGTCAAGTTTAAACACGTTTGAAAATACCACAAGAGATTACCAAAGGCTATAAAAGCCGAACTGTGGTCATAACATGTTTTAAATTCAAGAAGCTACTTCCGGGGAACGCGACACAAGGCCTCAAAATAAAAAAATCTTCCTTAACCCTCGCCCCATCTAGAATAATGAAATCGATGGTCCCCTAAGGTTTTTTTCGGAACAACAGAAAAGAACAAGGGGGAAGCACCGGGGTTGAGGGTTCTACCTCTTACCCCATTATTTTCCCAGCATCCCTGAAATTTATTACCCCGGGTCACCCTAGGTCATGTCACCAGGCGATGTCAACCAAGGTCACTTCACTTTAACTTTTGAGCTCTACCATAGCTATATTTCTAAGCCGATCGATTTAAAACTTTCGACACTTCATGACCCCTCCGGAGTCTACAAAATTTATCTTCGGGATTTTAGATTTGGTCACCTGAAGCCAGGTCACCAGGTAACCTCTTTTATAGAAAAAGCATGGGAAAGGCTGTCTTATGAGCTAAAAATCACAAAATAATCGTAAATGCTCAATTTGCTCCGACAAGTGTTCTTGGACACCCTTTCATGGATCCCAGGGGTGATATTGTCTTTTGATCTATCTGAGATCATCAGAGGTCACCAGAGGTCAAAAACAGCATTTTGATGATAACTTTTGACCTAATTAAGCTACAACACTGAATCAAAGGTCATCGTGTATGTCTCGTCACTAATTTTTATTTGATATACAACACGGTCACTTTCTTACCTTTCGAGACCTCAGGTCATATTAAGTCACGAGGTACCCTCTGGAGGTCAAACCACTGGCGGGAGGCCATTATGTTCGACATAGCGGAGAAAGTCCAGGCATTTTCCTATCAAACGATTTTTGCTAGATCTCAATAGCTCTAATGACGTGAGAGCTATGCTCAGTTTTCTTAAGGATTGTATGTTTTACTGGAAATAGCCTATCGTGACATAACTTGACCTCTGGAGGTAAAATTAGACCTGAGCACTTAAACGTTTTAGTAAAATCTTACTGAATTCACACGAGCTTTCTAGTGCCTTTTGCAGCCTGGGGCTAACTTCCATATTTTCGGAGTTAGAGGGGCATTGATGGCCCCTCCAGTGGGGCGAAGGTGGCGCCGGACCCCGGTGGGGCGCGGGTTAAATGCTTCTGGAAATGACATCACAGTTCGGTGATTCAATGTGACGGGAACGCATTTATTTTCGAAAGATATACAATGGTCCAAACAACCATACATGACATTTACAACAGCTAAGTTCATTCCCAAAGGGACAATAATGTGAATTCAAAATAGGGGAGGGTAACCCCTATTCCTGTGCTTATGTTGAAATGCTTTACCTCTAGGTTGACTGCTTGATTTTGATTCTTCAAATGTTCTTATTTTAAAGTTGCAAGCCAATTAGAACATGAGTTACGATAGCATAGCTCCACAGTGACACCTAGTGTTATATATATGAAGCTAAAAGTAGTATATGCATTTCGAAAACCATTTTTTCTTTATTTGATATGAAAGACTACTACCATATGTGAAAACACTTTCAAGAGAATTTTTGAATTTCACTGTACTACGGGTCAAGGTCACCGTTATAAAACTAGGTCATGAGGTCACCAAATGTTTTTTGTTTAAATTTCAAAATTGAAGGTAACCAAAATGTTGCCCGTAAAATTTGCATCTTAAAACTATAACATTTTCAGAAATGACTAGAAAACTTTTGGAGCTATAGGCATTCTAATCAATGCCTGTATAATGACCTTCAGAAATTGCCGGAGGCCACTTCTCTCAAACCAATTTTTAAATAATTTTTTGGGTGCAACTGGGTGAATTCTAAACCATTGTGAGTCCCCATATACCAATACCAATACCATTGCAATTCCCCATATACCAATTTTGGAGGAAATTAAGAATAGTAGGGTTTTATGCCTTGGTCGATTTATGGTGGAATAACCCTGGTATGAACGGTAGCGCAGGGTACCCCCGTATTTGCTCTGTCTCTTCCATTGTAGCACCAAACCTTACGAGTTGAGATCAAAAGATCCGTATCCACATTTGACCTTCATAGGGCACATCTAAAGATATATTACATTCGAATGTCAGACCATGCATGCTTCCGTCGCTAACTAAAGTCGACTTTAGATAATTGTTTTCTAAAATTAAAAAAAATATCACCGAAAGAAATAGCGCGGGAAACTTGCAAGTGGCGAATCACTAACAAACACGAGAAAGACGCCAGTGGACAATGCCGAGACAGAACATCACATTAGTTTTGAACAAGATACCTTTACTTAAAGGTACGTTCAAGAGGGATTCCTCCACGCCCACGTGACGTCACATGGGCGTGGAGGAATTCCTTCACCGTTGGCCCGTGCGTCAAACTGCTGCTAATGGCACTGCCCGCTTACGAATTTGTGAGAATACACAGCAATCAAGTTTATCCCAATTGCAATAGACATGATTTAATTTTCTATTATGGGCCTCTTTTTGAAAAATTTGGATATTTAATCATTTAATTTTCCGTGTTATATGTACCAGGTGTGACGTACTTCGGTAGTCGGGTTCTGTTGGGGGGCTGAGTTTTGAAGTGTGAGGCTTAGAAACGTTGAAATATATTAATTTCAAGGTCATCTCGAAAGGGGTTTTTAATGGAGGACCGCAAAAAGTGAATCCACGTGCGAGGGGCTGATGTATTGTATCAAAGTCATACACGAGTAGCTCGAGGTTAGAATGGATTTGAAGCGATGGAATAGTACGTTTGCTGGTAGACTTTGGGTCCTGAATATATGTTACATTGCTCGACTACATTGAAATCACATGATCTATCATCTTTTAGCTGTGTTTCTTTGTAGAAATAGTCTTAGAACCAAGATGCATAGTCTTAACAAATAACGCTTATGCTCTAGCAGTTCCCATGAGCGCAGAAATGCGACAAAAATGTCACTATTACCCGAGAAACGCAAGGCAATTGCTCAGCACGCCAGCGAATGAAGGACTCGCAGTGATTTGAGCACAGAATACTCCAGGCGCATCTTTTTCCAAGATAAAAGTGCAGACAATTTATGCTACGTTAAGCGGGAACCAAGGTCAAATTTCACAAAGGTTTGCCACGGTGAAGTTTTTCGAAGAATCTGCGATATTAACAATGTCTTTCTAGAACGTAAATGTTCAACTAAGTATTTAGGGGTTAGTATAGATGAGGATCTGAAGTGGAATAGTCAAATTAGGCATGTAGAAAGCATGATCTCCCGTAATATTGGCCTCATTTGCAGATCAAAGGAAGCACTCGACTGGAGCCATCTCCTCCGGCTATACAACGCATTAGTGCTTCCCCACCTAAATTACTGTTTGGCTGTTTGGGGATCCACGTTCCCTTATTGTTTAAACAAATTAATTTTGCTTCAAAAAAGAATTGTACGGATCATCGAAAAAACTGACCGTTTGGCGCACACCAGCCCTCTCTTCAAAAAACATAAAATTCTCAAAATGTCTGACCTTGTTGAATTTGCTGACATTAAAATTCTGCACAATTTTCTTCGCTAAACTCTACCTAACTCACTTTCAAATAGAATACATCTTCAACCGCCGGACCCTGCCGGGAGAAATGGTAGGCTAATACAACACTTGTCTCCCATGTCCCCACTATGTACCGTAAATTTTCAATTTCCGTCGCTGCTCCTGGCACGTGGGACAAGTTTATCGCCCCCAAAATTAGAAATCTGGAAGATATTCCTTGGCAGGCCTTTCTTCAGCAAAGTTGTAGAAAGTTATTTCTAGAAAAGTATTGATTGCAATAGGTAGTTGCGTTTTTGTGCTCCAGTGCCAACATGCAATGCTGGGCCCACTCTGGCGCTATACTTGTGTTATACAAATTGGCTGTCATCAAATTCCTCTTTGACCGAAATGAAACGCTGAGTGAGGCAGTTGGGGCGCTCTTACAGGCCAGCCTCCGGCACCTCCCTGCTCTTTCATGATTTCCCCGGTTTGTTTTGCGCGCTCAACTCATCCCATGTTTCATCTAAAGTAAACGCGCATCCATACAAAATCCTATCTTATATTTCCCAGTCACGCAACCAACAACTCTCTCTCTCTCTCTCCCCGCACATTCTCGCTCTGTCTGCACCACTCAGCTTACTTCGACTTTCCTTCCCTCTTCTAATTAAATGCTTCCGGCAGCTGCTCTGAATCTCCCGCGGGCGGGAGTGGTTCAGCGGCGTGTTCTTGACGCGGCTGCCGCGTCCTCTCCTGCTCCAATGCTGCGCGTTGGCCGCTGCATGGGCCGTGTCAGGCTGCGGTGGTGCTGCGGGCTGCGCCGGCCGTGCTTGGCCCTCTCCGAATAGCGGCTCCGGATACTGTGGTACGGTGGTGCGGGGTCGCGGGGTGGCACTGTGGTGGCCGCTGGGCGGCGCTGTGGTGGCCGCTTGGCGGCGCTGTGGTGGCCGCTGGACGGCGCTGGGGCGGCGCTGATGCCTCGATGATGCTAGAGTAGTGCAGCTGATTGATGTTGCCCGGGCATTGACCTTGACATGTCGTTCACCACTAACCCCTGAATTTATTTGATTTTATTTCATTTATTTTTTCCTGATCCCGTTTTTTTCTTTTTTTATGAGCATTTCCCACATGCAGAATACTTTCTCGGTGCCACCCTCCTGGAGGCGTGACTGGAGTCGTTTCCCCGCGCCCGATGTGGTGTTTCCTGCTTGCGTCTTTACCCCTTGCCCGTTTTTAATCTTTACGGTCGCTTTGTGTATCATCGTTTTTACCCTTCATCTGTTTTTAATCTTCACGTTCGCATTTCGTGTCATTTTTTGTTTGTTTTCTGTGAATACATGTATGGACGTATGACACATTATCAGCAAGTTGTCAGTCAGAGAAAGATGTGGCATACCTGATATCAGGATATCAGAATTGGTATTTTAACGAAAAAGCTGTCATTATGCTGAAAGGAAGCTTCTCTCTGATAATGAAAAAGCAAGTAGATGCTCAAATAAGTCAGCTTACAAAAGAAAGCTGAACTGAGCCTCCCGGTTTCATAACGTGATTTCCTGAGCAGCTCTAGCTCTGGGGCCCTCAGCTGAGCTGGGGCTCCTGAGCTAATTAAGTGCCTCCTGACTTGATCTGGTACCCCTGAGCTGGTCAGGGACCACTGGGCTGATTCCTTGTCCCCTGAGCTGATAGGGTGCTCCCTGAGCTGATCTAGACCCCTGCTCTGATCTGGGGGAATAGGAGCTGATCTGGGCCCCCGAGCGGATCGATCTCGTGCCCCCTGAGCAGATATTTTGCCCTCAGAGCTGAAATAATGCACCCTGAGTCGATCTTGGGCCTCCTGAGCCATTATTGTGCCTCTTGAACCCATCTGATGCCCTTCAAGCCAGTCAGGTGCTAGACTAGACTAGCTCAGTGACCCCCAGAGATGGGGTCATCAGACAATCTTGATGGGCCCCAGATAGGAACATAGGGCCTTGCACCAGCTCAATGAGCCCCAGAACACTTTAAGGCGCCCAATTAACTCAAGGTGCATCAGGCCAACTAAAGGAACTCTAACAGGCTCAGCGCCCAGACCAGCTCAGGGTATCCCCAGGGCCCATACCAGCTCAGGGTACCCCCAGGACCCAGATTCGCTCTTAGTCCCTTGATCAGTTCTTGGGCCCATATCAGCTCAGGGGCCAGAAGTCAGGTCAGGGGACAAGGTCAAGTAAGAGGCAATAAATCAGCTCAGGAACCTTTTATCAGCTCAGGGATCCTGATCAGCTCAGGAGCCCCAGAGCTACTCAGGAAATCACATAATCAACTCAGGAGGCCCAGATGAGCTCAAAGGGCACCAGATTAGCTCCAGGGGCATCAGAATAGCTCAGAAGGCATCAGATGGGCTCAGGAGGAAAAATTGTGGCTCAGGAGGCACCATATCAACCCAGGGAGCATTAGTTCAGTTCAGTGATCCCCGACCAGGTCGTTGCCCAGATTAGCTTGGGGTACCAGATCAAGTCAGGAGGCACTTAATCAGCTCAGGATCCCCATACCAGCTCAGGGGCCCAGCTCAGCTCAGGGTCCCGGAGCTTCTCAGGATATCACTTTATCAACCCAGGAGGCTCAGATGAACTTAACGGGAATGCGGCACCTTTATAATGTGATTTTGACTGAATTAGCCAAGTTATAAAATATGCCGGAAAACCCGGTACTCAAGATATCATTTGTCTTGACAATCAAAATTTCCGTGGAGAAAAGCTCAAACACCTATCTGAAATGTACCCCAAATCCAAGATACCTTTACTTAAAGGTACGTTCAAGAGGGGATTCCTCCACGCCCGAGTGACGTCACACGGGCGTGAAGGAATTCCTTCATCTATGGGCTGTGTGTCAAACTGCTGCTAATGGCACTGTCCGCTTACGAATTTGTGAGAATACACGATGATCAAGTTTATCCAAAATGCAATAAATAAACACGTTGTCTTCGATTCTGGGCCTCTCTTTGGGAAAATTTGGATATTTAATCATTCAAATTTCCCATGTTATATGCTACAAGGTGTGACGTCACCTCCGCTATCTGCGCTGGCCGTTGGAGGGGGCTGCCCCAAATCTATCCCAGCCAGGCGGCCACACTTGTAGGCTGTTGGTGTGACGACAGCGCTGACATCATGGTGAGTAATCAGTCAATTTGAGCCCTTGAAGCCTATTGAATATGGTAGTAGTTGCTAGATCATGACGTCATCTATAGGCAGAGGTTTATTTTTCATCCTAAAGGAGCATTTTAAAAATCAAAATATTGAGCTCATTGTACCTTTTTCAGAGAAATCATGGACGTTTTCATGATATTCAGCTAAAAATACCCCTAATTACGCTAAATTCCTGGATTCGTCCCAGGTGCCACATTCCCTTTAAATGGCACCTGAATAGCTCAAGGGGCACCCGGCTAGCTCAGAGGGCATAAGATGAATTCAGGAGGCGCAAGAATGGCTCAAGAGGAGCCAGATTGGCTCAGGGTGTATTATTTATGCTCAGAGGCAACATATCTGCTCAGGGGGCATCATATTGATCAGCTCGGGGGCCAGATCAGCTTCTAGCCCTTAGACCAGAGCAGGGGCCTAGATCAGCTCAGGGAGCACCCTATCAGCTCAAGGATCAAGGGATCAGCTCAGTGGTTTCCGACCAGCTACGGGATACCAGATCAAGCCAGGAGGCCCTTTATCAGCCCAGGAGCCCCATACCAGCTCAAGGGCCCTCATCAGCCTCGGTGGGCCCAGCTCAGCTCAAGGCCCAGAGCTGCTCAGGGAATCACGTAATCAAATCGGGAGGCTCAGATTAGCTTACTTTTGTAAGCTGACTTACTTGTGTATGTGCATGCATTCTTATTATCAGAGAGACGCTTCCTTTCAGCATAATTACAGCTCTTTTCGTTAAAATACCGATTCTAATATCCGGGATGCCACTTCTTTCTCTGACAATTTCCAATTAATGTTTCATCGCACATTCTTAGAAAAACTTTACCATGGCCAACCTTTGGGAAATTTAACCTGGGATACCGCTTAACGTAGCATAAATTTTCTGCACTATCACCTTGGAAGATGATGCGCCTAGGGTATTCTGTACTCAAATCACTGCGAGTCCTTCATTCGCTGGCGTGCTGAGCAATTGCCTTGCGTTTCTTGGGTAATAGTGACATTTTTGTCGCATTTCTGCGCTCATCAGAACTGCTAGAGCATAAGCGTTATTTATTAAGACTATGCATCTTGGCTCCAAGACTATTTCTACAAAGAAACACAGCTAAAAGATGATAGATCATGAGATTTTAATTTAGTCGAGCAATGTAACATATATTCAGGACCCAAAGTCTACCAGCAAACGTACTATTCCATCGCTTCAAATCCATTCTAACCTCGAGCTACTCGTGTATGACTTTGATAAAATACATCAGCCCCTCGTACGTGGATTCACTTTTTTGCGGTACTCCATTAAAAAACCCTTTCGAGATGACATTGAAATTAATGTATTTCAACGTTTCTAAGCCTCGCACCTTACTTCAAAACTGATGTGATGTTCAGTTTCGGCATTGTGCACTGGCGTCTTTCCCGTGTTTGTTAGTGATTCGCCATTTGCAAGTTTCCCGCGCTATTTCTTTCGGTGATCTTTTTTTAATTCTAGAAAACAATTCTCTAAAGTCGACTTTAGTTAGCGACGGAAGCATGCATGGGCTAACATTTGAATGTAATATATCTTTAGATGTGCCCTATGAAGGTCAAATGTGGATACGGATCTTTTGATCTCAACTCCTCAGGTTTGGTGCTACAATGGAAGAGACAGAGCAAATACGGGGGTACCCTGCGCTACCGTTCATACCAGGGAACATATGCTCAGGAGCACGGTATACCTCTTCAGTTTTGAGACGGGAGGTGCAAGGCGGCCCAGAATAATTACAGGCGGACCAAACTACTCCAAAACATCTCTGCCAAGAAGGGCACTGCAGTGTGATACATTTTGCATTGGATCACGCATATACATGTGCTTTGATGAATAGCCATAACTTTTGCAACAATCAATATAGTCTTACAAAACTTTGTGTGAATATGTCAAACATGGGCAGCATTAAATCTGCGAAATTTGGTGTTTGTTAACTGAATTGAATTTGATCTACATGAGTTTAACTGAAAGGGGTGTAGCGATGTCCCTCAGGCGATGCTGCACGTGCTGGAGTATTGGGCAGGACACCCATTGTGCAATTTCCTATTCAATATTGAGAACAATGGTCGATTTCAATCAGGAAGATGCCATTTGGAACTATTTGCTTTTCCGATTAGCTGTTACCTGCACTGAAACAACTAGCTAACATCTCGGACAAAGTTCCCCAAGTGGCTTGAAAACAGTACATTTGCATGTACTCAGATATGACGTCATGCTTCAATAACGCTTCTAGGTGTCTGGGCAATTTTTGGAGCAATGATACTGAATATGTTAAGCAACACTTGCGCAAAGTTTCACGGCTCTCCGTTTTACCGATACGGATATATAGGTTTTGAGCCAGAAGGGGTGTTGACGTACACCCCTATTGCTTAGCTGCACGTGCCAAAAAAGCGTGATAGGAACAAACCAGAATACAGAAATTGACATGGGTAGAAACAGTGGACTTCGGGGTCGAAAGTTAAAATATTTGTTTGGGCACCAGCGGTAATTTTAGCTTAGTTATAAGCCGTTTAAGTCCAAGAGGCAAGGGGCGATTTTGCACGTGCATCCTTTGACAAATGCACCTCCTGCGGACAACCAGTAGGTGCTATATCGGTTGTCCACCCAAGGTCAGGATCCTGAATCTTCAGGGATTTTATTTCTGTGCAACAACCTTTACAACACGCCGGACAGCTTTTTTCACTTTGCCCCATGGGTAATAGGTACGAGACAAGCACTTTCCATAGCCTTTTCTCTATGCTTGGACGTCACCTTAAGAATGCCCATGTAGGTGACCTTGAAACTGACAGAGAGTTTCAGGGTGCCAGAGACGTTGAGAAGGCAAAAGTGAAACTGCTCAAAGCAGAAGGAAAGGGGAATCGCGCCAACCGAGCTTCAGCCGTTACGAAGGAAGATGAAGAAACTCCTTTTGAAAAAGGACAGCTAGGATTCGGCATGCCCGATACACTACAACGCACTGTGTGGTGGCTTACCACCATACATTTCGGCCACCGTGGCAGGGATGAGGCGCGTCAGCTTCAGTGGGGAGATATCAAGCTGAAAAAGACGCAACCGGCCAGTATCTCGAGTTCCTAGAAAGGACGACAAAGACCCGAGATGGAGGGATCGTGGGTGGATGCCGTGCATTTCGCCCGAAAGCGTTAAAGAATGACGAAGATAAGAAGCGCTGTCCGGTTCGGGCATACCCACTTGAGTTTGAGAGAAGGAGGCCGGAAAAGATGAAGGAAGAAGGTAGCCCTTTCTACTTGGCTGTTAACGCAAGGAGGAAGCAGGAAGAAATTTGATACCAATGTGCTCCTCTAGGCAAAAACTCGATCGCAGGCTTCATGAAAACAGCCTGTGAGGCCGCAGGGATCGGCGGAAGGATGACGAACCACCCAGCCCGCAAAACATGCGTCAAGCGTGCTCTGGAGTCAGGCTGTCCTCGGGAGTATGTGGCCCAGCTTACGGGCCACAAATCACTAGCACGTAGGGTGCGGTGGTAAATGCCAAAGTCAAAATTGAGCTAGAAAATCCCCAAACCTAATACTAGGGACAAAAAGAAACAATTCGTCGAAAATACTGGCTACTTTTGAGCAAAAAAAGTCCGGCCACGGCAACATTACTTTTTCCGCAATTTACTGAATATAGCCTATACCCAGCCGAGCCGACACTTGTCAAAGTCCTGTACTTGTATTTGCAATTAAGCACCACAACATTTTAGGACGTCTGAGGACATAAAGTGGCCATCCATCTCTACTGTCCGCCTGGTTCCTAAGCTCATCTACTTCAGAGTCACCTGGAAGGTGTTGTATTCGATGGTGGACCTGTGGTTTCTCCGGCCCAGCAGAGACTTCAGAGCCTCGCCGAATTCCTGGAGTGTCTTCTGTCTCCTTTTACCACTCTCAGGAACTGTGGTTTGGATCCTACATATTTGATCAGTCATGGGTAGAAGTATGGAGGAGTCTCGGGCATGCTGCAGTCCAACCTTCATTCTCTTGATCCTCTGTTTGTCTCCCACATCTTCCTTGGCGAGGTACTCGTCCACCTCTCGTTCATCCGTAAATGGTCCCCCTTCTGACTTCAGGAAATCAAGAGTGTCCAGTCTTTTGATTTCCTTTTGCTTTGCCACTTCCTGTTTCTCATCGGAACCCTTTGCCTGCTTCTCTTTCATGGCTTCACTTCATCTCAGCCTTAACCCCTTCACCTACTAACAATCGGCACCATTGGGCTGCATGTTAAAATCTGGCAACTGTGACAGTGGTTTGCGGGTTTTCTGCAGCGGGGTCCCTCGTTTTAGTAGAAACGGAACACAGTACCAATATTGTATCACTAATGGTACGCTGTGCAATTGAAGAACAGAGCTGCTAAGTTAAAATACTTCCTACACGCTTCATTCTCTATTTCGAAAATATGTGGTTTTGATTTTGAGCCATACAGTCAGGATCGCTATTTTGTCACAATTATGCACCTCAATTTTCGTAAATGTGTCACAAACTCCGGTAGCTGAGTTGGCAAGTTTCTGCACCTCTGCCCCCATTGTGAGCTCCTGGAACCGCCTATGGCCAAAAATATATCGAAATACACATGAACTGTTACCCCCAATCTCATTTAGTGTTAGAACTAAACGCATAGTTACAATGTTTTGTCACATTCAATGCAAACAAAACATTAAAATGAACTTGAGTGCGAGTGAACCCCCCTAAATTACGGTACCTGAGCACGCCTATGAGTTCCTATCATCATATAACACACATATAGGATCAATGCATAGTTATGTTTACCCCTCCCGAACATTCTGTACGCAACCTATTTACTCTGGAAGAGCTCGGATGCATAACATTGTAAAGCTCCCATTTTGAGCTTCTGGAACCGCCTATGAGCAAAATTATGTCAACATACACATTAAGTGTCATCCTAAATCTCAGTAATAGCATTCAAACATTACAACTGCTACCAATTCGGAACATACAGCTTTATTGTAGGACAAATGCAAGACCGGCGACAATGCTCGGCTTCTGGATTAAACCCCCAAATTAGCGAGCCATAGCTCCGCCTCTGGCTTAAATATATTTTCCAAATTTTCAGGGAACACGCACTATAAGAAAAACCACAACATTTCAAGAGCCTACCTCAAACCGTTTCGGAGATACCACGGAAAAACCTGAGGGGTGGGCAGAATCTGCTCCGCCTGTGGGAAATAGGATTAAGGTGCAATATCTCTCAGGGTGGTCATATTGCACAAGAGATAGCAATGATGAACTCTAGGGGGGCAGGGGGCGGCACCCTTGACTGGAGGTGGCATTGGTGGGATGATGCCTTCACTAATAATATGGGGCACCATTAAGAAGCTAGAGGCAACCCATAGGTGGAGGGTTAGCAAGGATGAATGACAGACTGAACAGGAAAACCGGAATAGTATCGACGAACCTGGGAGTTCATGTAAAACTGAAGTGGCCCCAATCAGTGCCACGTTGCTGATGGCACCAGTGCGGCACGGAAGAACGCAGGAACGGCACCGACGTTGTTTGAGCGGCATCAACGATCCGGCAGCAATGGAAGGAACCAAGGACTGGCGTGAAAAACTTTATTTTTGTAAGGAGCTTGGAAGCATCTCTCAGGAGTTTGAAAAGCGTCTCTAAAGTTAATATTCGCCTTCAAGAGTTTAAACACTAACCCTAAAGTTAACACCCGCCCCGGTGGGCCTCCGAACCACCTTCGCCCTGGCAGGGATGGGGGGGGGTGTTCAAGCACACACCCCTCGGATCCGGCTCCCACGCGAAATGTGAAAGAAACGTGAAAGCTGGTGGATAGCTCATCATTTACAAAAAAAACTATATCAGTCACTTTTTGACTTAGCTCAATATTGAGGTCATGATAGGTCAAAGAACGTGGCATGTTAGAGAACAGTGTCTAAGCTCTAGCGTTTGACAGAGTTGGGTTAGAATCCTTTTTCGGCACCATTCGCTTCCTCTCGTTATGACAGGTCGAATGATGTATGATGTGACTATACTAGAATGATGGTCTTCTTGTTGGTGATCTTGATAACTTCACATTTATCAGGATTAAATTGCATTTGCCAGTCCTTTTCCCACTGCCGGAGTGAGTCGAGGTCCTGCTGCAGCCGCGCTGATTCACAGATGGAGCATTGATGGTCCTGTACAGAAGGCAGTCGTCCGCGAATAGTCTTGACGTTGAAGGGAGATACGCGAAAAATTATTATTGTGGTTTCTTGCTATTTGAAAAATCTTGATTACGAAACTGTCAATTATAATTGATAGTTTTAGAAGACAGTTTTTACAAACAAATTTTGTATCTTCGGTAAAATTTTGGGAGGCCACTCACTTATTATCGAAATAGGCTAATAGTTCCGATAAAATGCTGAAACCTTCAACCATCACATAATTTTCGAAAACTATTTAAAGTTGAAAAGTAATGTTTTTTGTAATAAAATTTTTTTCTCCTGTATTTGTATTTGATAAATTTTACAAAGCCTTTAAAAACTACAAAAAATTCATTTGCCCCAGAAACGGAAACAAAACATAATTACTCAAGTCTTCAGCCGTTTCGTACCTCGAGTCTTGTGTCGTTTTCTGCTTCAGCCCCAGGATGACGAAACTTTTGCGCCAAATAGGTCACGTGACCCCGGTATGAGAATTCGTAGGCTTCTGATTGGTTAATTGTGATTTGTTTTAAGCCCTATATTTCTGTTTCAAAAGAGTTTTGGAAAGTGGTTTTTCTTAAGTAAATTTTTTGCTGTAGTAGTCCAAAGTTCTGCATCATTGTTTAGGATAGATATGACCTAATTTTTAGACAAATTGATAACCTTAGCTGGGGGTGCGTCATTTAAATCGATAAGAGGTGTACCGGTAAAGTCGTCTAGAAATGTTGACTCTGAGAGCAATTTTAAGGCATTTGCTGGCCGAATTCGCAAAAAAAGAGAATAGGACTTCTGAAACAACTTTTTGTGACCTTTGATCTAGACAATAAATTTGTCTTTCACCTATCTCCCTTTGATGTCACTTGCTGAGGAAGGTCATTTATGTACACAAGGAAAAGCAGTGGCCCACGCACTGTTCCCTGAGGAACTCCTGATACCACAGGGGCTGGAGCAGACTGCTCTCCATCAAGAACCACCTGCTGCGTGCGACCCTGCAGGAATCACTGGATCCATGTAAGGGTTTTTTCCGGTGATGCCGTAATGTTGCAGTTTGATGGCAAGTCTTTTTTGGGGCACTTTGTCGAAAGCTTTACTAAAATCTAGAGTCATAGCGTCGATTTACTGATGTTGACTTAGTCCCCGCGCAAGATCGTCTACAGTGATGATGAGTTGTGACTAACACGACCGCCGCTTTCTCAACCCATGCTGTTGGTTTACGATGAAGTTGTTAATCTCCAGGTGGTTCATGAGATGGCTGTGAGTGATATGATTCAGCACTTTACAGCAGATGGATGTTAAGCTCACAGGCCTGTAGTTGGAAGCAGCAGCCTTGTCTCCTTTTTTAAAGATAGGTGCGACTTAAGCCTTCTTCCAGTCTTCCGGATTCTGTGCTCTCTCCAGAGACTCTTGCAAGATGATTGTAAGTGCTGGTGCCAGTACAGCAGACATAGTATGTAGAAATCTGCTGGAGATCTGGTCTGCTCCTATGGTCTAGTGGGGATTAAGATTTCTGAGGAGTTATTCTACGCCAGGAGTGGACACGAGAATATCAGGGACCTCCTGATTGAGTGGTGGGCCCATGCTCGGAATATTTGTGAAGTTTTCCTGCGCAAAATTTATAGGTTATAAAAACCTTCGCGTGGTGCAGAAAGATCAAACGTTGAAAATCCCATTGTCAATGCAAAAACAAACGTGGTTAAAAATACATTCCGATTTATTTTTACACTTCACGACTCATTCGATGGGATTGATATTAACAGCGTGAATAATAACCGGCATCTGCGACGCAGGGTGCGAAATTGCACCCAAAA
Organism: Lepas anatifera; assembly: GCA_034440635.1. Lineage (NCBI taxonomy): Eukaryota > Metazoa > Arthropoda > Thecostraca > Lepadidae > Lepas > Lepas anatifera. The sequence continues at coordinate 48,288 of JAOTON010000204.1, forward strand.
TGCACCCACCCCGGAATAGTCGGCAACAGGTAAACTTAGGTATTGGTGACTCAAAGCTATCTCAAACCGAAAAGGTGAACTGTAACGCCCTGGCACGATTCGGCAAGTCGAATGTATGTGACCAAGCCCCCATATAGGTATATTTGGTATTTTTGGTCCGCATAATCCCTGAATTTTCTCCAAGCTATTTTCAGTAAATTACACGGCAAACGACTCTGACTCAGATACATGTTGAGTTCGTAAATATTACTTATTGAGCAAAACTGGAAAAAATCTGTGATTATGTGAACCAACAATGCTTCATACGCATGCAAACTTGGTTGCATACTTTAGACTTGCAGGACTGTCAGGAGATTAAATTTTGTTCTTTTCAGCTTGAGTCAGTTTTGAATTTCCAACAAGTTTGACAGCAGGGGATTCCAAGCGATAATTTTAAGCTGTGCAAGCTTGGACATAGGCACTGCGTTTTTCTTTGCCGAAGAAATAAGCCAGTCAAGTCTAATTACAGCTCGCTGCGTTTTGACCCCCGCCTTTTCTATACGTTAGAGTCACCAATTTATTATAAAGAAAACGTCTCCTTGCATGTAAGGACTTCAAAAAGGGGACATTTAAAGGGAATGTGGCACCTTCACAACGTGATTTTAACTGAGATAGCCAAGTTGTAAAACAAGTCGGAAAACCCGGTACTCCATATTTCATCTGTCCTGGAACTCGATATTTCCGTAGAAAAAAGCTAAAACCTAGCTGACACCAGCCCCCCATCAGCCTGTCGCCGGGCGGCCATTGTTGTGAGCTACTGGTGTGACGACATATGCTGACGTCACGATGAGCATCAGCCAATCGAAGCCCTTGAAGCGTTTCAAGTATGGTAGTGGTTGCCAGATCGTGACATCATCCACAGGCTGATATTTATTTCTTTTTCTAGAGGAGTATTTTTAGAAACAAAATATTGAGCTTCTTGTACATTTTTCAGAGAAATCATGAGTGGTTTCATTATTTTTGGCTAAAAGTAGGCCTAATTTCACAAAATTCCATGTTTCGACCAAGGTGCCACATTCCCTTTAAGCACTTCTGTGTTGAAAACAAACTTAATCACATAAACGTTACCTAATCTGAAATTTGCGATTGATGTGTCTTAAATACCACTGTTTTTCTTTCTTCATGGCAATTATATTATCAAAGGCACTTTGCATCATACTTGAGAGAGTACCTATTATGTGCAACTGAAATTTCCGTCTGAATGAAAAGAGTTTTTAAGCCTTGTTAGTGTTTAAGCCTTGTTTTTAGTGTTTCTGATGAATTCATATTTTTGTCCCTGATTGGATTAGGTACGTGTTAAGAGGGCGGGGAAGCGAAAGGCAACGAATCGAAACCATGTTTAAAAGCCCAGTTCGTGGGCAGAGAAGAATGCCGTGTCAATCGACAAGATTGCACAACCAAAATTGCGTTTTTGGACACCCCACCCAGACAGCCACACATGTTACAATAAAAACATACATAGAAACGGACACGAGGACATACAATGCTTGAAGCCCAATGCATAACACAATAAGAAACAAATCACTGAAAATCAGAGCTAAGAAATACAATCACGTAACAATCAACACCTTAAAATTTGTCGGCGGTTTGCCCTGAGTAGTTGTGTGCTTTTCTGTAACTCCGTTCACTTTTTTGCCATGCCGATCTTATCACCATATATGACTTGGCATATTCGTTCTGCCCCTACTTACTGGGGCAAAAATTCCTTGTGTACATAAATGACCTTCCTCAGCGAGTGACATCAAAGGGAGATAGGCGAAAGAAAAATGTATTGTCTATATCAAAAGGTCACAAAAAGTTGTTTCAGAAGTCCTATTCTCTTTTTTTTGCGAATTCGGCCTGCAAATGCCTTAAAATTGCTCTCAAAGTCAACATTTCTAGGTGCTTTTACCGGTACACATCTTATCGATTTAAATGACGCACCCCCGGCTAAGGCTATCAATTTCTCTAAAAATTAGGTCATATCTATCCGACACAGTGATGTAGAACTTTGGACTACTACATAAAAAATTACTTAAGAAAAACAACATTCCAAAACTCTTTTGAAACATAAATATAGGGCTTAAAACAAATCACAATTAACCAATCAGAAGCCTACGAATTCTCATACCGGGGTCACGTGACCCATTTGGCGCAAAAGTTTCGTCATCCTGGGGCTGAAGCAGAAAACGACTCAAGACTCGAGGTACGAAACGGTTGAAGACTTGAGTAATTATGTTTTGTTTCCGTTTCTAGGGCAAACCTTTTTTGCAGTTTTTAAAGGCTTTGTAAAATTGGTTCAAATACAAATACAGGAGAACAAACATTTTTATTACAAAAAAACATTGCTTTTCAACTTTAAAAATAGTTTTCGAAAATTAAGTTATGGGTGAAGGTTTCAGCATTTTATCGGAACTGTTAGCCTATTTCGATGATAAGTGAGTGGCCTCCCAACATTTTGCCGAAGATACAATTTTTTTGTAAAAACTGTCTATTAAAACTGTCAATTATAATTGACAGCTTCGTAATCAAGGTTTTTCAAATAGCAAGAAACCATAATAATAATTTTTCGCGTATCTCCCTTCAACGTCAAGACTATTCGCGGACGACTGCCTTCTGTACAGGACCATCAATGCTCCATCTGTGAATCAGTGCAGCTGCAGTAGGACCTCGACTCACTCCGGCAGTGGGAAAAGGACTGGCAAATGCAATTTAATCCTGATAAATGTGAAGTTATCAAGATCACCAACAAGAAGACCATCATTCTAGTATAGTCACATCATACATCATTCGACCTGCCATAACGAGAGGAAGCGAATGGTGCCGAAAAATGATTCGAACTCAACTCTCTCAAACGCTAGAGCTTAGAAACTGTTCTCTAACATTCCACTTTCTTTGACCTATTATGACCTCAATTTTGAGCTAAGTCAAAAAGTGACTGATATAGTTTTTTCATAAATGATGAGCTATCCACCAGCTTTCACGTTTTTTTCATATTTCGCATAGGAGCCGGATCCGAGGGGTGTGTGCTTAAACACCCCCCCATCCCTGCCAGGGCGAAGGTGGCTCGGAGGCCCACCGGGGCAGGTGTTAACTTTAGGGCTGCTTTTCAAACTCTTGAAGGCGTATATTAACTTTAGAGTTGGTTTTCAAACTCCTGAGTGATGCTTCCAAGCTCCTTAAAAAAACAAAGTTTTTCACGCCACTTCTTGGTTCCTTCTATTGCTGCCGGATCGTTGATGCCGCTCAAAGAACGTCAGTGCCGTTCCTGCGTTCTTCCGTGCCGCACCGGTGCCATCAGCAACGTGGCACTGATTGGGGTCACTTCAGTTTTACATGCACTCCCAGGTTCGTCGATACTATTCCGGTTTTCCAGTTCAGTATGTCATTCATCCTTGCTAACCCTCCACCTATGGGTTGCCTCTAGCTTCTTAATGGTGCCCCATATTATTAGTGAAGGCATCATCCCACCAATGCCACCTCCAGTCAAGGGTGCCGCCCCTGCCCCCCTAGAGTTCATCATTGCTATCTCTTGTGCAATATGACCACCCTGAGAGATACTGCACCTTATTGCACCTGAGAGACCTGAGAGATATTGCACCTTAACCCTATTTCCAACAGGGGGAGCAGATTCTGCCCACCCCTCAGGTTTTTCCGTGGTATCTCCGAAACGGTTTGAGATAGGCTCTTGAAATTTTGTGGCTTTTCTTATAGTGCGTGTTCCCTGAAAATTTTGAAAAAAATATATGCCAGAGGCGGAGCTATGGCTCGCTAATTTGGGGGGTTTAATCCAGAGGCCGAGCATTGTCGCCGGTGTCGCATTTGTCCTACAATAAAGCTGTATGTTCGGAATTGGTAGCATTTATAATGTTTGAATGCTATTACTGAGACTTAGGATGAAACTTAATGTGTATGTTGCCATAATTTTGCTCATAGGCTGTCCCAGAAGCTCAAAATGGGAGGTTTACAATGTTATCCATCCGAGCTCTTCCAGAGTAAATAGATTGCGTACAGAATGTTCGGGAGGGGTAAACATAACTATGCATTGATCCTATATGTGTGTTGTATGATGATAGGAACTCATAGGCGTGCTCAGGTACCGTAATTTGGGGGGTTCACTCGCACTCTCATTTTAGTGTTTTTTTTGCATTGAATGAGATAAAAATTGTAACTTTGCGTTTAGTTCTAACACTAAATGAGATTGGGGGTAACAGCTCATGTGTATTTCGATATATTTTTGGCCATAGGCGGTTCCAGGAGCTCACAATGGGGGTCTACAATATTATCCATTCGAACTCTTCCAAGGGGAATAAACTGGCTACAGCGGAGACGGGAGGGGTAAAAATAAGGATGTATTGATCCCATTCGTGTATTATATGATACAAAGATATCGTAGGCGTGCTCATGGGTACCGTAATTAGAGGGTTCACTTTCAAGCGTATTTTAGTGTTGTGTCTGCATTGAATGGGGCAAAGCATCGTAGATATGTATTTAGTCCTAACTACAAATGGACATAATTCATCCATAGGCGGATCCAGGAGTAATCCCCGGGTCAGGCAAGGGAAAATAAACGCGGGGTAATTTGAAAAGCAGCCATACCTGAAAGGCGGGGTAATTTGTGCCTTACCTCACTATTTAGTCTCCCTGAATCCGTCTCTGACATATTTTTGGAATTTGAGCCCTTTGCTTGACATCAGATATATCACACTGTACCTGGCGTGTGCTCCTCTGCAAACAAAGAAAAAAATGACAAAATTTATATAATTTCCCCAAATTTCTGGCCTTCAACCGCCCTTGAAATTTAAATTTCACCTAAATGGGAGATATGACCATTTCCGAGCAATTATCTGTCAATCCATACTAGTTTCGTGAAAATCAAGCCTAAGAGGCAAGAGTTACGAATAATGTAAAAAAGGCAGAAAGGTATATTTTGAACCCGCTACCCTCAATTAAAAAAATTGAAAATTTCTTTTAAAAGGATGTGTAGCGCGAGAGGAATTGATTTCAGTCTAAGTTTTTAAAATCGGCCGGGTAGATTTCGAGATCTTAGGGGGCAGGATCTGCCCCATGTTGGAAATAGAAGTAGCCGAGAGCCCGTTGGAAATAGGGTTCCCATTAAAAAATTATAAGCTTACACTGCTTCTACAGATTTTAGCGGAATGACTTAAAAACCATTTTGCGATATGAGTGCATCTAAACGGCTACAATTGTGTGCTTCGTGACTCGTTCTGTATCGTGGATCTAAGGCCAGAAAAATTATGGGACCTCCACACTGCAGGCGTGCGTGACGGTTTTGAAATATATGTTTTTAACTACATGCGTACTAGATCCATTGGAAAACAAGAACACCATGTGTTCGTGGCCTATTACAGAGGTTGAAGCAGAACAATTCAACCTCTCGCCTCTAATGGTCTATCTGAGGCGGAGGAAGCGATTTTCTATTTTCAGCCAAGATCACTCGACGGAATAAAGACAAAGTTTTCGTGCTGCCGTTATTGTGTTGTCTTCCCTCTGTGAATCGATCTGTGTACCTGCATTACGACCTACTAGGTCACTCACTACCTTTGAATCTGATATAGCATGTTAAAACCCTATTGGTACCATTGTATTCGCAATGCACTGCTGAGCTGACTGCTGAGCAGTCAGCTGTTCGGACGTGTTCACAGGAGCTCCGCGTAATCATCCAATTTTATATTTCTTTTTGGCGATTTGAGTATGGGTGGTGTTCTCATTTTGGAGATTAATTCATCTTGCGGATGAGTTCAATAATTCTCGTTCATCGGTCTACTAGCTGGAGACTGCGAAGGTATTGAAGATTTCGATCCTTCGAGCTTTCCAGTCGGAGTAAGCAGAAACAGGCGCGACGATATCGGTGTTTTCCATGCTACTGACAAAAAACCTCCAATTCAGCTTCGATTTTGTAGAACGTGACGTTGTGCTGAGAGATACTCTCCTAGAACATTTCTTAGTCGTCCCGCTTTGCAGCCGTCGTGAAAAACGTGACGGTGTGAAGGCCACGCTTTCACTTTAAACGTAATTTTAAACGAACCACACACAAAACCAACGCTGCTTCTCGAAAATCACTGGAAAAGGCTAACGTGTTTCGGCTCTTGCGCATGCACGGGGTGCGAGGGTGTGTTGAGACGCTCTTGTGAAACAACCGTTTCGGTGTGACTAGCTTCTGTAGACAGTTACATTTCTGCTTAAAACAGAGTGACACAATTAAAAATTATTTTGTGTCGCTCATTATTCCCGCTTGAGTGTACATTCCCGACATTTAGGACTTAGCGTCGGGTCTGGATGAGAGTGACCGTTCACTCCGCCATGTCTGACGGGGCGCTGTCACAGTCCGCTACATTGAGCAAATCCGTCTCGAGGTCAGCGCGTGACCTAATCAGCCGCGTCGTGGCAGAGTGGTTAACGCGGTCGAGCTCTGATGTCCGGCCCAGGAGGGGAGAGGTTCGATTCCTGGTCACCGTGTCCGCTCCATTGGTTTTCTGCGCAATCAAAGTCACACCCTCACTCGAGAGTTATGCCTGCTCTGCAAGTGTTGTCGGGGACGGCCTGCATCTACTGCTGCGGCAGCACCTGTCAGCGTTCTGCAACTCTGGGCTTCAGAGAGTCAACATAGGCTTCGGCTGAGAATACCAACCCGTGTTTGGTGGCTGATGCTGCTGCTGGCGATTTCGGGTAACATCGAATGTAGCCCTGGGCCTGCTCTCCGTGTTTACAGCCAGAATGTGAATAGCCTTAACACGCGCACTGGAGGGGGCCTCGGAGGCCCCCACCTGTTTTTCCGAGGTGGCCGGAGAACCGCTTGTAGCCGAAAAACGAAACGTGATCACATTTAACAGAATTTAATAGCGCGTCGATTGGTGAAGACTTTTTGAAAATCGGCCGAAAATTTTTTGACTTATAGGCTTTCAAAGTCAGACCTGCATTTTGAGATCGCCGTAAACGCGCGGTCGGACCAGTTAGCTTGCATTGAAGACCGAGTGGTGACGTCATAACGTCATATAAGCGGGACTATATGTCAAGGTCACTTCACATGAAAGTCAAGGTCAAGGTCAAAGGTCACAGGTCAAGGTCATATCTGCACTTTCAAGGTCACTGACCACTGTGCGTCCGGCCAAATGACGTTACCCCGTCTGACATATATTATGCTATGACGTCATCGGTAGGGTATCCCAATACAAAGGTCAAGGTCAAAGGTCAAGGTCAAAGGTCATTGGGAAAGGTCAATCCTCATTTCCCGCCAAACAGTGGCTACAGTGTTAGTCAAAGTGTAAATAATAAGTAGTATACCATATGGTGACCTTAAAGGTCAATGACCTTGAATGACCTTGACCCAAAAGTTTTGGGGAAGCCTCTTTGAGACCTCTTCTCTATGAACCTTGTCTGCCTTTAGCTTATTCCTGCCATTTTCCTGCATAATCACAGCATTTACCAATCGATCCCAGCATGGCCAATATTTGACCTTTACGACCTCGTTTGACCTTAAAGATATTGACCTAGGTCAATGAAAATTGGTCATCATGTAGATCACTATAGCCTCCACCCACCTACCAAGTGGCGTTTTTTTAACCCTCTTAGTTTCCGAGATCTTAGGGGCCTACCAGGCCCCCTCCAGTGCGCGTTAGTGCCAGACCCCTCTCCAGTGCGGGTGTTAAAGGAAAGCTGGGCGTGTTCCGTACTTACGCTGGAGAGCTGGCAGCCTTCGACGCTGTGTGTTTCGTCGAAACGAAAATGGCCTCCAACCTGCCGGCGGACTCCTAGCTACAGTCGGCTCTCGCGGAATATACATGGTTCGGGCGCGACCGCAATGTAAACGGCGGTGGAGTTGCATGCGCTGTAAAATCGTCCCTTTCCCCGTTTCGCAGACTGGATCTCGAGCCTGACTGCGAATCGATTGTTATCCAGCTGGGATCAGGGACGTCGGGGTTCCTCGCCACGTGTTATCGGCCCCCGGACGAGGATTTGGCGATGGGGAAGATAGCCGAACTGCTGCGCAGACTGCACGCCACGGGACGGCCGTACCTGATGACCGGGGACCTGAATTTGCCGGAGCTGACCTGGAGCCGAGAGGGAGCCACTTTTCAGAGGCGCTCCCGCCGTGCTGTGACGCTCGTCGACGCCTTGACTGAATGTGAAGCACAACAGTCGGTAATGACTCCGACACGTGGAGGCAACACACTAGACCTAGTGGTATCGCGTGGTGGGGCTGTGGACAGTGAAGTTAGCGATGACATTTTTAATTCAGATCACAAAGCAGTGGAGAGCAGTTTTTGTGTAAACATGAGCTGTGCGCCCCGTCCCACCAGATGTAAGGTTTATAATTACAGGCGTGCGGACTTTGCTGGACTTCGTCAGGCTCTGAGGGCGCTACCATGGAATGTTCTGGAGGATTTAGACGTCAATGATGTTGTTAGTGTGTCCTATGACTTTGCTTTTGCCGCTATCAGTAATTATGTGCCAATGGTTGAGTTGCGTCGTAAATATCCACTCTGGTATGATCGTACTGTCCGTGACCTCCTGAAAGACAAGGAGGTGGCGCATAGGTGTAAGAAATCGAACACAACCCAGGATAATATCGAGGCTCACTCCAGAGCTAGGGCTGATTTTAAAATGCATGCCGCTCATAGTTTTAGGTCTTACTTGCTCAGCCTCATCCGGGATTTTAAAGATAATCCCAAGCGGTATTGGACGTTTACAAAATCAATTAAATCGTGTGCTCAAGTGTATCCTGTGCTTGAATGGTGTGGCCAGAAAGTGACGGATGTAGTAGATCGGGCGAATGTTTTTAATGCTTGTTTTAAGAAAAAATTTGCGATCCGTACGACGGCTCATTGCCCGAGCCGCCCGTTTTGAACACACCCGGTCTAACACATTTTGAGGTACCACAGGGCCGGGTGGCCCAGCTTTTGCGCGAGTTGAGTCTTCACAAGGCTTGTGGTTCTGACGGACTTAGCGCGAGGATTATGCGCGAGTGTTCGGAAGAGTTTGTAATCCCCCTTGAAATTATCTATCGTCTGTCAGTGCGATCCGGGGTGTTTCCGTCGATGTGAAAGGAGGCCAATGTGATTCCTGTTTTCAAAAGGGGCTCAAAAAAGTTACCAGAAAATTACAGACCGGTCTCTCTTTTGGCAATCAGTTCAAAAATTTTGGAGAAGGTAGTATGTGAGAACCTGCTTCGCGCATGTCGTCCAGCGCTACCAGACTCCCAGCATGGTTTTCTTCCCAACCGCTCGTGTGTGACCAACTTAGCGTGTTTCATGGACCACTGCTGGATCTCACTGACAAAAGGATTTCAAACGGATGCCATTTACACGGATTATTCATCCGCTTTTACTAGTGTCAGCCACAGGCTTCTTTTACATAAACTTAGGCACTCTTTTAATATCACCGGTTCTGCATATGGTTGGATTGAGGTCCTACCTGAGCCAGCGCTCCCAGCGAGTCATTCTCGATGGGAAGTACTCTGACTGGGTCCCGGTATTATCCAGAGTTCCGGAAGGCAGTATTCTTGGCCCGATCCTCTTCACCTGTTACGTAGCTGACCTTCCAAGACAAATTAAAACTTGTTCATTATCATACGCAGATGATGTCAAAATTTTTCACAGAATTCAAGGCCCAACAGATGTTGATTCTCTCCAGGCCGACCTAAACCAACTAAACGACTGGTCAAAAACCTGGCATCTTAAGCTCAATCCAGCCAAGTGCAAGGCCATCACATTCACGTTACGTACATCACCAATCACATGTCCATATTTTTTAGACGGTCATCAGCTATAACGCTGTTTTAACATTAGGGACTTAGGCGTGGTCTTAGACTCTAAGCTGACATTCGCAGAGCACGTGGACTCGGGTATGGGCAAGGCAAACCGGATGCTTGGGCTCCTTATGCGTAGCATTCAGGTTTCTTCCTGTGCATGCCCTCCGAGTTTTAATCACTGTGCTGTTATGTGTGCGTACAAGGCTCATGTCAGATCATTACTAGAATATGGCAGTGTAATCTGGTCTGATGCCGCAGTTACGCATCTTCCCCGCCTCGAAAGGCTACAGCATCGTTTCTTAATGTGGTTGGGCGCACATACACATAGCCGAAATGTAATGGATTATCAGTCACTTATGACCCATTTTCGATGTTCATCTATTAAGGCGAGATTTGCTCGAGCTGATATAAGGTTCTTGCGCTCTGCGTTCAATGGCCGGCTGGATTGTAACGAGCTTGTGCCTATGTTTGCTGTCCTAGCTCCCGTCCAACACTCACGGCACACTGGCTTGTTCAGTGTGCCTCGTGGTAGAGTTAATACAGTGCAAAATGGCTTTAGGATACGTCTACCGAAACTTGCCAATGATTTCCTGCACCAAACACCAGCAGAGGACTTTTTCAGCCGACTAGATTCTTTCGTTCGAATGTGCTGCGATATGCGAATAGTGTAGGCACATACATGAGATAGCGTTTTCTTTCTATTACATGCACATATCCATTCATTTTAGTAGCTACGGCTCTGCTGTGGAGATACTTTAGGGTGCCTTTTTAGCCTTGGAAATTTCCATTTAAATATATGTAGTATGTATGCTAAATGTATATATGTAAGCGATTAACAGCGTATGCGTGAGTGTGAGTGTGTGGGTATACCTTAAGTCACATGTGTGTTTTTTCTGACTTAGACGATGAGCTCAGCCGTAAGTGGGTCGTGGCCTGTGGCTGTTCGCTGCTAATAAATAAATAAATAAATAAATAACGAAGGAATTACAATGCTGCATCGATAATTATCATATTTTCACATACAAAATATATATGTTTTTCACTTGCAAAATATATCATACTTTCAGTTATTACGTTCACTTACCAAATTAAACTGAGTCAATAGATTTTGACTCTACTTTAAAAGTATCTAAAATTTTTTCCCCGATAACAGATGTAAGAATGACACAATGAAACGACGGTAAACTGCACTCGCTACCGAATCTATCTAAGGGGAAACAAAGCCTCCGGGCCTCAACATAACACCAGAGGTGCATCTATTGGTTATTACGAGGGCCCTATTCTAGACGACAGGTGTAGTTTTTAGAAGGTGGGTGTTTCTTTCAATCTTAATGGAAACTAACGAATGTAATTTCGCCATATGGGTGGTGCCCATGCAGTCAAACGGAAGTTTACGGCGGAAAATTGAATCTGGAGTGGTTTGGTCTACCTCCTATGCATGATAGGTATAGACCAAGCTAAGGTGCAACTCCACTCCTAGAGAAGCTAGATAATCTTTCTGGTCTTCACTCAAAAACGCTTAGAATTAAAATCGTTGTAATGCTAACCATTCTGAGGCAAGGTCAATGGCAAGGTCAATAGAGGTCACGATAGGTCATTTTTCGAATACGCCTATGGCTCTAAATTTTAATGTTTAATATCATAGTAAAGATATAATCTAATGATTCAAATGATGAGCACCACAATTTTGAATAGTTTGTATTGTATTTGAATTCAAGGTCACTTTGTGACTTTACAAGGTCATGTTATTAAACTGTTTTTGTTTGGACAAACACATTGGTGTCCTTGACTTTGCTCCAGCTTTGCCTGCTATTAAACTATGAGGGATATCTGCGAAATCGACCATATATATATATATATATATATATGTATATATATATATATATATATTTATATATATATATATATATATATAGATATAGATATATATATATATATATATATGTATATATGTATATATTATATATATTGTATATATGTATATATATATATATATATATATATTTATATATATGGTATCGAACGATTACAGGGAATTTCAACTCTGGGTATTTTTATGGAAACATAAAAACTCATAAACCCGGCAATCCCATCAGGCCAATTATCTCCCAGATCCCGACACCATCGTATGAACTGGCAAAGGTACCAAACAAGCTATTTGTCCCATACATCCCCTCGACGTACACCTTGAAGTCTCCGTCAGAGTTCATCGAAGTACTCAAAGTGCGTGAGAGGAAAGGTATCCTCGCCTCACTAGATGCTCAGAGCCTCTTCACAAATGTCCCTATTGATGAAACGATCGAAATCATTCTGGATTATGCTTTCAATCACGCAGACCTACCTCCTCCATGTGTCCCGAGAAGCATACTCAAACAAATGCTTGGAGTATGCACCAAGAACGCACCTTTCAGGTGTCCTGAGGGACACCTGTACTATCAACACTACGGGGTCGCTATGGGCTACCCTCTCGGTGTCCTTTTCGCCGAGAGTTACATGTGTCAGATAGAACATCGTGCCCTCAGCAATCTCGAATCTCCTCCAATTACGTACCTGAGGTACATTGACGACATATATTGCGAGATAGCAACACCACTCAGCTGAGCACATTGAAAGAACGTCTGGAGAGAGTGTCAACACTCAGTTTCACCACGGAAGAGAGCGTTGACAACAGGATGCCTTTCCTAGATGTTGACGGCGATGGCTCCGGGGCACGGTTTGTAACAAAAGTGTATCGGAAGCCGACCAATACTGGCCAGTGCCTAAACGGACGTAGCGAATGCCCGAAGCGCTACAAACAAAGCGTCATTAAAGCGTACATCCACCGGGCTTTAACACACTGCTCCTCCTGGGAGCTGGTACATCAGGAGTTGAATCGAGTGAAGAGTATCCTGATTAACAATGACTATGATTTGAATGACATCGAAGACGTGATCTCCAAAGAAATGAACAAAACTTGTACGAAACCACCAACGAAGGAAGTCCCATCAGGAACCGTACACCAACTGTTCTACCAAAACTCGAATTCCACAGCGCACAAAAAGGATGAAAAAGCGATCACAACAATCATCAAGAAGAACATTATCCCAAAACAAGCCGAGGATTCAATACACCTGACTATCTACTACAAGAACCGGAAAACATCAAGCCTTGTAATGAAAAACAACTTATCTAATGACCCTTCAGACCTCAAAGCCACCAATGTAGTTTACCAGTTCGATTGCAAACATGGCGACTGTGCGCGCCGAGCGGACTGCTGCTACATCGGGTACACTACTACGACTCTCTCCAGAAGAATAACATGCCACCTGCAGCAAGGCACCCTCCTGAACCACCTGAGGACGACCCACAACCTTGAGCTCACCAGGGACGAGGCCGTCCAACAAACATCTATAGTGGCCCGAGCGCACAGTAGGCGAAAACTTCAAGCGCTAGAAGCCGTGTTCATCCGAGATATTAACCCCAAGATTAATATCCAGATGAATCTACAGGGTGTTTCAGAAAGAATGATATTTTTCAAATGTTCAGTAAATGACTAAAAATCCTTCAAATTGTTCCACAAAAACGCTCATTTTAATGGTAAATTGTGGGACATTTTTCATATAAACATGTTTTATTTGCATAAAATATTTTCCCCGTCTTAAATGTACTTGAAAAATGATGCAAGAAACATACTAGGTACATCCCGGCTTATGTTTGAGAAAACGGAACTGGCAGCACTCTAAAAAGGCTTTAGCACACAGAAATGGCACGTGAGCATGCACATCAAAGGCACAAGTTTCAGTAGTATTGCAGGTTTAAAGTCTTTGGTTCAAACTCCATATAGCTCATTGGCTTACCTTCCATATGAATCACTGGAAGCGGCGGACACAGCGCAAAAGACCCCACTGTTAACCGCAGACCAAGGGACATGGACCAATTGGGGATTGCTTGCTTGGACCCGGGCTTTCCTAAGTTTGAGAGGACATTTTTTAGAATTAATTTCCAGGGGCAATGTGCGTGTGGACTGTGATCTACCGCAGTGAGCGATGTAATGTTTACAGTGTCATTGGCGTGATACTTGTCACGTGATACGTGCGTGATTTCTACGAACATTTTTGATGAAGGCAAAATAGACAGTATTTTTCAACTCATTTTTAAGACTATTTTTGAACTAGTAAAAATATCAAAACAGCTATCAAAATACAAATAATAGTAAATGTCCCAAAATTTTCTCTCGATTGATATGTAAATCATACCACAACAACCTATTTATAACTGCATTACGACCAATTCAAAAATATCATTCTTTATGAAACACCCTGTAGTTTCCCACATGACACTATATGATGCGTTTACGATGATCGTTGTTTATAGTGATGTGATTTGTCCCAACTGTGTAATTTTTGTAAGTGTATTGAGTAATCATTGAAATGAATTTCCCTGGGTATTAATTTTCGCGATCTGGAGTGCCCTTGTAAAGTAAGCAGTTCCTTACAGTTTTAGATTTAACTTTTAGTGAAGCCATACTATCCATAAAATACCTCAGCTCAGTTTTACCAATGAACCGACCCGAAGCGAAGTGCTAGGATTGTTAGTGTCGTTTATTTAAGGTATAGTGAGTGTATGATGATAAGTAATATGTATTGATTATGCCCGATGATGCTATCTGGAATAGTGAAACCTTGCGAAACAATGAGATTTTTGGAGAAGTTTTAAAAGATGTACAACGCAGTGAAAGGAAAACTGTAAGAACTATCGAATCCTTACATAAAAAGATTTCTAAAGCTCGATTTGCCGTCATATTTAATGAAATCTGTATTAAGGAAAACCTGCTCCCAAGATTCACGAATATATATATATATATATATATATATATATATATATATATATATATTTCAAATACAAAACACAACACAGAAGCGGCTGCACTTTTTAAAAAGGTTCTTCCTATTTCAACTACTGTACAATGTTTAAGGTAAAGGCCGAGCTAGTATTGTTTAGAACTGGTTTAATTTCATGTTATGAAGTGATTCTAAAATTCTGAGGTCAATGTTAGATGAGCTTCTATTTACTACCGTGAATTGATCTAAGGTTATGGGTGTATCACACTCAAAGAGTGGTCTCTGATTGCCGAAGAATCTGGAGTTGTTAACATTTTTTAGTTCTTTCTGAAATTCCCTGGTGTTGCCTAACTCTGGAGATCAAACTACGCTGGTAGACCCAACGTACGACGCTTGGCAAGAAGCCCAACTGTATTTGTACACTACTCCAGAAAGGCAATCTTCGGAATCAAATCTTTAAACCGAAAAATGATAGTGCATATATAAATATATAAGCTTATTGACAGTGGGCGGTCCTTTACTTAATTCCACCACTCCAATGATCGGCTAGGGGGTGCGGTAATGGAGTGGTCAGCGCAGCTGAGTACTACGCAGCCGACCCGGGTTCGATCCCGGGCGGCTTCCCTGAACAAGGAGCAAGCTGGCACCCGAGAAACCCTTCGAACAGAGAAATAGTTGGTGGCGCCATATGAACCTAGCAGTTGGTGCATCGATAAGCCCCAAAAACTAATCCAATGCTCAGCTACTTGTAGTCTTTCCAAATGGAAGAGGAGTAACTGTAGCGGTTTCTGTCGGTTTATATAACCCACCAGTAGCGAAGTAGCGGGCAACGGACGCAAAATAATTCAAACCCGCTATCACTACAGTACCAACAGCATATTAGCTTAACCGACCCCCCGAGCAAATTAGTAAATAAAGAGTAAATAATTTTTTTGTGATATATGATTTTACTTGCACATCACACACTCAATTTTTCAACCTTTAAGAAGTACACAGATAAGCAGTAGGCTTCCTTGAAATGTATTCAAGAATGGCGACACGACATTTTTGGTAGGATTTCAGAAGCGTTGAATGATATGAAGTAGCGATAGCGGAGAAGCAGGTAGCGTTTTGTCATTTTCAAAAGAGTAGCGTTGGCAGCTGTAGCGGTATCAGCCAGCCAGAGCAGTGAAAGTAGTGGTAGCAGCCTCTAAAATTTCTTAGCGGTGCCTGCCTCGGCATATTAAGCTAGCCAACAAGTGATTAATGATATATAATTTTGGGCAAGGCTTAAAGTTCAGAGGTGAGGCCAGGGTAGGTACCTTAATATGTGCTGATTCGTATAAGTCGTTTTATTGTTTGGCGAGGTGTCAGAAGCCGGTGACGAACGAAGTAAGAAACGGCTTCTATCTTAAATAGTTTCTTCTCTTGAATACCTGTATAGTGCCCTCGAAAGGGACACAAAATAACAAAATACCGAATGGAAAGGATAAACTGCAGACAAATGTATGAATATCAATAATATTTAACGGATAATATATCGGTGAATATGGATACGGAATTGGGAATACAGCCGGAAGTTCTCAGATCGGAACTTATTCTGACAAACACTTCATTGGATTCATTGGATGGACGTGTAGTGGGTTAAAGTTTTTCTTTTGTCCCGCTGTCCTGGGGAAGGTTGGACACCTCGCTAAGAAGGTATATATCGCCCCTAGACCCATTCCTTATTAGATATATGCTTATCGAACACGCAGAGCGGTCCTTGCGTACTGCCGGGGTGAGACGGAAACGGACCACGTGCAGAGATGCCCTGCGCTACGTTACGAAAATATTTGTCCGTAGCCGTAGCTGTGGAAATGACCTGTAGAGAAGCTGAACGAATTCTGTAGCGCACTTCGCCAAAATTTAGCGTATCGTAGCGTACTACGAAAAAAGTCATTTTACTTCAATGTATAGGGTGCCTCAGTTCATCTTCTCGATGTTTAGATATATAACTTAAGCTCGGCTTCCTAGCCATTAATGGTTGCGGGCCCCGGCGGCCAACTAAAGACGAGGAGAGGGGGCCTGGCTAGCTCAGAGAGAGGCGAAGACGGAGCTGGCGGCCGGCGGCATAGGCACGCAGGCGCGTCGGCGCACGGGACCGACGAAACGCAGGGTGACGGTGGCGCGATTGGGTGGCCGCGTATCTGCATGTGAAGCGCAGGAAACCACCAATCTCCGCCGAGCGCCGGATTCCCTGCTTGACACCACAAACTAGTCCCTCAGAGCAGGGGAAAATGAGGTTTGACGTTCTGTTAGCCGTACCCTTGTTTACAGCGTGTGTGTGGGCAACGGTGAATGGGTCATTTTCGGAAGGGACGTAAACGCGTTTTTTCAATGTTTGATCACCTGTCTCCGAAGCAGACCGAGGCGCGGGCTGGGCTCTAGGGCGTCCCTGATCAGCAGAGGCGGTTGATGTGGTTCTGAAAGTGGGTGAGTCATGCCTGCCTAGTGCCTCCAGTAGGATAGTCAGAGATACCGGGGTAAGGCCGTAGGTGCACCCGACGAGAACCTCGCTAACACTGGTCAACAAAATTTAACTCTTGTCGTGGATCCAATACAAAATAGTCCGTTTCTAGGGTAATTTGTGGCGCTGAACACGAATCTGGGAGCAGAAATGCCGTATCAGATCAGAAATTTGAGATCCAGCATGTCTGTATGTCGTCTTTGTGCAAGCCTTCTTGGCATCAGTGACAGCGACAGTGCAAAACCCAAGAGGTCTAGGAAAATGAACGTTTAGATGTTCGTGGAGGCTAGGGTTTTCTACCTTAAACCCGATTTTCATAGACCTAGGTCATAGACCTAGGGTTGCACCGGGTTACACCGGGGAGGTCCTGGCGCCTTTGCATCTCTCTGGAATCGTAACGCGTTATAACCAACGTATATTAAACATGTCTGTGGTTCAGCATCCAATGTCGAGTCACATTGTGGTGCTCCCACGCCTGACACACACATCAATTCATGCCTCACTTTATGCTCTCATCTTCAGTCACTCGCACCTCATCATCTTCTTTTCAGAATAGAAACCGGGGGAGTCTAAAAGGGTGAGTATAGACCTGACTTTTTCTTTTTCTGACATCGGCATCATTTGGATCGACAACCAGACGAGAAAATCCCCGTTCCCTTCGCTGCTCCCGGGGCTGGTGAACAACAGGTTTTCACCTCGCTTGCTGGCCCGGGGGGGGGGCAACGGAGGGAGTTATATTCACTCATGCTCTCATCTTTAGTCGCTCTCATCTCATCATCACCCCAAATATACAAAACAAATCGTTTTAGTACGGGTGGTAAATATGTCTCAGGCTCAGCACTCAGTGTCAAGCTGCGCACTGGGTGTTTCCACGAGAGACGAACATTATAATATATATATATATATATATATATATATATATATATATATATATATATATATATATATTCAAGGTAAAACGAGGCCATATAGGTCAAATTCTGTATGTGCAGGGTAGCCATTGGGAAATGCCGTGATTATGCGATAAGAAGCCGGATATGGAGAGAAAGTGGCCTGAAGTAACAGAGGAAAGGTCTGACGCAATGTTCTCTGAAACTTTTAGGCCAAGGTCGTTCAAGGCCATTGACCTTTGACATCAAAATATTACGTTTTGCCTATAACGTGTACTGCAACTAGCACTATGGCAACCGTCGGGCGGAAAATAAGGTTTGACCTTGACCCATGACCTTTGTCTTCACGTGCCGGATCCATTTAGGCTGTTGACCAGTGTAATTTGAGCGATCGCCCAGATCCCATAAGGCGAGAGTCGCTGGGAGGGCAGAGACACTGATTCTTAAGAAACCAATCTAACCTTCCCCGCTCAGCACACTGACGACCTAAAACCCAGCCAACGATCTCATAGCGCATGATACGTTGCGCTTATTGGAGGGTATGGGGCAAAATCGGCTGATTAGTAGTGGGCGCTCGAATCCCCTACTAACCTTCCAAATTATCTGGCCTAAAACAGGGGGGATGGTGGTGGTTGTAATTTTAAATTTGTGCGCTATTTTTTTTACTAACTCGGTATGCAGAGTTTTCTAGCCAGCTGTGCAACATTGGAGGGAGGGCTAGTCAAAATGGGAGGGTCTCGTGTTTTTTTAAGTAGATTTCAAGTGGGACATGTGACTTTTTTGTAAATAATCTTTGACTGTTCTGTTTTTTTTCGCGATTCAAGTGACGAGGGTAGCTTTAAGGACCGATGGGTTTTACACGAGAAAACTGCTCAAATGCTTACATCGCACTATAGCCGGCCGAACAATCAAAGGATGAATGCCGAAATCGCAGAGGGGATGAAAGCGAAAAAATTGGCCACCCACGCGGAGGCTAGACCCACCACATATCTTATGACCCAGAACTGACCCGCCTCATAGAGAGCAAGCTGTTTTAACATCGCCGGGGCAGCTTCTGCTCTCAATATAAATATGTGTTTGTCGTGTGGGCTCCTTGAAAAGGGAGGTCCCATTACAGACATCCGAAAAATGAAGAAATGGATGGATACATACATAGATGCATGAACTAATGGATGTATGACTAAGCTCATTGCAAATGCAGTCTGTAACCTCCAGATCGAATGTTTTCCTCTGAATCCCAATGAAAGCCTGCACTGTCAAAATTGTGTTTTCTATGCACGGCTTTTTCTTTGGATTCTTTTCCATTGAAATTATTTTTTGCATTTATCAATGATTTTGACCAGTTTTTTTAGTGCGTTCTCCTTTAAGACCTTAGCAAAATCTGTGGTCAGGAAAAGCACATTCGAGTTAGATATATGCTCACTGTGGCTATCCATTTACGATTTGACGTGTTTGATCATTTAATAAAGTTATCACCCAGCTTCTTGCTATAGATTGCACTAGTACAGGTTGGAAAGGAGCGCCTCTGATATCCTGACAGCATTTGAAGTAGACAATGTTTGGACTGGCTACTGTTTTATTCTCATCGATAGGGTTGTTTTCACCGATTTAAATCACACGTGCGCATTATTTGCGTCGATCTGTGATGCTTGAAGTCCTTGAGCTTGAGCTCGCACTGCTTACCTGCCGCGACTGCTGAAGTTAGTCTAGCGACATAAGTTTGGGGAGTTTCTGACACACCAGCTGCGGTTATACACCGTCGCCAATTATCACGCCACTACAGGAAAATAGGCCGCAAATTAGTAGGGTGTGAAGGTGAACCCAAGCCTTAGGACTGTGAGCTCATCCGGCTACCACTAAACTAGTAAAAAGATGTTGCTGATCGTTAACGTGCCCCTATATTCTGGTACTTGTAGAGTGATGTTCTGGTACTTGTAGAGTGTGGAGTGATATATTCTTACACGTAAAGTGTGTTACGCCGAAAACAGTTCAAATCCAGTCCGGTCCATACCCCAAGTTTCCCCCGAAAATCCGGACGCATCCGCTTGCATACCAGTAGCTCATTTCTGAAAGAGACCGACCTGATGATGGTAGAATCGCATTGCCGTATTTTTGGAAATATATTGTATTTTCTAAAAAAATATATTTCGGCATATTAATGATCAGCAACATGTTTTATTATTAAACATGACTATCCCATGTTGTCTCCAAACGGTTAAGCATCACTAAACACCATCGATCTCTGCTGGAAGTAATTCTTATATGTGCCTGTGTGGAGGATTCCAATTTTCCAAATATGGCAGGCGTTTTATGTAAATATGTGCTCTTCTTTCAAAAATATTCACCACCCTGAAATCCCTGGAAAAAAATCATCCGGACCCTTGATTCACAGCAGGTATCATTCACATTGTTTTGAGCATTTAAAGGTATGTCATCTGACTCTAGCTTTGGTCGTTGCCGTACAATCTGGTTCCATGAGAGCTCAAAAATGAACAGTCGAATGCTGGTCTCGAGTACACCGTGTGCCGCCTTGTGGTTTCAAAGTCAACCGAGTATTTTTCACGACCTGTGTAGTACCCTCGGTGCCGTGAAATCCTCATCTGTCGACATTTTCGGTTTTAGCGTATCAACGTTTCAGACGTTATTTTACGGCATTCAGTTTGTTTTACTCGACCTCATCAACTCTAGTTTCACCACTGGGATCATGCATTCCTGGAAGCATGGTGTTGTGCCAATTCCAAAAGGAGGCGATACCTCCGACCCGACAAGCTGGCGCCCTATTACGACATTACCAGCTATCACGAACATTTCAGAGCACCGGGTACACGGCCAGTTGAGCAGCCAGTAAACGAGGGTTGTTTGTTCTCTGTGGGTCAGCACGGCCACAGGAAAATCATTCGACCAAAACTGCACATACCGCGGTGACGGACCAGGTCTACCGTGCTATGGACGGAGGTCAAAACTTGACCCTCGTGTTATTGGACCTCTCAAAATGCTTTGGCATGACCATCATGATATTTTTTTGTTAAAATTCGAGTTGTATGAAGAAGATAATCATTGGTTGAGAGACTACCTTGAAAATCATCAACAGAAGGTCAAAATCAGCGCCCAGGGTCACACAACTTTGTCTAAGCTTCTCCCGAACAAAACAGGCGTATTTCAAGGTGATCTTCTTGTTTCATGTTCTCCACCTTTCGGCTTCCCTGAAAAGGAGCAAGCTGGCTCCCGAGAAAGCCTTCCAACAGGGAAAGAGTTGGCGACGCCATATGACCCTGGCAGTTAGTGCGTGGATAAGCCCCAAAAATTAGTTCTCCACTTTCGCCAACGAAATGAGTCTATACGCTGAGAAATCTTCCGTCATTCAATTTGCTGACGACACACAACTTTTTATTTCGGACCACAAATCAAACCTCCCTAGTATGATTGCGTCTCTTGAAAAAGAACTGTCTGCTCTACTTTAATGGTTCGTTAAAACTCCCTGAAAATGAATGCCTCCAAAGCATAGTACTCGGAACCAGAGCTATGCTCAAAGACTTACCCCAAGCTAACATACGGATTGGCAGCACATTTGTCTCCGAATGACGAGGGATAAAAACATTGGCACTTATTTTGATAGCCATCTTTCATTCCAAGCTCACATTTATTTTATGACAGCGAAGTGTAATGTGCATCGCCCTTACTCACGCTAGTCATCTTATCCCCAGATCTGCTTTGAAACGTATGGTGAAAGCCTTGGCCATCTCGTCAATCAGGTGTTGCATATCCATTAATGGTATTTTATGTACATACATACCTGTGGAGCCACACAGGTGCACCGAGTCCAAAAACTTATTAACTTCTTTGCCAGAGTGATTACTAAAAATGCAAATTTAGCCACATATCTCATGATGTCAAGCGATTTGGATTGTTCAGTGCCTCTCAATTAACTTGTTAAGTACCACCAACCCTCATACGCAACATTCTAGTCACTGGCGAGCCCCCTGCCATGCGATCTATGTTTGAATATGTCCGTCTCTAACATAACACCCGCCAAACGAGTGACCTCCGTCCACCTCGAGCGAGGACGAATGCGGGCAAGCGCAGGTTGTGCATCATGAGTGCTGTTTGGCATAGTTCCCTACCGCCTGAAACGCGTTATTCTGCCTTCCGTTCTGCCTTCAAAAGTGGCTTGCGGAGCGTTTTGAGAGACGATGTTTAATAATGTGAAAGTTTGAATGTACTTTGCATGAGTGTTCCCTTTTACTCATTTGCATTTGTATATGCTTATCGCCTTTTATCTACTCGACACAGTGCATAAAAATATTTTTCTGTAAGGATGTGCCAAATAAAGTGAACTGAACTGAACTCGCTCAATATCGAGTGCAACACGCCGTCCCAGTCTCGGGTAGGAGCGCCGTTTGCTCGCCAGTTGACGGCTGTTGTTGTCAGCTCCATAGCTTGGTCTCGCTTGTTGGGATCAATTTCCGCCAAACACTGGGTCGCACGACAAACAAGTCTCGAATGCGTTCAGGTCTCCTTTAGTGTTAAGAGTATTATGCACCTTGAGTAGGAATATTTCTCGATTGACACTCTTTACCACCTCACTGCGAGATACTTGTAGTGTGTCTCACGCCCGGGATAGTTCCAGTCCGACCCGCCCTATACCCCAAGTTTCCCCCGGATCCCGACATATCAGCTTACACACCAGAGGCCCATGTCCGAAAAATGCGACTCATACGGCAACGATTTGAGCGCAGATCCTTATCAAGACCCAAGACTACCCAATACCTGTAGTTCAGGTGGTTCAATCCAGTCCATGGATGCGATTGGATTGACAATTATTTCTGATATCCAATTCAGGACACATTCTAGTTGCAGCCGCTGGTCTCTCCCTCCCACCGCACAGCCCTCATGTTCAGCAGCAGCAGTAATGGGTAACTGATTCGTCATCCGCCCGTTACCATGGCATAACAACTGTCTACCAATTTTATTGGTATGGCCGGGTGGCTTAGTGACTTCATTTCCTATCTTCTGATCGGACAGCATGGATCAACACGCGCATTGACGGGGTCTGAGCCACCTTCGCATTGACGGGGAGGGGGCGGGTACCCGCCCCCGAAGATCTCGAGAACCACGGTAGGTAGCGAAAAACGGTAAACGGAGTTGGGCTGCCCATCCACTTCTCCATCGAAAACATTTGTACCATTTTTTTGTCAGGTCACATTTAAGGTCACGAGAGGTCAAAACATGCCGTCATAGGGATAACATGTAAATTCAGTTTTTCGGCCATTACACCTGAACAAGTAAAGATAGAGCAAAACGACTTGAACAATATGAATCCTCTCAGCAAGCCAAATCGAATGATATATAATTTGACCTTGCTAGGTCAACTCAAGGATTTGACCTGACCTGAGGTCAGGTCAGGGTCAAATTATATAAAATGCATATCATTAGAACCGCAAAGTCCAGGCGAGTCTTATGCAGCTAAAATAAATGCTCTATCACCATCCGTTACTGAGTTATTCCGTAAAAAACATTTTCCCATGTATTTCCAATTGAGAGGTCATGCCTCGTACCTGACCTTAGGTCATCGATATCAAAAATACCGGAACACATTTTATAGAACTCGGTGGGGCCATTATGTGACATGAGTTTCAATCGGATAAGTTCACCCTGCTCCGACTTATGCTATCTTAAACTTTTTTGAGGTCGGGTCACTTGACCTGTACTGGTGACCTGACCTGAGATGACCTAACCTTAAAATTTTCACCAAAGTTGTAAAAATGATGAGGGAAAAGTTATGCTAAGTACGATGTCGCTACGCGCCGCCGTTTTTCTACTATCTCCGAAAAACCCGAGGGGGGCGGGTACCCGCCCCCGTCAATGTGCGTGTTAAAGGGAAATACGCGATTTTTTGCTAGATCAAAAGGTGGCAAAAAGTTTTTGCAGAAGTCTTCCTTACATTTTTTTGCAAATTTGGCCTCCAAATGCCTTATAATCGCTCTCAAAGTCAACATTTCTAGACGGCGTATCGCTAATTCTCATTATCGATCAAATGACGCAGCCTCGGCTATGACCATCAATTTCTCTAAGACCTGGGTCATATCTGTCATAAACAGTGGTGTAGAACCTCAAACTATTACAGAAAAAAATTACTTGAAGAAAGCAACATTCCAAAACTCTTTTGAAACAGAAATATAGAACTTTAAAGAAATCACAATTGACCAATCAGAAGCTCAGGAATTCTCATACCTGGGTCAGGTGACCTATCTGACGCAAAAGTTTCGTCAGCCTAGGAATTTTGTAGAAAACTTTTGAAGACTCGAGGTACGAAACCGTTGAATGAATGAATGAATATGTATTTCTTACTCGTACATACGTGCAACAGAAAACAACAATGTGAAGCAGAATTGGCGCAAAAGCTAAAAACCTAACACGCGCATTGACGGGGGTCTGAGCCACCTTCGCATTGACGGGGGGCGGGTACCCGTCCCCCTAAGATCTCGAGAACCACGGTAGGTAGCGAAAAACGGTAAACGGCGTTAGGCTGCCCGTCCACTTCTCCATCGAAAACATTTGAACCATTTTTTTCAGGTCAAATTTAACCCGCGCCCCCCCGGGGGCCCCCCCCCCCCTCCCCCCCCGGGGGGGCCCCCCCCCCCCCCCCTCACAACAAAAAAAGGGGGGGGAAACCCAAAAACCAAAAAAAAAAAAAAAAACCCCCGTAAAAAAAAAAAAAAAATAACTCTTTTTTTTTGTCAGGGGTAAAAGTTTGATCCCCCAAACAAAAAAAAAAAAAAAAAAACAAAATCAATCAAAAAAAAAAAAAAAAATAAAAAAAAAAACAAAACTTATATCATTTAATAAAAAAAAGAAAAGTAAAAAAAAAAATAAAAAAAAAAAACAAAATTTTTCCCCCCTTGGGAAAAAAAAAACCCCCCCCCCCGGCTCCCCCCCCGTGCCCCACCCCCAAAAACAAAATAACACAAAAAAAAAGAAAAAAAAAAAAAAAAAAAAAAAAAAAAAAAAAAAAAAAAAAAAAAAAAAAAACAAAAAAAAAAAAACTACTTTACTCACCAAACCCAAAAAATAAAAACAAAATATAAAAATAAAATAAAATTTAATTTTTTTTAAAAAAGAAAAGGAAAAAAAAAAAAAAAAAAAGGCCAAAAAAAGCCGAGGAAAAAAAAAACGGTGTAAAAAAAAACCTTATTAAAAAACATTTTTATTAAAAATTTAATATTTAAAAACATTTTTTTACAAATTTCTTTAAACAAAAAATGTCCCAACCGCCGCCCCCCGCAACGAAACCCAAAACAAAAAAAAAAAAAAAAAAAAAAAAAAAACCGGAAAAAAAGGGGGGAAAAAAAAGAAGGAAAAAAAAAAAAAAAAAAATAAAAAAAAAAAAAATAAAAAAAAAAAAAAAAAAGAGGGGAAAGGGGGGGGGGCGTGGCCCCGCCCCCCGCCCCGCCAAAAACGGGGGGAAAAAAAAAAAAAAGAAAAAAAAAAAAAAAAAAAAGAAAAAAAAAGGGACCACCCCCCGCGCGCCGCCCCTCCCCTTTTTCCCTTTCCCCTAAAACCCCAAGGGGGGGGGGGGGGGGGTTAAGGTCACGAGAGGTCAAAACATGCCGTCATAGGGATAACATGTAAATTCAGCTTTTCGGCTATTTCATCTGAGCAAGTAAAGATAGAGCAAAACGACTTGAACCATATGAATTCTCTCAGCAAGCCGAATCGAATGATATATAATTTGACCTTGCCAGGTCAAATCAAGGATTTAACCTGACCTGAGGTCAGGTCAGGGTCAAATTATATAAAATGCATATCATTAGAACCGCAAGGCCCAGGCGAGTCTATTGCAGCTAAAATAAATGCTCTATCACCATCTGTTACTGAGTTATTCCGTAAAAACCATTTTCCCATGTATTTCTAATGGAGAGGTCATGCCACGTACCTCACCTTAGGTTATCGATATCAAAAATACCGGAACATATTTCAGAGAACTCGATGGGGCCATTATGTGATATGAGTTTCAATCGGATAAGTTCACCCTGCTCCGACTTATGCTATCTTAAATTTTTTGAGGTCGGGTCACTTGACCTGTACTGGTGACCTGACCTGAGACGACCTAACCCTAAAATTTTCACCAAAGTTGTAAAAATAATGAGGGAAAAGGTATGCCAACTACGGCGGCGCTACGTGCCGTCGTTGTTCTGCTATCTCCGAAAAACCCGAGGGGGCGGGTACCCGTCCCCCCGTCAATGCGCGTGTTAAATCATGGCGCCACTCATGCCAGTGGGTTTACATGATCTCACACAGCAGAAGTATCAAAATACTCAAAATGCCTCTGAAAATACCCGCCGCCTCGGGTCTTCTAAGGTTCCGCGTCACGCACTCACCCAACATCAGCTTACACCTACGCCGCAGCCCGCCCGTCCGTTGCTCTCCGAGCTGCCAGGGCCGCCACGATATAGTTTTGCACGCTATCGGCCACTGCCCTACCTTCCTCGCTGCTTAGTGTTTGGCCGTGTCTGATGATTTGCTCAGTGTTTAGGTTGATTGGCAGGGTGTCTCTTTGGAGAATGGTTTGAACGCTTGCAAAGAGCTGCTGTCTTAGTTCGTTGTATAGGTAGTGGACAGTGCAGTTGGAACTGTCGGGAGGTTTCTTCGGGAGAGCCGCATGGGCATGAAGGTAATTTTACTTTTTGGACCTGGTATAGGTAAGAGTTGAGGGGGAGTGTGCTTGTTCTCAGCCTTGAGCGTAGGTGATTTCTTGTTTTTGACCCCATTAAATAGTCCTTTGAGGGGGTGTTGAGCAGCACTGGTTGTTTAATAGTGCTTTGAATTTAGCAAAACATGGTTCGACGTGAAAGGCGGGTGGTAACGAGTCACATTTCTTAATAGTTGCCGGCAAAATGAGCGTTGGAAAGCCGTTGTTTTAGTGGGAGCTAATGTATGTGTTGTAGCGTTTCAAAAGTTCGTATTTGCAGTGTCAGTACGATTTTGAGGGAGAAGTTCATTTGCGTATTCTGGTAGGTTTTTTGGACTGTAAACATGCTGATTAAAGACTGGAGTAATTATTTTGTGCTCCATTTTTAGGGTAAACTGATAGAGGTAAACTGATTGATTTTGTAGTTTTTATAGGCTATGTAAAATTAATTTTTAACATAGCCTATAAAAATATAAAAAAATTTTAAAATTAATATTTTAACGGAACTGTGTATGTGTATGTGTGTGTGTCTGTGTAATAATAAACGTGTATGGCTTCAATTCAAATACAAATACTGGGGAACAGGCATTTCTATTACAAAAATAATTACTTTAAAACTTCAAATAGCTTTTGAAAACAATATGAAGAGTAGGTTCCAGCTTTTTATCGGTATCGTTAACATATTTCAATAACAGTCGAGTGGCCTCCAAAAATTTTGCCGAATATACAAAATGATCAACAGTGTCGTAAACAAGGTTTTTCAAATAGCAAGAAGGCACAATACATTTTTTCGCATATCTCCCTTTAAT
The DNA here is from genome assembly GCA_034440635.1 of Lepas anatifera. Lineage (NCBI taxonomy): Eukaryota > Metazoa > Arthropoda > Thecostraca > Lepadidae > Lepas > Lepas anatifera. The sequence continues at coordinate 75,774 of JAOTON010000204.1, forward strand.
GTGGGTTCAATCCTCACGGAGGGAAACCGCCTTCCATGTCCGATCTGACCCGGTGGAGAGGATCCTTAAACACCCAAGCCAATACTCCCTGTAATTGGGCAAGAGTATCTGTTGGGAGTCGCCCTAATAGAATAAAATAAAACAATGCATGGTTTTAGGCGATTGTTCATGTCTTCATGAAACAAGTTTCATGTGATGGAGCCCAATATTGAATCAATATAATTCCTTATTAATCTTTAGGGGCTTAAATCATTATTTTCCACTGGTTTGCTGCAGGGGAATAAAATACTATCATACCAATTCTATGACCTCGTTTTGGAGGCTTGGTCACGCTATAGGTGAGAACTTAACCATATATCCTTATGAAGCGCTTGGGGTATTTTCCTTCAACAGACAAATCTACGTTGCAGGAAGAGAAAATGCTAATTTATTGTCGGCTATACAGGAGAATGGGTGGGCAGACTGTTCGATCTCAGCTCTCACTAAAACTGCTGATGGTCTGAGTCTCTCCTCAGGGGATTCCGGTTTGATCTATCTCAGTATTCTAGACACCACACTAGCGACTGAACACAAGAACTAGAACAAACGCGAAGCAATATAAGCGCCACACGTTCTGTTGCACGGCTCAGCTATACATTTGCAGCGATGGTGGAATGGAGCTAGTGATCTGAGTTACTGGAAAAAAGCTTGCGGTCCGAGTTATTGGAGCAGAGCAAGTCGTCTGAGCTATTGGAATATAGCTAGTGGTCTGAGCTGACAGAGACACGGACAGCGGTCTTTTATATTAGACACAGACAGTTTCCTGCCGTTTGGAAGTGCGAATGCTTTAATGAAGACTTGAGACGAGATCTTGAAATTCTGGATAATTTTTCAGCTGGCTCCTATTCATTTCATTCTTTGGACTGCAAGTGCCCTCCAGAATTGCAACATGGCTGCCTGACCCGACGGATTTTACTTCGGAAACATACGGACAAAATATTTCATTTTACAGAACGAAAGTGGGTGATCATTGCGCGCTGTTGCTGCACATTTATCATCAGTGATAACGTGCCCTGCGTCGGGTAATCGACACCGCTGCTGCTCCAAGTCCTGGAAGTTTACGAACACCCATAAATTCTACCTTGATTGTCGCTTATACACAAAATGCGTTATCATGCCAGCGTTGCAATTTGCATGTGTTTGACAGCACTAGTTAGAGCCCAGTTCGGACCAGCTCCAGGACCTCCTGTTGCTGCTTCTGCGCGAAATCCGGCTCCTGCTCCTGCGCCAGCTCCGGCTCCTGCTCCTGCGCCAGCTCCTGCGCCAGCTCCAGCTCCTGCGCCAGCTCCGGCTCCAGCTCCTGCGCCAGCTCCGGCTCCTGCTCCTGCGCCGGCTCCGGCCCCTGCGCCAGCTCCTGCGCCGGCTCCTGCTCCTGCGCCAGCTCCAGCTCCTGCGCCAGCTCCGGCTCCTGCTCCCGCGCCAGCTCCGGCTCCAGCTCCTGCGCCAGCTCCAGCTCCGGCTCCTGCTCCCGCGCCAGCTCCGGCTCCGGCTCCAGCTCCTGCGCCGGCTCCGGCTCCAGCTCCTGCGCCAGCTCCGGCGCCTGCTCCTGCGCCAGCTCCAGCTCCTGCGCCAGCTCCGGCTCCTGCTCCCGCGCCAGCTCCAGCTCCTGCGCCGGCTCCGGCTCCTGTTCCTGCGCCAGCTCCGGCTCCTGCTCCCGCGCCAGCTCCGGCTCCGGCTCCAGCTCCTGCGCCGGCGTCAGTCGACCCTGGGTTGTGTGTTGTGCCCCACACCACACTCTTCTGTTCTCCCGGGTACTTCTGCAAATGGAGCCTGATCTCAGGAGCCGCCTGTGTCAAACAGAAACGATCGGGGGACGCCTGCCTGCTACACGTCGAGTGCGATCGATTCTGTTTCCTGGGAATATGCCTGTAGACACTAGTAAGATAGCAAGAAATCTCTGAAAGGTCTTCAAACGCATGATTTTCATGCGCCTGCAGCGGACAAATTTAATCGCTTATTTATCACAAGCCTGTTGGAATTGTTTTTGTAAGGCCATATACATAAGCGGAGTGTATGGAATTGTTTTGTGTAGTGGGATGTACAGTATGACATCTTCGTTTTTTCAAGAGTTCTATATATTCTGATGTGTTTGTTCCATTTTGAGTTGGTCGACACAAATTTTATATGAATGGGATGATGTTGGCAGGGAGTACTGCAGGGGGATATTGCAGTCCAAAGGGAATGACGGTGTTGCCAGCTATGTCTTCGATTCCCTTCGTAGCGAGCTGCTACAAGACGAGATAGCAGCTCAGAGTCTATCTAGACTACTAGGGAAATAATCACAGTATATCCTCCTGAGTCCCCACGTATAGGTATCTATACGCAGGTTTGAATAGCTCTACCACCTCCTACGGATTTCGTAGCCTATTATAGCTACTATGTATAGAAAGCTTGACATTTTAGCTTTCTTCTGGTGTCAAAATCATAAACTAAACCCATGGGCAAGTGAGTCAAAATTCCCTTTGTTCAACGATAGATGCGGGCGCCGGACGGCTTCGCGGCTGCTCCGGGGAAGGCAGGTAATTTTACAAATGTTACTGACAGAATCTAGTGTTGATGAGTATATGAACAGAAAGCTTAGATTATTGGAAATGTCTCAGTTTTCGTCCGGTGTTTTTAGCATTTTTGGTTGCCGAACAATCTCTTTCGAAAATGTTATGTATAGGATTCTATACGCCAGGACTCAATGACGACAACAGCGGCATTATACTTAAACATTTGGAGGGCATCCCAGGCATTTCATACTCCTTTTATGTAAGGAGACATTATTGATGAAGAGGACATGCGAAGCAAATATGTTTTCCTCGTCGTTTCCTTTCTTTTTAATTTGTTTAGAAAACTAGAAGAGATGGAGTAAAACAGGTGATGCTGGTCACAGCCAGGGATAGATCCATGGAGGGGGGCGATGGGGTGATCGCCCCCCTCCTTGGGCCGACCTTAAGCACTGAAAAAACGTCTCCCGCCGCAGCCGCCGGGCCTCCCGCGGGGGAGGCGGTAGCTGCAGCTGTGCCTGGGCCCTGCAGGCTGCCTTCCAAATACCACGCAAAGGTAGGTCCAGGGGACCCCCTTATAATGTACCCGGGGACCCTGAAATTAATATCGGTGTCCCCCAGAGTTGTTCTCGGGCCCCTGCCTTGGAGGTCCCAAGCGTCCCACGACCAGGCCCCTAACAATCGTCTCAGGGACCCACTGCTGTCCAAGCCGAGCCCCCTATTCTCAGCAGTTTTAGGTTCCTGGTATTCCACCCGGGCCCCCGTAGCTCCAGCTGGCCCCCTGTGTTTCACCCGGGCCTCCTGTGGCCATCTGGACACCCTGAAATTTTTTCCGGGTTCCTTGCAGTGCACTTGAAACCGCTGAGTCTGTGACCGGGCCCCTCAGAATTATCCCGGCCCCACTGATGCCGAAGTCGAGCCCCTGTTCTCAGCAGTTGCAGATAATTTCCCTGTATCCCACCCGGGGCCCTCTGAGACCCCAGTCGGGCCCTCTGCGGCTCACCCACACCTCCTGTGGGCATCCGGGCCTCCTGAAATGCTTCCGGGGCCCCTGTGGCTCACTTGCGACCTTTTTGTCCGCGACCGGGCCCCTCACGATAATCTCAGACATATTGTGGCTACAGTCCGTCCCCTGCCTTGCTTGCGGGATTCCTTTGGTCTCGGCCCTCTGTGGCTACAACATCCGTCCCTTCTTGGGAGTAGTAGGTATAATATTTCAAACACGTACACCTGGCTGGAGTACAAGTCTCACGAGGACTTCGAGGAGACTAGGAACCTGGAAATTAAATTCCAGCTCGCCGATCAGCTCGTGGCTGAAGGCAACAAGACCACTGTGAGGCCAAACGAGAAGACACAGAACGTTTCAGAGGCACCAGCTGACGAGCCTGCCACAAAGCGCCCAAAGGTTGCAATGTCGTCGAAGAACATCAGAATATCTTAACACACAGCACATGCCCGAGATTATCTCTGGCAAGAAAGGGTACCGAATATGCCGAAGACCGTCCTTTAACAAGCTGGCTCGGGGCAAGTGCAAGACGTTTGGAGTGTTTCTCTAGTTCATTACTGAAAGGATCTGTTTTACCAAGATCCACGAGGCATAAAGGTCATAGAGTGCACACGATTTATCTCTTGGATACCTAGATATGTTACAAACATGCTTGGGTCTGACGATAGTTTTTGATGGATCCCTAACGAGGACGTGCTTTATTGTTTGGTGGTATTTAACTTGGGAATTAGGACTTCACTAACAGTGGCTTAGCGCTCGCCCCACCGGGGGGCATCAATGCCCCCTAAGGTTTTTCGGGATAACAGAAACACGACGAGATGCAGGACCGCGTTTGAGGGCTCTTTCTCTCACCCCATCATTTTCCCACCATCCCTGAAATTTTGTACCCCGGGTCACCCAAGGTCAGGTCACCAGGCGAGGTCAATGAAAGTCACCTCACTTCAACTTTTGAGCTCTATAAGAGCTACGTTTCTCTGTCGATCGATTTGAAACTTCCTACACTTGATAACCCCGCCAAGGTCTACAAGGTGTATGTCTGGGATTTTTTCGATTTCGTGACCTGGCCTCAGGTCACGAGGTGACCTCTCCCATTGAAAAAGCATGGGAAAAGCTGTCTTATCCTCGCCCCACCGGGGGGCCATCGATGGCCCCTAAGGTTTCCGGGATAGCAGAAAACGACGGGCGCAGCACCGCGGTTGGGGCTCTACCTCTCCTGCATCATTTTCCACATCCGAAATTTTTACCCCGGGTCACCCAAGGTGGTCCCAGACGAGGTCACCAGGTCCTGCTTCCTTTGGTCTGTAGAGCTCATTTAAGTCGATCGATTTGAACTCCTACACTTCTGCCCCTCCAGGGTCAGGTGTATATCGGGTTTTTCGATTTCGTGCCTGAGGTCAGGTCCGAGGCGACCTCTCCATTGGAAAAGCATGGGGAAAGCTATTTCATGATATAAAAGCCACAAAATGATTGCAAATACTCGACTGCTCGAACAACGTTTTTGGACCCCTTTCACGGATCCCGGGGTCTATTTGCTTTGACTTTTCAAGGTCATCAGGTCACCGGAGGTCAAAACAGTATTTTGACAATAACTTTTGACCTAATTGAGCTAGAGCGATGAAACAAACACCATCGTGTTTTTTGTCACTGGCTTTCATTTGATATACGGCGTCACTTTTTGACCTTTCGTGACCTCAGGTCTATTAGGTACGAGGTGACCTCTGGCGGTCAAACCACTGGCGGGAGGTCTTTCGTTCCATAGTGGAAAAGTACAGGCAATTTGCTATCAAATGTACTTTACCAGGCCTCATAGCTCTAATGACATAGAGTTTGCCCGTTTGTTAATATTGCATATTTGAGTGAAATAGCCGATCTTGACCTATTTGACCTCTGGAGGTCAACCATTGACCTGGCTAAACATGTGGTATTTCTTACTGAATTCACGGAGTTTCATTGCACTTTGCGATTTGGCTAACGCCCTTTTTGGGTTGGGGGGCCATCGATGCCCGGTGGGGGTGGCCACCCTGGGGGGTTATGATCTAAAAGCCACAAAACGATTGCAAATGCTCGGCTTGCTCAGAAAAGCGTTCTTGGACACCCTTTCACGGATCCCAGGGGTCATATTTTCCCTTTGACCTCTCCGAGGTGATCCAAGGTCACCGGTCAAAAACAGTATTTTGGCATTAACTTTTGACCTAATTAAGCTAGAGCGTTGAATCAAACACCATCGTGTATGTCTCATCACTGGCTTCTGTTTTATATACGACAAGGTCACGTTTTGACCGTTTGTGACCTCAGGTCATATGAGGTCACGAGGTGACCTCTGGAGGTCAAACCACTGGAGCGAGGTCATTACGTTCCACATAGCACAAAAAGGTCTGGCATTTTCCTATCTGATGTAGTTTACCAGATCTCAATAGATCTAATGGCATAGGGGTTATGCCCAGTTTTCTTAAGCATTGCATATTTGAGTGAAATTGGCCTATCGTGACCTAACTTGACCTATGGAGGTCAAACCATTGACATGAGCGCTTAAACATGCGAAATAATTTCTTACTGCATTCACGCGGGCTTTCTAATTCACTTTGCAGATTTGCGCTAACCCCTATATTTTCGGAGTTAGAGGGGGCCATCGATGGCCCCCGATGGGGTGAAGGTGGCACCGGACCCCCGGTAGAGCGCGGGTTAATGCGACTTAATCCGGATTAGTTAACTCAATGGGCAAAGGCACTAAATTTTTTATACCTACGTTATAATAGTGATTAAAATCTTAGTTAAAAGGGAAAGCAAATGACTTATTTGTTTTGAGAAAGCAGCGTTCATTATGAGAGTGACAAATGCATCCTGTTTCACGCAAATGTATCCTGTTTCACACAGCGCATCCCGAGAAAAGGTTTATCATTGGTGCACTATTTATAGTCATTGAGTCCTGGTGTATAGAGTTCTATACATCCAATAAATTATATTTATAAATTTTGGAATTTAAATTCTTGCTCATTATTGAGTTCCCTGTGTTCAAAACACCAAACATAAAAAGGTTTGCACTTTCAGCAAATACTTTGGGCTCGGGCTCAAGAGGTAATCAGTAGTTATTGGTATATCAGTTGTTTACTTTTTGGACCAGCACTGAGGCTATAAATTAAAAGAAATATAGATGTACCCATATATTTCGGAGTTACCCCTTGAACACTGGTAACACACTGGTAATATAAAAAGCACATACGGTGATGTAAAAATTCATTTAGAAAATAATTCGTTCGGTACATTTCATTTCGCTTAGCAGCTTGCGGGGGACTGACGCTATAAATAGGAATCTTAACGCGAGATAGAACTGAAGACGAAAGTGACCACGCAGCAACAACGTGCGAACGTTAAGGAAGGTTGCGAAGAATTGCAAAAAGTGCGAGCATCATCTTCACATTTCACATGTCACTACAGTTTATGAAGGAATTGGGAGAGCACATTGCACGTATATCATACTTGTCACCCCAAGACGATGTCCAAATTGTGTTGATGGTAAATTTCCCAACCCTCTGGCTCATTTCTGACCCACACTCCCGAATCTCCAAAGCATCCCGAACGGTTCTTTTTCTCCAGTCTCTGATTTGGAACAGATTTTTCCAGTCCAAGGGGTAGCAAAAACTCCGAAATGCATGACCCCATTTCTCTTTTTTAATTTCTAGCATAAGTGTTGGTCCAAAAAGTAAAAACATATGTAGCTTGGGAAAAAGAAGAAAGACAAGGCAAACGTGTATTTTATCGAACTACCCTTATCAACCAAACCTTATCAAACTACGTAGCAAAACATGTGTCGTACATTATGTTCATCGAGTGCCACGCAATTCACAAAATCAGCTGTCTCAAGACATGGATAGTTTTGACACACGGCTTCTGGTCATGCTAGCGAAATATGGTGATTACAAGAGTTTGTTTCTGTCGGTGATTTAGATGATGATGATGATGATGATGATGATGATGATGATGATGATTGAGTTTAGAAGGTAGGCCTATATATGCCCTACGTTATCAGGTATAAGCTATTTCAGTACCGTCTTGGTTAGTAAATGTATCCTATGCTGGAGGTGAAGCATCTAAAAAGCTCTTACAGGGTTGTAGACTACGTCAAACTGTGTCTCTCTCAGGTAAAACAAGACCCGCCCGATGTCTACGACTGCATTATTGCCTAGGATTTGTTCTAGAGGAACCGGCCGGGAGAATCGGCTCATACTACGTTTGAGCTGATCGCAGCTGTCAGTGAAAGATAAAACATGTTGTACAGTGAGGCGGCTGCCGCAGTGTGGACAGAGTTGGGGTACGGTATTAGCCAGGTAGTGCCCGTGTGTAGAGTAGCAATGACCGATCCTGAGCCTGGTAAGGCTCACCTCCTCCCTTCTATTTCGTCTGTTGCATGATCCCCAGTGCCCGACTGAGGGACGTAGGCGTTTCAAGAAACAATCTGATTCTGTTGTCCACCTATTCTGCCACTCAGTGTCTAGGAGCATTTTGAAGCCTGCCTTCAGGTCTGTGGCTGGGACTCTAAATCGTCGCGAAGGGGGGCAGCTGGGAGGCCTCTTTGGCAACTCGGTCTACTTTTCGTTTCCTGAGATACCAACGTGACTCGACACCCATAGGAAACGCACAGCTGTTCCTCTGGAGTAAATATTCGTCAGAAGACTACGAACTGTCGGTATAAGCCAGCACTGTTGTGGGTGGTAAGACTGGAGTGCAGAGAGAGAACTAGCAGAGTCAGTAATAATAAGACATCGCTCCTCAGGGAAGCGTCTGATGTGTCTTAAAACCCGCGGTATAGCATAAAGCTCTGTTGTAAAAACGGACACACTCAGTGGCAGGCTAAAACTTTCTCTCTGTCCTTCCCCCCACAAAGGCACTACCAGCACCGCTTGCACACTTCGAACCCTCAGTATAGAACCTTGTATAATTTACATACGATTCGATTTCTTGCATAGCAAAGTCCAAGAATTCAGAAAGCAGCGTTGATGCTTTATTGTGACGCAGCAAACCGAGGTTACACTTAACCGGGGTGAGGCGCCATGATTCTATGCGCTGTGGTCGCCTTTCGGCTATAGTTTCCAAAGTAATGTCAGAGCCCTCTAACCACTGGGATACCCTCACACAAGTGCCAGAGAGGACAAGGGCCTCGCCACTCTGAGGGAGCTGTCGTGTATTGTCAAAATTATTTGTAGGTTGGATGGGACGGATATTGTCGAATTTTACTGCAGTATGTGATGGCCAGTCGCTTACGTCTCAGGTCCAGCAGCGGTTTGCTCGCGTCTACAGAAGACTGGCTCTGCGGAAGGCACAGAAAGCTCCCGTGGCTATCCTCACACAAGCATGGTGAAGGGCGTCCGGTGACTGTTTACCGCTGCTCAGGGCACTGTCATAAGCAGCCGAGCCGTAATCTAAGACAGATCTGATGAGAGCGCGATACAATCGGAGGAGTGATACTCTGTCAGCACCGTAAGACGTACAGGAAATCAGCTTCAGAATATTCATCCGTTTAAAGCATTTGTCTCGTAGTAGTGATATGAGGGCATATGTGAGACGTTTATCTAGTGTCATACCTAAGAACTTGATCTGTTGCACAACCGGTACCCTCCTGCCATACAAGCGGAGACTAATGTCAGGACATGATCGACGTCGACAGAAGTGCATGCATACAGTTTTTCTGTCCAGAATCTACATAAAGCCGTTCGTCAAACACCATGCAGATAACTGGTCAATGCACATCTAGAGCTGTCTCTGAGCTGATATCGAGGTAGAGGTGCTCAGCCACACCGCGAAGTCATTGACAAAAGTGATTTTTCTACTGTGGGGGCAGAACACTCCAAATGTCATTGATTAGGATCCCAAACAAGGTCACACTTAAAACGCCACCTTGGACTACTCCGCTCTCCTGACAGTATTCCCCTGAGAGGCAGTACCCACCCTTACATTGAAGTTTCGTCTCTACATAAAATTGTCGATAAAGTAGCCATGGTGAGTCTGCCTCCACTGCCTCCGCTGCGCCGCACTCGCAGTATGCAGGGGACGGCCACGCGACGACTGGAGGCACCAGGCTGCACTGCCGGCCCTCTTGGATCTCTTTGCCAGCCCACCTGCATAACGTGCCGACCTACAGTTAGCGTGCCGGCCTACACAGCAGTATACTGAGGTGCCACCAGCGCACGGAGGCACCGCTACTCGCCCAGCCCTGTTCGGACCCTCTCCTCTCCTCTGTGTATGTGTCACCTAACGGCGTGCCGACATACAGCAACGTGCCGGTGCCGTGGGCGTTGAGTAGCAGTCGACCAGTACCGTCCAATATGCGACAGGACTGTAAACTCAGAGGCATTGAAGTCTCAAAATCTCGTCCAACTGGCCTTATCGTCGCCTCAGAACTGCATCCGTGACTGCCCTCACGCAGCGGCATTGCTGGGGGCTGCTACTGGCGATGCTGGAGACACCTGGTACTCCGCCCGACCCTCCAGACTTCTGCCGGCGCGTGCCGACCTGAACGTAACATGCCGGCCTAGTTGCCGTGCCGCTGCCGCGGTGTGGTGGTCGACCAGCACTATTCAAGTGCAGACAGGACTGAGTTTCAGGGAGTGGTTGCGCGGTCTATTTCGTCTGCTGGACATGTCGCTTGGAACTGCCTCCATTGTGTCCTCACTCAGCGTATGCTGGGGCGTCATCAGCGACGAATGGAGCCTCCGGTGACGACTGACTGCCCCCGCCTGGCTTTCGGACCTCGGCTGCCCTGCACAAACGTGCTGAGCTACAGTAACGTGCCGGCGCTGGGTCGGGTTCCGCTTGGCGACCGGTGGTCTCCCATCGGGATAACGGCTACGTGCCTCGTGGACGGAAGGGGCCACCAGACGCTGACATCGTTCCGAGCTGCTCTTGGCTGCTCCGGCTCGGCATGGGTTCGCACAGCGCAAGTCACTAATTAGTGCCCGCCATGCGGGTTTGGAGATCGCAGGAGTTGTTTACGGTCGTTCCTGGTTTGGGTTTCTGTTTTCCTTTTGTTGTTGTTTTTGTTTTTTTATGTTTTTTTTTTGTTTGTTTGCTAGTGCTTAATTTGATCTCACCAGGATTTAATCTGTTTGTTGCTTGATGTGGTTTGTTTGTTTGTTTTTAGCTGTTTTGTTTATTTTTTTTTGATTTGTTTCATTTGTTCTCTATCTGCTTTGATTTAGGTTTTTAGTTTATGTTCCTGCTCTGATTGGTTGTTGTACTTATTTAATTTTTGTTACTTTTAAATGTTTTTAAGATTTAATATGTTCACATATGTGGGCCCTCTACTTTAGTTATTACTTAACCTTGTATTTTGTGGTCCCTGTTTTGTTTGTTGTTATTTTGTTATTTTATTTTGTTTTAGTGTATTTTTGGGTTATGTTTGTTCGTTGTTTTTATGCTCTCTGTTTTGTATGACCTGTGTTCTATTTTGTATTATTTTTGTGTTTTCTGCCTGGTTACTGCTTCTGCGAAATTTGTCTTGTTCCTTTACCTTGTTAATATTTGTCAATCTATTCTGTTCCTTACTCCTTTGTTTTTACTTGTGGCTGTAAGTTTTCTGTTGTCCTTATTGCTTTGCCTTGTTCTGTTTTTGCTGATCTCTTTATTTACTTCTGTCCCCTGTCTGTATATAAGAAATGCAATAAAAGTTATTTGATGTGATGATGATGGTGGTGGTGATGATGATGATGATGATGATGATGATGATGATGATGATGATATTGTGGTGGTGGTGGTGGTGGTGGTGTTGGTGGGGTGGTGGTGGTGGTGGTGGTGGTGGTGGTGGTGGTGGTGGGGTGGTGGTGGTGGTGGTGGTGGTGGTGGTGGTGGTGGTGGTGGTGGTGGGTGGTGGTGGTGGTGGGTGTGGTGGTGGGTGGTGTGGGTGGTGGTGTGGTTGTGATGATGATGATGATGATGATGATGATGATGATGATGATGATGATGATGATGATGATGATGATGATGATGATGATGATGATGTGGCCCTTGATACCAGCTCTCTATGTTTTCTCTAAAATTGCGTGGCGCCAGGCTGTATCATACGCCTTCTCTATGTAAAAAAACAATGCAAACACATGCTGTTTTAAGGCAAAAGAGCGGCGCACTGATATGTCCAGAGATACTAGGTGGTCGGTGGTTGAACGCCCCGTGCGGAAGCCACACTGAGTGTTAGAGAAAAATCCAGTGGTTTCCAAGTACCATACAAGCCGTGAGTTCACCATACGTTCTAAAAGTTTGCAGACGCACGATGTAAGTGAGATGGGTCGGTAATGTAACGGGTCGCTACCATCCTTGTCGGGTTTTAAAGCCGGAATGATTGTGGCATCTCTCCACGCGTGGGGAAAATCGTGTGTAATCCACATCGAATTAAAGAAAGCCAGAAGACCAGTGGCAGACCTTTCCCTGAGATTTTTGAGCATGTCGATGTGGATGCCGTTGGGACCTGCCGCAGTATTCTTCGCTCGTGAAAGCGCCGATTGTAGTTCTATCATTGTAAAAGGTTCGTTGAAAGAATGTTTGTCAGATGAGCTAAAATTAACAGGGACACGCTCCTTCTGGCATTTGTGTCGAACAAACCTTGGGTCAGTGCATCCTAATCGCCAACGATCCGCCCAAGCTCTTCCAAAGACGTTAGGCACCTCCGTAGGGTTAGTTATGGTACCGCCTGCAACCGATAGCACTGGCAGGGATTTAACCACTATTTGATAAAAGAGTAACGCGAATGTCGCTTCCAGGTTTTTCGGATGATTAAAGCCCACCGATTTGACACTGTTTATATGATATGTTTATTTATTTCTTTATTTCGACAGCCTACAAAACATTTCCAGGTATCTCCACTCCGTGAGGGCTATTCCGGAACCATCGTCACAATAACAAGTCACATAATATGTATAACACATGAGTATAACCATTAAGTATGTAAACATAATTTCAAAAACTGTCTTGCGCGGCTAACTGGAATTCAAATGAATTCCGCAATGAAACTGCAAAGGCAGTTCAAACTTGCCTAATGCGAGATTTGAACACATCGGTTCTGGCAATATTGAGATCATTGGGTAAAACTTGCTGGTTGGATTTTGCAGAGGCTCGATATATGAACTGATGCTTTCAATAGTTGTTATTTGTGCGATAGAGTGACATTTTCAATGATTGCCGGGTTTCACGAGCTATAATTTCGAGGATTGAATGATATGTTGTTTCCAATAGATGAGGGGGCTCGTTCGTGATGATTTTATGCAGTAAGCATACATCGGAATAGCTTATCAACTGGGGAATCGTCAGCCATTCTAATTTTCGAAGCACATCGGAGATACGGTCATATTTTCTACGCCCAGATATCACTCTTGCTGCAAAGTTTAACACCTTCTGTAGTTCAGAAAGCACACGAGGGTTTGCGCTTCCATACACTTGAACACAGTATCTAACGTGTGACATGACGAGTGAGCCGATCAGACGAGGCAATGCCGAAAGGGGCAGAGCATGTTTTGCATGAAGCAATCCTAGTAGCATGCCCAGACATCGACCAGGGCCCCATTTCATAAAAGTTGTAGAATTGCGACATGTTTTACACCACATTCACCTGCAAAGTTACGCCGTACTCAGAATCACGTTTCATAAAGAGCGGTGACATTCACGTGAAAGCGGCGTAGACATGAAATGCAGCGTGAATTACACCCAATTCCAGAATGGAATTACCCCTTTCGAATATAACATATACCTGCTTTATTAACATTAAAAAGGCATATATATTTTTTTGATAAATTGGTTGACGGAAGCCTATTGTACTTATTTGCTTTTCTTCGATAATTAAGTTTTTCATGAACTAAAATACTGCGGAGGAAGACACGCTAACAGCAGACGCAATAAATATACGACGCCTTTTTGGCAGTACCTCGTTTTTATGTAGTTATTGACAAGAAGGCCATCAAAGGTTATTGTATTATTGTTGTGCAAGTGTTCTTCAGTGGAATTCAAGTTGAAGTGTGTGTACTAATCGTGAGTGAATTGTGAAAGGTCTGTGAGCCTTATAATTTCGCCAAACTGGGAAATGAATAGTGAGTCAACGTCTTTGAAGAATAACTAGATGCCAGTACTTAGGTACCTACCTATATTGATATCATCATTTTCGCCAGAGGCCTCAGTTGAGATACTTGGATTTGGTAGGTGACAAGCACCCTCCATAGACTCCATATAACACTGTGTCAGTGTCAGCCTATCTAGGGTTCTGTATTCCCTAGACTGTAAAATAACAGTAACGGCAGAAAGTCAAAGTAAAAAATCAATGTCAGCTTTCCTGTGTATGTATTTGCCTCAATAGCTGTCACCATTTTTGGCATACCAAATTGCCATAGAACTCTATATATCAGCTCAATTTGGCATGAGTAACTTGCACTTCAAACCTGTGTCAGAAAGAACTTAAACACCTTTTTTATTTAAGTATATTTCACATTCATGACGGTTTTTGTCCTTCACTACTCTACCTAGTGTTGCCTGAGATTCGGAATTTCAGACGAAATGATATATTTTTCATGTTTTTCTTCATTGTCTGATAAATGTTACGCTGCTACTTCTTGCATATCTTTTGAGGAATGTTTTACATATTCAACGTACATGTTGTCTGCTATATGAAACAAGATTGGTAATATTCTACGCTGCATTCCATTACAGCGTAGTTTAGAGCACCATAAATTTGCAAGTAATTATATTTTACGCTGCATTTTTGTGAAACAAGATTGTGGTGTTTGGATTATGCTACTTCTACGCTATAAGCATAAGTTACGGCTTTTTATGAAATGGGCCCAGCTAGGTTTTGACGTGATATTTCCACAAGAGATTGCTACCCATTATAATGCCGAGGTTTTTAACCTTATCGGTACGTTCGAGCGTTTCGCCCATAAATCTGATACTTGGGCACTGGGTTAGACTTGAGCTTTGTCTGCGATCCCCGCAAAGTAAAAGCTCAGTTTTTCGGCATTAACCACCATTCCATGCTGTTGGAACCAAGTGCACATTGTGTTTAGTATCCTTTCCAAAGAATTTTTCCTGGCTGTTATTCTGCTTCGGGGTCCAGTGATAGCCACTTGTGTGTCGTCTGCATAGCGAACGACTGTGACCCGGAACCCATCGAGTTCAGATGGAATGTGACATGTGAGGTCATTACTTATAATGTTAAACAACAATGGGCCTAGACAAGTACCCTGAAATGTGCCTATAGATATCGGAAGGGACTTAGACATTTCTCACCTGTTCTGACTCCCTGAGTATGTCCACTTAGATAGCTCCTGAACCGTCCCGTCGAAATATGCAAAAGATCGAGTTTAGGTAACAGTGCCTCATGCTCTATAACATCAAAACAGCGACTGAGATCAATCAACGTTAAAAGAGTTATTTCTGATCGGTCCATGCCTTTTGTGATACTTGGGAACTGGGTTGGAAAGTTTCCATGTGCAACTTTTTATCCTGCCAGCACTGTCTTAGTTGTTGTCGTTTCCAACTGTACTGACCGAGTTCGCGGGAGTGGTATGACCCGGTGCCATCTTGGTGGGTCGCACCATATAACCCGCATTGTACCGCATGGAACGTTAGATCGCCTCGATAGACCGGTCGCCCAACACTTGCCTGTGCCTAGACTGAAGGCAAGTGGCAGACTTTCAAGCAAACATTCTTGCAGCGACTTGAACGCGTTTCCCCTCTCCGCTGTGTCCCAGTTCTTGAGCCGGACGTGTTGTCACTCTCACACCAGACCCGCCGCACTCTTCACTATATGCGAATAGGACTGGTTCCCGCCCCCCACGATTCCTGTTCCAGTGGGTCTGTCTCATGCCACCACCTCCAGGTTCATCGTCAAGCTTAGCAACATACTGACTACACGCCACAATTCTCCGCCTGAAGTCCAAAACCACCAGATATAATGAACTGGGAAAGCAATGTTCTCTAAATCATTTTTTCCATTAGATTTTTGCTTCTGGACATCATTAAGTGTATTCTTATTACCGGCCACATTCCCACGAAATGGAAACGTGCACTGATAACCCCCATTCTAAAGGGTTAAGTACCAGCAGGCTGGCCCCGCCGACGCTAGGTCCATTACTTCTTGCCTCCGCCCGTGAAACTGGAATCAAAGTCGTCCAGAAAACCAGTGAACTATCTCGAAAGCAACTATTTACTGTCCGACGCTCAGCATGGATACCGACAAAAATTTTCAGCTCAGTCCAAATTTACTTTCATCATAGAACATGTTTTTCGTGCAATGGATTCTGTTAAATCACCATTCTAGTTCTATTATTCCGCACAAAACCCTACTCCAATAACTATCCCTGAGTAACATTGATGCACTCTGCTTCAAAAACTTTGCAGACGATGCCCCTGCTTTGATTACTAGTAAAAATCAAGAACTGCAAAATATCATTCGACGCAGAAATCATCCTAGATTCTTTACATCGATGGTTTTATGCCAACGGAATGAGAGTGAACAACGCCGGAACCCAGATGATGTTCCTAGGATTGAAGACGATGCTACGAAATTTGTCCTCAATCAATCTTAAATTCGGTGACTCGACCATCAAATCCTCAAAAGTAGCGAAAAGTCTCGGGGGTCTTGCTGGATCGTCATCAAAATTTCGCATAAGACGTCAATTCGGTCCAAAACAATATATTGACCTTCTGATTGCATAAAATCACGTTCTCCACGTTGTGCAGGTTCAGCTCTTGCCCCAAATCGTTGAGTCTCTCATCCCATCTGGTACCCGCTATTGTCTGTGTATTTACGATTCCTGCAACGAAACTCACGTTCGGAAAATTCAAAACACCACCAGCCTCTACGTCGGGGTTATCAGCGGACATCGATTACGCGACCACATTTCCGATGTTGTTGGGCGGCTGGAATGGCTCGACGCCAAACATCTCAGACTAAAGCAAAGAATTTGGTCCGGCGCCGGACCAAACAACGCCGACCTGCGGGCTGGCTACTTTTGTTAACTCGTGGTATTATTGGAAGCCCCTTATGCACACATTGTTTTCAGGTTGGCGACATGAGACATTTGTTTTATGAATGCGATATAGTAAAGCTGCTATGGAACTTAATACTACCACAACTTAAAACCATTTTCAGACTAGGTCAAGACTCCAAGTTACAAAACAGTAATCTTGGGTTGTCCAAGTGCCACCAGTAGTTAACTTGATATTGCTTCTAACACAACAGTATGTAGTCAAGTGCAGATAAAGCCAAGATGAGGCACCCACCCCTCGGGCTTGAATTATTTAAGGAATTGAATATGTACCCATTGTTATACGGAGGGAACCATTGCAAAACATAGGAACAAAATTGAAATTAATATAGATAAATGGAAATCTCTATGGAGTGGGGATGTTCCCACCGACAGGCCCCGCTCTCCGTGTCGCAGATTGGGAGGAGGAGAAGGCGGCAGGGAGAGTAGAGCTGTTTCCAGACTGTTACTGTGACGATTATGACTGGCATCTAATGCATGTCGTCATATTACCTTTCTGTGACCACCTCTTTTGTGCATCTCACTTCGTATCTGTAACTGTCTCTCCACGGTACTGTATCTGTATCCCTTTTGCCTGTGTTGACGTGTGTTGGCAAGTCTGGTGGGAAGGGGGGAGTTGGATGGTTTTCATTGTTGGATGTTTTTCAACGAGGTTCAGGTGTATTTTCGATATTGGGTTTGTCAGGGTGAACCTTTGAGGGCAAACACAGGGCTTCGGCCGTCACCTGAAAAAATTAATTTCAGGATCCGAAACTATCCGAATTATCTGGGCAATACGACTACATGTGTTAATAAATTTGATTTGATCGGGTAACCTTCAATTGCATGTTTTCCTTATGATGGCATGTATTGACTTCCAGTGACTAGTGATGTAAATTTGACCTGACAAAAAATCGTTAATATATATTTTCGATACAGAAGTGGATGTGCTACCCAACGCCGCTCACCGTTTTTTCGCTATCTAGCGTGGTTCTCCAGATCTTAGAGAGTGAGCAGGGTACCCGTCCCCTCCGTCAAAGTGAAGGTGGCTCAGACCCCCGTCAATGCGCGTGTTAACTTTCTCCGATGCTCCTATTCAAATCTACATATTTCTGTCTTGTAAAATGTTCGAAAAATTCAGTGACCTATCGCCATTTGTAAAACCGGCCCCAAAATTAATCTTTGACGCCCCCTCTCTCTGAGAAGCCACTTTACATCAATCCCCACCCCACCATAATGGGTAGGCGCCCGGCAATAAGGTCTGAGGCGAGGCCTCGATATGTTGCGTCATCCAAAAGTGGCGCCCTCTGGTCTAGATGGCACCCGCATGACCGGGTGCCCAACCCCCGATCTAAGATCCCGGATCTGTCTTTCATAGGTTGCAGGCTACATTGATTGGCTTCCAGGCGGTCTCAGAGGAGAAAATTGTAGTGCAGTTTCACTTAAAATGACCCAGCTGTCTAGTCCCCAAAGATTTTACAGCCCGTTATGCATGGTATCACGTCTGTACCAAACCATTGAGATTGTTCGTTAGGTGCTTCTAGGTACCGGATTTGCTTTGCCCAACACTTTTTGTCATTGGACAAAGTGTGAACGTCCATGTCGGAGGGGTATATATAGTATATGTATAAATAATATATATATATATATATATATATATATATACTCTTGTAAACATATTTTATTAACGACGAGGGAAAGCTTGCATTTTATTATTTTCTTTGTGGTGTTTTCGATGTCTCGTATGGTTTTCCTGGTTTCTTCTTGTAATGAACCAATAAGGTTACCGAAATTATTATATTATGGCCTTTTTCTGACGTTTCAGAGTACCTACTCCATTTTCAAATAAATATAATCATAGTTTTATCTAGTTATGCACTTACACACTCAATACTTGATTATAAAACAGCAATAAAGATAACATGATTGTAATTTGTGCTACTGTCTAATCTAAGGCATCATTATGAGAAACAAGCAAGTTCTTTGATTATTTCTCGTGAGAAATTTCTTTCGACCTCTGCTCTTGTAACAATTATCACGTCACTAGTTTAAGCTAACCTTTTTTGAAAACTACGAGTAGAAGGCATGCAAACAACACCTAAGATTTTCACCCTACACTGGGTCAGTTGAAAATCTCAAGAATATTTGGCGATTCTGCCTGTACGTTTACGGCGGGACTATTCTAGGCGACGAGGAGGGCCTCCAGGATGGCAAGGCGCCTCTTGTCATTGGATCGCCGATGATGGTCGTTTGCTCTACTAGGTCCTTTCTTGTGAGCTCTGTTTTGTTTTTGTTTGTCTGTACTTTAATTGATCCAGACTGATCGTTTGCTCTACTAGGTCCTTTCCGTTAGCTCCGTTTTGTGTTTTTGTTTGTCGTGTACTTTAATTGGTCCAAACTGAAGATGCATGGTTAGTCTCCTTGAGATGGTAGTGGTTGTCATACCAATGAAACACATGTCTTTTCGAAGCAGACAGTCTTCGTGGGTACATTCATATTCATATACCACATTGGTTTGCTTCAGCTTGTCTTTGGTTTTGTTGCATGTATATATGTATTCACATCAGCAGGTCTTTCCGCACACAGTGGGTTATTCTTAGACCTTTGTCAAAAACATAGTCAAATGTCAGTGCTCCAGCACATCGTCACGAACTGAACACAGGAACTACATGCCCGAACATGATATGAGAATTGCTAAATTAACACGCGCATTGACGGGGGTCTGAGCCACCTTCGGATTGACGAGGGGGCGGGTACCCCCCCCTAAGATCTCGAGAACCACGGTAGGTAGCAAAAAAACGGTAAACGGCCTTGGGTAGCCCATCCGCTTCTCCATCGAAAATATTCGAACCATTTTTTTGTCGGGTCACATTTAAGGTCACCAGAGGTCAAAAACATGCCGTCACATGCCGTCATAGGGATAACATGTAAATTAAGTTTTTCGGTCATTACATCTGAACAAGTAGAGATAGAGCAAAACGACTTGAACCCTATGAATCCTCGCAGCAAGCCGAATCGAATGATATATGATTTGACCTTGCTAGGTCAAATCAAAGATTTGACCTGACCTGAGGTCAGGTCAGGGTCAAATTATATAAAATGCATATCATTAGAACCGCAAAGCCAAGGCGAGTCTAATGAAGCTAAAATAAACGCTCTATCGCCATCCGTGGCTGAGTTATTCAGTAAAAACCATATTTCCCATGTATTACCAACGGAAAGGTCATGCATCGTACCTGACCTTAGGTCATCGATATCAAAAATACCGGAACATATTTTAGAGAATCCGGTGAGCCCATTATGTGATATGAGTTTCAATTGGATAAGTTCACCCTGCTCCGACTTATGCTATCTTAAACTTTTTTTGAGGTCGGGTCACTTGACCTGTACTGGTGACCTGACCTGAGATGACCTATCCTTAAAATTTTCACAGAAGTTGCAAAAATGATGAGGGAAAGGTATACCAAGTACGGCGGCGCTGCGCGCCCCCGTTTTTCTGCTGTCTCCGAAAAACCCGTGGGGGGGGCGGGTACCCGCCCCCCGTCAATGCGCGTGTTAATATAGAAATGTAAAATATGATACTATGTATCTACGAGCACTCAATTCATCCGACCACCCTGCACAGCGCGCCTGATATTCTTTTTGAGGACACAATAGTTTGTTGCCTCAGAATTTCCCACAAGTACACAAATATTGTTGTAAAGCAATGAGACACGATAAACTAAGCTACGTTTTCCATAAATTGTTTTCGGCTTTGAGAGTGACAAGTGTTCCGATTGTTTTGTCTCCCGATTCAAAACATCACGGTTAAAACGAAAATTCGATGCCAAGGGACGAATGCAACCTGTCGTTATCAACTTATAAAGCATACACATGTCAAAATATTCGATAAAACGCTAGGCATTGAACCATCCCAGCTCTTCAATGACATCTGAGATATGGTCGTGCCTCCTTCGACCTGGCATTATTCTGGCCGCAAAGTTAAAGATTTTCTGCATCTTGTTCTTTGATTCAGAATTTGTGTTTCCATAGACCTGAATGCAGTACCTAACACGTGAAAATACAAGCGAGTCAATAACACGTGGGAGTACTTCAGTGGGCAGATCATGTCTGGCATTATACAAAGCAATAGGTATACCAAAACAGCGATCTGATATACACTTGACATGATGAGACCAAGAAAGATTGCGATCCATAAATACCCCTAAATTTTTAACTGCATTTTTACTTCCAATTTCCTCATTGAACCGAATGTGTACAGGTTGCGATATGTGTTTTAGCTGCCTTTGGTAGCCACACAGAAGAAGCTCCGTCTTGCTGGCATTGACCAACATCCCGTTCTATTGAAACCATGTGGTCATCACTTCCAGAATTTCTTCCAAACAATTTTTAATTTCAGGCATGCGACCATGGTCATATGTCAAATGTCAAATCACTGGTCCACTGCACGTGCACGTGGACCAGTGATTCCTAGCTGTATATCGTCTGCGTACCTTATACACCCGACAAGTTTTGGGAATCGACCTAGGTTTTTATTGTCTCCCTATTACCTACCTACGTTGACCTACGTAAATTTTTTCATGAGCTTCATGGTCAATAGCTTTTTCAAAGACGGTCATTTTAAAGTTCACGTCCCCCCCCACCATCACCAGTCCAGGGTCCGTAGCACCCAGTAACAATTCCGTGGCGCTGCCCGTAGGTAATGTTTGGATTAGCCCCAAGTTTAACACATAGCTGTTTACACTAACAAATGACATTATATTTCTCTGGGGAAAGACGCCCCCTTCCCACCGGGAAAGTTGCCCATGGGGCATCTTTCCCCATTTGTTGAGGGGGCATCTTTCCCATCAGTACCCAAACTAGATAAAACCTGAATGGCAAATATCACACAATTAATTCACTCAAGGGAAATACTCAGTTAATGAGTCAAATATGCCAGCATTCGTAATGTGAAGTCAAACAAAGCACGCATTCAATATTCTTCGAGATATCTGCAACCTATGTGGGCAATTTTTTCTTAGAAAAGCATCGAAACAAATACTTACCCACCAGCTTCACGCAACTCATAGGAGGGAACTGAATTTTTGTGCAAGAAACAATCAAAGCCTCTGCTTTCGACCAATAACAATATTATTTACCAGTGGGGGCCCGGATTTCCAAAAGAGGGGACGGGGCGTCTTACCCAATGGCGCATCTTACCCCACTCTCCCCTATAGTCATATCATATTTCATTCGACTTGCCCTAACGAGAGGAAGCGAATGGTGCCTAAAATGATTCTAACTCAACTCTGTCAAACGCTAGAGCCTAGAAACTCTTCTCTAACATGCCACCTTCTTTGACCTATTATGACCTCAATATTGAGCTAAGTCAAAAAGTGACTGATATAGTTTTTTTCATGAATGATGACCTATCCACCAGCTTTCACGTTTTTTCCTATCTCACATAGGAGCCGGATCCGAGGGGTGGGTGTTTGAACACTACCCCCCCTGCCAGGGCGAAGGTGGCTCGGAGGCCCACCGGGGCGGGTGTTAACTTTAGGGTTGCCTTTCAAACTCTTGAAGGTGAGTGTTAACTTTAGGCGTGCCTTTCAAACTCTTGAGAGATGCTTCCAAGCTCCTTAAAAGTATAAAGTTTTTCACGCCAGTCCTTGGTTCCTTCCATTGCTGCCGGAACGTTGATGCCGCTCAAACAACGTCGTTGCCGTTCCCGCGTTCTTCCGTGCCGCACCGGTGCCATCAGCAACGTGGCACTGATTGGGGTCACTTCAGTATTACATGCACTCCCAGGTTCGTCGATACTATTCCGGTTTTCCTGTTCAGTATGTCATTCATCCTTGCTAACCCTCCACCTATGGGTTGCCTCTAGCTTCTTAATGGTGCCCCATATTATTAGTGAAGGCATCATCCCACCAATGCCACCTCCAGTCAAGGGTGCCGCCCCTGCCCCCCTAGAGTTCATCATTGCTGCGTCTTGTGCAATATGACCACCCTGAGAGATATTGCACCTTAAGTCAAAAGTTCACCGTCTGCCTACAAGCTACTTATGCTCAGTAGCTAAAGTTAATTGATAACCAATACCGCGCCTCAGCATCGTTCCCAATCAATGCTCTCTGGTTTTGATACCGCCCCCTGATTCACTCGTGGCAAGTTCCATCTCCTGGTTCATCGTTGCCGTTCCAGAATATTAGCGCTGTCCTTAGATCCTTCCAGCAGTTCCAGATCAATAAGGTGCCGGCCCCAGTCCGCTGATATCTCCCTCAGCGTTGTCGATGCCGCCGCTGAGTTAACACGCGCATTGACGGGGGTCTGAGCCACCTTCGGATTGACGAGGGGTACCCGCCCCCCTAAGATCTCGAGAACCACGGTAGGTAGCGAAAAACGGTAAACGGCGTTGGGTAGCCCATTTGCTTCTCCATCGAAAATATTTGAACCATTTTTTGTCAGGTCACATTTAAGGTCACGAGAGGTCAAAACATGCCGTCATAGGGATAACATGTAAGTTAAGTTTTTCGGCCATTACATCTGAACAAGTAAAGATAGAGTAAAACGACTTTAACCTATGAATCCTCGCAGCAAGCCAAATCGAATGATATATGGTTTGACCTTGCTAGGTCAAATCAAAGATTTGACCTGACCTGAGGTCAGGTCAGGGTCAAATTATATAAAATGCATATCATTAGAACCGCAAAGCCAAGGCAAGTCTAATGCAGCTAAAATAAACGCTCTATCATCATCCGTTGGTGAGTTATTCAGTAAAAACCATATTTCCCATGTATTACCAACGGAAAGGTCATGCCTCGTACCTGACCTTAGGTCATCGATATAAAAAATGCCGGAACATATTTTAGAGAACTTGGTGGGCCCATTATGTG
The DNA here is from genome assembly GCA_034440635.1 of Lepas anatifera. Classification (NCBI taxonomy): domain Eukaryota; kingdom Metazoa; phylum Arthropoda; class Thecostraca; family Lepadidae; genus Lepas; species Lepas anatifera. The sequence goes on from JAOTON010000204.1 coordinate 99,181, forward strand.
ATATGAGTTTCAATTGGATAAGTTCACCCTGCTCCGACTTATGCTATTTTAAACGTTATTTTGAGGTCGGGTCACTTGACCTGTACTGGTGACCGGACCTGAGATGACCTATTCTTAAAATTTTCACAGAAGCTGCAAAAATGATGCGGAAAAAGGTATACCAAGTACGGCGGCGCTGCGCGCCGCCGTTTTTCTGCTATCTCCGAAAAACCCGAGGGGGGCGGGTACCCGCCCCCGTCAATGCGCGTGTTAATTTTGCCTCCTCTGTGTACCAAGGGAGTCCTTGGATTGTTATTCTTATTTAAGATCACCAAGAGTCCAGCTTAACACGATTTTCCAACGATGGTCTCTGTCACCCCTCCTGTGCTCCATACTGCAAGTTCGCTAAATCTACTAAACTGCGAGATCCGAGAATATTTTAGCATTCAAGCAGCTGCCATGCCTTATCCTCTTCCTTTTCTGCTCTATTCAAAACAGGAGGATGATTTTAATGTTTTACTTCACGATTAGTTGGAAATACACATTGAAATTCAAACATCGAGTCTAGGTTACAGCAATGTGGCTACACAGCTGCTTGCAATAGACGCGCATTTCACCTTCAAACACACAAGCTCACACACATACGCGGGCCTATCATATTTACATTGCGCTTCATCTTGTGCAAAAATACAAATGCATCTGTATTCTTACCATTGAAGTGAAGATACAAGCATTGAGAACAGAAGAATATGAAGGTTTCTTTTCTTCACCCACTCAGTATAACGTTACAAATGTTAGCGACTATGTACTAGGAGTAAAAGCCATACAACGCCTCATTAAAAAAGTTGCAATATCACAGAGGAGGAGAGGTCACAATGTCATTTCAAATCCACACATACAGAGTCAAAGCAAAAATACTCTTGCGAAAAATATCCCTGTACTCATCACTGAAAACAACTTACAAAGTGCCAAGTGGGGAGACTGGGTATGAGCTCAAGACTAAGCCGATCTATCAGACAGCAAGGCTGGAGTGCTGCGAATCACGCTGTGGTGACAGCCAGGCCTCAGCGCGCAGCTCGGCCTAGTCTCAGATTCGAGAGAGTTGAGTCGGCCTGACCTCAGATCTCAGAAGCACTGAGTCGGCCTGGCCTCAGATCTGAGGAGGCTGACTCGGCCTGGCCTCAGATCTGAGAAAGCCGACTCGGCCTGGCCTCAGATCTGAGGAGGCTAACTCGGCCTGGCCTCAGATCTGAGAAAGCTGACTCGTCCTGGCCTCAGATCTGAGGAAGCTGACTCGCCCTGGCCTCAGATCTGAGAGAGCTGACTCGTCCTTAACCTCAGATCTCCAGCAGCGCTGAGGCGTCCTGCAGTGCTGCCGAGTCGGTCTGTACCAGGAACATGAGTCGGAACTCTTCCAGCACCGACAGCTCAACGCTCCACAGCTTCTGCGTGCGTATCAGGCTGTTGAGCAGGGTGGCCCTCTCCAGGTCCAGCCAGCGCTGTAGCGAGCCGTGAGCGCCGGTCAGCTCCAAGTCAGCCGGGCCCCACAGCAGGTACTCCAGCACGGTGCGCACCCTGGGCAGCTCATCCCGCAGCAGCAGACTAGCCAGAAGCTCGAAGGCGTTGAGGGAGGGCACCTCCGGTACACTGACGCCGCGGCCGTCGCGCACTCGCTCCAGGGCGTCCTGCACCCCCAACATCCTCAGCATCACCGCCAGCGCCGCCTGGCACGACGTCAGCTTCTGCTGGCCGCCGCTGTTTCCGTAAATGGCCACCAGACGGCAGTGCGGGTCGCCGTCAGCGTCGGCTGCAACCAGCTCACATAGACTCTGATCGACGAAGAGCTGTCCCCGCTGCTGCAGCTCCAGCAGGTGGTGCACAGTCTGGAGCAGGAGCAGGCAGACCTCCTGCTCCTGCTGGTGTGAGGTGACGGCCGGGTAGTTGGACACCAGATCCCAGACAGGTTGCACCGAGAGTGGCGGGAATACCCAGACCGTGGCTGTGGAGGAGACTGCGGTCACATCTCTACTCCGGCTCCGAGAGGAGGATCACATCTCCACAGTGGCTGTGAAACGGGGGGCGCCGCTCTACTGTAGCTGTGAGGGGTAGTCACATCTCCACCGGGACTGTGAAGGGGTAGCCACTCTACTGTGGCTGTGAGAGGTAGTCGCATCTCTACTGCGGCTGCGAGAAGGGGAGGGCCACATCTCCACCGTAGCTGTGAAGGGGATGGCGGCGCCTGTCAAATTTCCCCCTGGCTGTGGAGGGGACCCGGTCAAATATCTACAGAACATCAGAATCAGAATCAGAACAGAACCTTCGCCACCGATCGGGCGCCAGTCACATCTTCAGCGTGACTTTGGAGGAGAACCCGGTCACATCTTCTGCGTGACTATGGAAGAGACTTCGATCACATCTCTACCGTGGCTGTGGAGGAGACCCCGATCAAATTTTCAGCCTGGCTATGGAAGATACCTCGATCACATCTGTACCGTGGTTGCGAGAGGGGGGTCACATCTCCAACGTGGCTGTGAAGGATAGGGGGCGAGCTGGGATCGAGATGGGATCAAAACTCAAAGGTCACCAAAGGCGACATTGACAGCAGCCCAGAATGTTTAGTTCACACTTCAGTTGGCTTCAATTTCTGGCACTGAATTCACGCTTAGGACAGCTAATTTCTTTATAATTGTTTTTTATCCACACTGCCGTGCAAAGAGAACACGTATGTCCCATATATTAACAATGAGATACTCCTTTTGGATGTGCACAGCAGCACAAATTTGGTTCACTTTTCAAAGAATATTAATCGGGTATCACTCTTCAGCATCATTTGAAATGAAAGACTGCACCTCTTCCATATATTCTACAGAGCCTTGGAGGTGGATGCAGCACCCAGAGAGGAGGAGCTCAAGAGCAGTTTTAATTTGATGTTATTAGCGTAAACAAAATAGCTCCATGATAGATGACCCTACAGTAGGCTGTCACACATATACCCATTTCAGGGTAAGACAGACATGTTGAGTGATTTCCATAGCTATAAAAACATAGAACAGACTATATATATATATATATATATATATATATATATATATATATATATATATATATATATATAACATAGAAAACATATCCCTGGGGAAGCGGACAAAATACGAAATGTAAGACATTACTAAAAACTTGGTATGTATGAGTATGCAAGATTAATGAAATTGATTGATTTTCACTGCACTATCATCCACCAAAGCCGTTTAAACCATGTTACCTTTGTTATAAACTACCTTAAATTTATCTCAAACTATGTTGGCAAGCTGGGATTCTTCTGGCCTACGGTAAAAACAGCCTTTGGGCCTTAAGCCATCCCCAGCTGGGCAGTGAGACCACAGACAGACGGATAGAACCCACCCTGCATGGCGGAAGTATACGATCCGGTGCTGGCCTTGGGCAACAGGTGGCCCTGCACCAGGTCCCGGAACTGAGCCGCCGGGGGCAGCGAGGCAGCCGGCTGGGCCGCAACCTCGCTGGACAGCATCAGCAGCACCGGCTGCTCGCGGTGCGTGGCCCGCAGGAACGCACGGCGGCCACATGTCACGTGCGATTCCGACCACACCTTGAAGTGGGTGAAAGCCAGCGCCGGGTTGTGCTCTAGAGGCCGCAGCGGTGCCGGCACCGGCCGCCGCCGCGACACCTGCCGGCGCAGCACTGGTGACATCTACCGCCAACAACGGAAATTACTGGCGCTGAGCACTAAGACAGAAGAGCTGGGATTGGAGAGAACGAAGCCTTCCGTGAAGCACCAAGCTGGTAAAAGAATATGCTTTTGTTGCGGCAAATAGTCACAATCACAACAATATCTTGGGGCATACACACAAACAGCATCGATAGTAAATACATAGAACAATCATCAAGCTGAAAATCTGAAACTAACAATATAAACAAGATGTATGGATCTCAGGATAAATACTTGAATTATAATGATATTTGCACATCAAACATAAGCTGCATCCAGGCGGGCTATTAAGCTGAGTGCATGAATGCCAAAAAAACAACAGACCTAGAATACATACACTTTAAAAAGTGACATGAATGCTGATGTTTCAAAATAGTGCCACTTATCCACTGTAAGATAGCTGCGACCGAATAGAAAGCACAAGCAGATCCAGAGGACAAGAGGGAGACAGGTTCCACTATTAAGGACTCGCCAGTCCCCCACACTGCATTCCCGGCACCACTTGAAACAGCCCTGGCCCCCTAAAATATCGCTTTCCGGGTTCCTCCATGCGAATAGTGTTGCCTCAGGAACGCGATCCAGTTCCCTCTGATAGGTCTTGCCGTTAAGAAATAGCGTTCCGTTGCCAAAATAACGCTCCTGAACCTCATCCCCCTCCTCCCCTCCGAACAAAAACCTGAAATCGACTGTTTGGCTAGATCTAAAGTGTTGTTAATTCTTAAAACGCAGCACTTCATTACAGCCCAGCATTTCAAAACAAAAATCAGCCCAGCATATCAATTATCCAAGCATCCGCTGGAACTCCAATCCCACCATGGTCGGACAGCCGAAGTCTCGGATGCAGCCTAAGTTTCCGACACCGGTCCCCCCGGTCCTAGCCGGTCTCTCACCTGGTCCAGCAGCTGGGCCAAGGCCTCATGGTTGCTGGCGGTGACGGCGTCGTAGTTCTCCTCCAGGTTGGCATGCACCACCGAGCTCTGTTTCCGCAGGCTGACGCGAGAGGCCCGCTGCCGGGGCAGGCCCGACTCACTGCCCGGGGCCGACTTCTGGCCGGGCGGGGACGGGGTCATCTGCCGGGGCAGATACGGGGTCAGCTGCCGGGGCATATAGTGGTCATCTGCCGGGGCAGATACGGGGTTAGCTGCCGGGGCATATAGTGGTAATCTGCCGCGGCAGATACGGGGTTAGCTGCCGCGGCAGATACGGGGTTAGCTGCCGGGGCAGATACGGGGTCAGCTGCCGGGGCATATAGTGGTCATCTACCGGGGCAGATACGGGGTTAGCTGCCGGGGCATATAGTGGTCATCTGCCGGGGCAGATACGGGGTTAGCTGCCGGGGCATATAGTGGTCATCTGCCGCGGCAGATACGGGGTTAGCTGCCGCGGCAGATACGGGGTTAGCTGCCGGGGCAGATACGGGGTTAGCTGCCGGGGCATATAGTGGTCATCTGCCGGGGCAGATACGGGGTTAGCTGCCGGGGCATATAGTGGTCATCTGCCGCGGCAGATACGGGGTTAGCTGCCAGGGCATATAGTGCTCATCTGCCGGGGCAGATACGGGGTCATCTGCCGGGGCATATAGTGGTCATCTGCCGCGGCAGATACGGGGTTAGCTGCCGCGGCAGATACGGGGTTAGCTGCCGGGGCAGATACGGGGTTAGCTGCCGGGGCATATAGTGGTCATCTGCCGGGGCAGATACGGGGTTAGCTGCCGCGGCAGATACGGGGTTAGCTGCCGGGGCAGATACGGGGTTAGCTGCCGGGGCATATAGTGCTCATCTGCCGGGGCAGATACGGGGTCATCTGCCGGGGCATATAGTGGTCATCTGCCGCGGCAGATACGGGGTTAGCTGCCGCGGCAGATACGGGGTTAGCTGCCGGGGCAGATACGGGGTCATCTGCCGGGGCATATAGTGGTCATCTGCCGCGGCAGATACGGGGTTAGCTGCCGGGGCATATAGTGGTCATCTGCCGCGGCAGATACGGGGTTAGCTGCTGCGGCAGATACGGGGTTAGCTGCCGGGGCAGATACGGGGTTAGCTGCCGCGGCATATAGTGGTCATCTGCCGGGGCAGATACGGGGTTAGCTGCCGCGGCAGATACGGGGTTAGCTGCCGGGGCAGATACGGGGTTAGCTGCCGGGGCATATAGTGCTCATCTGCCGGGGCAGATACGGGGTCATCTGCCGGGGCATATAGTGGTCATCTGCCGCGGCAGATACGGGGTTAGCTGCCGCGGCAGATACGGGGTTAGCTGCCGGGGCAGATACGGGGTTAGCTGCCGGGGCATATAGTGGTCATCTGCCGGGGCAGATACGGGGTTAGCTGCCGGGGCATATAGTGCTCATCTGCCGGGGCAGATACGGGGTCATCTGCCGGGGCATATAGTGGTCATCTACCGGGGTAGATACGGGGTTAGCTGCCGGGGCAGATACGGGGTTAGCTGCCAGGGCATATAGTGGTCATCTACCGGGGCAGATACGGGGTTAGCTGCCGGGACAGATACGGGGTCATCTGCCGGGGCATATAGTGGTCATCTACCGGGGCAGATACGGGGTCAGCTGTCGGGGCAGATACGGGGTTAGCTGCCGGGGCAGATACGGGGTTAGCTGCCGGGGCATATAGTGGTCATCTGCCGGGGCAGATACGGGGTAGGCTGCCGGGGCATATAGTGCTCATCTGCCGGGGCAGATACGGGGTCATCTGCCGGGGCATATAGTGGTCATCTGCCGCGGCAGATACGGGGTTAGCTGCCGGGGCAGATACGGGGTTAGCTGCCGGGGCAGATACGGGGTTAGCTGCCGGGGCAGATACGGGGTTAGCTGCCGGGGCAGATACGGGGTTAGCTGCCGGGGCAGATACGGGGTTAGCTGCCAGGGCATATAGTGGTCATCTACCGGGGCAGATACGGGGTTAGCTGCCAGGGCATATAGTGGTCATCTACCGGGGCAGATACGGGGTTAGCTGCCGGGGCAGATACGGGGTTAGCTGCCAGGGCATATAGTGGTCATCTACCGGGGCAGATACGGGGTTAGCTGCCGGGACAGATACGGGGTCATCTGCCGGGGCATATAGTGGTCATCTACCGGGGCAGATACGGGGTCAGCTGTCGGGGCAGATACGGGGTTAGCTGCCGGGGCAGATACGGGGTTAGCTGCCGGGGCATATAGTGGTCATCTGCCGGGGCAGATACGGGGTAGGCTGCCGGGGCATATAGTGCTCATCTGCCGGGGCAGATACGGGGTCATCTGCCGGGGCATATAGTGGTCATCTGCCGCGGCAGATACGGGGTTAGCTTCCGGGGCAGATCACGGGGTTAGCTGCCGGGGCAGATACGGGGTTAGCTGCCGGGGCAGATAGGGGTTAGCTGCCGGGGCAGATACGGGGTTAGCTGCCGGGGCAGATACGGGGTTAGCTGCCGGGGCATATAGTGGTCATCTGCCGGGGCAAATACGGGGTTAGCTGCCGGGGCAGATACGGGGTTAGCTGCCGGGGCAGATACGGGGTTAGCTGCCGGGGCATATAGTGGTCATCTGCCGGGGCAGATACGGGGTTAGCTGCCGGGGCAGATACGGGGTTAGCTGCCAGGGCATATAGTGGTCATCTGCCGGGGCAGATACGGGGTTAGCTGCCGGGGCATATAGTGGTCATCTACCGGGGCAGATACGGGGTCATCTGCCGGGGCATATAGTGGTCATCTACCGGGGCAGATACGGGGTTAGCTGCCGGGGCATATAGGGGTCATCTACCGGGGCAGATACGGGGTTAGCTGCCGGGGCAGATACGGGGTTAGCTGCCAGGGCATATAGTGGTCATCTACCGGGGCAGATACGGGGTTAGCTGCCGGGGCATATAGTGGTCATCTACCGGGGCAGATACGGGGTTAGCTGCCGGGGCATATAGTGGTCATCTACCGGGGCAGATACGGGGTTAGCTGCCGGGGCAGATACGGGGTTAGCTGCCAGGGCATATAGTGGTCATCTACCGGGGCAGATACGGGGTTAGCTGCCGGGGCATATAGTGGTCATCTACCGGGGCAGATACGGGGTTAGCTGCCGGGGCATATAGTGGTCATCTACCGGGGCAGATACGGGGTTAGCTGCCGGGGCAGATACGGGGTTAGCCATGGTCTCCGGGGCAGATACGGGGCTAGCTGCCGGGGCATATAGTGGTCATCTACCGGGGCAGATACGGGGTTAGCTGCCGGGGCAGATACGGGGCTAGCTGCCGGGGCATATAGTGGTCATCTACCGGGGCAGATACGGGGTTAGCTGCCGGGGCATATAGTGGTCATCTACCGGGGCAGATACGGGGTTAGCTGCCGGGGCAGATAGGGGGTTAGCTGCCAGGGCATATAGTGGTCATCTACCGGGGCAGATACGGGGTTAGCTGCCGGGGCATATAGTGGTCATCTACCGGGGCAGATACGGGGTTAGCTGCCGGGGCAGATACGGGGTTAGCTGCCGGGGTAGTCACGGGGTCAGTTGCCGGAGTAGACACCTGGTGAACTACCGGGAAAGGCACAGGGATTTAATGAAGGCACGGGGGTTCATGACCCCCGTGAGCGTTAGTGCCAGACCTCTCTCCAGTGTGGGTTTTAATGTGTGCTATCTACTTATCGTATATATTTATTAATATCACAGGTATGTTGCACGTATTGTATAGGAAGACCCGTGAGAGGACAGCTCAAACTAAACCAAGTTCTTCCCCAGCTGAGCATTACGCAACAACATCAGTTTGGAGGTTGCCATCGAAATGATGTCCTCTAGATGTGAGACCCCACAGATCACCCGCCCTACCCAGTGAAAAAGGTGCAGCACATTACTGCCATCAACACTGATTTGAACAGTGCACCCTAGAGGGTAGACAAAGCTGGGTTTACCTCTGCTGTCGGCTCCGCAGCATCAGTGGGACATCTCTGCGAGGCGGCAGCAGCTGCAGGCAGCTGGGAAGAGGCAGAGCACCCAGTCAGGGCCGTAAGAGCTGCAACTTGACATCTTTCGTATGACACGGACACTGACACCATTCCTCGGGGATGCTTCTAGAAGTGCTATCATTTTGATGAGAGGAACACGAAGAGCCATAGTTTGTTGTGATATTTTCTGTTAAAGAACAGTCAGAGAATACAAATCTAGTCTTTCGACGAGATCCCTACCTCCGATGAGTTTCTCTTGTTTAGATACGGCTACAAAAATAAAATATGGCCACAAATATAGTCGAATATTTAAATAAGCATTGGTAAGCTCTTAGACTTGATAGCTTCTAATATCAAAATAGCATTAAATCAAATGCGAAGACTACAACGACTAACTCATAAAACTAACAATATTGTGTTTTCAACAGTATACGCATATGAAATAAGTTTCAGCCGATAAATTCAAAATATTTTTGGTATCTATCTGAACAACCAGAGAACAATTTGTTTTATTGAACCAAAATAAATAAGTTATTTTCAATTTTATGAAATATACACATCCCATTTTTCGGGGCAGCTGCATTGCTCTGTATTGTTCGGACGAACGTCCCAGCGTAAATCAACGCTCCAGGGAGCCCACTGAGTAAAATTGTATCATTATATTAAATGCAACGGGTTCACTTGCTACGTTTTATTTTTATCTACCGTACAACACCTCAGTTGCCGGTGACGCGTAACGTCACGGACACTCACATGAGCATATGTGATGTCCCTGCCGCTCACCTGAGTACATGTGACATCACGGCCGCTCACCTGAGTATATGTGACGTCACTGGCGCTCACCTGAGGAGTCACGACGTCAGCGGCAACAGGGGAGTCCTGACGGACCGAGCCCGCCCTGTCCGGCTTCCGAGGCGTCAGTCCTGCCCGGTAAGTGCCTGCCCAACACCACCATTCTGCGTTAAGCATCCGTGAGAAAAAACATACATGTTAGGGGAAAAGAACAAGAGGAGTAGGGGCAGACAAATTTACATCGAGCAATACTATTCTTGATATTACAGTCAGGAGATGTAGAGTATAGTGCATTCGTTTTTTGCATGATCATTTAAACAACTGCTATACTCCTCATCAATAATACTTTACTGGTGTATCCTGTCCATATTATAACCAGCAGGTTTAACTTATTTGTATTCTTCTTACAAAGCACTGACTAAAGCATATATATGAGACCATGTCTTATATCGACACATTGGTGACGCCGTACAACCTTGGCAGTTGGTGTGTCGTTAAACTCCAAACAACCATGAACATCTCGTCACATTCGATATCACTCCTTACTTTGTGTTCATTCGCTCTTCTCCAATTACCTATCGTTATCATTTTTGCCTGGGTTTGAGGGCGCATCCGGTGCAGGCGTGGCCATACGGTGTCCGAGTGGGTGGACCTACCATCTCTAATGCATACCAAATCTAACCTCGCGAGCGTCGGCTGCACTACCCAAACTCCTGTTTACGGCGCCTCCAATGTAAGCGACGTTAAAACGACTATGTGCGACAGGCTAATATGCCTGTCACATCAGCTGAGTTAAATGGGCTCGACATGTCCATCTGTTCCACTGCGGTGTCTGGATGCCCCCGGGATATGTACGGGCTGCTGCACGTGTCAGCTATTTGGTGGAGCCCATGGAATGGTTAAGTTCGAGTCAAGGTCACATCCTACACACAGCAACCAATCACTGGGTCTGGCATCGGCTGGCACGTCCTGCTGTCGTCTAAAAGCCAACAATGCCCATTTACATTGGCATTTGGGATATTACAGATGCCTTTGAAGAGGACGAGAGAGGTAAAACCAGGGAACGCCTGCAGCAACCGAGGGAGAGTATCCGTAAAAGTTGTGGATCTGTAACGGGCCGTGAGCCGAGTGACTGACCTAGGTTGGCATACTCGGAGTCAGCGCGGCCGGAAGAGCGTCCTGAGCCCGTCCTGCTGAACAGCTCGGCAGCAGGCGGCGCGGGTCGCGAGGGAGGCGTCACTGGCTCCGACTGGTCCATGGAGGAGGTGCGGCGCGGAGGCGGCGGAGGCTTCGGGCGTCCTGAGCAAACACACAGGTGAGAGGTCAGATACCGCCAGTGACGGATCTACGGCGGCTGTCTGCGGGAGGGAGGGGGTACAATAGGGCCCAGCATCGTGAGAAACATTTTCTAATCGGGTACAATCAGTGTGTTTTGGGGCTCCCTCCCCCTTCCCTTCTTTGTGGCTCCCTCCCCCTTTCCTGCTGGTTCCACCGACTGATACCGGCACACACAATCCGTACACTATGTGGACTCCTGAGTCATTACTGACTTTCTGGCTGAGTTACAAAATTGATAGCCAGAAAGCAAACGTAGTCACGCAGGCGACAAATTCAGGCTTTCCAATGATGCAAGTATGTATGTACATACCTAGATACCATTGACAATTTCCTCGGACATCTGTTGAACTCATGTGTTTTCCATCGACATAACTGTTCTGCTGTTATCTATGATCAAACCGATTCGCACAAACATACCAGACTTATCTGATCTGGGCTTACTGCGCAGGCATAAGAGCTGTCTCGATGATATGGGTCAGTCTCGGAGAAATTATGAGGTTTTATCGGACAAAGAGTGAATTCGAACCTGAAATCTACTAACGCAAACACTTTTTTCTCAGTAAAAATAGGGTTTTAAACAAAATCAGCCACCATATGGGTATCATCTGCCAAGATGATTCATGTAAGGAATCTATACAACATTGGTGTATCATAACTTCATTTGCAAAAACCACCTTTAGTGAGCCTTCCTTCGCTCTATCAGACTCAGCGGCAGATACAAACTATTGTTCTTTAGGCTGTGCGAGTAAGGAACGGCCTAAAGTGGTGAGCAATGTAACGTCTTATAAAGAGCATTGGTCTGATCTGAGCGGGCAGTTGCCAGTTGTTATCCTGCACAGATCCCAGCTCGTCCCCGCCGCTCCCGCTGCAAAACCTCGGTGCAGAATCTGGTGCCAAGGGCAAACCTTTCAAAGGCAAGCGCTGGGAAATGAAACTGAATGACAGCCAGTTTGGTCAATCGCGCTAACTGGACGTCTTTGTCGGACGGCAGCGTCGCCGGTTTTTACGGCGACAGCTCGCCACTGCTGGCTTCTTCCAACAGACCTGCACTTTTGTATTCATACCCTCCGACTCAGTGGCAGCCGGCGACTAGGAATTCATGAGCTAAGTAAACCCATGTGTCAACTGTAGTGTCTTGTCTGGCTTCTCGGCTCGTCTGTCAGCTGTACCAGTCTTTTTCTGTTTGCCGTGCATTGTATGGGGTTATGTTTTGCAGAGAGTTGCACAGTGCATATCGGCGTACAGCAGCTTCCTGTTTTTGATTACCTGACAATCCACACATCCACCCAAGGCAATCTTAACATCATTCTTAACTGGTAGAAGCTCATTTTATACCAATGAACGCTCCCACCACGCTAGTATGTATAATAATCATCGCGTCAAGGGGGGCGCCACCCCCAATTTTTGCCAAAAATTTTCTATCTCGTCAAAATAAGAGAAAACCGACATTTTATATCCGTGACACAGCCAAATTGAACTTTGTACTGATTTTAAGTTTTTCAGCATCGTTAAGTTTGGCTCCATTTTTCCGGTGGCGCATTATGGTAATAATAGTTCATGCGGCCACTAAACACTATTACTTTGTCCGTGCATTAAAAGCCATTAGTCAATGGTAACAGCCTGATTGTAGCAATACTACAATTGCTACATGTCTCCGGGGAATCTTAACATGCAACAGATGTTGTCTCCTGGTAAGTTCGACAGTCACCGGAAATAAAGACTCACTTATTTCAATTTTAAACCTGGGCTATCTTGTGGAATTACATTTCCATGGAGATCTCCTACCATCGGTGGATAAAGAGCGCGGAAGTATACACAGCTCTTCCAAGCAAACATAAGCTTCTCTTTGAAGATGAGTGGCAGCGGCAGAGGTCAGAAAATGTACCAATTTTCCCCAACGGTGCCCAATTTTTACACCAGGACAATGCAGGTTCTTCAAAAGGCGAGGGGTTTTGGGGTCTTATAAGAGAGGAAATGGCTATCCAAACCCACAGAGCGAGTAGATTTGGTATCCGGTAGTGATACCGTACTATATTGAAGGGCTGATTTGCTCGGGCATAGGAACAGGGGGAGGGACAGGTGGACATGGTCCCACCAATTTTTAAGATCTTAACCATTGACCCCATCGCATTGACTGAAAAGAAACAACATCAAAACACACAATATACACCCTCAATGTTTTGGACGTTCCTACACCTGCGATTGTTTGCACCCCAAAGAGTCCCAGTCCCAGTTTCAAAAGCATTACATATTCTGATCCTCCGAGATGTTCCCCGCCTATGCTGGCAGGGTTGTGATTTTTGTGACCTCTGGCGGCGGCTGCAGCGGCGGCGTCTGACACGCGGCACCTGCGGCGCACCTGAGGCGCGTCACCAGCAGCCACCCCGCCCCACACAATCTCCCCCACCTGCACCTGGTGCAGCTACAACAACACCTGTGCAAATATGAGCTTCAACTTTTTAGGGTAAAGCTTAATTTAAATTGCTGATTTGTTTAAAAGGAATATGGCACCTTCGTGGGTTTTGTACTGAACAATCAGTGACATAGGACACACAGAAAAGCCCCTGGCTTCATATTTTGTGTATCTCATAACTCAGCCTTTACTGAGCAACAGCTCTTACCCTTTTGAACTGACTGGTCTCATGCCTCCTGTCCCCCCTCCCCAGCCGTTAGGCGGCACGGCGTGTGGTCGGTGGTAGGCGTGGCCAGCACGGGACCACGGGTTTGGGATCCACTCTTTACAAATCCCATTTCTCCGCAAATGGTGAGCTCAAGAATAGACGAAACTTTAAGTGAGAGGTTATACGGTATGATCCGGCTATCTCAGTTCAAAATACCACTAATAAATGTTCCCAATTCCCTTTAACCCGGCATCGCCAGGGCTCTTTCCATACACACCACCGCCTGGGGGGTTCGATCGGACCCCACTACGATCTCGGAAACTGAAAGTGATAAAAAATTGAAACGGTGTTGGAAGTGCCTTACTGTCTTCTTTTCTGCAGACGAGTATGAAACCTATTCGTTAACCTGTGACGTCACAGTGGGCCAAAAAATGGGTCAACTTTATACCCACTTGGAAAATCCCTTATAACTCGGAAACCATGAGACCTAGAACAAAACAAAACGCAAAAATGTGATTCCAAAAGACAGAGCAATTCCTTCGATGACTTTACACTGAGGTATATATCGGTGCGGCCCAGAGTAGGATGCTGGATAAGGCGGTGAAGCCTTGTTCCGAAGGGATCTTCCTGCAAGGCTCTGCGCCAGCCCAAGTCACACAAAATTCGAGGCGAACTTCAAAAGAAAACGATTGACCTAAATTTGAATTTTCTGGAATATTGCCTAAGTGCGTGACACAGTTCAGAAACTTACCACCCAGCCTGCGGGCATGCATAACTCTAAACGACAAATATTTACCAGAGGAGCGGTCAGGCTTTCGATAAGCTCATCCAGTGGCGGACAAAACGGGGATTGGGGGATGGGGGCTCAAACTCCTCCACGAAATCCCCGAGTGCCCATAGTGATCACATAGTAAGATATTATTCGGGGTAAAGGTAGTGCAGGGTTGAGCCCCCATACCCCCCCTCCTCCCCTCTCCACAGAAAATCTAGATCCGCCTCTGAGCCCATCGAAATGCGCCGTCACTCTGACAAGGAGACAAAGCTGAATGACTTAATGTCACGACGCAGACAAGTATCCAATATGCGTCATTGACAAGAGCGTCACCAGGCTGGGGGAGGTCTCCGGGGTCCGGCAGCTGCACTGAAGAAGTCATTTGCGCCAGTATTGCCTACCCAATGATTTCCAAAATGACGCGAATCAGATATACCTATCCGCACAGTGCCATGCTTGGGAACAACATATAATATTTTGTAAACTGCAGATTGTTGCAGATTTCCTAGGGACTCCAAGACAGGAGCCAGGGGCCAAAAATACCCCGCAACTTTGGTATAGGCGGATTATACCCTAAATTTGTACAGCGGCCCCAACGTTGTAATGGAAGCCTTGGCAACAGTACGCTTGAGAAAAGATCTATGCCACGCTAAACTATGGTCTTGTGAGGGGTAACCAAGACGGCTTTTTCAGCCAGAAAGGCCAACAACCAGCACAAAAGGACCTTGACATGGTAAAAGACTCAGAACAATAAAGCGTGAGGAGCTTTACACGATCTTCCAGACAGCAGTCTCAGGTACGTTTCAGGTTCCAGACAGCAGTCTCAGAAACGTCCCCGGTTTCAGACACCAGTCTCAGGAACGTCCCAGGTTCCAGACACCAGTCTCAGGAACGTCCCCGGTTTCTGACACCAGTCTCAGGAATGTCCCAGGTTCCAGACACCAATCTCAGGAACGTCCCCGGTTCCAGACAGCAGTCTCAGGAACGTCCCCGGTTCCCAGACACCAGGCTCAGGAACGTCCCCGGTTCCAGACAGCAGTCTCAGGAGCGTGCCGGCTGGAGATGAGCCAACCGGCCGTGGTGGTGGTGGTGGCGGCCGGGGTCAGGTCAGACCGTGGGCGGCAACACCCGCACACTGGTGATGAAACGGGGCCGGCGGGGCCGGCGCCACCAGCGACCCCGGCAGACGGCATACCTCACACCTCTGCTGCTGCTGCCGCCGACCATTGTTACCGCAACACTAACGGTTTTGCAACGGTTTTAATGCCTGATATACGTAGAGGCAATTGTTCTTCTCATTTACTGAACCAGTGAAGTATCCTCTCATTCTACTCGCTACTCCCCGATTGTGGGTCATCTCTCTTTCTCGCTCTATCTCTCTCTCCTCTCTCTCTCTCTCTCTCCTCTCTCTCTCTCTCTCTCTCTCACCTGTTCCACTTATCGCCCCATTCACCGGCTCCTCCTCCGCAGCTCTCTGCCTTGCCGGTCCGCCGCACTGTTCACCGTTCCAGTGGGTGGTGCTGGCCTGCCACCGTACTCCTGCCGCCGCCGTCCCACCCCTCAAACCGTACTCCTGCCGCCGCTGTCCCACCCCTCAAACCGTACTCCTGCCGCCGCCGTCCCACCCCTCAAACCGTACTCCTGCCGCCGCCGTCCCACCCCCTCAAACCGTATCTCTGCCGCTGCTATCCCACCCCCTCAAACCGTACTCCTGCCGCCGCCGTCCCACCCCTCAAACCGTATCTCTGCCGCTGCTATCCCACCCCCTCAAACCGTATCTCTGCCGCTGCTATCCCACCCCCTCAAACCGTACTACTGCCGCCGCCGTCCCACCCTCTCAAACCATACTCCTGCCGCCGCCGTCCCACCCCCTCAAACCGTACTCTTGCCGCCGCCGTCCCACCCCCTCAAACTGTACTCCTGCCGCCGCCGTCCAACCCCCTCAAACCGTACTCCTGCCGCCGCCGTCCCACCCCCTCAAACCGTATCTCTGCCGCTGCTATCCCACCCCTCAAACCGTATCTCTGCCGCTGCTATCCCACCCCCTCAAACCGTACTACTGCCGCCGCCGTCCCACCCTCTCAAACCATACTCCTGCCGCCGCCGTCCCACCCCCTCAAACCGTACTCTTGCCGCCGCCGTCCCACCCCCTCAAACTGTACTCCTGCCGCCGCCGTCCAACCCCCTCAAACCGTACTCCTGCCGCCGCCGTCCCACCCCTCAAACCGTATCTCTGCCGCTGCTATCCCACCCCCTCAAACCGTACTCTTGCCGCCTCTGTCCCACCCCCTCAAACCGTACTCCTGCCACCGCCGTCCCACCCCCTCAAACCGTACTCCTGCCGCCGCCGTCCCACCCCCTCAAACCGTACTCCTGCCACCGCCGTCCCACCCCCTCAAACCGTACTCCTGCCGCCGCTGTCCCACTCCCTCAGGCTGTGCCCCCAACGCTGCCGGCCCGTTCCCGTAATTATCTTTTTAGTGTCTATATCTACCAGCCTCTATGTTTTTCTTTCAAAGTTTCTATTTAGAACGCTGTTTTCAACAAAGTTTCCAGCAGTGTGTGATGAGTCACCCAGCTTCCGTCCACAGTCATCCTTCGCCGCCTTGCCCTTCGTCACGCCTCCCCAGATGGCGGTGCTGAAGCGCCACGCCGCCGTCACAGCACGTGACGCGCAGACGAGCATCCGTCACAGCAGAGCGACGCCCTGAGCAGGCGTTTGTGGCGCGGCGCCGCCCCTCTGCGTCTGCGCCGACAGCGCCACTGCCCCGCCATTCATGGACGAAAGAGAAAGTGGGCCCGCCGACCACAGCAGGGGAGGAATGAGGCGGGAAGGCGGTGGCACAGGTGTTTGCGTCACTGCGCGTGGGCGGCACGCACCTGAAGGAATGAGAGGGACGGGGGGGACGGACAGACTCGCAAACACATAGACACTGGCTGGTACACCTGGTGGTGGGGGTGAAAACTCAGTCAGCTCTCTCTCTCTTTTTTCTCTCTCTCTCTCTCTCTCTCTCTCTCTCTCTCTCCTGTCCACGGCCCATGTCGGTTCTTTTTGTCGCTGCACGAAATCCTCCCGGGCGGGCCCCCAACGGGGCTCGGGCCACGCTCTACACCTTTCAGGACCGTCTTACATCTCCGGTGGGATTTCTCGTGTTCTCTCTTGATGAGAGCTGGCAGCTGGCACAGCCCTTGAGACAGCGACGGAACATGATGAAGACATGAGTCAAGTCGCATATAGGTATCAGGCTACCATCAAAAGGGGCTGGTAAGGGGATCTCGGGGACGGAAGAGTTGCGAGGGCTCCCAAGCTAAGACAACAGAGGTCTATTTACGAGTATGTTTCCTCCGTCAAGGAAATGCCGGCCGCGGAAGTGAGGGATACATCCGCATAGATGCTCTGTTTTGCCGCCAGAACTTGTATGGCCAGGATTGGTGCACGTACGTGAAGATTTTAGAAGTTTCCTGTCGATGCCAATTCTACCAAAATGCTGTTTTTGTGTATTCTTATGGCGAGAGTATGTGTTGAGACATCTTAAAATTGTGAATATGCACGTTGTGACAAGCATAGCTTTTTATAAGATTACTGCACATACCAAGAGCAGATTATTATGTATTTATCGTAGTCACTCTCCTTATCGATGGGACCATCACCGTTTTGCAGGGACCGTAACCCTTCCGGTTATATCGTTATCAGGAGACTTCCAGTTGAGTATCATAGCGAGTTTGCCTCGACAACATTCTAGAGGCCTCGCTTTGACAAGCGTGAAACTTCCAGATCAGAATCGGGGAATCTCCCAGACAACCACTCAGGCTTAAACAGAACTTCAGAGCTCATGAAGAGCCTTCAAAAGGTCTGTAAGTCCGGAATCAAGGGATTGCCCCAGATCAGCACGTCTTTTGCTTCTGACTTCCTGCTCGAACCAGCGTTAAGTCTGTCAAAGGGCTCATCCTTAGAGCTTAATTTGAGCGTGACTCATGTAATGGAATTTACACTGATATTGTCTTGTAGCGCTTACTGATAAACCCCTGGATAGTTTTTCTACTTGGTGCGAATGAATACTTTTTACAAACCATAGTTGTTTTCGACCGTCGTCCGACCTACCGAGGGAGGCATCTCTCCCCTAGCCCGTTGGGTAGCTAAGAAAAACAGAAGGACGCGACAAGTGCACCTGGCAAGCTTGCAGGAAGACAGGGGTTGCTAAGTTTGCAGGTATGTCGGTCCGACGAGCCTTGTGCAGAGGCGGCCGGGAACAGGCCTGAAGGTCAGCCGCTGCTTGGGTGGAGTCCCCAGATCTGCCGAGACGGGCGGCGGCGCTGCCTGCACGGTATTCCACCCCTTCAGCAGCAGCAGCAGCAGCAGGCGGCCGGCTACTACCGCAAAAGCAGACGTGGCCGCTTGTTCCTGCATTGTATGAAGACAAGGCCATCACAGAACCGGTTCAATCGCAGTCCACCTGATGCTTCGACACAATTGGCTGCAGCCAAGTTCCCAGCTGCATGCACACACTCCCACGCGGCCGTGCCCTGCTGGAACCCGGCGCTATGGCCTCCTGTGTCATCAACTTGAAACGCCCCAGGAAACATACGAGAAGACGTGGCAGAGAAGCCAAATACTTTTGGCTTTGATAAGTATTCATTCCCGAGCACACCAGACCGGGCAGTAATTTAGTTTGTATTTATTTGAAATAATTCAATGGTTAATTAAGTTTACTAATGTAATGAAATTATTTATTTTTTTACCACTTTCACGTCTTTCGTTCACATAAGATTTTTATGGAAAAAATACATCCGTATCACAGCTGCAGCACAACTTTTTAGAAATAGCCCCAAGTCCGGGGTGTGGCCCCGGTCAAGTTCGGTGTGCAGCCGCCGCCTGGTAAGTCCGGGACGCCGCCTCTGCCCGGTCCGGTGTGCAGCCTCTGCTAAGTCCGGGAGGCGGTCTCTGCCCGGTCCGGTGTGCAGCCTCTGCTAAGTCCGGGACGCGGCATCTGCTCGGTCCGGTGTGCATCCTCTGCTAAGTCCGGGACGCGGTCTCTGCCCGGTCCGGTGTGCGTCCTCTGCTAAGTCCGGGAGGCGGTCTCTGCCCGGTCCGGTGTGCATCCTCCGCTAAGTCCGGGAGGCGGTCTCTGCCCGGTCCGGCGTGCAGCTGCCGCCTCTGCCGCCGCCGCCGGACGGGTTAATGACCGGCGCTGCCTCTCGGCCCAGCCGACTCTGTGCCTCTCGGCTGTGCCAGGCTCTGTCTTCTGCATTCCAGCCGCCGGCGGTCGGCCTGCCCTGCCTGCCTGAGCAGCCTGGTCGCAGCCGGCTCTCAGACGGACTCAGCAGAAAATAGGCCATTGATAGACCATGCGGCTATGTCCAGGTAGCACAATGGAGATGTTGCTGCTTTTTGCAATCAATTCCTCATCGAACTCCGCGGAATCGTCAGAATTATTCGTCACGCATGTTTTGGTAAATGTATGGCTAACGTGGTAACACGGGGTCTAGAAAGTGTGGTGCCGCCAGTTATGCACAGCCCCCTGCAATTCACGCTATACGCTGAGCAGCTCAGCATTCCTTGTTCTATTGTTAGCGTACTAATGCTCACAGACCCGTGATTCTACATACAGCTTGTGTTCGGCTCCATCTATTGATTGTGTACCCACATTTACCCAGAAGCATGAGTGGAGATGCCGAGGGGTAGGGGGTCAGGACCCTCCTTGGATTTTGTGTCTCTCATAGACGTGTATACATGTGCCGGCATTAAAGGGAATGTGGCACCTTGGTCGAATCCTGGAATTTAGTGAAATTAGGCGTACTTTTAGCCAAAAATAATGAAACCGCTCATGATTTCTCTGAAAAATGTTCAATAAGCTCAATATTTTGCCTTTAAAAATACTCCTCTAGGAAAATAAATAAATATCTGCCTGTGGATGATGTAATGATCTGGCAACCACTACCATACTTGAAACGCTTCAAGGGCTTCGATTGACTGATGCTCATTGTAACGTCAGCATATGTCGTCACACCAGCAGCTCACAACAATGGCCGCCCGGCGAGGGGCTGATGAGGGGTTTGGTGTCAGGTAGCTTTTAGTTTTTTTTTCTACGGAAATATCGAGTTCCAAGACAAATGATATATGGAGCACCGGGTTTTCCGACTTGCTTTACAACTTGGCTATCTCAGTTAAAATCACGTTATGAAGGTGCCACATTCCCTTTAACCCATCCAAAACTCCTCCTCCCCCCTTGGATCGAGAAGATCTCCAGCCCGGCCCAGAAGTTTCATAATTTACCCCTGATTAACCACAAACGCAATTGTCACGGGAGGTCAAATAAAAATGTTCTGCGAACCATTTTCAAACTATAAAGTCGGTATTCATTTATATTTAACAACTATAAGGTATATGACATTAAAATGAAAGAAATTCACCCAAAATCTGACCATCCACCACTTTTCTCCTGAATCCAGTTGAGAGCACCCCACCTGACAAGCCTGCTCAGACAGGCTCAGACTGGCTGGGTAGGCGAGGCGCCAGTAGTTGGAATGCAGTTTTACGTAGGCAATCGAAAGCTAACAGAAAAACACGCATGTTGTGTTTCGTATCATGACCGAGGGAGCAAACGTTGGCAATAAATTAGCCGAAAACGGCCGAGCCAAGTGTGTACAGATTCAACTGCAGGGCGCAGTACCTATCATGACAGCGACGCCGGTGCGCATGTGTTGCTGGTTGGAGGCTGGGCCGAGGGGTGAGTGCTTGCTCGCGTGCCTACAAGTGTGCGTGTGTCCGAACGTGCGTTCTGGAGATATTATTTGGGGTTCCGATCGGACCACCCACCCCGACGGTGGTGGGTACGAAAAGAGCCGTGACAATGCCAGATGTCACGTATCACGCTGCCGAGAACAACTTTCTAAACGTTAGAACGCGCGCCGGAAACGTGCTGAGACACTGGGTGAATTTCACCCGTTTAATGGCATATTCGCATAAGTCTGAAATAGTTAGAAACCGGGGCTCCCTGTCTCCGCGGCAGCCACGTCCACGATATACCTGTTTGTAACAAGTTTTAGCAGCACTTTATCTCTTAGCCGGTTCAGAAAATTACCAGGTAAATATCAAATGAGCTACCACAAGAAATGGACTGAGTTTAAGGGACACTGGGACTGTTTGAATCATTTTTCACTTTTCCCTCCGTAGCTAATAATCCACAAGATCTATCGAAAATTGGATACCACCATTCAAAATATCGTTCTTTTCCCCACCAAATGGCGATTAACCCGCGCCCCACCGGGGATCCGGCGCCACCTTCGCCCCACCGGGGCCATCGATGGCCCCCCTCTAACTCCGACAATATGGGGGTTAGCGCAAATCTGCAAAGTGCAATAGAAAGCTCGCGTGAATTCAGTAAGAAATTACTTCACATGTTTTAGTGCTCAGGTCAATGGTTTGACCTCCAGAGGTCAAATTAGGTCAAGATCGGCTATTTTCACTCAAATATGCAATGATTAAGCAAACTGGGCATAACTCTTACGTCCTTAGAGCTATTGAGGACTGGTGAAATTCATTTGATAGCAAATTGTCAGTCCTTTTTCCGCTATGTGGAACGTTAAGAACTTCCGCCAGTGGTTTGACCTCCAGAGGTCATCTCGTGACCTAAGATGACCTGAGATCACGAAAGGTCAAAAAGTGACCTTGCCGTATATCAAATGAAAGCCAATGACAAGACAAACACGATGGTGTTTGTTTCAGCGCTCTAGCTTATATAGTTAAAACGTTATTGTCAAAATACTGTTTTTGACCCCTGGTGACCTTGGATGACCTCGGAGAGATCAAAGGGCAAATATGGCCCCTGGAATCCGTGGAATGGTGTCCAAGAACGCTTTTCTGACCAAGCAGAGCATTTTCAATCGCTTTTGTGACTTTTAGATCATAAGACAGCTTTTCCCCATGCTTTTTCAATGGGAGAGATCACCTCGTGACCTGACCTCAGGGCACGAAATCGAAAATCGATCTAGACCCTGGAGGGGTCATGAAGTGTAGGAAGTTTCAAATCGATCGACTTTGAAATGTAGCTCTTACAGAGCTCTAAAGTTGAAGTGAGGTGACCTTGGTTGACCTCGTCTGGTGACCTGACCTTGGGTGACCCGGGGTAAGAAATTTCAGGGATGATGGGAAAATGATGCAGTGAGAGGTAAAGCCCTCAACCGCGGTGCTGCGCCTCGTCGTTTTTCTGCTATCCCGGACAAAACCTTAGGGGGCCATCGATGCCCCCCGTGGGGCGAGGGTTAATCTTTTCCCAAAAACGAATACATTTTACCGCAATAGACTTCTGAAATCAGCTCTGCACCTGGTGAAAACTGCCCCCATGCCGGGGTAAGCTGCATCAGTCCCCGGGGCAGCTTGCATCGTGAGGAATTAGTGCACAGAAACACAATACAACGTCAGATTCGCTTTATTGGTAGGCACGTTTCCCATTCAGCGGAGGCACGTTTCCTTGGTAGGCACGTTTCCCATCGGATACCCTTCCGAGCTTAGCTACTCAGAGTCAGAGTCACATTGGTGACAGATATAGCACCTGCTTCTCGAAAGTGACGCGCTCCTCTCCCGCTTTCGATGCCCATGCCAATAATTATTGCAATAATACATCCTTATGACTATTCAATGTTCCCATAAACAAAACTAAGCGTCGGGTTAGTTTGCAAAGATGTTTCAACCTGCCCCGCGAAAAATGATTCGTCTTGCCCCGTCCCTGCCCTGAATCAATCGTGGCGCCAAATATTGCACAAGCCAGGGGATCCCGCCAAAATTATTTGCCTCAATTGAAGACTGAAGAAACACTCTTTAACCTGTCAGGTTTATGACCAGCGTGCATGTTATCTTGCATTTCATTTAAAACGTAATGTAACAAACTAAAAAATACTTTCACCCCCAAAAAATGAGTTTATGCCTCCTCACCTCGTACCGGCCGACCGCCTTCGCTGGTTTCTTCTCCGGAAGACATTGCGCGTGCACCGTTCTAGTGGGCCCGCTTAAACTGTTATATAATTAATATTTGTTTAGTTACAGGCCCTGATGCATTCAACCCGTGATGCAACCAGCCCCGGTCTCCCCTACTCGTGCACTAGATAGAGGAAATGATTTCTATAATTTATCTGGTAACAGTAGGTAATCCGTTGCTTATCATTAGTATCCAGGGTTTATCCTCCGTAGAGCTGGTGATAGAAGCATGCAAATCAACAACACTCCTTCAAAATATGGAAAACAAAAAGATAAGCACCCGACAGGAAGCTAAGTCCTGCGCAACCATACCTACAATAGAGCACTACATAAGCAAAAGAAGGCCCGAATCATACTGCACTATTCATAAAAGCAGCTCCCATTGAGAATTTTCGAATCCTATGGCTAGAAACTGCCTGAGATCCTGTAAATCTTGGAAAAAACATTGAAAAACCAACAATATCGAAAATCATGCCCTGGAGGACTGACAACTAGAGCACGCGACGGCCGAGAAAGCGCAGATCCAATCTCGTCCTATCCAAACCTTCTCCAACAAATCCAGGCCAAAACATTCGCGCGCCACAATTGCCAGTCCACATTTGATCTATGCCCAAAAAATAAGACGGAATTTGCAAAACTGTAAGCCCGAACTGGTATCTAGATCCAAACTACCCAAATTCCAAGGGGGAGGAGGAAACCTTAAACCTGTCTAACTCGAAAGATGTCGCTCTTTAAATGCCTAACGCCGAAAACTGTTGGTTTTACGGAATGTGGCACCTTGGTCTAATCCAGGAATTTAGCGTAATTAGGGGTATTTTTAGCCGAAAAGCATGAAAACGTCCTTGATTTCTCTGAAAAATGAACAATGAGCTTAATATTTCGATTTTGAAATGTTCTTCTAGGATGAAAAATAAACCTCTCTCTGTGGATGACGTCATGGTGTGGCAGCTGCTACCATATTCAATAGGCTTCAATGCTGATTACTCACCGTGACGTCAGCGCTGTCGTCACACCAACTGACAACTGTAGCTGCCTGGATGGGGTAGATTTGGGGACATTTCAGGTAGGTTTTTAGCTTTTCTCCACCGAAATTTTTAGTTTCGAGACAAATGATATATTGAGTACGGGTTTTTTTGGCATGCTTCACAACTTGGCTATCTCAGCTAAAATTATGTTATAAAGGTGCAACATTTCCTTTAACTTTTAAATATAGGAAATTGCTGAAGCACACGTAGTCAACAAATGGTATCTACATTGATAAAAAACAAGCAATAATATTCCTGAATTCGTAAAGAGGCTTACTGAACATCACACATATATGTAATTCAGCCGCCTTTGTAAAAGCTGCCACAGACACTGCAAAGCGGCACTGGCGCAGAACCAGTGTTTTGACGCCCGGGAAGCGAACCTCATTTTCATTCTAGAGTCTACACTCTGCCATCTGAGCTCAACACCCATCGAACCTGCGAAGAGCTACATATTGACATAACTGGCCACACATCCGTGGTACGTTGTTGAATTTGATTTTATCATAACTTCGGCTCCCACTTACACCGGGCTACGTGTTCCCCGTTGTCTTTGTGCTTTCTGTTGCCGTGGTCTTACTGTTTTGTGGGCCGGAACTACTAAATATGCAATTGGTGTCCATTGAAATGCATTCGAGTCACAGAGCCTATCTGTATTATTTCCAGGTTTGTCGTAGAAGTTAAAATTTTAAAGCATGAATGGAAAGGTAGTTACAGCCCCATGTAGCATTATTAGCGTAGGGAAAACGCTAAAATTAATTTTGATGTTTTTTTATAAATTTATTTATACTCCACCCCTGAATCCAAGTGAGGCAGCTTATTTGCGCATTATATTCTACTTAACTCTTGTGATTACCCTGCTGAGGTAAGTCTTTTCTTCGTTTTCTTTCGATCTCCTCACGGGAGATTTTCCTTTACTTCACCAGCTAGAATTGTTCGGGTTTTGCATATCAATTTACTGTCATACTTCATGGTTTTAATATTCAGGGTCTGTCGCTATCCCTGGTTGGCGAGTTTGTGGGGTTTTCTCCCCCTGCCGAGTTCCCTGTTCAATCCAAGTCAATCCAATCCAATCCAATCCAATCCACGGATTAGAGTAGTTCGGATAATATCCGAACCATGACGTAATTGACTGAAAACTTGCGTCGGTGGGAGATAAAGCATCAATTGTGATGTCTAATCAATTTCACTTCCAGCGAAGCCATTCACTTCCTCTGCTTTCCCTCCACTGTATCCGTTTCAACAGGTCTGACCGCAGGTCTCGATCAAACGGTCGAATTCGGTGGCATAAGACGCAGTTAGTCACCTCCTTCATCAGTGGCAGCAGCGAGCAGAAATCTCCATGGATTTGGGAGTTTTTAATTTGCCGAGAGCGAGGAAAATATAATGTCGCTCAGAGCTCTGAATATTTTTATTTGAAAGTGAAGTGAGACATGAACGGATCCAGGGGTGGGGCAAGTGGAGCAAAACCCCAGATCCATAATCGGTGCCTCCTAAAAGGTCGATGCCCCCGTCCCCCTACAATGTCGCCCCCTCCCACAGGATACCAGTATCAGCGCTCCCTTGATAGGACTTGGCGCCCACCTTATCGGTTTTGCTACCCAAAAGTGGCGCCCCCATAGACTGGACGGCACCCTCCCCCAACCATGTGTTCCCTTCCCGGATCGGACACCCTGGATCCGCCTATGAAGTGAAATCACAAATATCATGCTCCAATGCACCGAATATTCATTCAAATCAACTGGTGAGGGAACACGGGAATTGTAGAGCGATGATGAGCTGCTCGTTTAGCTGGTACACAAACATACGAGACTGATCGTCCGAAGCGGCCCTCAGCGGACGGCTTGAAGTCCCGCTCACGAGGACCAAACCAACGGCATTTGTCAGTTACGCTCTGAAGCAAGAACCAGGCATGTCTAAGAGTGACGAATACACGTGGAGGCAAAGCAGATGTAGGTGAAGTTATCCCAGATTCAGCACAAGCTTGGCCAAGATTCAGCATATCTATGGGAAAAATTCAAAGCCCTCTGTTTGCTACCAGAGATATAAAAAACTTTTAGCTAGGATAAATAGAAAGAACTCAGCTTTCCAACAAGGGGTTTAGTCCTGGAGCCCAAGAGGAGCCAACCAAAACTTTGGGAAAGTAGGGTGAACCCCTTTGATTTTGTCAACATTGGTGTACACCACCTTCAAAGCAAGATCATGAAATATTTAGATAATGCTATAAAAGTACATTGAAATCATAATTTTGATTATCAGATCTCTAGCTTCTGCTCGGTAGGTAGTCGACAATTCGAGAGCGGACTACTTTGATTTTCTTCCAAACAGGTCTACACTAACTTTGCAGCAAGAGCAGGGTAACCCCATGCTAAAATTACCGCTTCATTGTTTAAGAATGGGCCCTATCCAACGATGTGTAATAAGTCACAACAGAGAGAGAGCCCTGTTAAGAGCCCTCTCAATTACCGTTGAATACCTCACAGACCCTATAATTGTGAATGCCATGAGGGTTGTCATTAGCCATATTTGTCTTCTTGCTTCAAATAAAAAAAAACAACAATTACAGTCGATTGAAAAAATAGCGACGTATTCACTCACACTGTCCGTTAAGACCTGAGGGATTTTTATGGAGCCCGTGACCAAAACAATTGCTGCGATAATCAGCCCATCGAATGATACGCAAGAAGTCAGTGGTTTTGGTGCTGAGGAGGTCATTAGGGATCCGTTAATTTTCGCTGGTCACATAAGAGGCCTCCTTGTCATCAATGTCCTGGCTGTTTCATCAGTAAGACTTCTCCTAATGATTCTGCAGAAAATTTAAAGGGCTAACCCTGGCCCTCCGAATTTTCAATTGGTTCCTGAGGGACCCCGAGGGACCCCTACATCACCGCTGCCAGATGTAGCAGAGTTCCACAAATCTAGTGGGTTTAGAACTAGTTTTGTGGGAACATTTCGATCTAGTGGATTTCGGTTTCTCGCAAGAAATCTAGAGGTTTTCACCAACGCGTTAGTGGAAACCTCTAGAGTGCACTGTTGCAACGGTGTACGCGATAAGATAATTTCAAGAACTTTTCCGCTGGGAGCACCTAACACAAAACATTTGGAGTGGGCGGGAGCACTAATTTTTGTTTATATAACACTGATGTTAAAAACTAAAATGCAAAAACGAGGCCCGCTGTTTCTAATTTCCAGGTTTGTTTGTGCGATTTTCCACCTTTGCCGGCCTATAATTCCGGTAACTCCAGAACATAATAAGACCAATCACCAGCTGACTTCACATAGTTTTGATGGATCGGACCCGGGGGCTCACAGTTTCACATACTAAAAGGGTATTTAAAACGACCGTGACGGACCAGGGACCGTGATGGATCGTTTTTCGACATGCCCATATGGTCACGAGCTAAAATCTTGTATTCTAGAGCTTCGGGAGCGGTTGTTCGAGTACACTGAGGTACGCAAAAATATATATAAATTGAAGCCAGCACATTATTATTTTCTCCTCTGTCTCCTTTTTGTTGTCAAAACCCCGATACTCCCAAGCGAGCTAAACGACAAAAAGCGAATCTTTGTTACATTTGCATTCTCAGTCGTGGGTTCGAATCCTGAGGCGGCGAAACTTCTAACAGAAATTGTGAATGTATAAAACATAATTTTCACGCCCGAAGTTTATGAACTTACTGGCCCGTCATACTTTAGCAGAGAAGCTTCCTAATGCAGCTCAGATCTAGGGTGGGGAGCAAAATGCAGTCATGGTTTAAAAAAGCGACACAATTTTACCCATTTTGGCGACTTCTGCCAATGTTCATTAAGACATTTATTTTTTCCAGCGGTGCTTCACAAATATGGAAAAGCCTTAGGACAGTCATTTTGTGGGTCAAGCCTGGTGGACCGTCTGGAACTCCATGATTTGTTCATCTGCGCTTTCACCTTTATACAACACAGTATATAAATCAAGCAAAACAAACACTAAGCAATCTCGATCGTTATATGCGTTGGAATATGAAGAGCAGGGGAAGGGGACATGGCAGCCCAGTTTTCAGAAAAAAGTATTGATTTCAGCCATATCAGGAATCAATCGCACAACTTTGCAATCAGTGTCTGCGTACAGAATAATTTTAGCCCAAATCCGATTATTTTGGGTTCTGGAGTTGAAAGTTTCTATCAGCATAATGTTGAAGATTGATTACCCCTTCCAACCTATTTGCTAGTAGCGATGCTGGTGCTGTTCGTTTTGGCTCTCAATCTGTCCATCACGATCCTCCTCCGCATCCTTGCGAAAGAACCGAAAGAATGTTGTGCTAATGTTCTGAGTCTCCAATTTGGTGACGTGCCTCAAAACAGAGGATCTAGCGGAAAAAACGAGGGATTAATTGCAGAACCTAGCGGAATCTGGGGGATTGCAGGGCTAAATGTGGAGGATTATTACGATGGATGTCTGACGGCAGTACCCCACATTATAGTAGCAATACAATTGGACGGCTGATTTATTTTGAGCAATGTTATTCAGTTTTTTTGTACCACGTTATGCCTTCAGAGCACCTCGAGTTTCTTCTTTTAGTGAATACCGTACTGAGAACGACTTTATGGACACGGGGTTGAACCTGTGCTGAATTTAGGTTAGCTCCACATACATCATAAACGGGTATGTCGATTTTCGAATATGACCAGTTCATCCTGATTTCAGTCATCGTTCTCTCGTTAAACCAGTTCGAAATGATTACCTAGAGCCACCGCTATGGAGTTTTAATACTCAGATGACATTCGAAGTGGTCACTATGGTACCTGTCGGGCTTTTCTTTGGGAGCTCAGACAGGGGGTGGGGGCTAGCCATGCCATCAATATTACAATGTCTGAACTTCTAAAATCGTGGTGTAACACGGGAAAAATTTATCCAACGTTACCCAATGAAACCCAATAGTTCAGACGACTATGGTCCTCACCGAACAAATAGACAGTAGCACTGGCGTGTCCCTAGCGGCCATTTGAATGCGCTGTAACCCCCAACGAGCCGAAAGTGAGTCGGCCGGGGCTATTAGAGGTGCAAAACAACCGATAAAACTCCACTACAAGCATCCTCGGCAACCGATGGAAGTGTGAGCAGATGGCTTGCAAACGATGTGTGTGTGAATCACGAAAGCAGAAAATGTTAATAACATGATCTCAATGTTCTCTTAATCATTTAAGTGCCGATTAGGAGGCGTGTTGAAACTGCAAGCAGGCGGGGTGAAACCTAGCTGGCCGGCAGCTGGCCCTCGCGGCGACGGACGCAGGCATGTACAAACGTCCTCAGCACTGGTACGCAGGTCTCACGAAACCCGACACCCGCTATGTGGGGAAAGTGGAAGGGAAAGCGGTTGTGATAGGTACCGAGCCGATTGGAAACGAGACGCTGAACTTGGGTACACAGGCTGTAATTCAACCACCATGAGTTTAATGTAAAATGAGGTAAGGAAGGCAACGCGAGACAGACAAGATGATGGACCGTGAAATCGAACGCCACAGGCCCTACATTTTCTTTAAAGAACTTGAATGAATTAAATAAAAACCTACATTTTGTCTAATGTTTCAGACATACCATGACTTAACGGTCTCTTGCTTCAGAGAGTAAAAAGACACCCGTCGATGTCTTAGGCCTCGACCTATTTGTAAAGATTCTCACGGGTGGGAGTGCTACTAGCTCTTCACTACTTGTTCTACAATGTGTTGGACGCACGCGAAAAATAGATCTTTCAAGAAGAAAACATACCACTAGCTACACTAGAACAGGCAGAACACATCGAAAAAGTATAAAGTCGCAAGAGACAGTCACAAGGAAAGCGTCAAAGCCAATGATCTGGGATAAATTGGCTTTTATCATTGGAGCAAAAATGATCAGATATCAAAGCCCTTATATATCATTATTTCAAGTTTTTCGTTTTCGACGCCTATTCAATCCACCCTATTCTTATTTTCGCAGCCCTTTTTCTAACACGGGGGCTATGTTGGCACTTTTGTCGCAATTGGCTCCTAACCTGCCACCGCCCAGACTATTTCAGAACAAACCACAGGGAGGAACTCGCCTGAGGGATCATGTATGACCCCCTATTAACCAAAACCATCTTCGATACGGAAAAATTAGAATGGTGCTCAAGCTGGCTTATAATTTTAATCTTGTACTAAGTTAAATATATGTTATACCGTGATGTCACAGGGGCTAAAATGGCGATTTTTATTTCAATAGATTTGAACCATGTTCAGAAACTTGAGCTAGCTCTTTAAGGAGCAGAGTTAAAATTTGTTTTGATCCACCGAATTTTATGGCAACAAAGTTGCTTAACATAGGTTTAGAAATGTCGCTATAACTTGTTAAAATAATCTGTCTTGATATGAATTTTAAGATACAAGTTGTCAAATTGATTACCTTATACAGATATGCAAAGCAACTCGTCTCTCGCTCAAATAGGCACGGAATCATTTGCCACAAAACTGAGAGAGGGGTCAGAAACAACCCCCACTCCGTGTTGTGCTAGTTGATGCAGAACCTCAGTTTCAGTTTCAGTTTCAGCTTATTCGGGTACATCCTCAAATAAACGAGGCTTTTTCATGCTCCCACGTCAAATCATTGTGGATAATAGTTGAAAAAGGAGCAAAACGTCAAAAACGCGTTTAGCTAGAACACTCATATACAGCACACACACATGTAACTCCTCAGCCGTCACCACGTAAAACATGCAGCAATGCTCGTTTGAAGAGGTTCTTGGTCTCTAAATCTCGTATTTCGGAATGGTAACGCGTTATATTTTGCAGAGACAACGCTCGCAAGTCTGCGCTTTCCCGCATTGGTTCTTACGCGGGGTATCTGAAGCTGCCCTATTTGCCTGGTATCATGAGAATGGTGGACGAGTTCGAATATCGCATTTAAGTCGGATGGTTCATGTGTAAAAAAACACGTTTTTAGCTAAACATAGTTGATGATATGAAGTCAAGTTGGATGCAGATAAAAAGCCAAGGCGCTGAACATCTTCTGATATGTGGTCTGTCTTATTACCTCGCAGAAAACGTGCTGCTCGTCACGACAGCTCACCATTGTAGCCAACGTTTTTACCTTCGGCCATTAAACAATTTTCCCGGTCAGGTCAAATACCTGAGCTTTACCTCTCACGGCCCTTTGTGCCCTTCTGGCTGACATTGATCAGAGTATTTGGTAAGTAATCACACACAGCGCAATAAAACAAGGTGTCCCCGCTCTGGATCATATGACATACAGCAATGCAGTCCATCTAGCCAACAAGTGAGGTAGTGAGAAGTATCACAGAGGGCCGAAAACCAAAATTGCTTAAATGTAGCTTTAGGAATAGTTTATAGCTTTATACGGGAATAGTTTTAAAGTTGATTCCAATTCAGCACTTGAGCTACCCTAATTGACAGAACTCCACCTACCTTCAGAGTTGAACCCCAGCGCTCCATGGTGCCAGGAGGCTGCGGACGGCCCGGGCGGGGTGGTGGTGGGGGTAGTGGTGACTGGCAGTGATCGCTCCGGTAGCCTGTTTACCGCCGGCGTCCCCTGAAAACCGAGGAGGGCGGAACTGAGACTGGGCTTCGAGCCACGCCACACAATCCACAGCGGTTGCCAGGGAAATAAAGCTGAGTGTGCTTGAACAAAACAAGATCACGAAAATCACTTAATCAGTGTAAGAACTATGACTTAACATGTGCCCAGCCTCGAGTTTCTGATGTGACCCGCCAGAATAAGGCGGCGGGGATTTCGCCTTCCTGCATATATCAGTTCATACAGAAATAAACAACGTTTTGGGTAGCAATCAAAAGCTCGTGACGCGAGTAAACAGATACATACCATGAACAATGTTTAGATAAGCTCAACATAGATATCGGTGGGGTTAAGAATATATTCATAAGATTACAACAAGGCGCACAAACTGTGTTTTTCAGTAAGCTAGTATATCCGCATCATTCAAGTCCTCTTATCTCGGAAAATCGAATGGCGTGAAATAGAAAAGATCACATATAAGTACCTGTCAAAGTAAAAGAAAGAACCCACTTCTAATTGGGACCAGCCATTTTTCGATGTAAATGGTTATAGGTGTAAGTTAGAGGTTTGGATAAAGGTGAGGTCTTCTTGACTTAAGTATAATATTCCCAGCAGGGGCGTCACCGATGGGGGGGCCAGCTTAACAAAGTGTGGGCCGCCCTTTCCTTCGCTATTGACCGGTAGCATCGTTGACAACAGGGACGGCGGATTCCAGGGTGCAAGTGGTGCAGTTGCACCACTCGATTTTTTTCAAGTGGTGCAAAAGTATCTTTTGCACCACTTGTTTTGGCTTTGTCCAGGGAGGCCCCCCTCCCCCGGCCTCAGCCGGCGCCCCCGGCCGGTCAAAGAAAATCAAGCCTAATTACCGCCTACCTGAAGAGGTAGGATCCTCTGTGAAAAAGACATTTTCATACATGAATGACGCACCTTGACATCAAAGCTGCGCCCTGGAAAGCAAAAGGCGCCCCCCTTGAGTAAAGGCGCCCCTCTGGATAGCATAGGCGCCCTTGAAAAGCGTAGGCGCCTCCTGGACAGCTGAGGCGCCTCCGAAGAAGAGAAACGGCGCCCCTAGATATCACATGCGCCCCCTGGTTAGCACAGGCACCCCTTGACAGCAAAAGGCGCCCCCCGCAGAGAAAAGGCGCCCCCTGGACAACATAGGCGCCCTTTGATGAGAAAGGCGCCCCTGGAGAGATAAGAGAGAAACCCCCTCCCGAGAACAACGGCGGCAGGGATGGCGGATTCCGCAGGGCAGGGTGTGCAGTTGCACACCTTGAAAAAATGATGGTGTACAATAGTATATTTTTGCACACCTGGTTTTGACCTCGTACGGGGAGGCCCTCACGGATTTGGGTGGCACCCCCGGATTTTGCCGGCGCCCCCGGCCGGTCAAGAGAAAATCAGACACATCGCCTGTCTGAAGGGGTAGTACCCTCTGTGTAAAATAAAATACACTTTCAAATATGAATGGCGCCCCCTGACATCAAAGCTGCACCCTGGACAGCAAAAGGTGCCCACCACCTTGAGTAAAAGCGCCCCTCTGGATAGCAAAGGCGACCTCTAGACAGCAGAGGCGCCCCTGGACAGAAAAAGGCACCCCCAATTGAGGAGTAACGACGCCCCTGAATAGCATAGGCGCCCTCTGGTTAGCACAGGCACTCCTGTACACTAAGAGGCGCCCCCTCCCCCATAGAGCAAAGGCACCCCTCTGGATATCATAAGCTTCCTTTAATAGCAATAGCGCTCCCTGGACAGCAGGGGCGCCCTCTGGATAGGATAGGCGCCCCCAAAACAGCAAATACGCCCTTTGATACCAAAAGCGCCCCATGGACAGAACACACCCTCTGGATAGCATAGGCACCTCTGGACGGCAGAGACGCCCCTAAAGAAGAGCAACGGCACCCCGGGATAGCATATGCGCCCCTGGTTAGCACAGGCACCCCTGGACAGCAAAAGGCGGCCCCCGCCCCCTGAGTAAAGGATCCGGGTCTCTGGATAGCATAGGTGCCCCTGGATAGCGCAGGCGCCTCCTGGACAGCAGAGACGCCTCCGAAGAAGATCAACGGCGCCCCTTGATATCATATGCACCCCCTGGTTAGCACAGGCATCCCTGGATAGCAAAAGGCGCCCCCCCCGAGAGCAAAGGCGCCCCCTCTGGAAAGAATAAGCACCCATGGATAGGAAAGGCGCCCCCTGGAGAGGACAGCAGAACATTTTTTAAGGAAAACTCAGTGGAGGGGGGGCGGTGGAGATTTTCTTGTGCTGGCCATTATAATGTCTTCGGGGGATCAAACCCCCATTTGGAGGGGGCGTTAATAAAATTTAGACGTGCTAGTGTTAAAAAAATGTCTCCTAATTTTTGTTATTCCATATTCTAAAGATTAGAGATGCTGCCCAGGACTGCGGTTTTTTCAACGGAAAAAGGCCAAAACGGGTTTGCGAAAAGGCCAAAAGGGTCAAATTGTATTTGCACTAAAAAATCTTGTTTTTTTATAAATTTCGTCCAAGTTCTTCCCAGTACGGCTGTTGGAGTCTGAGTCTCATTAAAGTCCTCAAGGGACTTGCCACGGAGACCCCGACCCCACCACCCGAACGAGTAACGCCCACAATGAAGGGTTGATTTAGAAGCCAAAGTTTAACCTCCCACAAAGCACAGGGATGGCCGCCTCGCTCAGATCACCCTCTCATCAGTCAGTTGCCAGCCGACCTACGTCGGGCAAACGATTGAGCGCCGGAGCGTCTCAGGGGAACCGATCTCAAGCCTGGACATGCACTGCCACTGCATGCTTCTCAGCAGCGGGCCGGAGCCCGACGCTCTACCAACTGAGCAACCGGGGCGGCCAAATGGCCAAATAAATACCACAAAAGCCATATTTGAGGCCAAAACGAACCCTACCGGGTGTCATAAACCCACAGAAAAAGGACAGAGCACTCTTGTATCACTGCAGTGAACAGTGCACTGTATAAAACTAAATGTTGATAATTTGTTATTGACTTGACGATATATTTTTAGCACACTGCCCATCTCATAAGAAGGCAGGAGTCCCCTTCCAATCCCGTGTGGCGACCCAATTATTTTATCCACATAACTAAACAATTTGTTAGCATCATCAATTATCTTGGCCGCACCACTCCCCGCTAACATTTGATATCTTCCTGCTTTTTCTGTGAATTGTTTGCTCTTGAACAGTGACGGTTCCATAGGCAGATCCAGGATTGCCAATCGGAGGGGAGCACCTTCCCGGGGGCGCCATCCGGAGCAGGGGGCGCCACTTTTGACCGGAAAAACCTACCAGGTGGGCGTAAAATCCTATCGGTGAGCACCGATTTTCGCATCCTGGGGAGAGTGGGAAGCGCCACTTCAGGCGAGTGCCATCGACCTTTCAGGGGGCGCCGTGACCATTTCAGGGGGCGCCGAGGATCGATCGGGGGCTGCATCTGCCCCTCCCCTTTGCCCCCTGGATCCGCGTATGGGCGGATCTAGAATTTTAGTAAGTGGGGGGAAACGCGGAGCCTCAGAGTGCGCACTTTACCATCAACTTTTCACCCAAAGGGCGCCTATGGTGTTCGGTTTTCGGTTGCCGTCATTTTGGTGGATCGTATTTTTAACAACGTCCTATCCCTCCCTCTCCCAGCCATAACAGTTTGTACCAGCCAAGCAAGATGCCTATTTGGCGTGATATTTGAAACAATGAATTGCTAAACAGTTCAGTCCACACTTTTTTGGCACCTCTTGAAAAATCTGTAACTGCCACTAGGTCATGGAGAAATTCAAGACACTTGGGAAGATGCAACAGCTGAACATAAAGGTATATATCTGAGGATTTTTCTATTAGTGAAGAGGGGTTAAGTTTATTTTAATATCAAATATGATAAGCATCATTTTGCCTTTCCACGTGGCCAAGATTCGTAAGATAATGGTGAGAGAACATTGAAAATAATCGCAGCGAGTGTGAACCTGGCCTGTGCGCTGTCCAAGAAAATTATCTCAGCGGAAAAGCTTTTAAGTTGTAGGAAACACAAACCGGACTTTAACCCACATTATTAATTGCTCCTAAAAATAATGTTTAAACCAGATGGCAGACTCAAGGAGATATAAGGAAAGTTGAAACGTTAAGATAAACACAGAATGAAGTATGTGGGCATTTTCCATCGACCTTTATCTATATTCTTCAATTCATCAGCATGGGAGAATTGTTCTTGTGCGTGAAATTTCGGAGGTGTTAAGAGAATTTCGGTAGCCATGTGATTGAATGCTGAAATAGATCATGCCATAGGCATGTGTGATTTGTGACATAAATGGGCCCTACTAGAATAAAAAGAAAACAGTTCCAACGTGTCCAAGTACTCTCTTGATAAATTGATAACTTTTTTCGTTTATTGGCTGTAATTTGCGCGTTTAATGATCATGTGCAGTGTTCAGATCGAAGTGAAAAGACCATTCAGATTGATAAAACGAGTATATTTTGTCACTGACCATCCACTTATACCATCAACCATCGCTTTCAGGTCAAGTTCAGGACTCATTTAAGAGAAGAGGTGAGCGTGCACTGTGCATGCCCAAATCGAGACACAGCCGCCCTCCCGATGGACAGACCGTGCAGAAATACGTCCTCGTCGCGTTTGATTTCGCGCACGCGTACGACGTAGTGGACCACCACCTGCTACGCGTTCGCCTGCTGGAGATGGGGCTGTCAAATTGCACGGTGGCCTGGATTTGGCAGTGACTCCGGGACCGAAGAGTCCAGGTGGAACTAAATGGTGTGCTTTCCAGTGAGCGCATTTTCCGAACTGGCCTGCCGTAAGGAAGTGTCTTATCGCCAGTTTTATTTTGTATGGGCGGCTCGGCTGGTAGACGCACTCTGCGCGGTTCCCGGATGCTCCCCTACATGTACGCCGATGATACGGCGGCTCTCTGCACGGGCAACAACATCCAAGTCGCCAAGGACCGGGCGCAATAAAGCTGCTGCTGGCACCCTCATGAAGTGGACCCGACAGCACAAAATGGTGGTTTCAGGAGCCAAGATCCAAGTACTGGTGATGTCCCAGTGGGCCAGAGACGCCGATCCCTTCAATTTTAAGGTCGACGGGAAGTCTGTCACTGCTGGAGACACCCTACAGCTACTTGGCGTCACCATCGATCGGCTCCTCCATTTCGGTCCACACTGTAAGAGACTGTGGGAGAAGGTCCACCCCCGCATCTCCCACCTACGTCAACTGTCCGGCTGCAACTGGGGGCTGCACGAACAGCACCTCCGAACCGTCGCTACTGGCTACGTGAGAGGAGCGATGGAGTAAGCGGCCGCAGCGTGGCTCCACGCCACACCGCCATTT
Organism: Lepas anatifera; assembly: GCA_034440635.1. Classification (NCBI taxonomy): domain Eukaryota; kingdom Metazoa; phylum Arthropoda; class Thecostraca; family Lepadidae; genus Lepas; species Lepas anatifera. Next base: position 136,185 of record JAOTON010000204.1, read on the forward strand.
CATGTCGAGCTGCTGGAACGCAAAATGAGAGCGTCGGCGCGTATCATCACAGGATGCACCCACTCCACTCCCAGCCGAGTGAAGACTCCCCGCGTAGCGGCCAGAAGGAGGGTACTCGCGACCCGACTGCTGGTGAAATTCCATACCCTGCCGCCTGAAGACCCTCTGTGAAGACGTGCGGAGGCGACAGCGCCCCTCTCGACTCTCCTCGGTGACCGGGTGGCGGCAGGTGGGCAAAGACATGTGGGATCAAGCAGGCATCTCCCTCCCCATCGAGTCTTTCCTTCCTCGACGTCTTCCACTGTGGGTATCAGGAGAGTGAGTCACATTTCAACTAGACGTGGGCCCACTGACATCAGGAGCGCCACCTGTCCGGAAGAAGCGAGTAGCTCTCCTCCACCTCGCTTCCCTGACTCAATGTGCCACATGGGTGTGGACCGACGGGTCAGTGCACGGAGGGGTCACGAGCGGGGGAGCTGGGTCTTCATCGAGTCACCAGACAGAGCCCAGCATGAGCTCAGGCGACCAGCAGGCTCGCTCTGCTCGAGTTTTCAGGCTGAGATGGTAGCCATCCAAACTGCCTGTGTCTTCCTACTGGACTAATCAGTGCACACAGAAGATCCAGTCATCTTCAGCATGGCCCGCCAAGGTGACGACGCATTATAGAAATAAAATGGCTTCAATGTCTGCAGATAAGACAGCGAATCGGTAAAAATCGCAAACTTCCTCACCATCAGCTTAGACACCTGGTCCAAACAGCAAAAAAATGGAGTACAGCTCTGAAGTAAAAATGGATCCTTCGTAAGGCAAACTAGAAAACTTCTCAACATCGTCACCAACAAATGCACGCCCTGTGCCATTGTCACTTTCTTTTGCAACCGTCTATATAGAAACAGACATGGTTTTCGAACGGCTCCGCACGCAAGTTCACAAATTACTGGCGCGTCGGTTCAGGAGGCAAATTTTTGCTTTGTTGGCGTAGGTTGTGTTTGTGTTAACTGTCGAGATGAGCTATGGTTCAATAACAGCTGCTTCATGTGGTTCGACGAGATTGCTGTCGATACCAGCCTGTGCCAGCCAGGCACAGACTCTCACTCCCTGGTGACGGGTTGCAAAACGCGAGCCACTGTCTATCTGACTGAGGTAGGCATCGCCAAAAAAAGTTTGGTATGTGGGGCGTGTTGGTGACTTATTTTAAAGGGAACGTGGCACCTTGGTAAAATCCTGGAATTTTGTGTAATTAGGCGTACTTTTAGCCGAAAATAATGAAACCACTCATGATTTCTCTGAAAAATGTACAACAAGCTCAATACTTTTATTTTTAAAATACTCCTCTAGATAAATGAATAAATATCTGCCTCTGGATGATGTCATGATCTGGCAACCACTACCATACTCGAAACACTTCAAGGGCTTCGATTGGCTGATGCTCATCGTGATGTCAGCATATGTCGTCACACCAGCAGCTCACAACAATGGCCGCCTGGCGAGTGGTACATGAGAGGTACATTTCGGGTAGGTTTTAGTTTTTTCTACGGAAAAATCGAGTTCCAAGACAAATGATATATAGAGCACCTGGTTTTCCGATTTGCTTTACAACTTGGCTATCTCAGTTAAAATCACGTTCTAAAGGTGCCACATTCCTTTTAATGGCTTAATGCAAAGCGAGTATCTTACTGCGCATTTGTAGCGGTATTTAATTAATTTCCACTAGCATGCTTATTATGGGTGAAGCTTGGAACGCTCCTGTTACTATTCTGATAGCGAGATGACGGACATATCGATAATCTTTTTCGCGGACTAAGGAGTGGCCTCATACGCAACCCCGGTCTGCGACCTGGGATAACCCCCCACCGGCGCAGGAGAGCCGCATGACAATGTGCTGAAATCAACCATATTTCATTCTCAATGTATCTCTTCATAAGCCTGTAGGTCAGTGCCATCATTCTTTTCTTTGAAATAAATAGTAAATATCCCGCAGTCAACCCTGGATTCGACCCGCGCACCCCTCATCACGAGACAGGACCTCTAACCACTAGACCACTGCGCCACACTGTACCGACTCCCACTAACCCTACACCTGTGACCCGTCAGGAGGTCACTGACCGGTATCACGCAATCAAAACGATGCCGTGATCGTGGCGCCGGGTGTTGTGTTCGTACAGAAAAGGCATGGTATAAAGCTGCATCTAGAAGACGAACCAAACATTAGATTCGCCTAGAATCACTTGTATCGGCGACCCAGGACCCTAAGCTAGCTTTATGCCAAATTGCATCCACTTCCATTCATTTTGAGGACTTGAAACCATGGTGAGAAGCAAACATGTTCCGAGAAATTTAGCTCCTTGAAATACCCTTTCGGACGAATTACTCGAAAGCCGTTGGAGATAAGTGGGTAGTGTAAATGAATTGAATGACTGCAATTAATTTTCCTATTCAGCCATGTCAATTCTGAGCTTGTGAATGACATGTGCTCTGAACTGAAAAGCTGCAAATAAAAGGTTTTCTACTAAAATTATATTTATACATATAAGACAATGAATTGTATTATCACGATATCCATCTCCGAATATTATCAGGCGGAAGCAATGTTCTTTCATTATTTGAAATGAAAAGTCAAATCGGCGCATTAGATCGCGAGAGATTAAGATTTAAATGAAATGAGCAAAAATGTAGTCCTCCGGCAAAATGGCAAAAACTAGGTCAGAATTTTACGTTTTCCACTGGAAACTATGCCTAAGCACAAGAAAATTGACGTAGCTGCCTCCACGTGGCTGTCTTTAAACTAACTGAAGCGTGCCTTCTGACATTTCGAGCTTACAAGTCGGCTGTCAAATTTCAATATCTTTTTTGCTTGTACTAGAAATACTGCGTTTTGGCGTAATAAATATTGTCGGACCAGTTCGAACTTTTTTCTTAGGTGGCCCCTGTTGCTTATTCAAAAGGAGGCAAATTTCAAGTTCGTCGCTTAAGAAATAAAAATGATAAAAATGCAAAATTGAAAACATTTGTTCCAAAATTTCTCAAAAACTATTTTGAATTTAAATTCGGGGGCCTTAGTTTGGGCGTCTAGCGTAAAAGGGCAATCACCCTACACAATTGCAGAGCCCTGGTATCAACTGTCAGAACCGCCAAACGGCCAGAATAGAGCCTCTTGAGAAATCTCAATCCGCTTCGCTCCATGGATTTCGTCATGCGGCTCTGACACAGCCGTACTCGATCTTCGGACGAATAAGTGATCTATACAGCATAAGAAGCTTATAACGTAGCGTATAACGATGAGCGTATAACGTGCGCATAACGTATGTATAGGCGATAAGCGTATAACGTGTATAGCATGAGAAACATTTCTCTATCTGCACGGTATCTCATCCTCGTCAACACCTTCAGTATTTTCAGCGTATCGAAACTTTTTTTTGCGGAAATCCTTCAGGTGTGGCACATATGAAAGCTTATCGAGTGTGAGCCTGATAAATCTGGTTTCTGCTACAACGTCGCTCGGATTTCCGCGAATTTACAAAATCGGGTATTCAGTCTCAATGTCTATTATAAAAGTGCATGCACTATGTCTTTGAACTTGAAAATTTCAGTCCATTGCGTGTGATCCATTGCTGCAATATGTCAAGGCCAAGCTGCAGCCGCCTCTGCGCAGCTGCTGTAGTAGACACTGTCACACATATTGTGAAGTCTTCAACGAAAAACACGTGACGTATGTTTGCGGGAAGTGTCTGCAATATCATTGGTCATAACTGCAAACAAGGCTATGAATATCGCAGAATCCTGGGCTATGCTACTCTGTTGCTGATGCCAATCCGATACGACTGAGTTTACGCGAAATCTAAAATACCTATTTTTCGGAATATTAGAAATAAACCACCCCAAGTGGCCTCGCACGCCGAGTCCAAAGAGTTTCTGCAGAACACCATTGGACAGCAAAGGCGCCCCCCAAGAGATGATGGCGCCCCCTGGGGAGGAAGGCGCCCCCTCCAGAAAATCTTGCACCACTTCTCGAAAATGGAATCCGCCGTCTCTGGTTGACAATGTCTAGTTTTAGGATCAAAATGTTCACTTTTTCTATTTTCATTAGGCAACATCGGTGTTTACTTCGACAAAAGTATTATACTTCCCTATCTAGCGGACTGAAAATAGAGACAGACGGACATAGGTTCCATCGTTGCGTCCCACCCCCCATCCCCGCGCAAAAATTCACGGCGACGCTCTTAGTTCATAGCATTTCATTCCAGGAAATAGTCAAAATACGAACCTATTGCCAAAGGTGAAATGGGAGGGGAAATTTTCCAAAGATAAAAATAGATTTACCTTCCAGTAAAATTGCTCAATTTTTTCAAGCATATAGTAATCGATTATTTCCAGTGCAAGCCATTTTCTTCCTTAGAAGCTTATTTATCTTTGGATAAAATCTGGCATGAGTTGGACAAAAGAAGCATGCTTTTACTTCTGAGGGCCCCTTGACCACGATTCGGGAGCCACTTGAGGGCAGTCCTTGTCAACTACACTGCAAAGACCTGCCCGTGGTCAACACTTGGTGACCCTGGAATGAATTCAGGGTCCCTCTCAGCAATCTTCAAAGGCACCAGGACCATCACCTGAGGGTGAGGTGGTAGGAAATTCTGGCTGATCTGCAGCTCCGCTCTTTTCTCCTCTGAGGAGCATCTTATGAAGCCTTGTCCCCGTCCAGTGCGCCGGAACAGAAAGTTACATGTAACTTCACTTATTTATTTTCTATTCATTTTCTTAGGGTCACTCCCAACAGCCAGACCTGCCCAACGGCAGGGGTTTTGGCGTAAGTGTTCTAGGAACCCCTCCACCGGGCCAAGTGTGCATATTTACGCGAAAATTAGGTATATTATATAAGCGAAATATCAATTTCAAGTTCTAAGTCATTAACATACCACTCAATCAACTGATAGTGACAAGGCAACCACAATGAAGATATAAAATGAACTTCAAGAAGTACACTTATGTGTTATCAGCCCCATTTACATTGAGGCATGCTAATTGGAGCCGCGTGATGATTAAACGACTGTTTCTAGGCGCCCATGTCACCGTGAAAATAGTGTAACAGCAGCTGGATTCTGATGTAGCAGCGCGGAACCAACTAGAGCCTGTTACACCGACATCGCGCCGCCAGAACCGGACCTACAGGCAACCTGTCTGTGCACCTAGGTATGGTTTCGTGAGTAGGAATCTGGCTGATCAATGTGGGTTTTGTCACGGACGGCGTTTGCTTCTGAGCGAGGCATAAAACGGCAGGTTTCCAGCTCCACTACACCAACCAGCTGCACCAGCTCAACTACACCACCCGGCTGCACCAGCTGCACCAGCTCAACTACACCACCCGGCTGCACCGGCTGCACCAGCTGCACCAGCTCAACTACACCACCCGGCTGCACCAGCTGCACCAGCTCCACTACACCACCCGACTGCACCAGCTCCAATACACCACCTGGCTGCACCAGCTCCAATACACCACCCGGCTGACCAGCTCCACTACACCACCTGGCTGCACCAACTCCACTACACCACCCGACTGCACCAGCTCCAATACACCACCTGGCTGCACCAGCTCCAATACACCACCTAGCTGCACCAGCTCCACTACACCACCTGGCTGCACCAACTGCACCAGCTCCACTACACCACCCAGCTGCACCAGCTCCACTACACCAACCAACTGCACCAGCTCCACTACACCACCCTGCTGCACCAGCTGCATAAGCTCCACTACACCACCCCACTGCACCAGCTGCACCAGCTCCACTACACCACCCGACTGCACCAGCTCCACTACAACACCCAGCTGCACCATCTCCACTACACCAACCAGCTGCACCAGCTGCACCAGCTCCACTACACCACCCAGCTGCACCAGCTCCACTACACCAACCAGCTGCACCAGCTCCACTACACCACCCTGCTGCACCAGCTGCACCAGCTCCACTACACCACCCGGCTGCCAGCTCCAATACACCACCCTGCTGCACCAGCTGCATAAGCTCCACTACACCACTCTGCTGCACCAGCTGCATAAGCTCCACTGACCAGCTGCATAAGCTCCACTGCCAGCTGCACCAGCTCCACTACACCACCCGGCTGCACCATCTCCACTACAACACCCAGCTGCACCATCTCCACTACACCAACCAGCTGCACCAGCTGCACCAGCTCCACTACACCACCTAGCTGCACCAGCTCCACTACACCAACCAGCTGCACCAGCTCCACTACACCACCCTGCTGCACCAGCTGCCAGCTCCACTACACCACCCGGCTGCACCAGCTCCAATACACCACCCTGCTGCACCAGCTGCATAAGCTCCACTACACCACCCTGCTGCACCAGCTGCATAAGCTCCACTGCACCAGCTGCACCAACTCCACTACACCACCCGGCTGTACCAGATCCACTACACCACCCGGCTGCACCAGCTGCAAAAGCTCCACTACACCACCCCGCTGTACCAGCTGCACCAGCTCAATACACCACCTGGCTGCACCAGATCCACTACACCACCCGGCTGCACCAGATCCACCATTGCCAACCGCCCAGCTATATGTTCGCCCTTTTTCCTTCCTGTCGGTCCCCATTGTCATGTTAAGACAGTCTAGAGGTGTTGATGCTCTATTGACGACTGTTTGAAACCTGTTCTGGGCCTCGATAGGACGAAGACCTCCGCGAGTATTGGCCATAAAAAAGCAGAACGGAGGGACCTGCCGCAGGCGGCACAGCTTCGGCCGGAAGATAATCATTACTGGAGTTTAACGATGCGCCAACTACTACAAACGGCGTTACCGACCACACCCTGCTGGGATGGTTTTGGAGGATCAGATTAAACTCACCCAGAGAAGCCGCCGGGGCTAGAACGCATGGAACTGTGGCTAGAGGACTAGCCAATGCATTTTTGCTGGGGGGATGGGATGGGCCCATTGGCGGATACAATGGGTGCTCAAGCCCCTTCCCCGAAATGTCAGAGTGCCTAGATGTATTGCCAAAGAGGGGCATTCCAGGACAAAACGACCAAAAATATTTCAATTTGACACCACCATGTCTAGAAATAATCTGAAACTTTGTCTCCGGGGTAGTTTTGGGCCAGAAACACGCCTGTGAGAATCTTAGCCCCCTCCGACCAACGGTGACCGAGTTATAGCCCGAGGCATTTTCGGGAGGTCACGTTGTAGACTCATCTTTGATGCTTCATAACTCAACAACGCATCACCTGATTAACAAGTTTTGTATATCATTGAACTCGTCTTGAATTATAGTTTATTTTTGAAAAAGAAAATGTTAAAATTTGAAAATTTTTTACTTTTAATTTGTTTGACCTTTTCCTTTTTGACCTAGGTTGACCTTTTCCCAGTTGAAATTGCCCTTTTAGACACCTCAAAATGTTTCTTCATAAAATATGTTTCGATAGCAAAAAAAAAAAAATGCGTTCTTGCTATAAGTTCCGAATATTTAGCACCTAAGGTAGGTATGTGCACGGTTTTTGACCATTGCGGTAGTACAGCCTTATGTTTAACGCCGCAAATATAGCGATTGCTTTTGTAATCGGTCGCTGGAAATCATACTCCATTGTCTTTACGAAATTTTAATCGTACAATTATCCGAATTTATGACAATTAACACGCGCCCACCCGAGGGGTGGGCAACCGGCCTCCTCAGGTCTCTACAGGTAGTAAAAAAATACCTTCGCGCAGCGCCACCGTACTCCATCTACCTCCAACACAACATTTTGCAACTTCTGGAAAAATAATTTAGGTCAACTGGGAGGTGGTAGGTACCGTAAATGCTGAAGGCCAGCAGGCAACTCAGTGGTGAGGGGGTGACCTGAGGTAGACGGTCGTCGTTATGCCTTGTGGGACTTTCAACTTTGTTTCCTTGATTAACGCTTTATCGTGGGAGTTGCTCGTTTGGGTGGTGGGGTCAGAGTCTCCGTAAAAAGTCCCTTGATGACTCTAGTGAGACACCTACTCCTAAAACCGCCTCCTTGCCGCCCCGGTAGCTCAGTTGGTAGAGCGTTTGGCTCCGGCCCGCGACTCAGAAGCATGCAGTGGCAGTGCATGTCCAGGCTTGGGATCGGTTCCGCTGAGACGCTCCGGCGCTCAATAGCTTACCCGCCGTACAGGTCGGCTGGCAACTGACTGGTGAGAGGGTGACCTGAGCGGGGCGGCCGTCCCTGTGCTGTGTGGGACGTTAAACGTTGGCTTCTAAAATCAACCCTTCATTGTGGGAGTTGCTCGTTCGGATGGTGGGGTCGGGGTCTCCGTGACAAGTCCATTGATGACTTTAGTGGGACCCCGACTCCAACAATCGAACTGAGAACAACTTGTACAAAATGTATAAAAAACTGAACTGGCAACAACTTGGGCAATATGTATAAACAGAAAAACTGCAGCCATTAAAAGTGATAAAAAGGATTCCTTGTTTCGAGGGAGACGAGGGCAAATGAACTTATTAATAATGAACCTTTCAGCCTTAAACGAAAATTTACAAAGATGTCGCGACCTTATCAATAATTGAAACAAGTATAACTTATCCTATGAGCACCACTAACTCACACAATTACATCGTTCCCGGAGATGGAAAATAGTATCGATGCAAGCTGATCCAGTGCAGCACAGCATATGTTTGAGAGGATTCATGCAATGTAAACAAACGTGTCTGAAAGGCTTTCATTCCCAAAAAGTAATTTGAATCTGCTCATATATTCGACAAAATGTCCTGAAATTGTAACGCATTCGACTTGGTCGTTTGAACAGGTTGCCTCATGATATTTTTACAAGGTGATCATTTCATAGCTGACACGGATCCGAGAATCCCAGATAAATAATGACACAGTGCACTGGGAGTGATGCCGCTAAATAGCCAGTTTTAATCATTACCGAATATGTTACATACAATCGTTTGGTCGTGTCGCCTTTGAGGTTGCTCAAGGTCACAGTATTTCTTACGGGAACTAAGTGGAAACCTAAATTTTGTGGCATAATAGGTGACAGAGAAGAGCCGTAGAAAGAAAAGTTCAGCACCATTGGAACACTCTTGTTGAGCCCAAACGGATTATGTATCTTATAATATTGCCTAGTCAAATGTCAAAATTAACCTGCTTTGACCTAGAGCCAGGCTTAGGTCTGTATGGTAAAAAGAATATTAATCAAACTGCAGTGGCAAGTCAGACACGACAATGTAAAAATACAACCTCCATCGCAATTCTCGACAATTCTCAATTCTCGCAAGTTATCAAAATTTACCAATCGCCCCATGCATTTATAATGGAAAGATCATGACCTTTGCCCTGCTCCCGGTTATCGATATAGAAATCCTGCTACGAAAAATTATCTTGCTAGGCGATCTTACTATGTAATGCGATTCTAACCCCGATAGGCTAAATTTGATATGATGTATGCACCTCCCAAAGTTTGAGGTTAGGTCTCTTGACCTGGGTTGGCGGTCTGACCTGGTATGACCCAGACCTAAAATTTTGCCAGAAGCTGCAAAAATTTCGAGTTAGAGGTACATGAAGTACGGTGGCGCTGCGCGAATGTGTTTTTTTACTACCTGTGGAGACCTGAGGAGGCCGGTTGCCCACCCCCTCGGGTGGGCGCGTGTTAATTGTCATAAATTCGGATACTTGTACGATTAAAATTTCGTAAAGACAATGGAGTATGATTTCCAGCGACCGATTACAAAAGCAATCGCTATATTTGCGGCGTTAAACATAAGGCTGTACTACCGCAGTGGTCAAAAACCGTGTACATACCTACCTTAGGTGCTAAATATTCGGAACTTATAGCAAGAACGCATTTTTATTTTTGCTATCGAAACATATTTTATGAAGAAACATTTTTGATGTGTCTAAAAGGGCAATTTCAACTGGGAAAAGGTCAAGCTATGTCAAAAAGGAAAAGGTCAAACAAATTAAAAGTAAAAATTTTCAAATTTTAATATTTTCTTTTTCAAAATAAACTATAATTCAAGACGAGTTCAATGATATACAAAACTTGTTAATCCGGTGATGCGTTGTTGAGTTATGAAGCATCAAAGATGAGTCTACAACGTGACCTCCCGAAAGTGCCTCGGGCTATAACTCGGTCACCGTTGGTCGGAGGGGGCTGAGATTCTCACAGGCGTGTTTCTGGCCCAAAACTACCACGGAGACAAAGTTTCAGATTTTTCTAGACATGGTGGTGTCAAGCCTTGGTCGATCTGTCCTGGAATGCCCCAAGACTGATCTGAGGCAATGGCAGGGCAGGCTCCAATCTCCTAGCCTCTAGTCAAAACGCAGTCCTGTATCCGGCACTGGATGCACCCTTGACTGGAAATGACCGGAAGGAAAGGGTGAGAGACGAGTTTTGATCGTATTGAACATCTCTGAAAATTCTACCGATGAATCACTACAAAGCGCTTACGGAGGTCCACGCATGAAATTCGAAAACCTCGGTCGGTTCCCAAATTGTTTGAGGGGGCTCCTCACCTCCCCCCTGATTCGTGAAGTTGGTGGACGCGTCCCCCATCCCTCCACTTTCGATGTCTACGGCCGTGGCTAAGAAGTGAGTTCAATGAATACAGGTATCAGACAGTTCAATGAATACAGGTACTCTATTCAATGAACCAGGTATCAGACCTAAAAACAACCATATTGCCGAATTAAAAACGCAGATAAGGACGACACTATTTTGTTATGTGCACTACGATTCAGAGGAGGACGGAATCACTCCATGGACAAATGGGAACAGCGGCGGATTAAGGGTGGTGGAGCTGGAGCGGTCCGCCCCCCCCGCCGAAGTAAGAGGGCTGGCGCCTCTTCACTAGGTCGTAAGAGTAGCAATGGATGTCATCAATCAAAGACACGAGTTTGTTCTAGGCGGATGCCCACTTGGATATCAAATGGACAAATTTGATTCATTATCAGAACAGACAGAATGTATGGAGTGCGACATGAAGTGCTAGAAACATGCTTAAAGGGAATGTGGCACCCTGGTCGAATCCTGGAATTTAGTGTAATTAGGGGAACTTTTAGCCGCAAATCAAGGACGCGTCCATGATTTCTCTGAAAAATGTACAATAAGCTCCATATTTTATTTTTTAAATGCTCCTCTAGGGAAAGAAATAAATATCTGCCTGTGGATGATGTCATGATCTGGCAACCACTACCACATTCAATACACTTCAAGGGCTCCGATTGGCTGATACTCACCGTGACGTCAGTATATGTCGTCACATCAACAGCCATGACAACTGTGGCCTGCCACTAAGGGTACATGAAGGGTACATTTCAGGTAGGTTTTAGCTTCTTTCTACGGAAATCTCGAGTTCAAAGTCAAATGATATATTAAGTACCGGTTTGTCCGACTTGCTTTATAACTTGGCTATCTCAGTTAACCCGCGCCCCACCGGGGGTCCAGCGTCACCTTCGCCCCACCGGGGGACCATCGATGCCCCCCCCCCTCTAACTCCGAAAATATGGGCGTTAGCGCAAATCTGCAAAGTGCAATAGAAAGCTCGCGTGAATTCAGTAAGAAATTACTTCACATGTTTTAGTGCTCAGGTCAATGGTTTGACCTCCAGAGGTCAAAGTAGGTCAAGATCGGCTATTTTCACTCAAATATGCAATGCTTAAGCAAACTGGGTATAACTCTTATGCCATTAAAGCTATTGAGATCTGGTAAAGTACATTTGGATAGGAAATTGTCAGTCCTTTTTCCACTATGTGAAACGTAAAGATCTCCCGCCAGTGGTTTGACCTCCAGAGGTCACCTTCGTGACCTAATATGACCTGAGGTCACGAAAGGTCAGAAGGTGTCCTTGCCGTATATCAAACGAAAGCCAGTGACGAGACATACATGATGGTGTTTGTTTCAGCGCTCTAGCTTATATAGTTAAAAAGTTATTGTCAAAATACTGTTTTTGACCCCTGGTGACCTTGGATGACCTTGGAGAGATCAAAGGGCAAATATGGCCCCTGGAATCCATGGAATGGTGTCCAAGAACGCTTTTCTGACCAAGCTGAGCATTTTCAATCGCTTTTGTGACTTTTAGATCATAAGACAGCTTTTCCCCATGCTTTTTCAATGGGAGAGATCACCTCGAGACCTGACCTCAGGGCACGAAATTGAAAAAATCCCGGATATACACGTTATAGACCCTGGAAGGGTCATGAAGTGTAGGAAGTTTCAAATTGATCGACTTCGAAATGTAGCTCTTACAGAGCTCTAAATTTGAAGTGAGGTGACCTTGGTTGACCTCGTCTGGTGACCTGACCTTGGGTGACCCGGGGTAAAAAATTTCAGGGATGGTGGGAAAATGATGCAGTGAGAGGTAGAGCCCTCAACCGCGGTGCTGCGCCTCTTCGTTTTTCTGCTATCCCGGAAAAACCTTAGGGGGGCCATCGATGGCCCCCCCGTGGGGGAGGGTTAAAATCACGTTATGAAGGTGCCACATTCCCTTTAAACACGCTTTAGAACAAGATTTGATGCCTGTATGAACTGTAATATCCCTGCTAGACTTTAAAAGCGGTGCCCTTGACCATGAGCGTCGAAATCGGGAGGGGAACGGGAGGATGCACCCCTCAATTCGTCAGGCAAAAATCGGGAGGGGAACGGGAGGATGCATCCCTCAATTCGTCAGGCAGAAATCGGGAGGGGAACGGGAGGATGCACCCCTCAATTCGTCAGGCAGAAATCTGGAGGGGAACGGGAGGATGTATCCCTCAATTCGTCAGGCAGACATCGGGAGGGGAACGGGAGGATGTATCCCTCAATTCGTCAGGCAGAAATCGGGAGGGGAACGGGAGGATGCAGCCCTCAATTCGTCAGTCAGAAGTCGGGGGGACGGGAGGATGTATCCCTCAATTCGTCAGGCAGAAATCGGGAGGAGAACGGGAGGATGCAGCCCTCAGTTCGTCAGTCAGAAATCGGGAGGGGAACGGGAGGATGTATTCCTCAATTCGTCAGGCAGAAATCGGGAGGGAAACGGGGGGATGCATCCTCAATTCGTCAGTCAGAAAGCGGGAGGGGAACGGGAGGATGCAGCCCTCGATTCGTCAGTAGAGTCGGGGGGGACGGGAGGATATATCCTCAATTCGTCGGTCAGAAATCGTGAGGGGAACGGGGGATGCATCCCCAATTCGTCAGTCAGAAACGGGAGGGGAACGGGAGGATGTATCCCTCAATTCGTCAGGCAGAAATCGGGAGGAAAACGGGAGGATGCAGCCCTCAATTCGTCAGTCAGGAGTCGGAGGGGGGACGGGAGGATGTATCCCTGAATTCGTCAGGCAGGAGGATGCCTTTCCCTAATCAAATTGGACTTTGGTTTTTCGCACTTCCTACCTCTTTCCTGCGCGGAGTTACTCAAATGTGTTGGTGAAGTGCACCGTTGTTAGTGCTTTCAAACCAACAACATGTCTAAATTTACCTCCGACCCCCGCCCCTACCGGGTATCGCCAGTAAGCCCCCCCCCACCAAATAAATCACATGTCGATGTCCTTGCCCTTGAGAGAAGCTGCCGCTTCTTCAGAAAAAAATCTGAACCAGTCCCTGCATAGAAAAGTGATGATATGAGGCAAATTCAGAGATGCCTACCGGAACCTGCATTCAGTAATCTTTTAAAATAACCCTGGATTTATTTCAATGCCTCAAAAATATAATTTACGGTATGGGATTCACCGGGCTGCTGATCCAACGTTAAAGTAACATTACACTATAGAAACGTTACGATTGTTCAAGCCGAGAAGGAAAAACAGGGCTATCGGAGCCTTTAGGCATTTGAACCGAAAATATATGGTGGTCGCCTTTAAGCATCTATTCTTTTGCAAGCTAACTTGAACTCTAGATCAATCTCACTTCTTCAATTTAATTTTTTTATTGTCCACATTCATACTGTTGCCAGGAACGAGCCCACTCTGTTCGCTACAGACACATACCTAGGATATACCTTATGAATTCAAATAAACCGGATGATTTCACGACAGACCATGCTCGATTAAAACCCAATAGCAAAAGTGAGAAATGAGACCTTGTTGGTGCGAGCGAGGCAGGGGCGTGTACAGGTCCAGATTTAGTCGGCACCAACAGCGCGCGGCTGGAGCGCTCTGAGGCGGCAGCAGCGGGTGGGCTGGGTGCTGGTGAGGTGATCGACTGCTAGGTCAGCAGCACCGCTATGAACTCGAGGCACCGACAGCCGCACCACAGGGCTGCTTGTGACGCATACCAATGATGGAGGGTGCCTGCTCACCGCTGGCGCTGCTGCTGCAGCGTTGCCTACGCACACTTCTGACAGCGAGATCCAACGAATGCATGATGTGCGTGAGTGGAAAACCCGTAGAACAGCGGTAAGACTAAGGAAGGAATTATTGAATCTTTTGCAGTTTTCTTTAAAATTACACATGTAGATAGATAGAGTTATGCATGGTGTACAGGGGTAGGCTCGTCTTAAGAATGTCTCAGGCTAGGTCGGGCTCAGGCTATAATGAAACGTTTTCTCAGCAGTGTTGAATGCATCTCACATCATATGGGGATGAGGTGGGCTTAAGTGGATAGCACCATTGTCTTCTAAGCCACTAGTCCCGGGTTCAAGTCCCGGCAGAGTCTCTGAATAAGCTGATCTGATCCCCAAAATCCCTTCCAACAGGGTGAGCGTGGCGACGCCGTATGACCCTGGCACTTGGTGCGTCGTTAAACCCCAACAATTATTTTCATCTCACATCGTGAAAATGCAGAGCTACAATTTTGTTGCGTAATCTAGCACACACCTGCGTTAAATCTAAAAAGGTTTATACTATGGAATAGGAGAGTTCCTCCGTCGACCTATCATTTCCGCGGAGAAACCAAAACTGTCTTTAGGCAACTGCAAACCTAAGCAAGCTGAAGCCCCTCGGCATGTGCCTTTCAAACATCGCTTGGGATCAAGCTAAATATATGAACCAGTGGTCTATCAAATCGTTATCAATAGTTCCAAGACTTTCAAGAAGAGGACCCTACCAGTGTGCACGTGGCCAACAGCCGGTAGGCATCTGAACACAAATAAGTAGCCAACTGATGGGCTGGCATTCAAAGCAAATTATAGGCATCCCGAGTACGAAATTATCCCGAGTGAGACTGCGATCCCTTGGTAATATTAATGAGGGATGGCTCTAAAGACTTGTTCACAGCGTTTCCGCAGATACTTTCTGATCCCATGGTCCACTCCATAAAGATTACATACAAGTGTTTCAGAGCCAGCTTCTTAAGTTCGCTACACTGAGAGAGAATTTAGAGACACCCAACATCGCGGTGACTCTCTGCTGCGGAGTCTGCGCCTCCAGCTTTAGTGGTCGACTCCCGCCTAGAGCGTCGCTGGTCTTAAAGAAAAAGGCCGGTCTCCAATAAATAATTTCCCCCTGAGGCGTACGTATACCCCAAACCCGTAAAGTTTTATTTTCCGGTGTCACACACCCGTTGTGAGCGTGCTTGGACACTCTCCAAAACGCTGTCTAATTCTACAAAGGAATCATTTTCCACTTATGGGAGTGATGTCATTTAGAGCAATGGACACTCTTAAAACAGCGGCTAAGTGTGCTAAGAGTCAACTGACACCCTACAGTGACTTGGACTCCCTGATGCATGCCGACACTTAAAAATGTGTCGAATATATCCGAAATTTGGAGTCGGACTTCTTTCTGATTTGTGCACCTGCATTGCTTTTTGTTTTGTTTTTCTTAGTTAAAGGAGTTTCTGATCCCATGGCTCACTCAGAGATTACCTACACGTGTTTCAAACAGCCGTTAAAGCAGCCATATTGAATTGTTCGGTCACACGGTTCGGTGACTTTCCGGTTGTGATCTCCGTGAATGATCGGCAAAATTATTGTTATCTACAAGATAATGCAAAACCGCATGGGAGTGTCAAAGGAGCTACTGTCTAAGAAGCCGCAAGTGACCACTACACGGCGCCATCAAATTAAGGTCGGCTTATCCTCTTGCAAATACCCTTGCTCGGCGGAACCACCTGGGTTACAGGGCCGTGGCAGAATGGAACTGTCTTCCATCGTGGGTTACCGAGTGCAAAATGGTGAATCACTTCAAGAACAGCCTGGATAAACACTGGGTGAGGATACAGTATGATTCGCTGAACCTCGTAATATGTTGTCACTAAGAGTGTGCATTGTAAGTGACAGGCCCGAGTGATAAACCCATTTTAGAAATTCTAAGACTCATAAAGACTCGGCTATCATAAAGATCATAGAGAATATGAATCTACTTGAGAGGTAAGTCCTGCTGATTCTGCCTACTGTTGGCTTATTTTCAAGTGTTGTGGTGTTGGATCGTTTTAAATATGAAAATGTACTGTTAATCATGTCCAAGCAGTACGGACACGCTTCGGGACAGTGGCTCAAGGACTTTGAAACTTTCTGGGATTGGGCAACCCAGACAGTCAGGGTGTGTGTTGATAAACTAATCTTTTTTTAAAGTTAATGAACACCTGTTCATTGGGTTCATTTACGTGTTTGTGTGTCGGTTTGATGAGATCGAATAAAATGCACTGATAGAAAAAAATGACACCTTTTTGCCATTTGGTGACACCGTCAAAAAGTCCCCACTGGGGGGGAGTTCGGCCAACCCCGCCAAGCAGCGTCATTACCCCCAAATCCGGTGTCAATACAGGGTCAGATACCGTATTTAAGAGCTTTGGTAGACTTGGGAGAAGAGATTACTCCAATCGAAAGGAGTCCCGACCCTCATCAAAAGGAGTCACGACACCCATCTGACTCCTTACCTGACCACCATTTCAAGGGTACCCGACACTGCTTTACGGTGTATTTCTTGCGAAGTACTCTAAATCAGTATTGACAAATACACATGTATTGATGCTGTCTTATGGTGTTAGTGAAGATTGACTCCTCACTTGTGACCCCGTATCTTAGCGTCCTTTTTCTTGCGACCCCTCTCTCCACCCAAACGGTCGTAAAAAGTAATGGTGGATGAGCATTTCTGTATTTATATTAGTTCACGAGTTTAACACATAATCACCGAGCGTGTTTTCAACCACGGCACGCATTCCATCAGCAATAATTTTACACATGGAGGCCGAAATGCTGCACCCATATCAAAGTTTTGAGTTATTATGCAGCCGCCACATTCGGATATAAATACGTGGGCTCAGTCTTGGAAAAGCCTTTGCATTATGATGACCACACGTAGTGACAAAATTCACAGCGCCCTTACTAGCTTCTAGATCATTTTCGGCACTATCGGGTCGAGCGACCTCGGGGTCGAGAGACCAAACCAAAACCTCTCGAACTCGTGACTCAGAACACCCCCGCACGTAGTCGCTGAATTCCCTGATGCCTTTTCATCACCTACGATAGGAGGTACTGACAATGTTGAGTGGAATATCTTGCTCATAATTTGAAAAATGTTTTGCAGAGACAGCACGTTCAGGTTGTTTACACAGATATGTAAGAAAAAAACAGTGCTGGTGTTCAACGTTAAATATTACAAACACGATCAGTTTACGCCCTGGAAAGAATGGAATTGGTTAGGTCAAATTTTGGAAATGCATCGTAAATCTTCGCATGTGGGACTCGTATAGCACATGGTACATAATGCCATAGGGTTCAGAAGAGAAATGGAGGTCAACTGCACCGTAAATGGACACAGGACGTGAATAATTACAGGGAATAGAAGCTGTGAGTTTTCGACGTAAGACTGCAGCAAAACCAATAGCCGAATTTTGTAGCCTTCACACGCGCATTAACTGGGGTCTGAGCCACCTTCACTTTGACGGGGGCGTGTACCCGCCTCCCTGAAATATCGATAATTATTTTAGATAGATAAAACGGTAAAATGTGTTGGATAACCCCTCCAGGTTTTTATCTAAAGCATCTGAACAATTTTACTCCGGTCAAATTCAAGGTTACTAGAGGTTAAGGTATGTCACCATAAGGATAACATGGAAATTAAGGTGTTTCGTCATTTAATCTGAACCAGTAGAGATAGAGCAAACAGATATAAAGAGTATCCACCAAATAAGCAGACTTGTAAGATATGTTCGATGATGTTTCTTAAATTGAAGTCACATAAGTGTGCAATGTGCATCCTCCAATGCATCAGTCTATCAATCCTATAAAACATTGCATACAATTATATCTTCACTTACCTTACCCTGCTCCCATTGCTTTTGCACACAGAATGAAGCGGGTTTGCGCCGTTTTCCAGCAACAAAAACGGAAATAGCACGTGCTGTGACGTCACAGAAGAGTCAGACTCCCCAGTGAGAAGCAAAATTCTCTACAAAAGTGTCGTGACCACTCGCAAGCTAAGTGCAGAGAGTCAGACGCCTTCTTGGAAGAGTCTGACACCCTTCATACACCCTAAGAAATGAGTCGGACACCTTTCTTGAAAGAGTCAGACACCTTACTGACACCTCACGAAGAGAGTCAAATTCCTCATTTGGTGGTCGGGATACCTCCATTAAAATGCCTGACACCCTTAATGTTGTAGTAACTACCCATGTTTATATGGTCTTGACGCCAGAAAGTGGTGTCAGAAATGGTGTTCAAAATGAGGAGTCGCGTTACTTTTGGAAATGACACCGGTTAAAGGTTATGGGCGCCAAATGATGGGATCTTGTACCCCCCAAAAAAACATCAGTCCACCAAAAAAGGGGTCACATTCGCTATATTTTAGGGTCACCTTAGAGCTGGGTGTCATTTTTTCATTCAGTGTGATTTCACTTTTTCTGTGGTTTTCATTAAACGCTCAGGCTAGTCCTGTGGCTGGATTCACGTCGGAGGATCGGAATATGCTAAAGCATTGACCCCAAAATACAAACAAGTGACGCCCTTTCTAAGGGAGAAGAACCCATATTGGGGGTGAAGGTTTTTCTCATAACACTCAACGGGGTCACCAGGGCAAAATAGGGCGTGAGATGACCCCTAGGCTCTCTTCAGAGGTGTCAATTGACTCGTTTCTCCGTATCATGACTCCTTTGAGGGAGACTGTTGACTCTTGATTAGGTGTCAAATGACACCTTACGCTGATTCGGATGAATTTGTAACGAGGTGTCAGATGATTTTTTGCTCCTAAATAAAGAGCCGAGACTCTGCAGATAAGATTCGGACACCCCTGATCCCAAGTTTGGTAGGAAAAGAAATTCCCAAAGAAGGAGACATGATACCCCTAGTTATTTAAGGAAAGAATACCAAGGGCGTCTCTCAGACAAACACGACACCGCGTGTCAGTCCCGGAAATCACAGCCGACTCTGCAGTACTGCTCAAGACTATCAGAAATTCGAACAACGTCGTTGACTTTCATTACCTTTAGAAACATTGATCACGTCAGCTGCGTCGTCAATCAAAGGAAGAAGTCATGCTGCAAAATGCTCAACTAGGTAAAAGTAACAAAATACTAAATATGAGCGAATATTCACATAATACACAGACAGTATGAGAAAAGAACATCGCTATGAAAAGTCTCGAACAACATTTGTCATTATTCATGAGACCAATGCAGAATGTCTCAGTATTCATTGCTAGTCATGCATTCTCCATCTCGCAGTAATATGTTTCAGAGAAGAGCACATTCATTGGCCGGTGCTTTTCAAGATTGCTTTGCATTCTTATGCACTTCCAAGAGAACCCTCTGAGAATGGACTTGGATGAACGAATCAGCTGACTTGCCATGCATGCACGGAGCCAGCTGACGCGTAGCCACATTCCCCCGCCACAGCTTTGTTACGGCCAGTGTGCCCGTGTGTGTCGCAGCGTGGGCGGACCGTTCAGTGTATCTGTGTTGAATCGGTTGTTATTTATGGTTTATTTGAATTGAGCCACGAGGAGACGTGGTTTTCAAGCTTGGTTGAAACCTTAAGATGTTTATCCCCAACTCCTCAATATTCCTTCGAGGTCGTAATGGCCCAGAAGATTTCATGTGGCAGTCAGGGGCGTGGATTTATATCCCTTTGGGGGTGGCCGGGCACCCAAAATGAAACCTGAGTTAGGGTTTAAAATTCCTTCAAAATTTAATTGTTCATCATTACCAGGACTTTAAACTGGTCTTATTTTCTTCAGCAGGCCTGTTTGAGGGCAAAAGCAACGATAACACAATGTCAAGCTTTTGCGTGATAGTTATTGGTATTCTTCCAATTTTGGGCACCCCCAATGATTTTCGGAAATCAATGCCCGTGGTGGCAATCAAGGAATCGTCACGAAAATGTCTAGGATGACTCACGGCAAGGACAAAGCCACGATGCGGCATATTTTCACATAGCACGTTGATTCTAGCCCGATATTCGGCGTTGCAGTCTCCCACGGATATATTTAATGATATTGTGCGATGATCCGCCGGTTGACTGTAAAAGCAGATTCTCCGCGAGTTCGAGCCTCGGAAACGCCTCAAGTATATATGAGAGGCGAATACAGTGAATTAGATATGTGCCAAATCCATCAGGTAATCCTCATATAAGAAATCTGGCTTACCAAATGACCGTGGGTGCGAACAACGATTCTGGAAAACGGGCAGCTCGATTAAACAATTTTCTTATATGTTTTTAGAGCCTTTGGTGTTGTTCCAGCCTTTACAGGCTTCCTGGTTGAGCTCCAGAGGGCGATCCATCCGTGTCAGGTTGGGACCTGCAGGCTCCCACGTGGAAGTCCCAGCCACGTACACGGGGCCCGGACGGCAGCATTGGGTCCCAGTTCACGAAACGGGAGGTCAGATAGGTGCAGGGGAGCATGGGCGTCGTAAAGATATTTGCGAAACTATAAGTTAAGTTTCAGAGGAACATACGAGCCAACTTACTGTTGACCCAAGATTCATGTTATCTGCATGAGCCCTAAAGCACTACTCAGAGCTCCTGTCAAGAAAAGGGATGCTGGCTAGTAACAGGGGTCCCTAACAAGTGGCACGTATAAACTCACTATTTTTCCATGCTGATCAAAGCATTCATAAAATCAAAGCCTACTCTTAGAAGAATCCTTCCTCCGGTGATAAGGGTGCCCCATTGTAGACAGTCGGGTGTCCATATGACCACAGCTGTATCCTTCTACAATGACAAGCTGCCACCAGTGGCTGGCCCTGTGAACAGCTGGGCGCTGCTCTGTAAGACAAAAGCGGAGTCCGCAAGACAGTTATGAGTTATCTGTGGTCACCTTCACGCTCTATAGACCCGTTTACACGCAGTGACATTTACCAATTCCCACGCTCGGTCGAGGTCAGCCAACGTGCGCGGTGTCAGGATTGACTTTGTAGGGCAAGCTGGAAGATGGGGCTACAACACGAACAGTTTTACTTTTCTTCTAGACTCAACTTCCATCTTTTGTACAACACTAAGTCCAGTATTTCCTTTAAAGCCGAGCCGTCCTGCTACTTGCCGCGCGCTTGGCAGGCATGGCAGACAAAGCAAGTGCGCGTCCAGCATCATATTGACGAGTTTAAATACAACATTCGACTTCGTGTTCAAACAAGATTGAAGTACAGTCCAAAGAAAACAACAATTACTCGTGCTGGAGCCCAGACTTTACAGCGTGCCCCCGAAAAAGGCAGCCCTGGCACCAAGCATGTTAGCCAGCCCCATGGATGGGCGAGAGAACACCGCCGCTCGTGAACACGCAGCTGATGTAAGCTGCGGGGACCCTGCGGTCATCTGGCCAGTGGGAAATCAGGTTCTCCTGAGGGCACCCAGAGTTCCCTGCGGTCGATCTCAGGTGTCCACAACCCATTATTTCTTGGTTCTTCCCGAAGATCGAGCTCAAAATTTTTACCTGTGACCTCTGGGGTCACAAGAATTTACTGCCCCAGGGTCACTGAGACCATTTTTAAGACACCCAACCGGGTGCGAGAAATATTCCGATAAGTAGCAGTGTGGTATTGTGGCTTTATCACTCCTTTTAAAACAAAAGTATAGATTCAAAGATTATTTAAAGAGGAAAATAGATATGTTTTCTCGTATTTAATTAAAGGGAATGTGGCACCTCCATAACGTGATTTTAACTGCGATAGCCAAGTTGTAAAGCAGGTCGGAAAACCCCGTACTCAATATATAATTTGCCTTGGAACTCGAGATTTCTGTAGAAAAAAGCTAAAACCTACCTGAAATGTACCTCTCATGCACCCTTAGCAGCAGGCCACAGTTGTCATGGCCGTTGGTGTGACCATATATGCTGACGTCACGGTGAGTTATCAGCCAATCGAAGCCCTTGAAGCGTATTGAATATGGTAGTGGTTGCCAGATCATGACATCATCCACAGGCAGATAATTATTTTTTCCTTAGAGGCGCATTTTAAAAATCAAAATATTGAGCTTATTGTACATTTTCAGAGAAATCATGCACGCTTCCATGATTTTAGGCTAAAAGTATCCCTAATTACATTAAATTCCAGGATTCAACCAAGGTGCCACATTCCCTTTAACGCTGGCAAGTTAGCTATTAACGTCCCTCGTCCTAATAACCGTTAGGTCACATAAACCCATGTAGCAATACGTGCAAAAACAGCGAAGAGATGTGTGAATACCAGTAGCTAAAAAATCTCAATAATAGAGATGTAAGCTTTCGTTACGCAAGATTCAATGCTCGTATCCATTGTCAATTGCACAGCACCGAAGGTCCAAGTTAAAAGCGTATTTTTGGCTGTATTGCAGGCAACATGTTATAGCACTTATCGGCTACGATACAAAGCTGAATAAAACAGTCAGGAAGTACAAGGGCAATTCCAAAAGCAGAGAAAATCAATTGTGATATCATATGATCGTACATTCACGCGCATTGACGGGGGTCTGAGCCACCTTCGCATTGACGGGGGCGGGACCCGCCCCCCCTAAGATCTCGAGAACCATGGTAGGTAGCGAAAAACGGTAAACGGCGTTGGGCTGCCCATCCACTTCTCCATCGAAAACCTTTGAACCATTTTTTTGTCAGGTCACATTTAAGGTCACGAGAGGTCAAAACATGCCCGTCATAGGGATAACATGTAAATTCAGTTTTTCGGCCATTACATCTGAACAAGTAAAGATAGAGCAAAACGACTTGAACTGTATGAATCCTCTTAGCAAGCCAAATCGAATGATATATAATTTGACCTTGCTAGGTCAAATCAAGGATTTGACCTGACCTGAGGTCAGGTCAGGGTCAAATTATATAAAATTCATATTATTAGAACCGCAGAGCCCAGGCGAGTCTAATGCAGCTAAAATAAATGCTTTATCACTATCCGTTACTGAGTTATTCCGTAAAAACCATTTTCCCATGTATTTCCAATAGAGAGGTCAGTGTACCTGACCCTAGGTCATCGATATAAAAAATACCGGAACACATTTTAGAGAACTCGGTGGGGCCATTATGTGATATGAGTTTCAATCGGATAAGTTCACCCTGCTCCGACTTAAGCTATCTTAAACTTTTTTGAGGTCGGGTCACTTGACCTGTACTGGTGACCTGACCTGAGATGACCTAACCTTAAAATTTTCACAGAAGTTGTAAAAATGATGATGGAAAAGGTACACCAAGTACGGCGGCGCTACGCACCGCCGTTTTTCTACTATCTCCGAAAAACCCGAGGGGGCGGGTACCCGCCCCCGTCAATGCGCGTGTTAATAGTGCTGAGTACATTGAGTACCAATCTGGCTAATCAGTCTTATCAGTGTCAGTTCGTTCAATCGCGTGTCAAAGTACCTGGTTCATTCTTTCCGGATTGCAAGCAGGACATGATACGAGCACGTGATGGACTGAAAGTGATTCCGCATAATAATGGCACAGAAGTCCTGCAGACAGAGGTAGCTGACAGATTCACAGCTACACCAGAAACTGAAAATACATTGCAGGAAATGAGGTGAGGGAAACATATACCTACCAAATAGCATTTCACTATGAAGTCCTATACACAGATCTGAGCTTACCTTGCTAAATGACGGAGTGTCGTAAACACGTGTTCCCTCAGCGATGAGCAGAGCCTTTTTTCTTTGCCTCTCCGCCTCATCTCTTTTCTTCTCCTCTTCGGTTCTCACAATCACTTCCACCTTTCCTGATCCGGGAGTCAGATCCAGAGGGTGGATTATTTCCGGTTTCGAGCGATGCTCACCCTTTTCCTTCTTCTTATCCTCCTTGCTTCCACTGCTACTGCTGCCAAACTTGAGGAGCTTTTTCAGTGAAAACTTTCCACGACGTTTGGGCTCATCCCTCCGCGATTTCCTCTCGCCAGATGAACTAGAAGCACCAAACACCGTCCCGGCGCTGCTGACCCCATAGATTTTCCGTTTGACCTCTTCCTCGGTCATTACAGCCTCGGTAAGCTGGCCAGCGCGCGGCATGGACTGTGAGCGGGGCTGCACCGGAATCACTGTATCCCGCGAATAGCACTCGGCGCCAGGGTCAAAGCTGACCAGGGTGGCATTCCGCGCTCGCTTCCGGCGAGACCGAGGGCTTACAGAAGAAGCTCGCATGGAGGCAGAAGGCGGAAGGTCTTCATCCTCATCATCATCCGTCGTGTCAGGACGAAAAGAGGAGCGGCGTTCAAAGATGGCAGACGAAGCATATGGGTTGGTATCGTCTTTGACGGAAAATTTGACATCACTTTCCGAAGAGACAGGCAAGCTCATTGGTGGCTCTCTCGAGGAGAGTTCACGAGCCTGTGCACCAGCCAGTTCTCTTGCTGATTGAGCTGGTGGATTGATTGGCACAGGAGGAGGAACAGCACTTTCAACCTTAAGTGTGATCCGAGAATCGACCTCTGGTCCTTGATCTTCTGGTTTATGAGATTCTGCAAAGGATTTTTGAGGTAGACTCAATCCTACTAGTTCTGCCACCTCTTCTAGCAGGCCACCAGCGCTAGCTGGTTGGACAGATTCAGACTGAGACTTAGCTTGGGTGACACTGCTATGCGTCGACGTGCTTGTATCCGCACACTCGTGTGTCCGACCTTCAATCACCGTTTCTGTGTCCGCATCATCGTTTTTGCTCTCAGTGGCATGATCAACAGATTCATGGGCCTTCTCTTCAAGCTGAGCTGCTGAATCTGCTACAATGATCTCGGGATCATTTTCGGCCGACCTCTTTTCATTGACATCTTCCGTATTTTCAGCTGTATCGGAATTAAGAGACTCTTTTTCCTCGACCCCCTCTTCCACCTCAGTTTCTTGGTCTTCACCAGTTTCGGGTTCATCAGCTGGTTCAGAAATGTCTGTCTCTGCAGGAAGGGATTTATCTACCGTTCTTACTTTGGGATCCACAGGCGGGGAGGGTGACGGTGACTGGTTTTCGTTGACATTCGGGCATGTCTTCACTGGCGTCTCTTCACGGGAGGAGCTGTCTGGAGCTAGTGGAGCCTGTCGTTTGGTGGTACTGCTGCGATGCCCCATCAACAACAAGCTTGCAATGGCCGCACGATTAGCCTCAAAATCCCCACTGACCGTTCTCTCAACATGCTCGTGGCCAGGTGGCTGAGGTGCTATTCTGTGCTCTCTTCGTGTTTCACTTGAGGGTTTTCTGTTCTCTATTTTTGGCTCATCGTCCTCCTGGTGTCTCTTTTCTAGCTCCTCTCTTTGCCTTTCTAGCTCTTTTTCTCTATGCATTGCCCATTCCTTTTTGGTCATACTCTCCTTCCTAGCTGGAGGTCGCGGTGGGGACACACTGATCGTGAGATGGCTCTTTCCCTCCGGTTCGACCGCCGCCGGCTTTACACCCTCCACCAGTTTTGTGAGTCGTGTGGATGCATCTAGAACCGGACTTTTTCACTTCGACGCACACGGTGCCTACAGTCATATCCTCTAAGGGCGGTGTGTGCTCATCGACAATAAGAGTAGAGTTTTGACCTTTGTTTACCTTGTCCTCCACCGTCTGCTGACGATTCTCAGACTGACTGTCATCTGAAGGAGCAGCACACATTTGTGACAGTGCATCCGACGCTTTTGAAGCAGCCTGCCGCCAGTGAGACTTGCCATCTCTGGCCGTTACGAGTGAGGTCATCTCTCGGGGCTCCGACTGCGCCCGGTCACTACTCTCACTGTCAGTGCTTACTGTCCTGCTCAGTCGATGCAATTTTGCGGGTTTGGCAGCAATTTTGGGCTTCTCGCGCAAAATTGGTGGTTTCGGAGACCCACCAGAAGGCTTGGAGGCCGCCCTTATCACGTGGTGTGTTGGCTTGGTAAGGCGATCATTCCTGATGGCTGGTGATGGTAATGCTGGAGCTTCATCACGAGTAGCTGATGAGCTTGGTTCCACCACTGTATTCTTTTCAACAGCCCTCGCCTCATTCAGCCCACTTGAGGTGGATAGGAAAGCACTGTAGCTGTCGTTACACACTTCATCGCGGGAGCTTGTCAGCGAATGAAGGAAAGAGGCACGCGGAGACGGTTTCCCGAAGTCGGACGCCGCTGGGGCACGAGCCTTCGTTTCTGTGCGATAACTTATTACAGGCGCCGCGAAGTTTGCAGTTACCGAAGTCTCGGCTGGTCGGATTGGATTTAGGGTTTCTGACATGTTTGTCTCAGCCATGGCCTTTGACGCGTTTTCATGGGACCGGAAGTTTTTGTCTGGAAAAGGTGATGTTACGGCACCAGATTTGGTCTCCGATTTTTTGGTTTGAACTTCTTTGCTGTGTTGGACACTTGGCGAAGAAAAGTGAACCGACTTGTCTTGATTATCTACGTCTTTGTCGATTAGTTTCTGAAGCGCAGAACTTCGGGCTGATGCCCGTAATTGTTCTGCAGGTTCTTCAGTGGCGTCATTTCTTCCATTGCCATCACTAGACGTCGAAAGAGAAGTGAGAGTTGTGTATCTTGGTTCTGTTATGTGAAGGCTTCCATCCCTTCTTTTATCCAGACTACTATTGTGCTCATTCTCTTGCTCTACACTGTGACAATGTGTGTCCGTTTCCCGGTGTTTGTTCATACTCACATCCTCATTATCGAAGCTTAGGCTTCTCTTATCACCTTTATCCTCTAGCTCACGTTCTTTGCTATCAGTACCAGCGATTGAGTCACTGATGCTCGGGAAATAGTTGTCTGAGCTATCTCCAACATCTTGTTCGACCTCGTCACTCAGTTTCGGGAGGTGCCTCGACACGGGCTGAGGCCACTTTTCTGCCGGACAAGCTAGTTCGAGTCGCAGGTGAGGGTGCTTGGTTTGGCACATCAGATACGTTCCAATCAGGCTCTCGTGACTCAGCGGTCGACTCCAGCTGTTTGCTCGCTAATTGCGGAGAAGTGCGCCTCGTTGACGTTGGTTTTGACGGACTGGTAGCTGTTTTGGTGGGATTGACATCTGGATGGAGGTCAGCTGGCAGGCTGGAAGGTCCCTCTGAGCGTGGCACCGTACCATCACCGTTCACAGCTGTCTCGCTCCGGCGACCTCCGATCGAGAAGCTCAGTCTTGTTTCGACCTTGTTGGATATTGCTGGGTCACCTGTCGAGCCAGGGAACTCAATAACCGATACTGTTTCAGCTACACTGTGTGGTCCGTCGCTGCCGATCTCCACACTCGTGGTCTTCCGTGGTTTGTCGTCAATCAAATCATCCAGCCTAGTAATTTTCTCAGCCATTTTGGAGTCGCCATTTGCAGAGCCTTCTTCTCGCCTCTCCACCATCTCGCGCCTACTCTCCGTTACTACCTGTCCGTTCTTCATCGGCGCCACCAAATTAACTTTGACACCACCAGGACTTCGGACTGAAGAGAATGGAGCTATGCTCACCAAAGGAGTGAACTTCTTGTGCCGACCGGTGAGCGCGCTCCGCTCCGTGGTCCTATCGTTCTCATCGACCCAGTCCACTAGGGTCCTAGACGTGCCGGAGAGATTGCTGGCGATGCTGTTGAAGTCGGTGTTTCGTTTTGTGAGGTTCCAGAGCTGTCGCTCGGCTGCGGTGAGAACGTCGCTGGTGTCCGCTGACTCAGTGGCCGCCTGGTCCTCGTCACTCGAGGACGCGACCTCTTCAGCCACATCGCCACCGTAGCCAATCACTTCAGCGTGCTCAGAGAAGGTGATTGTCCTTTTACGACGGGTGCGACCACTACTATCCAATACAAGGATGCCGCGCAAACCAGCCACCAGAGTTCGATTCACGGCAGCGGCCACCTCCTCCACATCGCGTGACTGACCCTGCGAGCTGTCTGACTCGACCACGCCGGCGCCGCTGGCGTGGTCGGCCATCTGGAGCGCGCTGCCACTGCTGGCGTGGTCCGCCATTTGGACCAGCCTGCTGCTGGTGAGCCGGCCGGCGCCGCCGCTATCCGTCAGCTGCTTCATGTCCCGCGGCTCCGAGCTGTGCCGCGGAGGCGACTGCAGGCCTCTCAGCAGCGCCGTCGACTTCAGCGCCAGACTTCCGCCGCGGCTGCTGGAGCCGGGCCGGCCCAGGAGGTCAGTGAGGGCGGAGCCGCCGTTGTAGCTGCCGGGCCGCCCCTGGACGCCGCTGTAGCGCCGGGTCAACTGATCCAGCCCCACCAGCACGTCGGCGGCGCGCGCTGCACCGCTACCCGTGAGCGGAGCGCCGCCGCCCGGATGCTCCTCCTCAGACTTGAAACAGTTGGAGCAGAGGTCTTTACGCCAGGCGTTCTGTACGAAGTGATGACATATCACCGACATGATAATCCCCAGCCAGGGGCTGCCCGTGCATTATTTCCTTGTGCCAGTCCGGAACGCTTGTGGTTACTGTAAAGCGGTTGGTTTAACGACGGCGACGAGAAGAAAAGAGTGCGTTAAACCGACAAGACGTGCAGCGGCATCCAACGTTAAGGCCGTGGATTACGATGCACGCGATGTCAAGATTGATTCATACTCCATCATCTGCCACTTTGAAGGTTCGAGTGACACGGGGTGTTATCGACCGACGCCACGTTGTGGTCGCCAAGGTTTCTTTGCAGCAAGTCGCTGAGAGGTCAGTAGTCCTCAGTTACAGTCTTGTTTCTGATTATTATCACGCAGTACGTGATCGATGGACTCTTTTCAGGCAATAAGATCCAGTTTTATTTCTAAGCTGCACGCTGTTAATTTTATGGCTATGCGTGTCTTTCAGCCTTAATTTCGGATGCAATAAATGATTTGGAATAATTTTTTCTATTCAGCCTATGCCGAGAGCACTTCAAACACTCGGCAAAAGACACACCACACAAAAATTCCCCTACTAATTTGTCACTCGCCCCCGCACACCCCTCACCCGCCGGCTCGCCTCGGCGCAGACTGCGGCGGCAGGGCCGAACGCGGCCGATCACCGACCTCAAAACACCACGGCGCCGGGTACATTCTCTGGCAGCGCCGACCATATGCTGGTACACGCTCAGACAGTGAGTCATCGACGGCGCTGAACACGGTGTATCCAGCCGTTCCCGTCTCCCCCAGTTCGCATTCCCAGGCGGGTAACGGCGGTTATGGAGGTGAAATCAAGGTTACCTGCACCCATTGGCGCCTCGGGCAATGGCTCCAGAGAGGGGACTGAGAAATGGGAACTGACGTATAAGGGGACGACCGAGCTGACAGGCGTTGTGTTGAGAGAGGCATAGCATGCATGGTCCTAGCAATTGGGACACTTGAACAACCAAGGTAGTCTACGCAGCCTAACACGCTGTACTTTTGCAAACAAAATAGTATTTGCTTAAGTGCACACATTTTGTATGCATAGGCCATCGGTAAGGGCTATTAAATCAAGCCAAATAGCTGATGTTTAAAAATATCAACGCCTAAAAAAAGGTTTAAACGGATTAAGTGGAGGTAAAA
The DNA here is from genome assembly GCA_034440635.1 of Lepas anatifera. Classification (NCBI taxonomy): domain Eukaryota; kingdom Metazoa; phylum Arthropoda; class Thecostraca; family Lepadidae; genus Lepas; species Lepas anatifera. The sequence goes on from JAOTON010000204.1 coordinate 165,879, forward strand.
ACAGAATCTGGGCACCCTTAACAGGTTTTGTTTAATTCAAGTTTATTAGAGCTATGGTTTTGAGCTATAATCTTCCAGATATGTTGTTCGCAAAATTGTCAAAAAAGGACGCCAGCTCGAAGATGTGTCAACATTAAAACCATCAGTTTTTTGCCGTAACCATTTTGGTCCAAAAAGGCACCGTCAGAGGTAAAAATATCTTTGGATGTCATTAGCTAGGTTTTTAATGCACAGAATCGTTACTACCGCTAAGATTTCACGAACACCAGGTACACGTTTGCGTTCATTTGATTGGTGCATGCTCCATGCAATAGTAACTAAAAACGTGACTACACGCACGTGTCATACCCCTAAATTGTTGTAGCTTAAAGAGACTAACAATAATTGTTGGGGTTTAACGACGCACCAACTGCCAGGGTCATACGGCGTCACCAACTCTCACCCTGTTGGAAGGGATTTTCGTTTAAAAGTTAGTATTGCAAAGGTATGAAAAACAGAAACTAGACACTTTGACCCATGCCCCACCGGGGTTCTGGCGCCACCTTCGCCCCACCGGGGTCCATCGATGGCCCTTCTCTAATTTCGAAAATATGGGGTCTAGCGAAAATCTGCAAAGTGCGTTGGAAAGCCTTGGCAATTCTGTATGGGCTTACTGCGCATATGTGAGCGCTCAGGTCAATGGTTTGACCTCCAGAGGTCTAGTTGGATCACGATAGGCTATTTCCACTAAAATATGTAGTATCTAAGAAACCTGGTCATAGCTCTCATGCCATTAGATTTATTAAAATCTGGTAAAGTATATTTGCTAGTAAAATTCCAGGGTTTTCTTTGCTATGCGGAACATAATGACCTACCGCCACTGCTTTCACCTCCAGAGGGCGCCTCTTGATCTATCATGACCTGAGGTCACAGAAGGTCATAAAGTAGGCATGCCGTATATCAAACGAAATCCAGTGACAAGACATACAAGATGACGTTTAGCTCAGCACTCTAGCTTGAAAAGGTCTAAAGTTATCGTCAACATACTGTTATTGACCCCTGGTGACCTTTGATGACATCAAATAAGTGAAAGGGAAAATATCGCCCCTGAAATTCGTAAAAGGGTTGCCAAGAATGATTTCTGAGGGTCACTTTTTGTGACTTTTAGATCATAAGACAACTTTTCTCTATGTTTTTAATGGGAGAGGTCACCTCGTCACCTGACCTCCGGCCACCAAATGAGGAGCGGACGCAGACCCGAGTTTGGGGGGGCCAAACCCATGTCTGACTCCTCCTGGGGGGGTGGGAGCGATTTTTTTGCTCTACAGACCTAGTGTAAACACCTTTTTTCAAAAATTATCCGGCGTTTGGGGGGCAAAAGATAGCTTGCCCCCTCCAGCGCTTTGGGGGGGCCATGGCCGGAATGCCCCCCTTGCGTCCGCCAATGAACCAAATCGGAAAAGTCCCGGACATACATTTTGTAGACCCTGGAGTGGTCCTCAAGCGTGGAAATTTTCAAATCGACCGGCTCAGAAATGTGGCTATAGAAGAGCTCAAAATTGGAAGTGAGGTGAACTTGTTTGACCTTGCCTGATGACCGACCTAGTGTGGCCCAGGGTAAAACAATTTCAGGGATGGTATGAAATTATGGGGTGAAAGAAGGACTGCTAAACTGCGGTGCTCCACTTAGCGTTTTTCTGTTATTTGTAAATAAAACCTTAGTGGAGCCATCGATGGCCCCGGTGGGGCGAGGGTTAACATGGAAAAATGCGTACAAAACAGGCTTTTATAATTGACTATTGCAACTAGGTATTTAGCTCAGCCAGCAACCATCAAAATGATACAGTCCATACCCATTGTCAGTTTGGATCCTCCTAACTAGTTTGAATTGCTGAAACCACCTGTCACGAAAAATTGTATGAAATTGTACCTATATTACGTCGTTTAAACTTGAACAGAAACTCGTCAGAATCGCTTGATCGCTTGATGATTTGATTACTTTTTAGTCCATTTGCCATCATTTTATAGAAATTGATTAATTCTTGCTTACAACTGACCCAAAATTGTATTTGTCCACTTAAAGAAATGTGGTACCCCCTGTCGACGATGTTTTTGAGCAACATGTGTTAAAATAATGGATTCTTATTCCGTTGAAAATAGCATTAGATTTGTTTCATTGGTTTAATTGTCCTTCGTGAAAGGTAAAAAATTATCCAAATCGGTATGACGTCAATTTTTCGTGCGGTCCGGTAACGTTTTGGGTTCGAGGTTACTCTCTTTTTATGTCATAGAATATTACAAGTACAAATCAAGCGATTTGTAGCTAAAAGAGGATGTTGTAGGGATATAAAAGGACACTGAGCAGTTTCTGCTATCTTTTAAATTATTTCACGTTATAAAATAATCATTGACGAAAGTTGTATGCCTTTATAGCCACCAGTACCAAAAACATGTTTATATATACCACGTAGGTTTTAAAGGGGTCCAAGTAAAAAGCATTATCTGCGGAGCTTGGTTTGAACATTATGTAACTTTCCCCAGGTTCACCTCATACCACGTGACCACCCGGGAAGGAGGGGGTCGAGAGGAGGTGAATTTGTGAATTTTTTTTATATGCGAAAGGTAAGCTATGAGACAAAGGAAAATCGATCAGGTGGTTTCTTGGCATGCTCTATCACGTATTAAAATAATACCAGTTAAGATAACCTCTCAGTTCAGACCCCGTTACGAGTGACACTGTGACTAAAACACTCCCTTCAAAGTGCCTATTAATGTATTCGTCCCTTTATCTTGGGTGTGGGTGTGCCTTATAGTGGACAATTGAGCAACCAAATTCTTTCACATGCACTGCTGGGGGGATACGGATCACAGGGGAGGGAGATACAAGGGGGAGATACGCATCAACAACACTGCCTAACACGACACAACGCCTAAATACTCGGTATTCCTTATGGTTTGGGTGAAATGTACCCAATTCAAGGCTAAAAGTTTGCACGAATTAACACCTACTGCTATCAAGAAAGTAGGTAATCTAGCTGCGAATGAATGTGATGAACAGAAATATAATTATTTAGTAATTAATACGCGCATTGACGATGGGCAGGTACCCGCCCCCTCGGGTATTTCGGAGATAGCATAAAAACGGCGGTGCGTAGCGCCGCCGTACTTGGCATACCTTTTTCTCATCATTTTTACAACTTTTGTGGAAAATTTTAAGGTTAGGTCATATCAGGCCAGGTCACCAGTACAGGTTAAGTGACCTGACCTCAAACATTTTTAAGATAACATAATTCGGAACAGGGCGCACTCATCCGATTGAAACTCATATCACATAATGGGCCCACCGAGTTCTCTACGATATGTTCCGGTAGTTTTTAATATCGATGACCTAAGGTCAGCTACGAGCCATGACCTCTGTATTGGAAATACATGGGAAAAATGGTTTTACCTGAATAACTTAGTAAGGGATGGTGGTAGAGCGTTTGTTTTAACTGCATTAGATTTGCCTTGTCCTTGCGGTTCTAATTGTATGCCTTTTACCTAATTTGATATCGACTTGACCTCAGGTCAGGATCCTTTATTTGACCTAGCAATGTCATATCATATATCATTCGATTTGCCTTGCTGCGAGGATTCATATGGTTTAAATCGTTTTGCTCTATCTTTACTTGTTCAGATGTAATGACCGAAAACCTTCATTTTCATGTTATCCCTATGACGCCATGTTTTGCCCTCTAGTAACCTTGAATATGACCTGACAAAAAATGGTTCAAATATTTTCGATGGACAAGTGGATGGGCTACCAATCACCGTTTACTGTTTTTCGCTACCTAGCGTTGTTCTTGAGATCTTAGGGGGGCGGGTACCCGCCACCCCCGTCAAAGCGAAGGTGGCTCAGACCCCCGTCAATGCGCGTGTTAAGCCAGCTGAATATTCACAGCCGGAGGGCAACGTTTTTGACCGTCTCACCGATTACAATGATAGGTAGCTCTGATAGGTTTGGCAATGTGAGCTTTCATTTTTTGCTGGAGATGCGATATTTACTTCCCAAGCCCTTGAACGCAGCTTACGGTGGCCTATTTTCCCCACCGTGTTCGATTTTTTCAGGCAAATGTCACTATCCCATGGATTGGTTAATACATAACCCAGACATAAATTGGCTAAGTCTAGCGCTCACCTTTCCACCATATGCAAGTCGTCCGATGAATTGCTACAAAACGACACTAAGCTACCACCGGCCCTAAAAATGCACATATAAATGAGCAGTATAATCCCTCTTATTCTTCATGGTGAGAAGAACATATATTTCGGATTCGTCTTACAAAGAGTTCTTGTCGAAAATAACACAGTTTATCTCGTCGTAACCATTTTCGAGTTTCTACAGCTGTGTGTCAAGACGCATAGCAATGCATTAAATTTATGGCCTTGTTAAGGTAAGTGCATTGCCACAAAATTTATTGCCGATAAACGAAATGTGTGTGGCATAACTGTCCGCTATTAAATGAAAGGATAAAGCCGGCAAAACAGGCGTCGTGCGAATAATTTTTTTGGCGTTTGACTACGCACCAAATGCCAACGTTATACGGCATCGCCAACTCTCATCCTGTTGTGAGGTATTTCAGGAATCCAATCAACTCATTCAGAGGCTCCACCGGGACTTGAGCCCGGGATCGGTGGCTTAGGAGACTTTGATACTATCCACTAAAACTCCCATCCCCTAGGTGTAGTGGGAGCAGAATTTCATGGACGCCACTGGTCGAAAACGAACAAATTTAAATTGTCTCTGCAAAGCTCTAAGATTTTGAAATGGTACAATGTGATCAAAGACCTTCCGTACTTGACTCCTTACTTTACTCCTACGCTATGGGTCAAACGTCCTAGTGTATTCACCGGTGGTACCAGCAGGTGGCATCTGGGCCATGTCACTGCCGACCAAAAAGACATTCGGGCCATGTCCCCAGATGCGGCTCTCCAAATCGCTGGATTCTGCTAACATTAATGTATCACAGCATTACCGTAAATACCGAATTACGATAGTTTGCAGTTACCCCCCCCTCCCCTCCTCCTCCCGAACGTCTGGGTCTCTGTTGAGTCGTGGCCACTCAAAAGCTTCTTGAATCGCCAAAAAGGTGCGTCCGCTTTCTTCATTTGTTCTTTCCTGCAATAGAAATAGGGTAGCGGCGGGGTCGTTAGTTAGCGGCATGTCGGCCTTGATGTTTTTGGCTTCCTTTGTTTTAGATTATCTTAGGAGGAAAAAACAGTTCTTTGTGACTGGCATTGCCTTTCAGGACGTATATCAACAAAAACCACACCGAAGACTTTGCAAAAAAATCGGTTCGACGAACAATTAGCAGGCGAGAAAAACATTGGTCTCTGTATGATGCGAACATTGTTTACGCGTTTAGAGCGGCAGCCGGACGGATACATCCAGACAAACCTGTACGAAAGTGATCGAACGGGTAAGGTATCTCAGAAAACTGATAATTCAAGCGTTAAAACAGGCATTTCTCTCAAGCTGGTTGTAATTTTTCTGGCCAGAAATCCTTGTCTGCAGTCTGGTTTATGATGTATCCAATAGTGTCGGAATAGTTTCTCCTTGCTTCCAATTTTTTCGAATATTTCCACTGGTTTAGAAACTCACCTATTACCCCTCCACCAGCCGTATGATCAATGATGTCGGTGCGCCCTAAACTCCATCCCCCTCCACCACAGCGCAGTAGGAGAGCTGCATTTCATGCGGACGGGGAGCACCAGCGTCACCGCCGCTGGAGGCGCTGGCGTCACCGCCACTGGAGGCGCTGGCGAACCCGCCACTGGAGGCGCTGGCGTACCCGCCACTGGAGGCGCTGGCGAACCCGCCACTGGAGGCGCTGGCGTCACCGCCGCTGGAGACGCTGGCGTTACCGCCGCTGGAGGCGCTGGCGAACCCGCCACTGGAGGCGCTAGTGCTACCACCACTGAAGGCGCTGACGTACCCGCCGCTGGAGGCGCTGGCCTCGCCGTTACGTCGCCTGTACATACGTGCGTCAGCCGAGCTCGGTAATGCCCACTGTCGTGTCTACTCGCCGGCAACACTTTTCTCAAGCCCGATCGTACCTGCCATTGAAACTGAGGTCGCCGCCGGCGTCGTGTTTCCTCCCCGCAGCAGCCCCGTCGCGCTGGCTGCTGGTCGCGTGGCGTCTGGGAGGGGAAGGGGCTGCAATTTGGGTGGTCCGCCTCTTTATTGTTGGACTGCCGTCTCCTCCCGCGGTGCTGACTAGTCCTGGGAAGCAGCTTCTGCCACTTTCCTGCTGCTGCGCTAGCTTTGTAGGCGGTCGATGTTTTGCAGATCATAAAAGGCCAGTCACACCTAATTTGGGTTCTAGAGTAACCCCTGGGCCTGGGTCCCGTGGGGCGACATCATCAATTGTCGTTTTTTTAGTTTAGCCCATTTTTTGTTGAAGTACCTATTTATTTGTAGGCTGTAGATCCGACTGTGATAGGCGTAGTAGGAAAGATCGATATATGATACCTTTAAATTAGCAAGTTTGTTCTCTTATAAAAGTCCCTATCTGGACATGGAAGAAAATAAAAATTATTTCAGAGGAAAAGTTTATTAACACGCGCACTGGAGAGGGCCTGGCACTAACGCACACTGGAGGGGGCCTGGTAGTCCCCCCTCCCGCCTAAGATCTCGGAAACTAAGTGACATAGAAAAAAGTTATTTTGGAGATGGATGGGAACTATTATGAACTACGCCATGACTTATTTGTGTTGACCTAGGTAAATATCTTCAAGGTCAAACGAGGTCATAAAGGTAAAATCTTGCCTTGCTGGGGACTGAGTAAAAATGTCGTTATTATGCGGGAAAAGGGCGGGAATAGGGGAAGTCCGTGCAAGAGTACGCACCTAACTTTCTAAAGGCTTTCACATTTCTCCTATAAGTCTAACAGCTAAAATTTTTATGTGGTTATTTAGCCTGAAGAATTGTCTATGTATGGTCCATGTTTCAACTCGACGTCTCTGAAAGGAACTCGCCACGTGCCCATCAAAAATAAAAAGTCACGTGCGCACTCTTGCCGGAGTGGGTCGGCAAGAGTACGCAAGAGAGGAGGCTGGAGTACGCACTGATGCCCCGCTGTGCTTTAGGTGCATAGGCCATGTCGCGAAGTATTTTTCGCCAAACTAGGAGATTGTATGATGTTATATCGTTATGAATATACAATAACTATGTTGCAACGTTTGCTTTTCCAAATATGAGTTACGGACTCTGTCCCGAAAGAAAATTAAATTTTCCTATCTCTTAAGCATGCGCACTCTTGCCCAACGGTATACTGCGTACTCTTGCCGGACATGCTCCCTTGGGAAGAAAGTCTTCATAAACATGCTGGCAGGAGCTTTAGCGTGAGCTCCGGTCCTGGAGTACACTCTTAGCTCAGCCTTCTGACTGATGACAGACCGAAATACAATTTGTTGTGATGATAGAAGCATGGTCTACAAGTTTACCCAGTTAAGAAATATTACTTCAAGGGTGCCCAGAAACTTATTTTGCTCGGTACTCCCGTGGAAAGAACAGGAGCACGTTGAATTTTGGTGTGTAGCCTAGGCACTGACCTTGCTTTCTTATACCAGGGTATCCACCATCTCAGTGGTTGCTAAGTAACCAAAACAGCTGCTGCGTACTCTTATCTCCTGCGTACTCTTACCCGCCCTTACCCTAATCTAAAGGTGGACCAGGGTCATAGAGAGAAGGTACGCAAAGAACCTTCCCTACAGTTTTGGGGTCAAGGTCATTCAAGGTCATTGACCTATAAGGCACAATATGGTATACCACATATAATGTACAGCATGACTAGCACTATGGCCACTGTTTGGTGGGAAATGAGGATTGAACTTTCCAAATGACCTTTGACCTTGACATTTGACCTTGACCTTTGCATTGAGGTGCCTAAAATATAACGATAGCATACTATACGTCAGACTGGGTAACGCCCTTTGACCGGGTGCACTGAGGTCAGTGACCTTGAAAGTGCTGATATGACCTTAACCTGTGACCTTTTACCTTGACCATTATGTAAGGTGACCTTGGCATATCATCTCGGTTATATGGCGCTATGATGTCACCATTCGGTCTCCAATGTAAGTGAACTGGTCCGACCGCGCGATTACGGCGATCTCAAAATGCAGGTCTGACTTTGAAAACCTATAAGTAAAAAGAAAATTGCGACTGATTTTCAATTTTTCACCAATCGACGCGCTGTTAAATTCTGTTAATTGTAACCAACTATGGTTTTTTTCGGCTACGAGCGGTTCTCCGGCTACCTTGGAAAAACATGCAGGGGGGCTCCTAGGCGAGGTTTAACTCTCGCCCCGCTGGGGTCCCTGGCATGACGCACCTCGCTGGGGGACATATTTTGCCCCCTCCGTATCTCATTTTCCAGGAAAGCTAAAGAAAAATTATGGACGGCGTTCAAAAGCTCTTGCAAGACGAAGAGAAATTATACCAAGTATTTTTATGTCAGGTCAATTTTGAGGTCAGCATAGGTCAAATAATGTTCCTCCTCAGTGGAGATAGAGCAGAAATTTATGCATCAATGGATTACTCTCATCGTGGTGAATCGAATAGTATATAATATGACCTTGCTAGATCATATTGTAACAATGGCATGACCTCGAGCTAGATCAGAGTCACAGGGCGACCTGATGGTCATGTTGCATATCGATCGACTCCCCGTGACAACATAAGCACAATGCAAGCAAAATTGAAGCTTTATCTCAATTCAGTGAGAAGGTAATGGCAAAACAATCACCGTATGATTCTGTGACCTGACATGACCTTTGAGAGAAGAGATGGTGAAAAACCTAACTTTATGGGCAAGATCGTGGTAAGAATGGACGGTTTGAGAATTATCTGCCTTATCTATCCATTATTTACTGAAAACGAGCCCATTCTACTTTTCACCATAGACTTAAAATGGGTTGACCAAAAATTGGCCCTACCTTAGATCAACGATATCAAAATTCCGAGAGAGCAGATTTGTAGACCCTAATGACCTCATCATATTGTGAAAAATCGAAACTGATCGGTTGGTTGATGTTCCTTAGGCGCTGCTTCAAACTCGAATTTTTTGGTTTTGAGGTCGGGCTGCTTGTCTTTAAAAAGCTCCTTGACCTGACATAACCTGACCTAAAAAATTTGGCCAGATGCGTAAAATTGATCAGGAATAAGGTACTGTAAGTTTCGTTGTTATGCGTACGTTCATTTTTGCCTTATCTCTAGAAAACGAGGAGGGGAGCAAATTTCGCCCTCCCAGCGGGGCGATATCTGTTCAACCTGTTACCGACCAACTGCTAAGGTCATATGACGTCGGGGAAGGGGAATGAACTAGGCTTGAGTTAGGGCCTGGTTTATGGTCAAGTCAAGGTCAAATTGGGTCTAGATGCATGTCATTGGAGTCACGGAGATAATAAAAATCAATGACGTCAAAATAAAGGCTGTATCTCCATTCCCGACGATTATCGAACTATAAAACAACTTGAAACATACATTTCCAATGGAGAGGTCATGGCTCGTAACTGACCTTAGGCCATCGATCTTAAAAATCCCGAAGAATATTGTGCAGTAAGCAGTGGGCCCATTATGCGATATTAATTTCAGACTGATAGATTAGCCCCGTATGTGGATCCAGGGTTCCCGATCGAGAGGGGGGTACATGGTAGGGAAATATGCCTTCCGAACCAGGGGGCGCCAATTTTTGACGGAAAAACTTATCGTGGAGGCACCGCTTGAATAATATTTGACCGTGATGACATTGTTGGGACATGAAGGCATTGACCCAGGAATAAAAACTTGCCTGGTACAGGAATTAGTCATTTCAATGCACTCAAGCTGCACAGCAACTTACGAATGAAAATATTGGCATCAAGTTCTGATCAACAGCGGCCAGAAACAAAAGCTGATTTTCTCCTTCACAGACCAACTTTTACTCCGCGTGATACTTAAGTTGTCCAAACATGAAAATTCCCGTGGTTTCCCATGAGAATGGAAATTACTATTCCGTATATACAGAATCAGCATGTCAGGTACCAAATTTTAATTTTAGTCTGTTTTGCAAAAGCTATTCGTATTTTCATTTTGTTGAACAACCGGATACTTTAGTGGAAAATATTAAGACTTCTAGCTCTACTAGATTTGTCCTAGCCATATTGACTAGATCAGGCTGTTTTTGGCCTCTGCTTGTCAATTTCATGGGACATTAAATATAAACATCACGAGAGTTTGCACAACGTCCCAAACAATTTCTAGTTGTAGTTTTGTATAATATCATTCATCGTTCATCATTCAAGCACAAGTGCAAAGACGCAGGGATCCCCCATTCGATCATCATCATATGGGGTAACGCAAAACATTAGTAACCCGATCTCCATTATTTCTGCAAATTGTTGTTATGCCCACACATAACAAGAAGTTGTATTGATTTATCAGCATGGCCAGTGACGAGCACCTGCCCACCGTGAATGCGGTTGCCCACTTTGAGACATACGAGTCCTATTTGGACTCGATCGCCTCCTGGCAGGACATGTTCTACCTGGAGGACCAAAATCTGGCGCGCGCCATTGTCGAGCTTGGATATCGAGGCACTGCTGAGTTCATGAAGCGGAATGAGTTCTTGGAGAAACGAAGAGAATACGAGGCTTCCAAAGAGAATCGCGACGTAACTGAAGGCATGCTTGCGTCAGAAGGTCTCACCTTAGAAGATCCACTTTTACGCGCTTTGGCCGATCGGGAGGCAAGCAATAAAGATGGTAGCGTCAACACCATCATTTTTCTACGCAGCCTCAACGAAAGAAACCAAGAAATATCCGGCTATATTGACTACGCACAACGACTCAAAACTGATTGTTTTAGAGACTACTTCACCGGAGCTGCGAAGCTGATGCCTCGGTTGACGGACATGGCGTACTTCAACTGGAAGACGCAGCACGCGCGCTGTAACAACACGACCAACTGGCACGTGATCTCAGAGAGTGTGCATGGCCTGGTGTTCAAGTCGCGCCGGGACCGCAAGGTGGTGAGTGTGGAGCCGCGGGCGGAGACGGCTGGGGACAGCTCCATGCGTACTCTGGTTCACTCGCCTCAGTACTGCCAGCTGGTTCTGTACGACCACACCATCCGGCAGAAGATTTGACACCTCAGGAGATCTGCTGTCGACCCCGGCAAACGGACAGCTCAGCCGGCGAGGGAACATTTTATCAGACAAAAAAGATGCAAAAGAATTAGTAATAAAGCTGACGTGTAGAGATTATTTGAAAGGCGGCCTACAGTAAACTTCTTGCTGCTACAGGACAGTCAATAAGATCTAACATCTATTAGTTTTGGAAAAATGATACAAAATAATGCATGGTGGACTCAATGACTATCGATTAGAAAACGATATGTTCCGATACTGAGAGGCCAGATTACCTACTAATCCTCACTCTTGTGGAGGGGTGGAGTTGCATCAAACACCCTAGTCTCCAGGATGGTCTGCTTTGTTTTAAAATGTAGCCTTGGCTCTCATGTCAGCGCCCAAGAAACTTGGCTCCATATACAATTTCACCGAGAAAAAGATGCGTATAATATCCATTGGGCATCGAGGTTAGGATGATAAAACATTACATCCTGTGTCATTTGCGATTGTGGGTGTATTTTTTTCTTATAACGGTGACAGGTCATCTATCAGCGCAAAACAAGCCTCCAAAACTTCAATGTCGGGCAAAGTTGGAAAGGTGAATTTGAATCACTGGACGATTGTAAGCTATGGAGTGCAAATCGACTTCTAACAATTTCAGCGGACCAGGAACAATGTTGCTGATTCTAAAGCAGAAAGAAAACACCATAGCGTGTCAAAAGATCGTGTTTAAAGTCTGGCAACAAAGCACGATTTAATTGAAACTCGCCTGGGGAGAATGCAATGCGGTAATATCAGTGGCATCACACGTGTGTTCAAACTTCAGCGTCCAGGGAGAGGAGAAGTTACCGGTCAAAAATTCTGAAAACTGGGTCAAGTGAATCCGGTGGACTAAGGTACAGCATTCAGAACTCCTTATATGACTAACGAAGCTTTTGAGCAAAATGGGACATCCTACAGTATATATTGTTTGTTTTCTCCATCTTTCGGTTCTGTCTATGGGTGAGGATTTATACTTCACTAGGGGTGCCGCGGTTCCCCTAAGAAACGCTGGTTTAGTGTTAAAATAACATTTAAATTTCCTGTCTATTTTTCTTTTTATTCATTTAAAAATGGTGGAAGAACGTTAAACAAGCCTGTAGGCATGTTAAACACATTTTATATGACACTTTTCCTTTTGATACCGTATTTATTGACATGTTTCAAATTAGAGCACCCCCATTCATTTGACAAAAACCCACACCCCTGTTACTGCCTCTGTATTTTTACCTCGTGCAACAATACTAAGACAACGAATTCAATATATATATATATATATATATATATATATATATATATATATATATATATATATATATATATATATATATATATATATATATAATTATTTTCAAGGACTGCACGTCGTTGCTCACAGTTCAAATATTCATATTTGAAAATTAGATTGATTAGAATTAGATTGATTATATATATATATATATATATATATATATATATATATATATATATTCGTTTAGACAATGACGATTAAAATTGATGGATGAGTCACATTTTGAGAGCTTTTTGTTGTTTTTCTATTTTTCGTATCAGGAGTCTTATATTAGGTGGTGTTTGGTAAATCAATGATCCAAAATTATGAATTCAAATAGTTTCAATTGTATTCAAACAATTATTTTCAAGGACTGCACGTCGTTGCTCACAGTTCAAATATTCATATTTGAAAATTAGATTGATTAGAATTAGATTGTTATATATATATATATATATATATATATATATATATATATTCGTTTAGACAATGACGATTAAAATTGATGGATGAGTCACATTTTGAGAGCTTTTTGTTGTTTTTCTATTTTTCGTATCAGGAGTCTTATATTAGGTGGTGTTTGTAAATCAATGATCCAAAATTCATGCAATTCCAAATAGTTTCAATTGTATTCAAACAATTATTTTCAAGGACTGCACGTCGCTGCTCACAGTTCAAATATTCATATTTGAAAATTAGATTGATTAGAATTAGATTGATTATATATTATATATATATATATATATATTCGTTTAGACAATGACGATTAAAATTGATGGATGAGTCACATTTTGAGAGCTTTTTTGTTGTTTTTCTATTTTTCGTATCAGGAGTCTTATATTAGGTGGTGTTTGGTAAATCAATTATCCAAAATTCATGCAATTCCAACTAGTTTCAATTGTATTCAAACAATTATTTTCAAGGACTGCACGTCGCTGCTCACAGTTCAAATATTCATATTTGAAAATTAGATTGATTAGAATGAGCTAAAAAACTAAGACACTTCCATGAGGCAATGACAAACATTAACATGTCACAATGGAATCATACAAGAATAATGATTTAAACAATCATTTACTAAATAGGTACAAGTCATTTTAAATCAAACATTTCATACAAGAGACTATGTTTTACTCAGCTATACATGAATAATTTTAACACGCGCATTGACGGGGGGGCGGGTACCCACCCCCTCGGGTTTTTCGGAGATACCAGAAAAACGGCGGCGCGTAACGCCGCCGTACTTGGCATACCATTTCCCTCATCATTTGGGAGGGGGGCGCGGTAGTGGAGTGGTCAGCGTAGCTGGCTTCCACGCAGCCGACCCGGGTTCAAGGCCCGGCGGCTTCCCTGAACAAGGAGCAAGCTGGCTCCCGAGAAACCCTTCCAACAGGGAAAGAGTTGGCGACGCCATATGACCCTGGCAGTTGGTGCGTCGATAAGCCCCAATAATTATTATTATATATCCCTCATCATTTTTACAACTTCTGTGAAAATTTTAAGGCTAGGTCATCCAAGGTCAGGTCACCAGTGCAGGTCAAGTGACCCGACCTCAAAAAAAGTTTAACCCGCGCCCCACCGGGGTCCGGCGCCACCTTCGCCCCACCGGGGGCCATCGATGGCCCCCTCTAACTCCGAAAATATGGGCGTTAGCGCAAATCTGCAAAGTGCAATAGAAAGCTCGCGTGAATTCAGTAAGAAATTACTTCGCATGTTTTAGTGCTCAGGTCAATGGTTTGACCTCCAGAGGTCAAATTAGGTCAAGATCGGCTATTTTCACTCAAATATGCAATGATTAGCAAACTGGGCATAACTCTTATGTCATTAGAGCTATTGAGACCTGGTAAAGTACATTTGTAGCAAATTGCCAGTACTTTTCCGCTATGTGGAACGTAAAGACCTCCCGCCAGTGGTTTAACCGCCAGAGGTCACCTCGTGACCTAATATGACCTGAGGTCACGAAAGGTCAAAAAGTGACCTTGCCGTATATCAAATGAAAGCTAGTGACAAGACAAACACAATGGTGTTTGTTTCACCGCTCTAGCTCAATTAGGTCAAAGTTATTGTCAAAATACTGTTTTGACCTCTGGTGACTTGGATGACCTTGGAAAAGTCAAGGGCAAATATGACCCCTGGGATCCGTGAAAGGGTGTCCAAAACGTTGTCCTGAGCAGTCTGAGTATTTGCAATCATTTTGTGGCTTTTATATCATGAAATAGCTTTTCCCATGCTTTTCCAATGGAGAGGTCGCCTCGTGACCTGACCTCAGGCACGAAATCAAAAATCCCGGATATACACCTTGTAGACCCTGGAGGGGTCTGAAGTGTGGAAGTTTCAAATCGATCGACTTTGAAATGTAGCTCTTACGAGCTCTAAGGCGAAGTGAGGTGACCTTGTTGACCTGTCTGGTGACCTGACCTTGGGTGACCCGGGTAAAAATTTCGGATGATGGGAAATGATGCATGAGAGGTGCTACCCGCGGTGCTGCGCCTCGTCGTTTTCTGCATCTCGAAAACCTTGGGGCTATCGTCTCCTGCAGGTTAAGATAGCATAAGTCGGAGCAGGGTGAACTTATCCGATTGAAACTCGTATCATATAATGGCTCCACCGAGTTCTCTAAAATATGTTCCGGTATTTTTGATATCGATGACGTAAGGTCAGGTACGAGGCATGACTTCTCCATTGGAAATACATTGGAAAAATTGTTTTTACTGTATAACTCAGTAACGGATAGTGATAGGGCGTTTATGTTAGCTTCATTAGACTCGCCTTGGCTTTACGGTTCTAATGATAGGCATTTTATATAATTTGACCCTGAGCTAACCTCAGGTCAGGTCAAATCCTTGATTTGACCTTGCAAGGTTAAATTATATATCATTCGATTCGGCTTGCTGAGATGATTCATATAGTTTAAGTCGTTTTGCTCTATCTTTACTTGTTCAGATGTAATGGCCAAAAACTGAATTTACATGTTATCCCTATGACGGCATGTTTTGACCTCTCGTGACCTTGAATATGACCTGACAAAAAATGGTTCAAATGTTTTCGATGGAGAAGTAGATGGGCAGCCCAACGCCGTTTACCGTTTTTCGCTACCTACCGTGGTTCTCGAGATCTTAGGGGGGCGGGTACCTGCCCCCGTCAATGCGAAGGTGGCTCAGACCCCCGTCAATGCGCGTGTTAAGCAGGTTAACAACATAATTAACACTGACGATGCACAAATGCAATACAAATCACAGTACACATTGCGTGCAATATCATATTCAATGCGATGCTATCAATTTACGCAAAATACTAGTCCAGAACACATGTATTATCACATCCACAGATGACACACGCAAACTAGCAGTTCTCGAGGCACTCCACAATCCACATACACGAACATAAGCCCTCACTAAACATGCAGATGAACACGCATCAGGCACTCACATTGTGGGGGTAAATTGATAGCATCGTATTGAATGTGATATTGCACGCAATGTATACTGTGATTTGTATTGTATTTATGCATCGTCAGTGTTAATTGTGTTGTTGATCTGCTTAAATTCTTCATGATGATGATGATTTGGGCTTAAGGGCGCGCCAACCCTAAAGGTCATATAGCGCTCATGTCACTGCTAGTAAAACATAACGTAAAATATACATCCGCTGAACACTGACTTGCTACCCTTATTCCTTGCAGTGTATAGCTGAGTAAAACATAGTCTCTTGTATGAAATGTTTGATTTAAAATGACTTGTACCTATTTAGTAAATGATTTTTAAATCATTATTCTTGTATGATTCCATTGTGACTTGTTAATGTTTGCCATTGCCTCATGGAAGTGTCTTAGTTTTTTAGCTATTCTAATCAATCTAATTTTCAAATATGAATATTTGAACTGTGAGCAGCGACGTGCAGTCCTTGAAAATAATTGTTTGAATACAATTAAAACTATTTGGAATTGCATGAATTTTGGATCATTGATTTACCAAACACCACCTAATATAAGACTCCTGATACGAAACATAGAAAAACAACAAAAGAAGCTCTCAAAATGTGACTCATCCATTAATTTTAATCGTCATTGTCTAAACGAAGATATATTGCCGAAGTACTCGCATATATATATATATATATATATATATATATATATATATATATAATGCATATGCCAACATCTGTGCCGGGATGGTCAACCGACGATGACAATGTGACCACATTTCCTTCGTTGCTGAACTCTCATGCAGCTGGACGCCAAATACCTCCTCCAATACTATACTGTATGCACACTGCACACAACCTCACTCACTGGCACTACACCAAACATAGCACCCGCCATAGTACACGCCATAGTGGGCCCGCCTCGCAGTACCATCTGCACCTGCGCGATGCACCGGTCAGCGGAGCTGTGACTACCAAGGATACGCTCGGAGGCTGTCCGGGGTCGGCTCGCATATCGTGGTGATAGCTCTGCTGAACGAACTGGGCATAAGAGAGAATGTGGCCTTTAAATCCTATTTTAGAGCAATTTTTTAGGAATTTTAAAGGAGCCGATGAGGAACTGAAGTTCCGACTGAAGTTATTATCGGGTGATTTACATGCTGTTTGCGTCACGTGGTTTGTTTGTTTGTATTTGTGTTACTTTTCATGTTATATTGATCGTACTCGTCTTATTATCTGACATAGAGAGTCGCGATAGCTGATCCTGCTTAAAGTTTCTAAAAATCTGCCAATCCGTTCAAGGGCTGAAAGTACAATTATGTGATTTTCAGATACCGCGCACTAATGTAGCTAAAGCTATCGCCAAAAATAGGGAGACCAATGTTGTGAATTTCAAAGTAGTTGCCTTGTCCTTGCGTTTAGGTTTCTTAATATCTCACTAACACTAATTAGAAGATGGATGCGGGGTGCTGTAGTGGTCAGCATGTTTTTTTAACTTGGGCGACTCCGGTTCAAGACCGGGTGGATTCCCTGAGCAAGGAGCGATCTGGCTCCCGAGAAACCCTTCGGGAAAAAGTAGGCGACGCCATATGACCCTGGCAGTTGTTGCGTCGATAACTTCCCAAAATTATACTTACCAAGAGATGGAAACGATATATAAGATTATATAGCGAGTTCTGCCACTTACCTCACTCAGGTATGCTGTCTCGGAACCCTATCAGGGCGTGTGATCGTGGTCCAATTTGCACTCACGGGACATAACTTTCCAGAACTTAGCTTTGCAAAACGCCGACTCCGCTTATAACTGTATTTATATGCAAAAATGCTCCTGAAAATAAGGGAAGAATTTTCAAATATTTTGAAAATGATTCCTGACATTGAGAGCTTATGTTAACACAAAATTCTCACTTCACGTACATCCACCACCTCAACTTCTGCCCCCGCTCCCTCCCAACTGTCCCTCTTGCGGTAATTCTTGCACAGCGACCAGAATATCTAGGTGGAAGTGAAGCCAAAAGGGCTGCCATGAAGATTAACAGTCACTTCAGATGTCAACCGCCCACGCTTCAATAGTCAACGGCTGGACACACTGTGCATAATGCCACTGCATGGTGAACACTTCACAAAGAGGTAAAACAAAAACTCATTATAAAACAAAAACGATTTTTCTGATGTCCAGTAAATTTACACAACACTCGGGAAGTAAGCGCCCGAGTTGAAGTTGGTAACATGACTTCTCCAACTGGGCTTATAAATCTTAAGCATTGGTAAAAATGGAAGCGGTCTATTTAAAAGTGTGAACCGATATTTTCTTCTAAATTCAAAGGCCAGCATCTTTTCACAAACGACGTTAGCGCAGCATTTCAGCGGTCCTTGTCACGGTAGATAGCCGAGAGAGTTTTCAATGTTATGCCCGGAGAAGAAGCGGCGAGTGCTGGCGCCGTGGTCGGATTCGGCCTCATCACTGCTCAGAAGATCGGTGGTCTGACTCAGCCGCAGACCAGAGAACTCGGCCGCGATCTCGGTGGTCTTCTTCAGCGCCAGGAGGTCGGAATCGCCGCGCTGACGTCGCCGCTGGGAGCCACCGCGAGAGGAGACCACTCTGCCGGACGGGTCCGCCGCCGACATCAGCAGGAAGCGGCTGCCGCAGCTGTGGTTGGAGCTGGCTGAAAGAGAGGACGAGGCAGCCGAGAGCGAAGTGGACGAGCCGAGCCGGCCTAGTCCAGCCGGTTCGTGGGTCCTGGGCTGGGAGCAGCTGCTACTCGACAGCCGGATAGTCTCCAGCGTGTCTACGGAGCCGCTCTTTTGCAAAGTTCCTTTGGCACAAGAGGAGGCATTGGCACTGCTTTCATTTGGTTGTTGTTGAGTAACACTCACTCGTCGCCGGCTACCTCTGCCGCTGTCGCGCTTGAAGTCCCTTCGACTTCTGCGCAGGCCATCGCCTCGTTTGCTGGCCTCGGGCCTGCTGAGTGTAATGTCATTAGCTGAATCAGTCCTGCTGAGAGTGACGTCATTAGCTGACCCAGCCCTGCTGAGAGTGAACACGCCGGCCTGCTGCCGCCCGGGTGGCGACTGCGAGAGGTGCTGACCGGACCCGCCGAGGTCACCACGCCGCGGCTCGCCGTACTCCAGCTGCATGTTCTGCAGGTTGCTGCAGCTGGCGGCGGTGGCGCGGCGGAGGGAGCAGTAGCACCGGTCGCTGTCAGCGCAGTCCTGGTCGTCACAGTTGCAGGCCGCGATGTCACGCAGAGAGCGGGCCTTGGACAGCGTGCCGCCGGACCGCCGCTGGTCGGAAGCACAGCCAACCAGGTGTCGACGACACCGCTGGGCTCCACATGATGGCTGAAGATGCCTGCCTTTTTCTAGCGTCAGGGCTTAGGCCCTTTGCATCGCGGTCGTTTGGGTTGTCGCCTGAGCTGTTGGTCGGTCTTGATGCCTTTGACGACTTTGACAGCTTGTGTTCAGACAGAAGCTCGCCTATAGCATCTTTGGAATGACTTTTCTTGTTGTCTCTCGATTTAAGCCCATAAAACCGTGAGAGTGGAGAATGGTTTCGGAGAAAGGCGGAGGCTGCTGGCAAGCCTCCCGACTTAGATGCCAGCTTTGACAGTGACCGTTTGGTCGCACGTAGGACGCTTCCGATGCTACTGCCATCTGTGTCACTCTCGCCAGACGTCACCGTCACCTTCTTCGTCTGCTTCTTTAGGATACTCTTGCTTCGCTTGTACATCTCGTCTCTACTGAGAGTCAGAGCCAAGCGCAACAGCAGCTCGCGGTGTTCTGACTGTAACTCACTAAACGACATACCGTGGGGTCCAATAACGTGTCTCAATATGTCATCCACAGTTTTGATCCCGTCCCTTTGTTGGAGATCAGCCAGAAGTTTACGAATGTTCACTTCAGGGTCTGGCTCTACTTTGCCATGCTGCTGGGAGGGTTCTGTGTGTTCACGGCGGTGGTGGTCCCGATCAGGCGGCGACACCGAGCGTTCTGCGGTGCCTCCACCGCGCGAGTCCGACACGCTGCGGCTCAGCTGCCCACCCCACCGTCCACTGACTGTCGTCTCACTACTGCTGCGACAGCGTCGCGAGTCCTTCGGGTCGGCCAGGCCCTCTCCGGTGGAGTTCCGCTGCTGGTGTGAGACACGCCGTCCCGTCAGCTCAGCCGAGCACCGATCACGGAAGCTTCTTCTCTGACTGCCCCACTGCTGGTCTCCTGCCCGTCGGAAGGTGGAACCACCCTCTGTGGTCAGTCCAGCGTCGTCGCTGCTGCTGGCTGCTGTGACAGCTTCTCTGCGCTCTCTGCTGGCGCTGCGGGACCGCACCGACTGGCGACGAGCTGAGCGACGCAGCGGGTCCGGCGGCGGAGGTGCGCGACGACGCCGGGGTCGTGTCGGCGCGTCCGACGTGTCGGCCGCGTTGGACGCGCTCTCCGGGCCCGAGTTGACCTCGGCGGCCGCTGTTGATGGGGCGGCGCTGCCCGCCGGCTTCAGGCGTGTCAGAAGCGATTGGTACAGGTTGGCGGCGATGACTATAGCGTCCTCAGGAGCGGCGCAGACGAAGCCGTGACACTGCAGATTATTGAGCAGACCGGGCGGTCGCATCAGACAGGCCAGCAACGGGGGATGGCGCACACCAAGAGCTCGTGCGTTCAGTTCTGGCTCCAGAGGGCTGTACAACTCCGATCGCTCGGGGCTCTCCGGGTCGCATATCAATGGAAGAAATGCGAACTGGAGCTGAGACCGACCGGCCGCCTCAACTGATTGAACTTTGGTTGCCACAAATTTGACGGCAGCCCACACCGCGATTGTAGAAAATGGATTGAACACCTCATGTCGTCCATCAGGTGCTGTTTTGCTGCCAACTTTCCAACTGCTCTTTTGCATCTCCCGCGAGTATCTTACCAATATTCCGGTCTCAGTGATCTCTAGGGAGTCCTGCGGGGTTGGCTCGTGTTTGATGTGGGGAGCTCTGTACTGCATGTACAGCCGCTTCAGTGGACCTTGAAGGTCCTCCAGCTGCGTCGCTCCCTCCTCCACCTGAACAGCGCCCATGTAGTCAACCTTGAAGATGGCGTTGGAGAGCTGCGGTGGCGTGTGTCCCTGTCTCTCCAGCCGCGTCACGATGGCCGCCGGACTCATCACCGACTCCATGCCCGGGTGCTGGGCGGCTGGCCAGCTCTCCACCGGCATCGCTGCACTTGGCTTGCTCGGCTCAGCTGCGCCGGTCTCGGCAGCAGCTCCAACTCTCACCGCTGAGCCGTTGGTGACAGCCTGTTTCGAGGAATCACTGTCGCGCTGCTGCTGCTGCTGCAGAGAAGACGCTGTTTCGATTGTTCTCGTAGTCGCTGTCGGCAGAAGAGAGCATCCGCGGCGGTAGAGAACGCTGGAACAGCGAGTCTATCCGTTGTTTGTTGTAGTGGGAGCTGCCAGAGTCGGAATAACTGCTGGACGAGTCGCCCGCGTCTAGACGAAAGCTGTAGCTGTGCCCAGCAGCGCCACCAGTCATCATAGCGGTCGCCACAGAAAGCTGAAGCTTCCGCTGCTGTCCCTCGGTGGTGCGATTTCCCTCAAAGCTGCTCAGTGCGCGGGCAGCGTCTGCGGAGAAACGTAACGTTAGTACATCGTTCGTGTACATATATGATGAGACTCGAATAGAGCGGGAAGCTGCTTCGATTCCATTTTAAGCCTTCATCGACTTCAGAGGGAACGAAGAAAATGGTAGATTGACAGCGATCAAGAGCGATACAAATTCCTTAAAGTGGAGGGGTACATAAACATCGGCGTCCGATTTATTTGAAATTTGCCATCATTATCAGCGATACTTGATGATACAGTAGAGCCTGTTAATTTCGCCGGAAACATTTTACCAAGAGAATGATACATTGCTTACTAGCCAGTTAAAGCATATATGACATGAGACAGAAGCAGACCGGTGTAATGCAGCATTAGGTCTTTGTTTATATTACAACAACAAAACACGCGGTTCCGCAAAGATTGAACATGGTGAACCTGCCTATTTTTTAATCAGATTTTGAGGAATACTTTGTTTTATCATAAAAACTAGAATGACAGGTAAATGTTTGCAAAATCTCTCGTGATATTTTTTCGCGATTTAACCATCCCTTTATAATCGCCGGTGATTAAATTCAATATTCAAGGATACTTGCAATCCATCAGGGACGGCGGATTCCATTTTCTAGCGGGCGGGCAAGATTTTCGGGAGGGGTGCCTTACTCCCAAGGGAGCGCCTCCATCCCCAGAGGGTGCCTTCGGCTCGCAGCTTATATAACTCTGCAGCTGGAAAAAAGTTATCAGTAATACTTAATTAATTAAATTATTACAACACGCTTTTGTTACAATTCAACATTTAAAAAGGAACAAAAAGTTTCAACGCAGATAGCAGGTCTGTGCACCGTCAATGAGTGATAACGTCAATGTTATAACAAACCAAACGCAAGCTGTAAATCACTGAAACGTTTTGGGCGCAATCAGAGAGCTAAGAGGCGTGGGTCTATTCTGCTCGAAAGATCAGAAAAGAGTGGGCTTCCCGCCCAAACCAGCGTGATCTGCTAACTCGAGGCTCGATGCTGATTGGCTGTCGGTACGACCTGTGATTGGCTGCAGCGGATGCAAATCCAGACTGGCATCTGCTGAGAAGATTCTTTGTCGGTGCCGAAAATTCTAATCTATCGAAGTAAGTCATTCGATAGATGCATTCAGTATCGGCATCGGTAGAGGTTTGGTGCCGAAGATTCGGTAGCGTTAGATAAATATACCGCCGGTAGTACCGAAATACCGAATTTCATTCGGTAGTCCCAGCTCTGGTCTTGGGTAAAGGGAAATACCGCACTTCCTGCTCTACGGCTGCTATATCGCAGGTATTTCGTATATTATCGGGAATGTGTCACATTGTGGCGTCATATGTCAAAAGCCCCAAATGAGCTTGACCCCAAGTTTTCGAAGCGTATTTTAAGGGACCTACTTTGGTCCTCTTGGTCCTCTTGCACTGTATTCGCGACTGTTTCCTCATACCTAATGGTGGAATTTCCTAATAGGCCCCAACATGGCCCAGATTTGAAATTTATTACCTGGTTTGACCTTATATGCACATTGAACTAGGTCCATGACAGTGGACCGTTATGATCATTCTAGCCCGCCCAGAACCCCAGACAGGTGTATTCCTATCCCCTTCTCTTTTTTTAGATCTTAGGGGGGCACTTGAGGAGCTTCCCTCTACACTGCGTGCTGAGACCCCTATACACTGCGCGTTTTAACAAACTGTGGTGCTGCGCGGTATTGATTATTATCTCGCTGTGTAGATCGTCTAATAAATGGCTGAATGGATATTTCTCGGTTCAGTACAGGTTTAGCTACATGCCGTCTGGCATTGGTGTGGCCCTGTCTATGGGGCAGTCAGGCGACAGCTGGCAGCAGTATGGCCCTGCCTATGGGATAGCCTGGTAGCAGCTGGCAGTGCGTGTCCCTGTCTATGGGGCAACCTGGCGGAAGCTGGAAGTGGTATCTTCCTATCTATGGGGTACTCTGGCGACAGCTGTCAATGGCGTGTCCCTGTCTATGGGGTAGTCTGGTGGAAGCTGGCAGTGGCATCTTACTATGTATGGGGTACTCTGGCGACAGCTGTCTGTGGCGTGGCCCTGTCTATGGGGTAGCCTGGTGGAAGCTGACAATGGCATGGTCCTGTCTATGGGGTAGCCTGGCGACGACTGGCAGTGGCACGCCCCGTCTAGGGGGTAACATGGCGACAGCTGGCAGAAGCGTGGCCCTGTCTATGGGGTAGACTGGCGACAGCTGGCAGTGGCATCTTTCTATCTATGGGGAGTCTGGCGACAGCTAGCAGTGGCGTGACCCTGTCTACGGGGTAGACTGGCGACAGCTGGCAGTGGCATGTCCCACCGTTGCACCGCTAACCACCTGTTGGAAGGGTAGTGACGCGTCATGCGCAGTGGAGCGTGACACCTCCATATAGCAGATGCCGGGGCAGACCGGAGTGTGTACTTGTTGACCTACACTGCTTGCAGGTTGGCAGACTGAACATGGTGAATACACTTTCCATGGCGCCCAGTGAGGCATGGATCAATTGCAGTTTGCCTGCGTCTAGTGCAGCTTTCACCCGGAAGACGGGCGAAATAAGATGTCACCTTCGCCATTGTGTGGGGGAAACAGATCCCACCCTATTAAAAAAGGCTCTTCCTTCGTTTATTCTAGAGTTATTGGCCGAATTATCTAAGATTGCTTACTTCTTTGACCTTAGATAACCTACCAAAGGAGACAGGTAACGTTATTCGGGTTTAACCATGGGAATGGGTCAAAAGGAAATGAGGAAATTTTGAAGTTGATGTGGGATGCATCTACTGAAAAACGGATATTTCAGCATTTTCCTATAAGCTTACCTACAAAAAGGAGGTCAAGACCCGTGCCTGCCCCTAGGTGACCGATATAAGAAATCAAGTTACCACTATTGTGGTTCTCGTAGTACTCAGTGATCCCTAATGTGTTTCAAATATTGTTTGCACAGTTTTTTAAGCTCTCTCTCTCTCTCTCTTCTCTCTCTCTCTCTCTCTCTCTCTCTCTCTCTCTCTCCCTTGTTTTGGAGAACTGGGCTGCTACTCTTTGGCCGTGTGTAATATTTCTGCTAATAGTACAGCGGTATTCAGTAAGGCTGGGTAAAGTTTACAGTTTTGTGAGAGATTTCGTTGATTTGATTGACTTTAGGAACAGGATATGAATAGTGGATACAAGAACGGTTCAGTACAGTGGCGGATACAAGAAGGGCTAGGGGGTGAAGCGCCCCCTCCCCAATGTGTGAGTGCCTATAATAACAGCATAACCGGAGGCTTTTCCCAGGCAAGTCTGGGAGCCTGGAGACCCCTAGCTCCCCTCCCGAAATGACTTCCTACATCCGCCACTGGTTCAGTTGTCATGCTTTCCCATGGCACATCGAGACGCAACACTGGTGGCATCGATGGGATTATAATCCATGCCTTCGAAAAGACTGGTGAACTGAGAGTTCGTGTCCGAAGTCACCAGACCCCGCCACTGATGGAAGTGTAACGTGATCGATATCATAAACAAGAGACATTACAGGATTCAAAAATGAAACAATCAGAAACTTGCAAGACTTCTTGTTACCTGAAGTTTATAAGCGTCGGATCATAATTTCATGATGTGTGTATTTCCATATATATGAGTATTTTGCGCTAGATAAAATTACAGAAGAAAATAGCTACCAGCCTAATAGTATTCGTATAGTCTGGAATAGTCGTTGAATGTGCTAAAAGGAGCCTTTTTGCTTGGTTATTCAGCTTCCGCAGGTTTTACACTGTTATGCATTTTCTTGATGTGTACCTGACCTGTTTTGAGTGGCAGCAGCGGCCATGCCGGTCGGCTGTGGTTATCGCACTCCGCCGTCCCAGGAGTGCTCTGCGGTTGGCGCCTGCTCTGCACAGGCCGGAGCAGTCACATGCGTTCAATTTTCCGAGCGTGCAATCTACGTGGGAGCCGGGGAGCCTCGAGATGGTCACAGCGAGCCACACATTGGGCCTCTACAGAACGGACGACCAACTGGTGGTCGAACCTGCACCGCTGACGGCGCGACGCTCTCGTGACGTGACGCCAGCGCACTCCCAGCGTGCTGACGTGCGTCACGGCTGTTACTGTGCAGTGACGGCCGGCACGGGAGGCTGCGGACATCTTGTAGCCATCTGAGAACCAGCAATCAGCTGGGACCGTGATGAATGGCCGTACCACTGGAGAGTGTGCTTTCTGGCTTGTGGATCCGCTGAAGAGGAGAGTATTTCAGAGATAACCGAGGCGCAACAGACCAGGTCGCACTTCAGTTTCTAAGTTTGTTTGTTTGTTTGTTTGTGTGTTTTCTGGCGTATTCTCAGATTGGGCTGTGGGTTACATGCGCCTTTTCACTTGTTTGTTGGCGCACTTACACCTTGCATACGACGTCAAATTTTACATGGAAGCAGTTGCATAGCCATAGTGGTGAGTCAACCGGGTCTAGGCTGCAGTCTGAGAGGTTTACGGTCGCCCCTCAGCTGTCGGCTTCATCAATTCAACGGACCTGCAGGGCTTCTCCTCTAATTGCTCTCTATGGGGTCAAATTTCAAGAGGCCTCCTGTCCTTGACCTAAAGAGGGGCGTCCAGTTTTGGAGGACTGCACACTGATGATGAATAGATATTCCGTCTGCCATACATACATATCTACAACTGCAACCAATTGTTTCTGCGTGTTCGCTTTCCTGCGTTATTAGTTAAGAGCTTAGTCCTCATTCTGTCAGACTGATGACGGGGGACTGGTGGATTCGGCCCCCTAAGATCTCCAATTCTACCCGTCTGATTTGAAAAGTTCAAAGTGGGATCGATCGTCTCACGCTTATCTACATTTAATAAGATATTCAATATTTGAAAATTATGTGCAGGGTCATGCAAAATATATTTTCTGCCGTTTTTTACATTGCCCACAACAATCAGCCCTGTTTATTGATTTTTCCAAAACTGGTACATATTGACAGCTAATTTAGGCAAAGTTCTCAAAGCTTTCAGTTCTGTGAAAATTCCAAATTAAATCGCGGATCCAGGGCCAGGACCATATAGTGAAGTGCATTTATCTTAAAAGTTTTGCTTCTATGCAACAAAAGCTGTTGAAGTATATCTATGTGCTTAACGCGAGCATCAGATACCGCATGATATATTTCACTTAAAGACAAATGGTGTAATATAAAAAGACATCAGAGGCAGATGCGGAAAAACAGAATATCGGCCAAGATGCATAATGCCAATGTCCAAAAGGCATGTATCTACGTTCATATATTCCCCGACTATTGATACTTTTCATATTTCCCGGCCTTTATCTGTCCATGCCAAACGGGAGCGGAAAACAAATGCGCGAGATCCATTTAACTACAATATCTGAGCAGGCCTCTGTCTCTTATGATAAAATATAGTGTTGAGAAAATGGTATGGTACATACATAGCATGGCTGGGAATCCCTGGGAGGCTGGGGAGTCAGGACCCCCCCCCACCCTTGAATTTTGGGTCTCTCATAGGTTTTCTATAGGGTTTGTATTGCCGTGCCAGTGTTAACCCACCCAGCCCCCCCTGGATCGAGAAGAGATCTCAAGTCATGCTATATACTAGGTATTATAGATAGCTCTGACCTGATAAATAATTTTTTTAAGCTTTCAGGGACTTTACCCTATCTAGTTTTAGGAAATACCAGAACATTTCGAAAGCCTATTGCAATCTGTTTTGGAGATATCCCGGAAAAATATGAGCGACGGGCAGAATCCGACTTCCTCTCCGGACAGAAATATGGTTATATATTGATCAATACAAGTTATTCACGACGCTGAGACCTCTTCTGGCATTAGAGGGGCCTCCATGTGCTACTTGCCTCGTAGGGTGGGTGTTCCCTGACTTGTTCAGTAGCCCGACCTTCAAATACGGAGAACATTTATATTACCCTCGCCAAGCCTATTCGTCTTCCCAGGACATTTCAGATCTGCAATATGTTTATGCAACTGTTCTATGAATTGGTCCAGCCCAAAAAAAAACATATTGGTCCTAAGAATTTCTGCGGCCTGATGTAACGAGTCTCAGTAATCGTGACTCTCTTCTGATCCTTACGGAACGCATCTATTGAGTCGCGTGTATGTGTATACAGGCTAGGGCCGGTGGGGAGTGTGAAATTCTATAGAAAGCGGATCAAAGACGGCTTAAATAGCGTGTTCGTTTTGATATCCAGACCCAGTGTCGGACCTACATTCTGTTGGTAGGTGTACGACCAGAGCGGCATTTATGGCGCGTCCGTCTGCGCGGTTCGGTCCGACCCGAAACGGCGGTGGCCTGTTTTCCAGTGTGCGCCGTTTGGACGGCCGGAGCCCGTTGTGTGACAACATCAGCCCTGTCCAGCACCACTGGCAGGCTGCGTCCGGAACCGGCCGCAGGCCCACCGCAGCCATCCCACGCTGCCTCTCGCGGAACGCAGTATAGGCACCAGTGGTCTCTTACAGCTGACGTATTGGCACCATGAGGAAGGTAGAATCTCTCACAGGGTGCAATTGTAAAACTATAAAATTTGACACTGGGAGGCTGTGTGACTGCAGACACTTTTTTTAAATAATAGCAACATGTCGACCTTTTGAGTAATTTCATATCGCCTGGAGATGCTCTAGCCGACTGTTGAGACTAGTCCAGGTTGAACGAAATGGAGCTGAGCTGAGAGAGAGAGAGGAGAGAGAGCGAGGATTGTTTTATTTACAGACTCGAAGTCCAGTCACTACTGCCTCAACAGCGTCCCCCATTTGCACTCACACACTACGGTGCTTTAATACAGGGCAGTATACCAGGCCTTCTCTGATTATCGATGTGATTAACAAGTCACTATGGAACAAGCTATTCAGAATGAGATTATCGAAGTGGCATATCCTGTTAGCAAAACCCCATACCATTTTCGTGTAACAAGCACAACAATTATCCATTCGTTCACATACAAGCATACTAGACACGCTGCGAATCCTATTGTAACTAAAAAAACATACTGGCAACATTATTAAAGTATTATTATTTACCATCTGTAAATGATTAAACAACGTTGGGATTATGTGCAGGAAATCCTCATACTCTTTTAAAAGATGCTCGAAATCCCAAAGTTAACCTCCTGTTCAGCCACCAATAAACATTCATCTACCAATAACTCCTAAGCACATAGGCGTCAAAATAGGAGGGTGGGTGCATGAGGCCTGGCACTTCACTAAAAAAATCACATTTTCAGCCAGATTGACAATAAGCATACATTTTGTAACCAAACGGTGCTGAAGCCAACAGTGAAGCCAAATCTGGTGAAAGAAAAAGTTTATTGCCAGCAGCAGTTTGAGGAATTACTGGTCCCCTCACTTTGTTGCAATTGGCGAAGCTTATGCCTAAAAATTAATGTTTCACTTAAACTGTCTGTGTCTTAAATCGACTGAGAATTTTGAGACAATTAAAATGGGCTATAAGTCCTGGTATCTATTTTCATTTTCCACCCCACTCAATCTGATGTCTGCTATTCGCACCGCACACCCAAGCTGCTATTCGCCCGGCAATAGCATATATGCTATCTATACATAGCAACAATGTTTTCTGCGGTAAGTGTGGTTTGCAGAAGCTCGCAGTAATATACTGCTGTGTCGAAACCGAGCGCTGTTCAAACTGTGCCGGTTCCCACTCCATGCCCCACAAAACCTATTCCCACACAGGGGTGGGATAGTACAAAGTTCCGAAATGTTATAAGTAGTTTTATAAGCATTATAGCTTGAAGTAATTTTTTCGAATTTACTTGTAATGTCTGTAAAAAAAACAAGCAAATCAATAGTTTTTATATTGGCGAAAGTTTTCGACCAGTAAGATTAAGATTCAATGAACTCCTTAGTAACGCACGTCTTAGAAAACCAGACATCCTTTTGGAGAACACATAAACATATATCATAATCAACTTGAATATAATAGACTTGAATCAATTTGAAGATCATAGTCACAACATCAACAGCGCCTTTGCTATCAAAATTGTCAGTAGGTACTGACAGAGACTTGGCGGACCTAAAAATCGATGAATCAATCAAAATCAGAGACCTTAACCTATGCATGAACACCATGGTGAGCTCCTGACCGTCAGTTTTGCGTCATTAGTCTTCTCTCACCGCCGAACTTGCATTCGTGGTGTTGTTATTTCTAGGGTAAGCCAGGGACACTTAATGGAGGGGATCACTTCTTAGAGACCAAGCGTCAGATGTGTTTTTGGGGACTATTTTGTGAACCTGACTATTGTAGTACTCTGGATTTTGCTTGCGATTGCTGTGCATTTCATAATTTATTGTTCGTATAGTCAGTGGCTGAAGCGAACGGTGTTGACACACGAAATAGGCGGGTGGTCGAAGGTGTATTCTGCGAATGTGGTGATGGCTGAGTCATATTTTTCGTTACACTCTTATGAAATTTAACTCTTCAGACCTGATGATGATCTGTTGATAGAAACCCATTGTCGTATGTTTGTCCACGTTTTGTATGTTCTAAAAATATAGTATCATGTTGATGAGTTGATGAATTGCACTATCTACTATTATCTTCTCCATTGCTTTCTCCTCCTCCTCGGCAGGGCGACGGTAAAATCTCTTCCAGCGGAACGAGGTAGTCAATACTACAGTCAATATAACCATCCGATAATTCTCATGACAAGATGACTGGCGGCAGCAGCAGTAGCAGATGTCTTATGCACGGTGCCAGCGCGGCGGAGGCGCGCTGGTTCGTGAGACCACCAGCTTGCGGCGGGGGCCGGCACTCTATGCCCCCGGGCGGGCGTGCTCGGCTGTAGTCAGTGACCCGTGACGGGTGAACGGGCCCGCTCAGAGCTGGATCTGCGTTAGACGCCGGCTCCAGCCTCCCGCCCGCTGTCAGCCACCTCCAGTCAGTCAGGAACTGTAACGGCTGGTTCGTATACTCATTAGATCGAGAATGGCTTACACACAGGCCCGACGCTGGAGTTGACAAGCTGGGTCACGGCACTTTGGAGGCAGCTGGTGAAAATGTGCACCCTTCAGAGCTTTTGCTCACATTGGAAAATTGGCTGCCGTTTCTTTTAGCCTTGTGCACAGAACTGCAACACCACAAGGGCCACATTATGCTAGACCGGCTGCAGTGTGGGTCTATCGTATGGGTCTATCGTACAGTATCTGGGGGCCATTTTTGGTGCAGAGCCCCTCTGATTTGTTTTAAACCCTTCATATTTTTCTACTGAGGACTGGTGCCATTTTAGCTCCATAATTAGTTGCAAAACTACAAACTGATTCCTCGGTGGGCAATGGTATTGTTTTTTTCCTAAGCAAAAAAGGTTCCTCCTTTTGAATTTTTTAGTGTATTCTTGCACAACAGCTAGCTGTGGAAAAAAGAAAATGAAATAGAAAGAGGTGTAGTGTAGAAACGATGCGTATGAATTTCCATTTAAAAATGTTTTTATGATATCTTAGAGGTATCAATTAAAATGGTTGGCTCGGAATAAATAAGTGGTGGTTGGATGTGCAACTAAATGATTTTTTATGTTATGCTTATCTTAATCATTATAGTTCAGGATTGAACCGATTATAAGCCCTTTCACTAAGAAGAATGCTTTCCATTTTTATTTCTGTTCTCTTCTACAAAGTTGGTAATCTACACGAAACCACTGAATTTATAGTTATCACGTAAATTTACCACTAATCGATCAAGGCCTACACGGTAGCCCCTTAATTTTTAAACGCCTTTATACCATTCCAATGGGTCCTGAACCTACATTTGAGATTTATCTCCCAATGAGACAAAAAAGTTTGAAGCTATTGCCCCATTATTTATTTCGTAAATCTGTTTTCTGTGCATTTCGGGGTTACTATGAACAACATAAAAACATGCAGCCATGTACTTAAAGTGAATTCAATCGTGCAAAGTGAGCCATTTAAATTGGATTAAAAGCCAGTTTGATCCTAGGGCTTCTATGGAAGATTACGCATCCAAGCTCCGATCTAAGGTCAATGATAACTTTGGCTGGCACGTGTATATTTTCCTTCTAATTTTTGGCGTCATTTTTAGTCAAAATATTTTCAAGTGTGTTTTTGCTTTACATAGTGTGAGAGAGAATATTAGTTTTTGTCTTATGATGTTTCAGTTCTCATTATATTGTACTACCGTGTCAAAATATGGCATCACTCTACCTTGATCCTACTGGTTAACAAAAGAGTATAGCGTATGAATTTGCTTACCCGATGTAATTGATTGTGATCAGGACCAATTTTGAGATTTCCAATATTTTTACTATTGTGGTAATTGGGTTTAAGATACCTTTTTTATCCTGATGGCTTAAAATAAGATATATCCCAAAGTTTTACGGCATAAAACGTGGAATAACCCACAGATTCTAAATTTTCAAGCCAATACGGATAGTAACCACAAAGTCTGCAAATAAGAGAAGACCTCGAAGGAATCTAACTAAACTAAAATTGAAAAAAGGAAAAAGTGGAGCTATCCGGATCAGGTATCTATCGAAGAACAGGGAAGAAATCTGAACTCTAGAAGCAAGCAAGACCAGAAATGATGTGTCACCAGTGAAACCAGAGAAGATAATTAGAAATTCTAAGACAAAGCTTATAAAATATGTGCACCTTTCGGTGGCCTGTGATTCCCTTAAATTGATATTTATTTCGTCGCAAGACTTTTCATGTGTAAAAAAATCATTTTTGGAGTGGAGTTCAGTCCAAATTCTGCTGAAGTATACGCCCGGCTTGATTAGCACCACGCAGCGAAGAGAAGAGAAGGGGTACGGCTAACTTCCTCTCAAGGGACGCTGTGGCAATACGCAAACGGCAAGAGTTGGGACGAACGAAATATGGAACTTTTGGTTTTTGGATAAATATTATATCCCTGCAAAAGTCATCTCGAATTTCAAATCTCATGAAGGTGTTTTATTCCCTATAATTTTAAGTAAAATGACACCATCCTTACAAAAGAGGAGCAGTTTAATATAAGCGAAAATATTTTTATTCAAAAGGGCAGCTTTTAAGGCGCTTTCCTAATAGGGACTTCGACGGCGGTCGGCAGCAGTCGCAGAGCGATCATTGACCTGCCTCCGGGAATTTAGACCGGCAGGGAAGAGTTCAGCTCTGGCAGCAATCTGGCAGCTCAATTTGTTGTTGATTAACAATAGAAAATCGGCTAACAGCTAGAACTATTGAAATGGCGGTTAGGAGGAGTATGAAATAATAATTCAATTTGAAATATTATTTGAAAACACATATTACAGTCTATTCACACAAAAAAATAAAACGGAGATGGCCTTCTGACGCAGACCGTCAGCGCCAGAGCTGAACAATGTTTAACTTTTGCTGCGACGCGTTGCAACGTCGTGCAACGCGTTACGTCAGTACGTTTGGTGTCCTAACCAAAAGCGCGGGTCATTGCGGCAGATCGACGGCTTGCGACGTGTTACAACTCCGTGCGTTTCGGTTAGGACACCGTGTTAGCAAGATGTCCTTGCAGTATTCTAGCAAAGTGAATCTGGTAGTGATCGTCGCGGTGATGTTCAACACCTATCCACATCACAATCCAATGTGGCCGATGAGACACTACACAATGAAAGTGAGCGTTCCATGTAAAAAACAAATATTTGAAGAAAACCATCGAAGTGAGTCCGTCGTTAAGTTTTGTGAGTGTGTTAACAATACTTCGATGTAATGTCTCTATGGCCGGGGCAACGCGCAGTTTTTTCCGGTTTAATGAGGGATGCATCTCAATGATAGTGCCCGTTTGTTCGGCCTAAGAGAATGATTCCTGGTGCGCCCTCCTCCAAACCGTACCGCCTCCTATGAACGCGAAGTCTTCTGAAGCTTCTGGAGTGGTTCGTTTTGAGAGGACGTTTTCCGGCCTAAATGACCGCTGGACGGTGGTTTTCCATACGGTACAAGCGTGAGAACTCTGGTCGAGCCGGGAATTAGGCGAGCGCCGACCGACAACTAGTTGGTAGGTTGAGACAGGAATGTCAAACAGGTGTCGAAATCTCCGAGAAACAGACTGTGCCTGGCTCACAAAACTCAAGTAAATCACACCCGCCTGTAGGGTTGATGACCATTGGAGTAGACCAGACTTGCGTTTCCCGGACGGAAGTGATCAGGAAGTGATTCCGCGCCATATTTGGACCGGAACAGATTACTGTTCGCCGTCACCAAACGGCACTGGTCTCCACCTCGCCTCACTATCACAACTGCCGCTGATGCTTCCCGCACTGCCATCTCCGACGCTGATTTCACCTTGCACCACCATATCCGGCGCTGATGTCCTCTCACACCACCATCTCCGACGCTGATTTCCTCTCGCACTACCATATCCGACGCTGATTTCCTCTCACACCACCATCTCCGACGCTGATTTCTTCTCGCACTACCATATCCGACGCTGATTTCCTCTCACACCACCATCTCCGACGCTGATTTCCTCTCGCACTACCATATCTGACGCTGATTTCTTCTCGCACTACCATCTCCGGGGCTAAATTCCTCCCGTACTACCATTTCCGACACTGACTCCCTTTTGCTCTACTACCATCCCTGAGGCTGATTCCCTCCAGTCCAGCACCACCATCCCCGAGGCTATTTCCCTCCCGCAATACCATCCCCGATGTTGTTTCCCTCTCTCGATACCATCGCGACACTGATTCCCTCCCACAACAGCAGCCTCGAAGCTGACTCCTTCCCGCATCACCATCACTGTCACTGGAATCAAAGTTTGCGGGCTTATATCTTGTGTGAGGAAAAGTGCAGTAACAATTTCCAAAGTATCGCTTTAACGGAAGTATTCCTGTCGTTCCTGGCATGGAATGATAATTTGTGTGATTTCAGGTCAGCTGGAAGTCCTCTGTTCCAGTCAGCTCATGGTCTGGGTTATTACAGGTAGCCGTTCAAATTCTAGTTTTCTATTAATCTCGACATTAATATCAGCAGTGTCAGTCTGCACGCTCGCAATAACGACTGTAAGGTGTATAGAGGCACATACTTGGGCTAATCAAGAAAATTACAATAAATTTTATAGATGATTTGAATAAATAAGGCTGCTTGCATCGATGTACGTACATACATACGTAGCCCTTTTTTAACACGCGCATTGACGGGGGTCTGAGCCACCTCGCATTGACGGGGGGGCGGTACCCGCCCCCCTAAGATCTCGAGAACCACGGTAGGTAGCGAAAACGGTAAACGGTGTTGGGCTGCCCATCCACTTCTCCATCGAAAACATTTGACATTTTTGTCGGTCACATTTAAGGTCACGAGGTCAAAACATGCCCGTCATAGGGATAACATGTAAAATTCAGTTTTTCGGGCATTACATCTGACAACTAAAGATAGAGCAAAACGACTTGAACTATATGAATCCTCTTAGAAGCCGAATCGAATGGTTATAATTTGACCTTGCTAGGTCAAATAGAATTTGACCGACCTGAGGTCGGTCAGGTCAAATTATATAAAATGCATATCATTAGACCGCAAAGCCCAGGCGAGTTAATGGCTAAAATAAATGCTCTATCACCATCCGTTACTGAGGTATTCCGTAAAACATTTTTCCCATGTATTTCCAATGGGAGGTCTGCGTCGTCCTGACCTTAGGTCATCGATATAAAAATACCGGAACATTTTTAGAGAACTCGGTGGGGCCATTATGTGATATGAGTTTCATCGGATAAGTTCCCCTGCTCTGACTTATGCTATGTTAAACTTTTTTGAGGTCGGGTCACTTGACCTGTACTGGTGACCTGACCTGAGATGACCTAACCTTAAAATTTTCACAGAAGTTGTAAAAATGATGAGGAAAAGGTTGTAGGCGGCGCTACGCGCCGCCGTTTTTTCTCTCCGAAAACCCGAGGGAGGGGCGGTACCCCCCCCGTCTTGTTAAACAATTAGCCGTTGTTGTTTTATCCCGTTACTCTTTTTACCATCTGGATTGGAAAATTCCGCGTTTATTTGAACGCAAATTCCAGAACCCCCTTGAAGCGCCAATTTAACATTGGGACAGTTACTGGGAATACAAACTAATCGCAATAGAAAATGGTGCAACGCCGAAATTTGTTCTTAGATGAAGCACCGAACATGACGCCTGAAGAGTAGAAGATTCTTTATTGAAATATTTATTGCTATGCAAAGCCAACGCTTGTATTTAATATACAACCAGTTTCTTTGGTGGCTTATATTAAATCTTTCTGTTGGCGCGGACTTCTTGTCCTAATGTTTCCCGGGGGCTTCCTCTCCCGAGTTATTCCTGACGCTGACCCTGACAGGGGTTTTCGGTTTCGTCCACCCGGGGCTTTCCGATGGTTCTTGGTGGAGTCCGGTGGTTGGCTGTGAGTCTGTGGAGGTCGGGGTAGTACCGGCTGACACCGAGTGCAGTCTGCATACTCAATAGAATTTAGCTCCTTTTGGTTTGGTGCCTGTCAGTGGATAATTTATGCAGGGAATAACGACTGGGTTATACAGTGTGATATTCTCGTAATGGGAAGGGATAAGTGTCCGTCGGGTGACATTGTAATTGCGTTCTTGTGTGCTGGACGCGGATGAATATTGGTCGGGTCAGGTCAGGGACCGGCCAAGGTCGCAAGGGCGTTCGGTTGCAATCGCTGCTGAGAAGTGCACGTGTGGCGGTTTTCAGGGCACTTCGGGATGGCGCAGGAGTGATGCTTTAAAGCTGGCAGCAGCGGAGCGGCACGGCGCTCACGCTCGAGGTGTAATAAGTCGGTACGTATTGCTAATTCAAATGATATTAAAATCCATTTAACACTTTTCGCTTAGCCGTATTGCCTGATGACTTGATTGAGTGGCATGTCTGGGTGTGATTTCCATGTTGCAATATCGTATCTTTCGGAGTGCGTTTTTCGTTCATCAATGTTTGCTGTTTCCGCACAGTAACGGTACATACCGTAATATACGCGACCCGTATCGACGCTCGCTTTCCTTTTGGAGCGATGGGCGGCACTAACACTTACAATCTTTTATAAAAGCCATGAACCAAACTCAGAATAGAGGATTTTGGTTTCTTCACATCTTGCAGTTAGCAAGTTTGCTTCGCTTGTTTTCACTAAGTTAAAATAGGATTGGTCATACATAGCCAGGGTTAAATCCGGGGAAAAACAAACAAGTGTTTCCGCCAAAATTGCATTTTTTTTTTTTGCGAATTTGGACCCATTGCTTCCCTCACACTGTCGGCTTAGCTCGGTCACTGCATACAATTATTTGGAATTGCGATATCTTCAGCCTTGGTCAGGACAGCCTTGGTTGGGTTTACTAGGGTTGAAAACGTGTGACAAAAATCACAGGCATAATTTCATCCGGAAATCTGCAGACCTTGAAAAGGAATTTTCTAGAATTAACATCAAAATATATCGCAAAAAGGAAGGTGTCTCTGCAAAGTTTTTGTCCACTCTGTAATTTATACGACAGGCCTTACAGAGAGCAGATGTTGAAGCTAAACTTCCTTTAAAACCCGGGTTCTTTCAGAGGGGACATGCATTCCCCCCACTTTATACGGGTGTGTAGAGTCTCCCCAATTTTCATGAAGGCCCCTGCAGCAGAAGGAGAGGCCTCTGTGACAGCACTCTATGGAAGGCCCTGAGTCAGCCCTAATGGCCCCTCTGACTGTTACTGGAGAACTAAACAGCTTGTGGTCTGTCAGCCTCGAATTTGTATTAAAGCCAAGCGATAAGTGAGTCACAGACCGGATAACCTCTGCGAAAATAACCAACCCTTAGCAAATCCGCAGGGGCGTAACTCTTCAATTTCTGTTTGAGGTTGATGCGTCAGGAGTTGGAGTAGAGGCAGTTCTGGGTGGAGCCAGTGTCGCTGAAGACGGCGGTGGAGGCCGAACGGACCGCCGTCGTGCTGCCAGATGGCTGAGGCGGTGACAGGTGCCGGCTGTGACGTCACAGGTCGTGCCTGCTGCCGTCCACACCAATCACACTGCGGCTGCAACGCTGCTGAGTCTGCCGTCTTTCCGAGTTTGTTTGCCCTTGTTCTCCCTAATCCTAATACAGAGAAAAAAGACAACTGAAAATATTATTTTTCTTGCAAACCACAGTTATGCCAGTTTCTAAAGAACTTACCAAAGGTCAGAAAAATGTATTATTTTTTCTCTACCAAGACCAATGTTTGTCCCAAGATAAAAAGGTTTCCTCAGAAAAAGTAGCTTTTCTAGCAGGAGACAAAATTATTATCCTGAGCGCTGGTAATGAACAGGTTAGGTACCATATCGTGACACCATACTATTTTCAATGATCGCTTGCACCTCGAAGGAATTCATAAGAAGGAAGGAATTCATAGGAAAGGAAGGAATTCATTCAAGGAAGGAATTCATTCACTCGAAGGAATTCATACTCAGCTTTGAAAGTTTTAATATAAATCTTTCTTACAATCAAATTGCGATAAATTGCGATCAAATTGCGATAAACTTGCCATAAATCGTCAAGTTTATCAGAATTTGCCCCAACTGTGTAGATAAAATCAGCCTTTTTCTTGCCTCTAGATCTTACCTAGAGCTCTACCTGGAAACTGATAGATAATGCGGCGCTTTGTCTCTGTCCTTGAACCAACACAGGTTTCAAGAAGCATTGATCAGTTAGATTTGGTTCGTTAGTCTGTCGTACAGGTATTTCCTAAGTTATATATATATATATAGGTATATATAAATTATCCACTTCAAATAGACTCTGGCCGTGAAGACAAGGTATCATCCGATGTTTTCTGATTTCTTAGGGCCAAGGCCATCCGATGTCTTTGACCTATGACGTCACACTTTTATATTTCCTCATAGTGTAAATTTAGAGTACCAAAACCATTGAGGTTGTTGGGTTAGACATAAGAATGTGACTTTAAATTCTGACATGGACCTCTGACCGTGAAATTACCTTCGGCTAGGCTCAACTGTGACATCGTGTCATTAAAAATAAGCGGATACGCGAAAAAGGTGGGTTTGAAAAGGCAGCCTTACTTAAATTTCTATCAGCGACAATGTCTGCATACCTACCTGCAACCTTTCCGTTGAAGACTGCTGAAAACAATTATAACTACTATACCACTTGTAGAGAAACCTAACTGCATATTTCTAAAGCCAATGACGAAACAGCATTTCATATGTTCTGGCAGTACTGGCTGCCCTAATCATGAGTGGCGAATATTTCCCCACATATGGCTCAAAACCGGTTTGTATGAGATCTAATGCAACAACAGTACATCTGAAGACAGCAAATAGCTAGTATAGCTACGGCTGCAAAACAAATATTTCCAAATTTAAATTTTGAAAAACTAAACCAATAGTACCATGCTTTCAAACCGCTCTGAACACCAAGTGAATAATAGAGCAAATGCTGTGGTCATGAGCTGCACACCAACTAAATATACGGATAGGCAGCCTCTTGCGGCATTTATGAATTCAACACAAGGATGAGCTTACGAGAAGGCTCCATCCTAGATTGTTGAACGGCGTAATTTCTACGCTTTGTCAAACGACATTGATATAAATAGCACACACTTCGCCTGGAGCCAATCTCGTATCATACATCCTGTTCAAAGCACAATATACGTTTCGATGTGCTGATCACGATGGTGAAACGGTTTTTTCTGGATGTGATGAATCAGTTCTGAGACTTCAACCACTTCTAACAGGGAGCAATGATTCTCCTGTGGGTC
This sequence comes from Lepas anatifera, assembly GCA_034440635.1. Taxonomy (NCBI): domain Eukaryota; kingdom Metazoa; phylum Arthropoda; class Thecostraca; family Lepadidae; genus Lepas; species Lepas anatifera. The sequence continues at coordinate 204,993 of JAOTON010000204.1, forward strand.
GGGTCAATGGTAGCAACTAAAATAACCGTCTGGCAATTGTTGGATGCGTGCCGAACACATCCCCATGGGCTTGTCTCTGTTCTTGACTCGTTAGTGGTCGTTTTAATGCGCGTGTCAAGCTAAAGCCCTGCAAAAAGCAAGGGAGCGAATCGTCATCAAAATGTTCTTTGGCTAAATTGTGTGCCTGCAAGCGCAAGGCTTAGTGAATGACGAATTATGCGTAGAACACACACTACTTACTCAACACACGCACACGATCACTAAGCATCCGTGATATTCGTGCCATACCGATTGCGCCTTAGCTTTGTGATGAGGTGTTGGAGTCGTGAAGTTGACATGTGGATCTGAGCTCATGCCATTCTGGAAACATAACCATGAGGAAGCGGAAAGCCGTCACAAACAGGGGAATCACCGCTTGCGATTGTGCTCATCAAATATTACTACATGACACCCTAGTCAAGGTGACTGCTAAAGCTTGCTTGAATAACGGCCTGCCTACAAGCTATTATTTAATGACGCCAAAATACACTGTAAAAAAGTTGAGCACCACCATATGCTAAATGCATGCTATAGCTTGCACTTAGCAGCATAAATGGGAGCTAAAGAGCCAGATGGTGCTTGAATGTAACATCCGCAGCCTTATTTTTATAAATTAGCTTCTCTGATTTAATTATGTGCTAGCGTGTTGCAGTTTTTCACCACCTGGTCACCCACAAGGTATGCTTTTCTAGCATCTTTCCGTTGGCCCTGAAAAAAACGCGCGCAAGAGAGTGCGCGCGCGCTGCATTTCCGGCTTGAATAGTCTTAAAGTGCTATGTCTGAGCATCTTAAATGATTTTGGCGGGAACTTTGAGCACGAATTGGTGCTTAATTTACCACGTGCCGCGTCCTAGCGGTCAGTCAAACGCCATCTTTCACCAAGTGCTGGTCTGTCAATAATAGTTATTGCGCGCATGGGCGAAAGCCCGCAAAGACCAAAGTCTGGAGGTAAGTGGACATACTGGATATACATTTATCGAGTTTGATCGCAGATATGAACACAGGTTAATTTTGTCTCGTTGTCTGAAATAGCACAGCCTTAAGGTATCTCGCAGCGAGGAATGCTCTCATCGCCCAATTAAGCTCGCCAATAGGTAATTTGATGGTTTGGGGGGAGGTCAAGGGATCCAAAATTGTGGGAAAATATTGTTTGGGAAGAAAATAAACCAAATCGAATGCTTTGGAGGGATTGTTTATTTTGCCCTTCGGGATCCACCACTTGCAATGATATTATTGGAAGTCTATTTCCTGGTCATGTAGATACGTATTTGCAGAGAGCCTGGAAAGTTAGGCATAGGCGTAGAAATATTATTTATGTCGAGAGGGCAAAAGTCCTCAGCGCTGGTGGCGGCGAACGTGTTTCTACCTACCCATAGGCGTAGGAACCTCCAGAATATTGGGGGGGGGCAGCCAAACTTCAACCTGAAGCTGACAAGAAACTTCCCGTGCCAGGGCTAAAAACTTTCGGATTCGGACTCTTCGTTTTTTTCTATACCGGCTGTTTATAAAAATGTCCGACTTCCTCCCATTTTAGATGAGATCAGGAATTTTTGGGCCCAATATTTGATGGGGCGATGGCCCCTGACCCCTGTTCCTACGCCTATGAACTTATCACAATTTTTTAACGGAAAATGTCCAAAATCGGCTCAAAGTTGGGGGGTGCACTGCGCCCCAGTCCAAAGATTGGGACCAATGCCCCTTGCCCTCGGAACCTGTGCCTATGACGTTGGGGTTGGAACATTTATTTGCCGTACTGTTACTAAATTTCTGCATTAACCCTTTCCTCTGAGATGTCCCTCCTGTATGTACATACCTGACGTTGTTAAATAAGACGCATTTTTTGGCACTTAGCCCGATTTGAAGCCTTAGGGATACACGTTGCCTGACAAAGGGGCTGGTGTTCTGGGAGTAAGTGCTTGAATTTTTCTTGGGTAATTGTGATAAAAATGATCATTATCTGCCAAAAAAATGTATGTTAGAATTGTCTAGGAATTAAAGCTACAAATGACGACAGTTTCGCTTCATGGCATGATCACGACTAAGCACAAACACTAAAAACACAGCACATATTTTTAAAATATTGCACTTCAATTTGATGTTTACGGTGTTCTCGCAATGCAACCCTTCCTCAACAATGAACATATCATTTCACGGGGGAAATTGGGAAGGAGGGGAGGAGTCCAATGTTTGTCTTAAATGTGATGGTAAAAATAGATACAAATAATAGTTATGAGGACTGGAGGCCACGAGCTTCCTGCTTTGTTCATGGTGGGTCTGTGTTGGGGAATTTTCATTGACTCGCTGATTTTAACGTCTGGGCTGTCGCGTGAGTTGCTGAGGAGGTAGATAAAGATCATTTTTATCAAAATCATCATCTCAACCTTGACAGTGCTACTCAGCCATTTAAGTACATTTTCTAGGGAACTTTAATATGATATCCCGTATTTTATCCACCAGCCTTTTCATCCTGCGCATAATCCACGCTATTATTTTGTTTACCAATTGCTTTTACAAACACACAGAACAATCCTAGGCTAAAACGGTGGGGGGTCTAATATTGGCAAAGGGGTTAGATGTTGACCCGTGGGATGACCTAACGCAGGTGCGTCGCCACCGGCAAAAAAGAGCGGGCCAGCCAATTTTTAACTTGATGCTGACAACAACTAAATATAAATTTCGGCTTAAAATGGATGCATTCGCTCTTTAAAGTCTCCTTTTAGTATATCTGGAATTTTTTGGTACGCGGTGGTGCTGCTGAGATGGTTCAATTTAGCACTCTCCGCCTCAGAAGAGCTATTTTTAACCCAAAAATATGGGCGCTTTTCACACTTTTCTAGGCTGCTAAAAAACTAGATGTAGATGTAGATGTATACTAGATATACTGCATGTAGAGGTATCTCCATAAGATATGGCTTTTCAGCCCTCAATTACAAGGACACAGCACACATAGGGAGCACACACTTTCGTAAACCACACAATACTTTACAGAACATGACCGTTGTAAAAAGCAATTTTAAAAGAAATGCGCTAGTTCATTTTAGCCTATCCTCTTTCCCAAACGCCCACCATACATATACTTAGCCTCTCTCTCTCTCATCCCACTGTTCCATGCTTCTACCCCTCTGAAGCGAAAACTATGCTTGGCTTGCTCCGTTCGCACCCTTGGGAGTTCTAGCATATCACGCTAGTATAGCTTGGTGCTAGTTTTTTACAGCTCCCCTCGCTGCTAATTGGAGTAGCATCCTAGAGCTGCTAAAATTTCAGCACTTCAGGTGCTAAATTCGTAATACTAGCACCATTTTAACGAAAAGCAGGGTGGTGCTAAACCTATGAATTAGCACCAAAAACATTTAGCACCCCGAAAATTGGCTTAAAGCTAGCAGTGAAAATCGGTAGTTTTTTGCTGTCTGATTAGCACCTTCTGGATGCTCAACTTTTTTACAGCGTAGACATAACTTCGTGTACTCTCATACTCGATCAGTGACATGTATCCACTTCGAGTTTAAAGGAATACTTTTTCCACTGGAAAGAAGCAATGCATTGCTAAGCGATAGTTTCCATGTGGTTCAGAAAGGACCCTCCATAAATTACGTCACGCAAGGAGAATGGCCGAGAAAGTCACAGAATTATTAATCGTGATACATGGCGTCAAAAGCTGTTATATGGGAAATGTGGCCAGGAAATCACAAAAAACATGCGTTCTATAATTCATGGAGAGCCCCAAAGACGTGTTAAGTTAGGACAGAATCCGGTGGGTGACGACAATCCTGACACCGAAACTGTGTGCAACTGGCCACGCGCTCGGATCCCCCAGCATAACAGTACCTACTCACGAAGAAGTCAGAGTAGAGTTTTGCTAACTTTATCTTTACTAGTGAAAGAAGGATATTGGACAGGCCGGTCACCTGCCCTCAAAAAATGATTATTTGTATTGAATCGCTGCAAATATGAAACGTGGAGATCTTGGGTTCGGTAAATTGTAATACATCGTATTTTCTTAACCCGCGCCCCACCGGGGTCCGGCGCCACCTTCGCCCACCGGGGGCCATCGATGGCCCCCCTCTAACTCCGAAAATATGGGCGTTAGCGCAAATCTGCAAAGTGCAATAGAAAGCTCGCGTGAATTCAGTAAGAAATTACCTCGCATGTTTTAGTGCTCAGGTCAATGGTTTGACCTCCAGAGGTCAAATTAGGTCAAGATCGGCTATTTTCACTCAAATATGCAATGATTAAGCAAACTGGGCATAACTCTTATGCCAATAGAGCTATTGAGACCTGGTAAAGTACATTTGATAGCAAATTGCCAGTACTTTTTCCGCTATGTGGAACGTAAAGACCTCCCGCCAGTGGTTTGACCGCCAGAGGTCACCTCGTGACCTAATATGACCTGAGGTCACGAAAGGTCAAAAAGTGACCTTGCCGTATATCAAATGAAAGCCAGTGACAAGACAAACACGATGGTGTTTATTTCACCGCTCTGGCTCAATTAGGTCAAAAGTTATTGTCAAAATACTGTTTTTGACCTCCGGTGACCTTGGATGACCTTGGAAAAGTCAAAGGGCAAATATGACCCCTGGGATCCGTGAAAGGGTGTCCAAAAACGTTGTTCTGAGCAGTCTGAGTATTTGCAATCATTTTTGTGGCTTTTATATCATGAAATAGCTTTTCCCATGCTTTTCCAATGGGAGAGGTCGCCTCGTGACCTGACCTCAGGGCACGAAATAAAAAATCCCGGATATACACCTTGTAGACCCTGGAGGGGTCATGAAGTGTAGGAAGTTTCAAATCGATCGACTTTGAAATGTAGCTCTTACAGAGCTCTAAAGTGAAGTGAGGTGACCTTGGTTGACCTCGTCTGGTGACCTGACCTTGGGTGACCCGGGGTAAAAAATTTCAGGGATGATGGGAAAATGATGCAGTGAGAGGTAGAGCCCTCAACCGCGGTGCTGCGCCTCGTCGTTTTTCTGCTATCCCGGAAAAACCTTAGGGGGCCATCGATGGCCCCCGGTGGGGCGAGGGTTAATATCACAGTTCATGGGCTATGGGTGTAAGAAATCCCGTCAACTGGGTAAGAGCACATCAACATCAGAGACTGTGGGATAGTTAGAAAAGGCAAATCTTAACGAGTAAAAAGTTGCATAACTGTGGGTACGCTACTAACAAAAGTTATGCACGACGATAAGGGCATTAATAACTTACCATGCGGTCTACTGATCCAGTCAACACGCACCAAACCGCCGGCTCCGTGTCGGCCCGAGTGCTTGCGAGAGTTGCCGGCGCGCGGCGCACATGCTCCCACACCGGTGACGCTCCGCACGCTACTGACGCAGCCGACGGAGGCTGCCCCTGCCGCGGGAGGCTGCTCTGCCGGAGCGGGAAGCTCTGCCCTGCCGCGGGAGGCTGCTCTGCCGGAGCGGGAAGCTCTACCCCTGCCGCGGGAGGCTGCTTTGCCGGAGCGGGAAGCTCTACCCCTGCCGCGGGAGGCTGCTCTGCCGGAGCGGGAAGCTCTACCCCTGCCGCGGGAGGCTGCTCTGCCGGAGCGGGAAGATCTGCCCCTGAGCCCTTGCCGCGGGAGGCTGCTCTGCCGGAGCGGGAAGCTCTACCCCTGCCGCGGGAGGCTGCTTTGCCGGAGCGGGAAGCTCTGCCCCTGAGCCCTTGCCGCGGGAGGCTGCCCTGCAGGAGCGGGAGTGGGAAGGGTGCGGTCCAGGGTCGGCTGAGCAAATAAAAATCACTTGTCCCCTCCCCCTCCACGGAATCCGCCCATGGCTAATATATTATTATGTATGTATATGGCTAATATATTACCCTATAGGGGAAGCACTAGCTGCTGCTGCTGTGAGAGGCTGTCTCTATCAGGAGAAGCACTCTCTGTCAAGAGCGGATCCGTCGATATAGTGGCAGCGAGGGTGCTATATAAATGAACAAATAGTACACCGGCTGCTGATCTTACCTGTGCGGTCAGAATTATAATGAGCTAGTGAAAGGGCTCATTCTCCAGTCGAATGAAAGCTCCTTGGCAATAAGTCACGTCGTCACTTATTGCCTTTGCGAGACATTCGCTCCTCTTGTAAAGAAGACAACTAAGAATCACGCCGACTGCAGTGTTGTGAGGGGTCGCGAAAACGGACATAATTCAATATCCCTGAAACCAGATGACGAATCATTCTGAAACAAAGGCCAGAATATATGTATCTTATGTTCCCGTGCTTATTTTGATACCTCAGCCAATATACGGTCATGTCAGATCAGTAACGTTTTATCTTCTCTGGTACATTCACAGGGTTAACACGCGCCGTGGAGAGGGATCTGGCGTCAACGCGCAGTGGAAGGGGGTCCTAAAGTGCCCTCCCTGTGATATCAGAAAAAAAGAACACTAGTTGAGAGGTGTGTGGGGTTGATGGTAATCTACCTAATGACAACGTTTCATTCACCTAGGTCAATATTTTCAAGGCCAAACGAGGTCGTAAATGTCAAATATGGGCCGTGCTGGAGGTCTATTGGGAAATGCCGTGATTATGAAAAAAGGAAATATACGAAAAAGCGAACGTAGCTTATAGAGTGAAGATCCCACACAGTTTTCTCCGAAATTGTTAGGTCAAGGTCATTCAAGGTTATTGACCTATGGCGTAACAATATGACATGTTCCCAATAATGTGCAATATAACTAGCACTATAGCAGCCTTTAGGCGGGAAATGAGGATATGACGTTGATCTTGACCTGTGACCTAGACATTGACCTTGAGTGGCCAAGAATATGAAGTCATAGTATAACATACATCATACTGAATAATACCATCTGACCAGAATACTGGGGTCAACGACCTTGACCTGGGGCTTTCGACCTTGACCATGTGGGTTGACCTTGACATATAACCCGTTTTTATATGACGTTTTGACGTCAGCACTCGGTCAACAGCGCAAGCGAAATATAGGTCTGGATTTTAAGGCCTATAAGTAAAAAAATATTGACTGATTTTCAAAATTTCTTCTTAAATCGACGCTCTCATAAATTTTCCCACAAATGCCTAGTAATGTTTTCCGGCAGCAAGCAGTTCTTCGGCTACCTTGAAAGAATAGGTGGAGGGCACTCTAGGACCCCTCTAATGCGCGTGTTAAGTGACATAATACTAATTTTTGAGGCTTATCCACACACTAACTACCAGAGTCATATGGTGTCGCCAACTCTTTCCCTGTTGATAGGGTTTCTCGGGAGCCAGCTTGTTCCTCGTTCAAGGAAGCCGCCGGGCCTTGAACCCGAGTCGGCTGCGGATGAGACAGTTTCGCTGGCCACTCCAAACGCAGGGGCGTCGCAATGAAATTTTTACTGGGGGACGGACCCCAGACTGGCAATGACAGAGTGAGGGGGGGTGGAGGGCGGATTCTGAGAATGACTGTACATGAAACACCACTGACGACGAGGCACTTCACCAACACATTGATGTAGATTCACGCAGGTATGAAGAAAATGCGAAAAATTAAGGCCAAATTTGTGTTGGGGTACGTCCCTCCTAATTGATGAGTGGTGAGAATGCCCCCCTCCCAGTTTTCGACACTCATGCTACGGTGTAAATCATCTTTGCTGACTTCTCATACCAAAGGTAGAAAAAACTTGGCTTCAACCCCTGCTCCAGTGGGTCATTCGTCCATCTTTAACCAAGGAAAAGGCAGGGATCGAAACTCATCGATTAGTCTGCCTTCCTGCTTGCCTGACTAACCGAGCCTTGCCGAAGTTCTATTAGATAAGCGGGCCAGTGGTACCAGTTTGGTACCAGTGGTACCAAAATTTGCATCACTTCTCCTCTCACCATGATATGAGCAGCATTATTCCGCAAGTCAGACAGCTGCTATGGAACCGAACAACGACTTGCGAAGACCGTAAGTAAGTGTGAAATGGAATATTAATTACAAGACAATAATGGATGGGTTCAGCATGCCATATCTATATGGCTGGATTCAGTGAATTATCTTATTCAAGTGATATAAAGTTTTCATAGGAAATAAATCGTTCAAGCTGCCGATTCTCACCAGATGCTCCATAGACCTCAGCTTCACGCCGTTACATGCAAACTATTATAGTGGGAGAACTGGTGCATCTGGTGACAGCAATAGCTGAGCAGTGTCGTCACTCCACATGGCGGGCCAGTCAGCTGAATGGGATGCAGGGCGGCTGCATGTTCCACTGGAATAAACAGCTGATTCGGCGCGATGTGACGGCGCAGCTCCGGCCGTTTTCGCACGTCAGGCCCTGTCACGCTTGCTTCTCCGTTCAGTGACCTCGGGCCGACGCCGACTAACAGCAGTCAGCATTGTCTACCGTATGTTAATCAGTGGCCTGCTTCTTCCTCCGATTTGTAACACCTGCACTAAGAAGTGCGAATTCCTCAGGGGTACTACATGCTGCAATGCCAGATTTTTAGTCACCTGAAGAGGAAATTTAGCTGGAACATCTCCGGCGAGTAGGGACTAGTTGTGCATCGTTCTTTAAACATGCATACCTTACTGGCATCAAACCGTATGCGCAGCCAGGGCGGAAAGTGGAGGTATTTCATCCATCGACCCTCGGCCTCCTCCTGAAATGGCCACGCCCCCTCCCCCTCTGAGAGATCGCTTCCCCCAAAAAAGTTTTTACCGCCTCACATGTGCATCGTAGTATGTTCTTGCAATAGACAACACGACATATCCGGCAAGCATGGGTAGGCCCTGCGGTATCATAAGTAGTAACTTAGCAAAAAATTCACCGATCTATACCAAAAGCAATCACACAATGAACTCGAGGAAGCTTTTACCACTAAAAGCTGAGGGTGGTCCATTTTGCAGAGTAGTCTTCTAAGGCTGAAAAGGGCGGTCAATTGTGAATTAGGGGCGCCCAACTACAAAGCAGTGGACGCCCAGAGGTAAATGAGGGCCGTCCACCACGTTAGAGTGAGGCACCCAAGGCTGCGAAAGAACAGACAATGGCAGAGAATGGTGACCTTGACCTGACCTTAGATCACATCATTTTATACGTTTTGACCTAGCATAGTCATATCATACATCATTCGATTCGCCGTAAAGAGAGGAAGTGAGTGGTGACTAACAACTTTTTAACTCAACTCTGTCAGAAGCTAGAGGCCAGAAACACTTCTCAAACCTGTCACCTTCCTTGACCTGTCATGACTCTCTATATTGACCTGAGCCAAAAAGTGGATCATGTAGTTTGTTCATTGATTTTTATGAGCTATCCACAAAGGTTCGCCTTTTTCCCTATCCCGCATAGGAGCCAAGATTCAGGGAAGTGCTTGAATCCACTCCATTCTACCAGGGCGAAGGTGTCTCGGATGCCTACCCGTGCAGGTGTTATTCCGCGCCCCGGTGGGCCTCCGAACCACCTTCGCCCTGGTGGGGGTGTTTAAACACCCCCTCGAACTCTCGAACTCGGCCCCTATGCAGGATAGCGAAAAAATGCTAGCACTGGTGAATAGCTCATACAAATTCATGAAGACATTATATCGGTCACTTTTTGGCTCAGGTCAATATTAAGGTCATTGCAGTCCATAGAAGGTGGCATTTTGAGCTATAGAGTTTTTGGGCTCTAGCATCTAACAGAGTTGAGTTGGAATAATTTTTAGGTACTATTCGCTTACTCTCTTCACGGTAAATCGAATGATTTATAAAATGACCATATTAGATTAAAACACAAAAATGGCCTGCCCTCAGGTCAGGTCAAGGACAGTTTTTAACCTAGCATAGTCAATATGCATATCAATCGACTTGCAATAGCAATCCCAACGCAATGGTATCTTAAAATAAAAAATTAAATTAAAATAAAAAATAATTTTTAAAAAAATAAAAATTTGAAAAAAAAAAATAAAAAAATAAATGTATCATAATTTCATGCAAAATTACTGACCTAAGTCTTAACCCTCGCCCCACCGGGGGCCATCGATGCCCCTAAGGTTTTTCCGTGATAGCAGAAAATCGACGAGTCACAGCGCTGCGGTTGAGGGCTCTACCTCTCACCCATCATTTTTCCACCATCCTTGAATTTTTTGCCCCGGGTCACCCAAGGTCAGGTCACCAGGCGAGGTCAACCAAGGTCACCTCACTTCAACTTTTGAGCTCTGTAAGAGCTACATTTCGAAATCGATCGATTTGAAACTTCCTAAACTTCATGACCCCTCCAGGGTCTACAAGATGTATATCCGCAATTTTTCGATTTCGTCACCTGAGGTCAGGTCACGAGGTGACCTCTCCCATTGAAGAATCATGGGGAAAAGCTGTCTTATGATCTAAAAGTCACAAAAACGATTGCAAATGCTCGGCTTGCTCAGAAAACGTTCTAGGACACCCTTTCACGGATTCCAGGGGCCATATTTGCCCTTTGACCTCCCCGAGGTCCTCTAAGGTCACCAGGGGTCAAAAACAGCATTTTGACAATAACTTTTGACCTAATTAAGCTAGAGCGCTGAATCAAAAACCATCTCGTATGTATCGTCACTGGCTTTCATTCGATATACGGCAAGGTTATTTTCTGACCTTTTGTGACCTCAGGTCATATTAGGTCACGAGGTGACCTCTGGAGGCCAAACCACTGGCCGGAGGTCATTACGTTCCACATAACGGAAAAAGGTCTGGCATTCTCCTATCCAATGTAATTTATCAGATCTCAATAGCTCTAATAGCATAAGAGTTGTGCCCAGTTTGCTTAAGCATTGCATATTTGAGTGAAAATAGCCGACATTGACCTAAATTGACCTCTGGAGGTCAAAACATTGACCTGAGCGCTTAAACATGCAAAATAATTTCTTATTGAATTCACGCGAGCTTTCTAATACACTTTGCAGATTTACGCTAACCCCCATATGTTCGGAGGTAGAGCGGCGGCCATCGATGCCCCCGGTGGGGCGAAGGTGGCGCCGGACCCCGGTGGGGCGCGGGTTAAAACTGCTTAAGTAGCCCCAGATGACCTCTTAGAGGACACAGCTAAAAAAATTGCAGCAGGAAACTGGAAAGGGCCCCAGGATACTACGATCTGGAGAATATAAATGTATTCTCAGCTGTACTTACACAAATAGAGCCCATTTCCTGTTTTCCCCGTGTTTTTCCAATGGAGAAGTCATGATCCGTACCTGTCCCTAGGTCATCGATATGAAAAATCCTGGAATACATGTTATAGCACTCGGTAGACTCATTGTACGGTATAAATTCCAATCCGATAGATTAACCCATTTCTTACTTATGCCACCTTAAACATTTTTGGAGGTGAGGTCACTTGACCTGCGCTGGTGACCTGACCTGAAATTACCCAACTATAAAATGTTGGGGAAAGTTGCAGAATCAGTCAAGGATAAGGTGTGCTGAGTACGGTGGCGCTTCCCGGCGCCGTTTTGTTGTGCCGTCGGAAGAACCCGAAGGGGGTGTTCAAACACCCTCCTCCTCCCCACCGGGGCGAGGGTTAAACATCTTGTCAAACTATTATCATGCTCTTCGGCTCAACACTCCTAATTATATCAACTAAAACACTTTCTCTAACCTGTCACTTTCTTTTGACCTGCCATGACGCCAGCCAAAAGTGGCCAATACCATGTATCCGTCACTTCTTATAGGCCATCTACCACCGCTCGCGTTTTTTTTTGCTATCCTGCATAGGAGCCCAGATTCAGGGGTAGGTGTTCCAAGCTCCGCTCTTTCCCCATCAGGGCAAAGGTGGGTCGGAGGCCCACCGGGAGGGGTGTTAACATGCGCAATGGAGGGAGTCCTAAAAAGCTCCCGCCTTTTTTTCCAAGGTGGCCGAAGAACCATTTACCGGAAAACGCTACTTGTCTACATTTGGGAGAATCTATGAGCACGCGATTGATGAAATAATTGTGAAAAACGTGCAACTTTTTCACTTATATGCCTCTAAAACCAATCCTTTATTTCAAGACTGTCACAATTGCGCGGTCGCACCAATTCGCCTGCACTATGGGCCAAGATGGGGACGTATTAACGTCTTATAATCGAATTATATATGCCAAGGTCACCCTACGTAAAGGTCAAGATTAAAGTCAAAGTCACAGGCTAAGGTCATTCACCCCAGTATTATGGTTAGATGACATTTTTCAGTATAACGTATGTTATGCTATGACTTCATAGCTAAGGCTTCTCAATGTCAAGGTCACAGGTCAAGATCAAAGGTCTTTTTTAGGTTAAACCCTCATTTTCCGCCCGAAGGCTGCTTAAGTGCCAGTTATATTGCATATCATTGAGAATATATAAATTTGTTACGGAATTGGACACTTACCTTGAATGAACTTGTCTTCAAATTTTCGGATAATATTTTGTGGTACGTTTCCTCTATGACCATAGTCCACTTTTGATATATTCCCAGCCTTCTCTGCACAATTACGGTATTTCCCAATAGGCCTCCAGCGCGGCCCAGATTCTCCAGTCCTGGATCTCTAGGACCAGGAGCTCAGTCCTGAATAGCTAATCCCTGGATGGCAAACACACACTCTGAATAGTAGACGAGCCCTCTGGATAACAGCTAGGCGTTACTCTATGCCTTAAGACTATTTTCAGGGATAACATTTCTCTCACACGGCGAAAGCTAACTTTTAAACCTATTTCCGGCAGGGGGCTAATATTGCCCCCTTCAGGTTTTTCGAGAATATCTCCAAAGCGGCTTGCGATAGAACTTTGAAACTTCCTGACTTTTCGTAAAACTAGCACAGGCAGGTCTTCTGAAATTTTTAAGATTATATATTTACCAGAGGCGGAGCTATGGCTGGGTTTTTGGGAGCTTCTATCCACAAACCAAGTATTATCGTATGCGGTGGGTTCTTTGTAAAAGGAAGCCGTCTCTGCTGATCCTGATACCAGTTATATGGTTTTATTATGTTATTTGACATGTGAGATGGTAGTACATTCACAATTGTCACTATTTGTATTCATCAAGGGTGGTTACAGCAGTGAAAAATGGGGGGAATGTAATCAAGAAGGACTAAACGTTAGTAAGTGAGAAGACTATTTCCAGCCGTCCCAGGGCGAATACAATTGGGTATATGAAGATGCAGAATAGTGTATATATTATATATTTTTTTTTTTTTTTTTTTTTTTATTTAAATAGTAATAACCCAATTTTAGATTTCTAGAGGCGTGTCCAGTCACTATAATGTAGAGTAAATCACAAAAATAAAAGCATATGTTTGTTCATTTAGAGCTTTGTACGAGACTAGCATGCTCTGTACCTATGTATTCAGTTTCAGGAACGACTAAGGAAATATTCCGTCCATGGGGAAATCATGGAGGCAAGAGCATACGGAACGTGTTACCAATGGCGGAAAAGTGTCAGTATTTGAGGGGTTAACATTACATTTTCAAAATATATCTTCCCAGCCAGTATCACCGCTGCGACTCAATATCGTCGTATATTGAAAATGTGTTTCCAAACACCCCTACCCCCACGACGAGAGTCCTTGATCCACCTATGCCACCCCCTCTCCCAAAGCTGCCATTGGAGGGTAAAAATTATCAGAAATAAAGTTCAACTAGCCGAGGGACATAATATACTCATGCATACCACTCGCATATTGTTGGTATGTATTTTACCCCACTATTTTACCTTACTGCATCCGCCCCTGATGAGTTTTTGTTTTGTTTTTTTATTTATTTAAGTGTCAAAGATGCCAAGCAGTATATGACGGCTTTTAACACGCGCATTGACGGGGGCGCGTACCCGCCCCTCCCCTCGGTTTTTTCGGAGACAACAGTCAAACGGCGGCGCGTAGCGCCGCCGTACTTGGCATACCTTTTTCCTCATCATTTTTACAACTTCTGTAAAAATTTTAAGGTCAAGTCATCTCAGGTCAGGTCACTAGTACAGGTCAGGTGACTTGACCTCAAAAAAATTTAAGATAGCATAAGTCGGAGCAGGGTGAACTTATCCGATTGAAACTCATATCAAATAACCCGGCCCACCGGGGTCCGGCGCCACCTTCCCCCACCGGGGGCCATCGATGGCCCCCTCTAACTCCGAAAATATGGGCGTTAGCGCAAATCTGCAAGTGCAATAGAAAGCTCGCGTGAATTCAGTAAGAATTACTTCGCATGTTTTAGTGCTCAGGTCAATGGTTTGACCTCCAGAGGTCAAATTAGGTCAAGATCGGCTATTTTCACTCAAATATGAATGATTAAGCAAATGGGCATAACTCTTATGTCATTAGAGCTATTGAGGCCTGGTAACGTACATTTGATAGCAATTGCCAGTACTTTTTCCGCTATGTGGAACGTAAAGACCTCCCGCCAGTGGCTTGACCGCCAGAGGTCACCTCGTGACCTAATATGACCTGAGATTACGAAAGGTCAAAAGTGACTTGCCGTATATCAAATGAAAGCCGTGACAAGACAAACACGATGGTGTTTGTTTCATCGCTCTAGCTCAATTAGGTAAGTTATTGTCAAAATACTGTTTTTGACCTCTGCTGACCTTGGATGACCTTGGAAAAGTCAAAGGGCAAATATGACCCCTGGGATCCGTGAAGGGTGTCCAAAAATGCTGTTCTGAGCAGTCTGAGTATTTGAATCATTTTTGTGGCTTTTATATCATGAAATAGCTTTTCCCCATGCTTTTCCAATGGGAGAGGTCGCCTCGTGACCTGACCTCGGCACGAAATCAAAAATCCCGGATATACACCTTGTAGACCCTGGAGGGGTCATGAGTGTGGAGTTTCAAATCGATCGACTTTGAAATGTAGCTCTTACAGAGCTCTAAAGGTGATGTGAGGTGACCTTGGTTGACCTCGTCTGGTGACCTGACCTTGGGTGACCCGGGTTAAAAATTTCGGGATGATGGGAAAATGATGCAGTGAGAGGTAGAGCCTCAACCGCGGTGCTGCGCCTGTCTTTTTCTGCTATCCCGGAAAACCTTAGGGCATCGATCCCGCGAGGGATAATGGGCCCACCGAGTTCTCTAAAAAATGTTCCGGTATTTTTTATATCGATGACTTAAGGTCAGGTACGAGGCATGACCTCTCCATTGGAAATACATGGGAAAAATAATTTTTACTGTATAACTCAGCAACAGATAGTTATAGAGCGTTTATTTTAGCTGCATTAGACTCGCCTTGGCTTTGCGGTTCTAATGGTATGCATTTTCATATAATTTAACCCTGACCTGACCTCAGGTCAGGTCAAATCCTTAATTTGACCTAGCAAGGTCAAATTATATATCAATTGATTCGGCTTGATGCGAGGATTCATACAGTTCAAGTCGTTTTGCTTGATCTTTACTTGTTCAGATGAAATGACCGAAAAACTTAATTTACATGTTATCCCTATTACAGCATGTTTTGACCTCTCGTGACCTTAAATGTGACCTGACAAAAAAATTGTTTAAATATTTTCGATGGAGAAGTGGATGGGCTACCCAACACTGTTTACCGTTTTTCGCTACCTACCGTGGTTCTCGAGATCTTAGGGGGGTGGCGGGTACCCGCCCCCTCGTCAAAGCGAAGTTGGCTAAGACCCCCGTCAATGCGCGTGTTAATCCGCGTAACAAAAATTTTTAGATTGTAGATATTTCCCCTCATAGTCCTGGTCCTGGAACTGCCATTGAATTTCGAATTTTTGCGTAACTCGAGTAAATGACAATTTTGAGTTAATTATTCGTAAATCCGAACTAGTTTTGTAAAAATCGTACAACAGAGACAAGGGTTATGGACAATCTAGAAAACACAAAATTGTATATTTTGCACGACCTTCTCCTTAAAAAATCAAAAATTTTGAAATTTTCTTTTTTCAAAATAGAGTTTAAGCGTCAGGGAAATCTGTAGCACTTTGAATCTTCAAAATTGGCCGGATAGATTACGAGATCTTAGGGGGGCCGATATTGTCCCCCCTTGCCGGAAATAGGGGTAGCCGGGAGCCTGACAGAAATAGGGTTAAATGGCTTCACTCCTCCACATGCGTTGAACGTCATTTAGCAAACTCGCTTGAAGTTCCTTAACACGCGCATTGACGGGGGCGGGTACCCGCCCCCCTCGGGTTTTTCGGAGATAACTTAAAAACGGTGGCGCTACGCGCCGCCGTACTTGGTATAACTTTTCCCTCATAATTTCTACAGCTTTTTTCCAAATTTTAAGGTGAGGTCATTTCAGGTCAGGTCACCAGTACAGGTCAAGTGATCTGACCTCAAAAAAGTTTAAGATAGCATAAGTCGGAACAGGGTAAACTTATCCGATTGAAACTCATATCACATAATGGCCCCACCGAGTTCTCTAAAAATTATTCCGGTATTTTGATATCGATGACCTAAGGTCAGGTACGAGCTATGACTTCTCCATTGGAAATACATGGGAAAAATGGTTTTAGCTGAATTACTTAGTAATGAATAGAGATAGAGCGTTTATTTTGACTGCATTAGATTTGCATCGTCATTTCGGTTTTAATGATATGCATTTTGCCCAATTTGACCTTGACCTGACCTCAGGTCAGGTCAAATTCTTTATTTGACCTAGCAAGGTCATATCATATATCATTCGATTCGGCTTACTGCGAGAATTCATATAGTTCAAATCGTTTTGCTCTATCTTTATTTGTTCAGATGTAATGGCCGAAAAAACTTAATTTACATGTTATCCCTATTACGGCATGTTTTGACCTCTAGTGACCTTAAATGTGACCTGACAAAAAAATGGTTCGAATTTTCGATGGAGAAGTGGATGGGCTATCTAACACTGTTTACCGTTTTTCGCTACCTAGCGCGGTTTTCCAGATCTTAGTGGGGGTAACCGCCTCCTCCCCCGTCAAGACGAAGGTGGCTCAGAACCTCCTCAGTGCGCGTGTTATACCCCTACCCACATGCGTTTCAAACCATCAGGGGCGTTGCCAAGGGTGAGGGGGCAGGAACAGCCGCCCCCTCTGAGGGCCCGAAGGGCCTCTGAGGACACGGGCCCCGCGAAGCACGAAGCGCGGCTCGCCCGCACCATGCACCATGCTCTGTGGCCAAATTTGAAATTTAATGCCAGACAGGGCCCTCTTAAGCCCTCTTCAGCACTCTATTCTGTAACAAACAGGGCCCTTTTTATCAATCAGGACCCTTTTGGCGCACTCGCCGGGGCTCTTTTTCGGGGCGCTGCCCCCGCCCCTGACCGAAATCCTGGCTACGCCCCTGCAAACTATGATGAAAATATGTATTTTTGCGTTTTAATTACATTATCTGGCCAATTCTATAGTTATCCAGTCAGCAACATCCCCACCCCACCCCCAGAATAACACGCGCCTCGCTGGGGGAGATATTCGCCCCCTTCTGGTTTTTCTCAGATAACACAAACACGAAGAGATGCAGAGCAACGAAACTTACAGTACCCTATTCCTTGTTAATTTTACGCATCTAACCAAATTTTCTAGGCCAGATCATGTAAGGTCAAGGAGCTATCCAAGGTCAAGCGACCCGACCTTAACACGCGCATTGACGGGGCTCTGAGCCACCTTCGCATTGACGGGGGGCGGGTACCCGCCCCCCTAAGATCTCGAGAACCACGGCAGGTAGCGAAAAACGGTAAACGGTGTTGGGCTGTTCATCCACTTCTCCATCGAAAACATTTGAACCATTTTTTTGTCAGGTCACATTTAAGGTCACGAGGGGTCAAAACATGCCGTCATAGGGATAACATGTAAAATTAGTTTTTCGGCCATTACATCTGAACAAGTAAAGATAGAGCAAAACAACTTGAACTGTATGAAACCTCTCAGCAAGCCGAATCGAATGATATATAATTTGGCCTTGCTAGGTCAAATCAAGGATTTGACCTGACCTGAGGTCAGGTCAGGGTCAAATTATATAAAATGCATATCATTAGAACCGCATAGCCCAGGCGAGTCTAATGCAGCTAAAATAAATGCTCTATAACCATCCGTTACTGAGTTATTCCGTAAAAAAACTTTTTCCCATGTATTTCCAATGGAGAGGTCATGCCTCGTACCTGACCTTAGGTCATCGATATCAAAAATACCGGAACATATTTTAGAGAACTCGGTGGGGCCATTATGTGATATGAGTTTCAATCCGATAAGTTCACCCTGCTCCGACTTATGCTATCTTAAACTTTTTTAGGTCGGATCACTTGACCTTTACTGGTGACCTGACCTGGGATGACCTAACCTTAAAATTTTCACAGAAGTTGTAAAGATGATGAGGGAAAATGTATGCCAAGTACGGTGGCGCTACGCGTCGCCGTTTTTCTGCTATCTCCGAAAAACCTGAGGGAGGCAGGTACCCGCCCCCCCCGTCAATGCGCGTGTTAAAACCTAAAATCACCAGTTTGAAGCGGCCCCTATAAGGAACACCTGCCAACCGATCAGTTTGAAACTTTCACAATATGGTAGAGTCATAAGAGTCTACATAGCTGCCATCTCGGAATTTTGATATTGTTGACCTAAGGTGGGGTCAATTTTTTGGTCACCCCATTATAAGTCCATGGTGAAAAATTGAAAGGGCTCGTTTTCAGTAAACAGTGGGTAGATAAAGCTAAGAATCCTCACAAAATGTATTCCTACCACTTATAAATATATTTAAAACATTGTGTTTTTCAAGACAAACCGGCCAAAATTTCGTTATTTGGTGGGCGCGTGGCCCCTTGCCCTCCCCCTCTTCCTCCCTGTGCGTCCGACAGTGCTGCCAGGCACTTCTAAATGTCGTAGAAGGCACAGGCAGATCCAGAGGGCAAGGGGCCCATTCTCCCCGATCGACCCACGGTTCCCCCTGAAATGGTCATTGCTCTAGTACCCTGATTGCGCCCCCTGAAAGGTCGATGGCGCCCCTTGAAAGATCCTTCGTACAGAGGTTTCTTTGGGGTATTTATCCAAGAATTCACTTCTTACAACTGATACCATATGAGGAATGTCGTATTTAATGGCGCAGATCATTCAGTTATTGAAGCCTATGTGTTATCCTGCCGGCAAAACGCATAATAGTATGCCGCACTCATGCGCAATACCGCATCATGGACTACAAGATACAGTATTGCGCATGCGTGTGGCATACTAGTGTGCGTTCTGGACGGCAAAATAAATTAAAAAATAAAGAAAAGGTTTTAAATAACATGGCTTGAAACTCGATGACAAAAAGGTGCAGTTGCTGGCGTGAAGAATTGTAGCAGGTATAAAAAACGGAAAATATTGTTTTGTATGCTACCGTTAGATATATTCATAATTATCATCTTATAGATAAAATATCAATTTTATATTTATCAATACACATCTTAGTAGAATAAAGCAAGACCACTAGCTTGGGCGCTTGTTGGCCAAGATTACTGTTAATTAGTTTGCACCATGGAACCAGAAATTTTATCAAGTTTTCTTCAGCTACATTACTTGATAGTGCTGGGGAAATAGAACGTAATGGGTTCGATGGCTCCATAATGTATCCTGATTGACAGTTTGGTTCACCAGTCTGCAAAGTATAGCAGCAGGCCAGACCAGTTGCACCAGCCATCTAAAATTCTTGCACCGCCAGCCACCAAAAATTCACACCAATCTGCCATATACCAGGGAGAAGAATACACCAATTCCTACCCACATGATGCAATGCTAGGTTACTTCTCTTATTAGTTTGTTGAAGACTTCATAAGGCCCCCTCCTGTGTCTTTATAACCATATACCTAGCCATTATTTGTTTGGTTTTCAGTGTCACCTTCCTCACACCAGTCTCACAAGTTCACACCAGGCTGGTAAAATTTGCACCACTTGCTTCTGTCTCCAAGGGTACTCACACCAACGAGATCTCATCAAAAATGCCATACTTTGCACACTGGCTGGTCCAATTGGTGTTTTGGGCCAAGGAAACTAAGTAAGCTAATGTCCTCATACATAGGGTTCAATGTTGAAAGTGATCAAATTAAATCATTTTTTATATGGAAGGCTTGCTTTAGTGGAATTCAATTTTCTTTTATCAGAATTATGCATTCACTTTGTTTCCAGATCTTATTTTGGAAGATGGTTCTTGATATCTTTCCAAGAGGATATATTTCTGATCAATTTAAGGAATTCTGAACTTAAGTTTGCTCTGCAAGCCTCATAAAGGGCATACATAACATATGTCAACAATATTGTGCTAAGAGGTGCACCTGTGTCCTCCACTAGCCTGGGGCTTTGCTCACACATTTCCTAACTTCCTGCATGAATCAACAACAGATTGCCAATAAAATAGATTGGCAGTGCCTTTTGTACCCACCTACACACAGGTACACACAACTACACCACTAAATTGCACTAAAATATTAAAGGTACTAGAAATTAATGTTTTGAATGTTTAAAACCTGTGTAGGACAAATATATGGACAAAATTTGGATGGAAATAACTTTTTCACTTCTTTGATGTCACATACTTAATAGTTTTCATATCTGTATTATGTTTATCCTTGGTGTTGCTCAGCTTAAAGCTTGTCAGAGTATTAGTGAGGTATTCATTGTTTACATGTGAATGAAGCTTGTGGAAATGTGTGTTATACTTGAATTTCTGTCTTATTTCATAGTTAAAAATGAAGGAACAGTCTACAGATGAGTTGCATCACCATATCTGTAGTTTTATACATTTTTTAAGTTGGATGATGCTCTGTAGTGCCCACATTCAGCCATGCACCCTGTGGGCCCACTATCCCGCTGAGCACTGCCTTTTGATATGGTTTGATACAGTGCTTTTCTGATGGTTGTAACAGGGCGGAGTCTGCTCTTGTCTCATAGGTTTCTCTTATTTGTATCATGCTTCATTTAAACCAGGGAGAATATTGAGCTGGGCTCCACCTGCTGCCCTTTCAAGCCACACATGTGTATTTACGGTAAGCACACAGTAAGTACAAGAAATCAATTACCAGCGGACACCAGTTATCCACTTCCACACAACCAGGAGTACAGGCAACCAGCACCAGCAGGCTGCTGACCGAGGCTCAACAAGCTGCTGACCACTGACACAAGCCACTTACTGAAGCCTGTGTTGGAACCATACAGTGCATTCTCACTCTCAAAATGCCAAGACAGAACACACATGCCACTCACTCGAGGGTGGCCCCGTCGCGGAGCTGCTAAATTGCGATGGGGATGTACCGAGATACGGGTAATAAAACAGTGCTAGCATGACACTAGAAAATACTACATCCTATATAACGTCGAGAACAGGGTGACCAGCCCAAGTCGGCATCATTTATGACACATCAAGTCTGCCGCTCGGCGGCCCCAGCCGGCCCGCCAACGCCCGCGACCGCAAGGAGGGGGGTGGGGGCGCCAGCTCGTCCGCAGCAGCAGCAGCCGAGGGAGCGGCGCCGCGCCCGCCGGCCCCCGCGACGGGACCCACGAGAGGCGACGGGACGCCCCATTAGCGAACGCGGGCCGGCTGACCACCAGAGATGCGAATGGGCCGCTCGCGCAGGGCCCTGCCCCGCTCGGGCACCGCAGTCCGGAACGGCTCGGACCCTCCAGCTTATTGGTCTGCGCTGTTGGATCACGTGGGGCTGCCGTCTATAATTCAAGCCAGTGTTTGGTCTGTTCCCTGATGGTGTCTCCGTCGGTGTCAGTCATCGCCTGCCCCTCGCAGAGGGGCAAGCGCACCTTTGATCCTGTATCCTGTGTTGTATTGTTTTAACCATGGCGATTGGCACGAACATTTTGTTTGGCAATGGCGTGCATAGTGTATAGTTGTGACTTGTGTCATTGGGTTCATTGGGTTAGAGAGGGGGATAATAAACTAACCTCTTAAGTGAGGATAATCGAAATATTGCTGCTGTATTGTTGTCTGCCATCCTCTTGGCTGTGAGACTGCTTTAATGGGACAGCCTCCTTTAAATAGATGTGTGCAATTACATGGATCAACCAGCCATCCTAGTTAGAGTTTTGGGTGAATTTTGCTATTTAAGCATCTTGAACAGTCAGGTTTAACACAGGGATTTCTGCTAAAGTTATACACAAGGCTTGATGAACGGAAATGCATAGTGTCATAGGCAGATCCAGGATTGCCGATCGGGGGGAGGCGCCACTTTTGACCGGCAAAACCTATCAGGTGGGTGCGAAATCCTATCGGTGGGCGCCGATTTTCGCATCCTGGAGGGAGGGGGTGGGAAGCTACATTACAGGGGGCGCCATCGACCTTTCAGGGGGCGCCGTGACCATTTCAGGGGGCGCTGATGGTCGATCGGGGAAGGCACGTACCCCCTTTCCCCTGGATCCGCCTATGCATAGTGATGAGATAGACTCAGGACCTCCTAATCAGAGTGTGCTTTAAATGGTATGCAAAAAGCAAAGATGTGAGGTAAATTGTGCACCATGCCACCTGGGCCACAGCATATTCTTAATTGTCACACAGGTCAAAAGTTTTTTTTGTTCCAGTTTCGTCATAGTATAATATAAGATGTGTGATTGAAAAGATGCAAGAGGCTTAGAAAATGAAATTATGATAATTTTAGATAAGCAGCTCTGGGTCACTTTATCAGCGATATGTCTAAAATTTCAACCACACGATTGATGCTTAAGGTACAGATTAGATATATCCTGAAGCCACTGGCGCCACAGCTTACTTATCGTTAGCCACACAATTCAAGGGTAATCTGGCACCCAGTCTTTGTCTCTGCACACCCTGCTCCCTAGGCTGGCCTGCCACTCACAACCACAAAGAGGGCTACACCTGCACACCTGTGGCACTATGCTGGCCCAGGAGGTGGCACCTATGATTGTGGTCCATATCTGAGCCCGCCGCCGCCTCCACGCCTATGGACGCCCCAGCGACCTAATTGACGAGTAGGGGCCGGTGGGGCAGGCGGAGGTGCGATGGCGTTACCATGACGCTGCCGAGTTCACGTTGAGATGGCTTCAGCTGTGGTATCTGTTGGGTGATGTGGCCCACGGTGTATTCCGTACCCTTTTTGTGGAGGCTCTCTGGAGTTGTATTTGAGAAGGATCTGAGGCGGAAATAATTCGTAAGAAGTATTGGGGACTCAAGACGTTTAAACTCTGTCGTAATTTGTTGTCCAGAACATTTTGGGTTGTAGTCATCGCTTGCTTTATGGCATGAAGTTATGTCTTCATTTTATTTCTCTTGTACATGGTGGAAATGTGGCATGACATTTGTTTTGAGGCTGCTGCTGATGTTCAGGGTACTACTTCTCTGAAACTATACCTGGCACCTACATGTATTCATGGTGTTCTGTTTATTTCAGAATGGAGAGGGACTGTGCCTTTCTCAGGCTCCCCAATGAAGTCATCCTCCAAGTCTTGTGTCACCTTACAACTTCAGATGTCATAGTAATTTCAAGGTTAGAAAGTCTGTCAGAGGTATATATTGGAATGCCCGTTTTGTTTGCATTTTTTGTCTGTTTTCCTTCTCAATCTGGGTAGGTGGATAAGGAGGAAAGGGTTTTTCACTATGTCGTGTTTTTTCTTGGTTAGTCATATGCTCTTAAAGTATGTAACAGGGCGAAATTGATGTGTTTGCTCTTCAAATCTGTTTTTTCTGGGCCTTAACAAGACTCCGACTCTTAGTCATAATATGATCCGACAGATCCGGGACTATCTGGGTGGTACGGCAGAGGAAGGAGGCCAGTGCCAGAAAGGACAGGCTGCTAAATCGAGCCCTGGGGTGGGTGTGAACCCTTGACCCTCCGCAGGACTTACACATTGCCAGGGCTCGAGTTAAAGGCACATGGTACCTGGCTGTGCCACCCAGACACCTCTCCAAACCCGAGGTATCTCCAAACCCTAAGTGTCTCTAAGCCCGAAGTGTCTCCAAACCCGAGGTCCTAACCCAGCCTAACCTAACATACTCGAGTAATTCCGGAGGAAAGAGGTGCGGTGGTGTTTTGGATATCAAGCTGGCTCTCTACGCGGCTAATCCAGGCTCAAGGCCCGGAGGATTCCGTCAGAAAAGGGCAATTTGACTCCCCAGAAACCCTTACGCCATGTCTCGATGGGCTCCAATTTTTGTTCTATTCTGTAGTTACAAACCCTTTCCACGGAATTCGGGAACAGTATAAGAATTGAGATATGACTGCCATTTTGTGTTTGATTTTTCTTTTTTACAGCAACAGGCGCTGTGTCCATTTACAGGTGCTGTCTGGAAAGTATACGCGGCCCGGTCCAAGTTAGTTTGGGACAGGAAGTATGCCTATTCACGTGCGTGTGGCACGGACGCAGTTCGGGCGTAAAATACAATCTCTAAAGCTTAACAGTGCTTCCTTGGAAACTCACAAAACAACTATCTGTTGATTCGGTAATATCGGCCCTGGTCGGTAATATAAACCTTTCGGCTGTTTTGGTCTATTTAAGGTCTGTGTTTTGTCCACCAGGTTAGTCTCGTCCGCTCTTTTATCACTGCCTCTTCTTATGAATATACCCTAAGGAGTGTCAGGGACCTCCTGCAATCTCCTGTTAAACGAGATGTTCTTTTGTTTTACACAAACAAAATGTTGGCACACAAATTTTAATCAATAAGCCTAAACAAATGACTTTACAGCGTGAAGGGTACATTTTTGGATAGTTTGTGATTGTAATTTAGCTGTTATTTCTGTGCCATTTCCGGCAAAATATGTTAGCTGAGGATGGGTGGCTTTAATCTGATTTCGACAATTCCTTAGCTTCGTTGCACCATCATATTGACACTGATCAGTCGTAAACAGCCGACGTGTAAACAGCCGACAGTGTGCTCCGTGTGACGGCTGTGGCACCGGCAGGGTATGCCGGCACCAGGTTCCCCTATATGGCCCCGTGCCGGTTCCTGTATGGCCCTGTGCCAGGCCCTGTGTGGCCCCTGTGCCAGGTTCCCCTGTATGGCCCCTGTGCCAGGGTGCTCCGTGTGACGGCTGTGGTACCGGCAGGGTATGCCGGCACCAGGTTCCCCTCTATGGCCCCTGTGCCAGGTTCCCTGTATGGCCCCTGTGCCAGGTCCCTGGATGGCCCCTGTGCCAGGTTCCCCTGTATGGCCCCTGTGCCAGGGTGCTCCGTGTGACGGCTGTGGCGCCGGCAGGGTATGCCGGCGCCTGCGTGCTCTGCTGCAGGAGCGCTGCCTGTGGAAAGACGTGGACCTGCGCCAGTGCCGGCTGGCGCCGCGCCAGCTCGCGCCTCTGCTGCGCCACCTACACTCGGAGACGCGGCGGCTGTGCCTGAGGGGCCGGGTAGCGCGCGGCCGGCCGCCCTCCTCGCCTCTCTTGACGCAGCGCGCTCTCACTGGTACGTTCCCCCCGGGGTTCGCTCTGGAACGAGATGCGTGGCTTTCGGTGCGACCCACTTGAAGTCCACGTCACGTTCCGGCAATTCTGGAAAATTTGTGATTTATTCCCCCAGAATCCGTTCCAACAGGGAAAGAGTTGGCTCTGCTATAAAGCCTTGATACTTGATGGGTGGTTAATATATCGAGGTATAGATAAAATTAAATTGAGTTTAAATTAAAGACATTGTACATTAGCACGCCGACTATTTGCTTTCGAGAGGAAACACGTTGAGGACTGAGACGATATGTAAGCGGAAACGCTATCATTTTGTGTGATGAGGGTAGTTTTCTACGTATTTCTACAATTTCTACGTCTACTAAAACTAGCTCACGCGATATAAATCACTCCGCTTCCGCTCCTCGAATATCTGACGAATTTAAGTGGCTTGCTTTGAATAGGGCTGAAATGGCGGAAGCAAAAAGGTTTACTTGAAAGATATGGAAAATGCCAGGCAAACCAACTCATACGCCACATTATGCACACGGAATACACCACTTTGTACATTTAGTTCTGCATTTAATCTAAATAAAAATATAACGTGAAGGGGGCAGTGCTCTTCTCCTTTATAGTCGAGCAGCCACAAAAACTTCCAGTTTAGGGTGAGGGGTTGAGAACTTGGCACGCACACAAGTTAAGACCTTTGGTATTCACATGGACTTTATCTCCCATTTGAGCCGCATGCCGACCATTTCGCCAAATTTCCCGATGGCTCATGCCATAAATATGCAGCAAATTCCATATGCTGTGTTCCGCTAATTCAGTCACTCGTCATATCCCACATCAGGTATTCTATCGTCTATGACACGTGCGGCGAAGCCTGGCTCCATCGGATGTGTAACGTTAGTAGTAAGATAGCCCTCGGGCGGTGCCATCTCGAGCTGTCTAGTACTTCAAAGAGGTTGGGATCTAAAAATAGCCATCACTCGAATAAAGGAACGACTACGGAGCTAACCAGGGCAAAAGAACGACGGTCTCTGGAGTCGGATAACACCGAAAGGAAGGCGATAGCTAGAGCTGACCTTCATGAGTAGTATTTAGTAGAGCGCGGTGTGTGAAATCTGGGAGTAAATACCCGTGGCATGTGGAACTTATCTAACTTGGCTTAGCTTATCTAACCAACTTAACCTTTTCGATCCATACCAACTTATCGGGATTCAGGGTTGGCAATGCGGGTAACGAGCAGCCACAGACGGTGTTTAGAGCTCAGTGGGGAATATAAGATGTGACGGTAACCGATTTTTCGGCGCGCGGTATCTCAACCCCGTAATGGTCGCCTTTGGTGCTCAGCATTCTGCGCCTTATTCAAGTGCGGATGGAGCGGCACGCAGGAAAATGCCCGACCAGTCTTGGGGTGCAAGCGCCGGCTACGGCCATGTTCTGTCATTCTTGTAGTTTCCAGCACCGCTGTTCAAAATAATCAACCTAAGACACTTGATACCTGCAACCAGTACGAATGTTTCAGCATGTTGGAATCCAGGCCTGCGTGGTAGTAGCCTTCTCGGCCGTAAATGCGGGCAGTGATCGCCAACCTTTGTTTGATCCAAGAACTATGCTACCGCCGAACTCAGCCGCCAACCTGCCTGTTTTCGCAGCCTTCAACGTTAACCACCGGTGATGAGACCAGTGTTACCCACCAGCGTCCACCAGTGTTGAGACCGTGTTACCCACCAGCGTTACCCACCGTGATGAGACCAGTGTTCCACGGTTACCCACCATGATGAGACCACGTTACCACCAGGTTACCCACCAGTGATGAGACCAGTGTTACCCACCAGTGATGAGACGCGCCCTGTTTCAGAGATCAGCAAGCGGTGCTCTTCGTTAACGGAACTGCGTCTGGAGCGGTGTCGGTTGAACGCGGAACAGGTGAGCTCCGTACTGTCTCGCGGATCGTTTGCTTGGTCTTCTGATGAACACCGCTGCCAATCACTGGAGAATATCTCAGCTAGCTACCTTGTATGAACAGTTTTCTCAGTGTTACGCGATAAACCTATTTATCCGAGGCCGATCACGAAATCAGTCTCGGCAGTGCCATGAAAGCTGACCACAGGATCGGACCGGTAGGCGTCCTGTTGTGAGGTTGTTTGACTAACTCTCTTGCCCGGGTCTGTGACACAGGTGGGCACCTGGCTGTTGCCTGCTACTCTACAGACGCTCAGCCTCAGCGGAAGTGACGTCTACAACCGCAGCGGCCAGACCTCCTTTCTGCACGGCCTGGGAGGTCAGTGTGGCGCGCTGAGCTGTGTCGACCTGTCTTGGTGCGGCTGGGTGGACAGCCACGCGCTGCTGCCCCTCAGTAAGGTAGAGATGCTAGATGAGCTGCGCCTGCGCGGCTGTGTCCGCTTTGGAGACGAGGTGGCCTACAGCAGCATCGCCTGCATGTTCGGCTTCCGGCGGCTGCGGCGGCTGGACGTCCGACTGACTCGCGTCACTGCCTCCGACCTGGCCAGCTTCGGTCAGCTGCCGCAGCTGGCCGAGCTGCTGCTGGAGCGTCCTCGGCCGGCAGCTGGCCAGCTGCTGCGGCACTGCGGCGGCGCACGGCTGCGGCGGCTGACGCTGCGGCGGGCCACACTGCAGCTGGACGCGCTGGAGGAGGCGGCCGCCAGACTGCCGCAGCTGCGCTGGCTGGACCTCTCGGGCTGCGTGGACGCCGACGACCGTCCACTGACGGAGTCGGCGCTGAGGTGCCTGCGCCGCAGTCTGCCACTCTGTCAGCTGCACTACCACGGCGGGCTGGCGCCGGAGCCGGAGCCGGAGTCCGACCGGGACCCGGAGCCGCCCCGCAAACGCCGCAGGACAGAGCGGCGCTGTCGCTCCCAGCAGTGTGCGGACGCCAGCGCCGACAGCTCGGAGTGTGACTCCGATCCTGAGCTGCCGCCAGAGGAGCGGGCGGTGGTGGACTGGGCCAACCAGCCGGGCGTCATAGTCGTGGACCTGTTTGGAGGTCAGGGTGTTGTCGTTAGAGCTAGGGACAGCGACGATGAGGCCGAACCTGCTGTTGAGGCTGTTGGAGCCGGAGATGAAAACGGTGAAGCTGACCCTCCCATTGACGTAAGGGCTCGAGATGGGAATGCTGAGGCCAGTCCTCCCGTTGACGAGAGGGCTCGAGATGGGAACGCTGAGGATGCCGGCGTGAGAGCTAGGGAAAACGATGATGAGGCTGACCCTCCCATTGACGCGAGGGCCCGACTTGGGAACGCTGATGCCGCCGCCGTTATAGCTCGGGAAAACGACGACAGGGCTGAGGGTGTGGGGGTGGAAGATGGGGATGCTGGAGCCGACCCAGTCGGGGAGCGGGGTGGTACTGAGAGGCTGCGGCCAGCACAGTGGGAGGGCTGCCAGTCGCCGGCCGAGTCTGAGGGCAGCCTGCCGTCCCCGGAGCCGCAGGTGGCAGTAGCCGCGCCCCAGCTCGGCCCAGGTGTCGCTGTAGGCGGGAGGGAAGCTGGTATAGGTGGCGATGGTGGCTCTAGACGTGCCGAGAACGAGGTAGGATGTGCTGGGAAGTGTGCGGGCGGCGACTCTGCGTGATCACCGTCGATACTGACTGTGCACCGCACCTAGGTGGTAGAGGCTAGACTGAGACTTGGTCATGTTGATAGCACTAGTGTAATTGAGTTTCAGAGCCCTGTTTGAAGATATCGTGATTCTCTTGCTGAAACCGTCAGACCTGCTGGAAATCCAGTTAATGCGTTCGAACCAGTAACGTATCCTACAGGAAGCGAGGAGGAAAGACCCAGGGTTGTAGTCTCCAGCAAACATGTTATAATCCGGTGCTTACATTTTGTTGTGCATCCTGTCAGACTTGCAAGACTTTTTCTGGATACTTGATTTTGCACCCATCATCACCAAAACTGATGACGCGAATATTCAACTCCGTGCGTTGTTTGGGCATGTAATTGTGCTTTTCAAGCCCACTGACTCTTGCCTCTGTGGGCAGAGTAGGGTTGACGCTCAAGCATGCCCGTAAAACTTAGAGGGGATTGATTCGCTTGACACGCGGGTTCTTTTTCTTTTTGTACGTGCCACTTTTTGCTCGACTTTTAATACTTCAAATCGTGATCTCAGGGGTGTCGGCGCACCTGCAAAAGTGTGCGTTTGTTTGTTGCGAAACTTCACCGTGGCTCGAGTACGTAGTAGAATGGGTGGTCAAACTGTAAGTCTATCTCAAAACAAGGCTATCCGTAACAAGGTTCTGTCCGGGCAGATTAGTGGGAAAATGGTTCATGGAGTATGTCGTTACTCTAACGTGAATGATGCTGTGATAACGTTTCCACAGCATGTATTGGCGGGAGATTCGGCTGCACGATGGTAAAAAGTAGAGCGTTTAATAATTATCTTCCGCTACGGTGGTTGGAAGTGGCCCTTTATTGGTTGTAGATCACTGGTTTAGTTCTGTTTATCATCTTTGTCATAGTCATGTGAACCGTGCTGGGCCTTAAGTTTGTTGAAGAAATGTACTGCGAAATGTTCTATTTTGAATGTATGGTTATTTATCTTATTTTTCCATATTCTAAAGGCCATAGGTTTTTCTATAACATGCAAAGATGCTCTGTTTTGGTTCTGTAGGTCCGCTTGCTGCTGACTTTTATCAATCTAATGCACATGGGCTTGTATTTTCTCTGTTTGTTACCTCGTGCTAAAGTGACACGGTGCACATAGTTTTAGAGCTGTCAGCTTCCCACGTCGTGAATTCCGCTCGCAAGTATTTCTGATACTGTTCGTTGAAACCAGTGGCGGATTCAAGGGGGATAGGGGTTCAGCCCCTCCCTCTGAAATGTCCGAGTGCCTATAGTTAATGCATTGCCGGAGGCTGTTCCGACGAAGCAATGGCGAGGGAAGTTCAAGCCCCCCCAATGAAGTCCTGGATCCGCCACTGGTTCAGGGTATAGTGGATGCGGTCGTGCTACACTTCTCCGTGCAGAACTCTGGCCCGGGTCGGTACTAGTTTGTGCCTATACAATGAAGAGCAGCAAACGACGAGTGTTTTCATCTTTGTTCTGCCGTTATTGGTCTGCCGTTGTCGCTAGTGCACTGGGCAGATGCATAGGCACATCGATTTGAAAAGATGACTAGAAAAGCTTACATTTTGCCGCTTTATTTGCATGCATTGCAACGATTTAAATGCCTGCAACCCCATAAGTCTGAATTGCGACTGCTAGTACGTGTATTTGGGTTTTAGCGAATATCAGCAACCAAAGGCTTTTACGACTGCTATCTAGCCAATGTTTCCGAATGATTTAGTTTGGTAACCTGGTAATACCCTATTTCTGTCAACTGACGGGTTTTACTGTTACCCAAAGTGTGTTAACTGCTCTGTTTATTAGTGGGGACAGCTAAATCGATAACGAGGAATGTATAGCACTTTTTGGCGATACTGCTGCCACAATGTCCAACCTCGGGTGCTGCTTTTTCCCCCGTTCAGATCCAATCGTGAGTTAAACGGCAAAAGCTGCTCAAAGTAGCTCCACTTGGCTGTGATGCTCCCATTCTTCTAGCTTAAACAGTGCCTTCCTAATTGGAAGCCATCAGCTTAAAACATCCGAGATTGTAAGCTCTGTGAGCAAAGACTCTGAATTACAAATTTTCCGAGTACCCTATCACGAAGATTGTCGCTGTACTCTGATCATTAACAGGCAGACCTGATGCTATACCTGCCATCGTTGACATGCTGAGCTGGTAACCTACAAACCTCCCATCATTGACCAGCTGGGCTGCACGGCAGTTTTGGGCTTTCCACTTCTGTTGCTACCAAGACAGACGCATTTGTCTTTATGACGGACGGCAGTCCATGTCACCACTCACCTGTGAGGGTGCACTCTGTTCAGTTTGGCCTGGGTGTGTGCACCATGTCGCGACTACAGTTCAAGGGGGACAAAGGCTGCCTCATCGCTAGAGGCCATTAGTCTTCACGCCTCGGTGGTGTTCGTGATGCTTCTACGGCCTTTTTAACAACAACAAAAATTGGAAGGCAATTGTTTTGGGAATGTAGGTCGAAAGGTCAGAGGTCGACCTTGTTGACCCGCGTTTGCATTGCATTGCTTTGCACCTGCATGCATTGCCATAAACGTTGGGTTTATGTGGTGCTTTGGAAAATAATTTGGGTTGTTCCTGAGATGACTGGTCAAGATTAAAGGGAATAGGATACATTTATAATAGGATTTTAACTGAGATAGCCATGTAATAGAGCATGCCAAAAATCACTGAATCGAAATTGCATTTACCTCAGAACTTCCTCTTCGCATAGAAAAAAGGTAATATTCACCGCCTACCGACGCTCTCCTCCCTCGGTGATCACATGTGTTGAAACTTGGGAACGTGACGTAATGCTCAGGTCCGCTGCGCGAACAAATATTTCTGGTGTGAACATCTTTGAATCCTTTGTTTTAGACGTGCCTTAGGTTATCGTGACTCTAAATGCGTATAACTGTCTGCAATTACTAATTTGAAACGCGAAATATGTTTAAATGCGTCATGAAAAAATAACCGAAATCCCAACGTATCTTTTCGGCTCCTGCTGATTTTATTTAGCTGAACGCGCTTCATTTTGTATTCGTATTTATTTCTGGCGCAAATAATACAGGTTCAATATGGCATAAAGCGTCACCAAATCGTATGCCGATTTGACGTTACGCAGTTTGGAGGTTAATAACCTCTTCCAGAGGTAACTAACTAACTAACCAGAGGAAATTGAAATAAAACAAATTGTTAGGCTTATTGGATATTTTCAGCAGAAATCAAGACATATTCACCATTTCCAATAAAGATTGTCCCCAAAACCACTACAGTTTGGAATTGTATTAAGCTGCCATATCTCCCTTAAGGTCAGAAAATCAGGGATCTTAGGGATACTTATCCCTATCTTGGATTTTTTCTCTAAAAACAAAACACGCAGATTCATGCGCCCAAGCTCAACTCGGATCAAAAACCTTCCGTACTTGACTTCTTACTTTATTGCGAATCAAAACAGAATGCTCCCAGCATGCTCTTCTCAATCATCAATATATAGTGGCTACCACCTTGAGAAGAAAAGGTTGCAAATTCGTTTATGTATGTTGGAAAAGACTCCCAGTTAGCTGTAAATATCACTGTAAACACCCGCCCCGGTGGGCCTCCGAGCCACATTTGCCCCTGGGTTAGGGGTGCGTCGTTAAACCCCCCCTTGCGATCTCTTTGCGAGATAGTGAAAAACACGAAGGCTGGTGAATAGCTCATAAATATTAATGACGAAATTACATCATTCATTTTTTACTCAGGTCAGTATTGAGGTCATGACAAGTCAAAGAAGGTGACAGGTCAAAGAAGAATTTCTGGGCTCTAGGGGCTTAAGAGTTGAGTTAGAATCCATTTTTAGGCACCATTCGTTTCCTTTCGTTACGGTGAATCGAATGGTGTTTAATATGAACATACTAGGTTAATATATAGACTGACCTTACCTAATGTCAACTCAGGGTCACCATCTGACCTAGCATAGTCAATATGCATATCAATCAACTCGCAATAACAATCCAAATGGAATGGTAACAAAATAAAAGCTTAATCGTCAGGTCTTACGAAGTTATTCACCCACGTCTGAAAACCTGCCTTGGTAGTCCCAGATGACCTCTCAGAGGTCACAGGCCCAAAATTGCAACATGAACCTGGAAAGAGGCCTATGATACAACGCTTTGGAGGACATGAAGGCATGTTAATCTGCATCTACGGAAATAGAGCTATGTTTGCCCAGTTACCGTCTTCCCCAGGTGGTCATGGTCCGTATCTGGTCCCAGGTCTTTTTCAAATATTTTCGTACTCCCTTTCCCGGGAACATTTTGTGTTAGCTGATTGTATCATTCATACAGCACACTCACACACTATGCACAGAGCGGAAGTTTTCATTTGCCGGCACTCTTACGGGACAGTGGCACCGCATGCTGCGGGCCATAGGCTGCTCCAGTCTTTCCTAGCCGCAGCGCCCGGCACAGACCGAGCCCTCACATGAGGGCCGCGGGCGGGAGACCGGACCGGTGGATCACTTTTAAAGACCGACCAGGCCCGTGCACCCACAAACAGGAACCCCGGCTGGCACGGCGTTGATTCCACTGCTGCGGCGCGCACTTCCCAGTGCACCGCTATCTCGTGGGTAGGAGGCGGCCGCGGAGAAGGCTGCCACAGGTTAGCCTTGATCCAGGGGCCTTCCACATCAAAACATGGCTCCTTCGTCGGCTGCGCCACGGGGGTCGCGCTATCTGGCCCCAGGTCATATATATGAAAAATCACGGAATATATATATTGTAGTACTCGTTGGCCCATTATTTGGTACAAGTTTCAATTAGATAGATTCACAATTATAGTTATTTTAAAATTTTGGAGGTGACATCACTTGACCTGCACTGGTGACCTGACCTGCAATAACCCAACCTTAAAACTTCGAGAAAAGTTGCAAAATTGAGCAATGTTATGGTGTTTCAAGTACGGCGCCGCTTTGCACCGTCCTTTCTTGTGCCGCCGGAAAAAAACCCGAGGGATGTTCAAACCCCCTCACCGGGGCGAGAGTGAAGGTCCTGACTGCGCCAGATTTTGACATGGTGAACTTGTACTTGTAGACACTGGCCTTACAATCACCCATGACCCGAGGTGAGCGACAAACACATTAAGACGATATTCCAGGATGACAGTGATCTCATTACCTCACCAAACTTTGCGGGCTGAAGGTATTTTCTCTCTACTGCAGCTAACCATCGCTGCAATATTTGTTGCTGAAGCTGTGATCGCTAAATTTGTAAAAGGCGCTACGTGGTCACAATGTGTCGCGGTCATGAAGCGCGTAGACCCAAATAGCAAACAAACTAATCGTATTTCTGTGGTTAGTTTCTACCGTAGCTGGGTTATATTTAACTTATCATGCCTAAATATGTTCTGTTTCACGCCGACGGCTAAGGATCTGACTTCAGTCCGGCCAGAGATGCATGGCTCAGTCGTAGAATACCTGTCTTCTGAGCCACGGGTCCCGGGTCTAAATCCCGGCAGAGCCTCTGAATAAGTGGGTCTGATCCACCAAATCCCTCCCAACAGAGTGAGAGTTGGCGACGCCGTAAACCCTGGCAGTTGGTGCGTCGTTGAGCCACAACAACTGCTATTCTTCAGGTTGTTTATAGACAACCAATAGCGGCAAATACAAATCTAGATTTAGAGACGTGTAGTCCCTACGACATTATTTTCCGTTTAAAACCACTTGGGGACAGGGTTGGCAACAGCTGGCCGAAAGCGGTTTAACGCGCGCATTAACGGGGGTCTAAGCCATCTTCGCTTAGACGGAGGTATCCCCGCCCCTAAGATATCGAGAACCACGCCAAATAACGACAGATGGTAAAACGGTCTTAGATAGCTCTTCCAAATTTCCACTGAAAACATTTATGCCATGTTTTGTCAGGTCCTATTTAGGTCACTAGAGGACAAGGCATGTCATCACCATAGGGATAACATGGAAATGAAGGGTTTTAGTCATTACATCTGAACTAGTAAATATAGAGTAAAACATTTAGGCAGGTGGAATTCTAGCAGCAAGCCGAATCGAATGTTATATAATATGACCGGACAGGCCAAACCTAAGATTTGATCTGACCTGGTTCAAGTCAAAGCCAAATTAAGTCCAACTCCCGTTTCACTGTGGCAGTCTCTCTCTCTCTCTCTCTCTCTCTCTCTCTCTCTCTCTCTCTCTCTCTCTCTCTCTCTCTCTCTCTCTCTCTCTCTCTCTCTCTCTCTCTCTCTCTCTCATTCTTCTTCACCACAATTTCTCATCTCTCTACAATTTTGACATATCCTTGGTCTATCACAACCCATTTAGGAGCTCATTCGTCCACTAATACTCTAACCTGACTTTTTCATGGCCCCATCGATAGTAACTAGTTAACCTAAACCTTCGTTTGGTTCATGATGTGCAAATATACTAAAATTGGGATAGGGCAGCATGCAACTAATGTATAAAAATAGCGGGGAGTGGTGCGGTCAACTAACATAATGAAACTAACCTATTTGTATGTGCTCAATCGGACGAAATTGGTTAATGACCGCACGGGTATGGAAGGGCACTCCTGCCTACCTATTTAAATGGGTAGTGGGCTTTAAAAAATGTATGTAAGTAGAACCACAAACATAAGACAAACACAGTTCCGTTGAATTAAACGCGGTGCCATCATCCATTACCAAGTTATTCAGTAAAAAAAACAATTATCCCATGTATTTCCAATGGAGAGTTCATGGCTCGTACATGACCTGGTGTCATCGATGTCGAAAATTCCGGATTTTGTTGTCTTACCCTAGTTAGGCCTGTTATGGGATGAGTTTCAGGTCAAAGGGTTAAACTTGCTCTTACTTCTACTGTCTTAAACATTTTTAGAGGTGGAGTCACTTAATCTGCAATGGTGACCTGACCTGAACCTCTTGACCTGACCTGAACTTGACTCAAAAATATTTGACAAAACTTGCAAAAATTATAAGAGAAAAGGAGGGCGCCGACCCAAACCTACCTGCCCTGATTGCGGCACACGGCCCTAGGGCCCACCCCGGGGCCGGGAAAAAGCATTACGCGGCCATATTTGAGAGAATTCAACGCTGCGTTGATTGATGAAAGGCTTTTGGAAATAATCGAAAAATGTTTTGATTATAGGCTTTCAAAGTCAGACATCCATTTTGAGATCGCCACAATCGCGCGGTCACACCAGTTTGCTTGCATTGCAGACCGAGTGGTGACATCATAACGCCATATAAACGGGATTGTCAATGACGGGTGAGGAACGTAATTATATCGCCTTCTGGTTGTACTTAAGTTTCTTCCTCGTGTTTTTGTGGGTCTGCTACTTTTTTAGCTTTGATGACTGCGTTTCCACCCAACCAAAACCATGATTGTATTACCTTCCGTGAGTATCCTATCAAATCCTGGACAAAGGGAGGCGAGATCGTGACCCTATC
Organism: Lepas anatifera; assembly: GCA_034440635.1. Taxonomy (NCBI): domain Eukaryota; kingdom Metazoa; phylum Arthropoda; class Thecostraca; family Lepadidae; genus Lepas; species Lepas anatifera. Next base: position 241,187 of record JAOTON010000204.1, read on the forward strand.
AACTCTCTGGAGCCACTGAAGCGTGGTAAGTCGACAGTGTGATAAGGAGGAGGCTGCCCTGTTGATGAGGGCCGACTCTACGACGCGGGCTGTAATTGGGTTTCACCGTGGAAACACCCATTGTTCATTAGAGGGAAGATGGAACCTTGACAAAATTCCAGACTTCAGTGGTATGAGGGGTGTTACTTATGGAAACTAATCTATTTTATATTTCGGTTGAAAATGGCTCACAATCTCAATACTTTGTTTTAGTTTATCGGGGCCTATATGCTACAAAGAAATTGTTCACCCCAAGCGTGTCGTCTCTATTTGGAAGCGCTTCTTGAAAAATGTAACAAACTTTAGTACAATAATTTTGTCCAAGACTCCTTTGCTTCAACTTCATGTCAGCGTCTGATGAAAAGTCTCATATATCTATGTGTTTTGGGCTAAACTGATGAAATTGAAACTGTTAGGTTCATTCATTGTTTTTCAAATGTCATTTATATGTAGCCTAGGCGATACTCTGAGCACGAGCGAATCCAGTGGCTCATTTGGACACCTGATGACGCTTTTTGCGTAGAATGCTGCTTCTCGAGATAAGTCGTTTGCGTCCACTCCCAATCCAGCTTTCTGGATCCGGCGGTGTTTCTGAGTAACTGAAACATGGCGTTTTGCACACTTTATTTATTTATTAATTCAAATCCATCACCAGCAGGCTTAGAAACCACTGATAGGTGAAATCAGGTTAAAACTGCAGTGGGATGTAAAAGATATTGAGCTAGTAAAAACATACAAATAGTCACATAAAACACAAATACACGTATACTTGTGACAGTGACGTAAATTCATGAAAAATTGACCTGTAATTTTATTTTCGGTGTTCTGCGTTCGGTGCTGATGAAAGCAGATATTTTGGCAGTGATCTTTTTGGCCAAGTTTGTGGTAAATGAGTATGCCCATTGTCGTTCTTATTTCAGCACTGCTTCCCCTTAAATTTTTGACATCGTGTTTGCAAAAGCAATTCCAGGACACCGATCAGGGTAGCAATAAGTGCCATTCGTGTATTAGATATAACACCGCTGGCGCCTTATGATTGGGTGCTGGTGGCGGTCGACGCCGAGGTCTGCACCACCTGAGGCCTCGGGTTGTGACCTCCACCACCTGGTGCCCAGCTAAATCCTGCGAGTCCCCCCTCAGGCACATAAAACGCCGCTGGCAGCCAACCGGTGGCACACACTCACTCTGGGCTCTTCACCTTCAGCACCCTGCTCATATTACTGAGAGTCAAGCTATACCATGAAGAAACAGTGCCATCTTTTGGAATTTCTTATCGTCGCCGTTTTCCAATCGTTGGGCAGCGCCGAGTTAGAACACCAGCGCCACCCGTCGGCGGCAGCCTTTTCCAGCAGGGGCGTGAACGTTCATGAGACAATCGTGCGTGACAAATTCTCGAGCAATATCACTGTTCTTCCTTGCGGAAGCTACAGACTTTTGGCGGGAGAGTACCAGATTGAGTCGCCCGGCTTCCCTGGAGACTACCCCAATCGTTCCGACTGCGACTATGACATACGGGGTCGGGTTCACCAGTTGTTTACGTTTGTCTGTGACGTCTTCTCATTGGAGGCGCACCCAAGATGCGCGTGGGACTGGCTCCTGCTCAGTGTGAACGAAAATTGCGGCACCAAATACTGCGGAGACAACGGACCGCCAAGTCTGAATGCAACGCGCCTGCAGATACAGTTCGTCTCCGATTACTCGAAAGTGTTTAATGGGTACCGGTGTCGGATCTCCGTGCCGAGCGTGGTCCCGCTGCCCTGCGGCGATCTGGTGCTGCCCACTGGCCTCTACCGCATCCAATCACCCGGATTTCCAGCCGCCTACCAGCACGGCGTCGACTGTCTCTGGAGGCTCAGCACGCCACCGGAGCGCCATCACGTCTTCAACGTCAACTGCACCACCTTCCACCTGGAGGCCCACCCCACGTGCGAGTTCGACTGGCTGGCTGTCAACGGCTACGACCGGCGGTACTGCGGCCGGGCCTCCGTCTGGGGCAGCTCGCCGGACTCGCTGCGGATTCACTTCCACTCCGACCACTCCGTCAGTGCCGCCGGCTTCATGTGCGAGGTCGCCGTCCTCGAGAACACGTGCTGCGGCCTGACGACCGCCGCTGCTGATTCAGGCAGCAAGGTGACTGCAGGGGCTCCTCTGCCTGCACCCCACCTCTACCCGTGGCTGTCGGCACTGGTTCGAGTCGGAGAGGAACTGTCGTTTTGCGGCGCGTCGGTTCTTTCGGACCGATATCTGGTGACGGCGGCTCACTGCACCCACAACCACCGCGCCGCTGACATACAGGTGAGTCCTTGCCCTCGCCACGCTACATATCACAACTTACAGGCGAGTCCTTGCCCTCATCACGCTACATATCACAACATGCAGGCGAGTCCTTACCCTCGCCACGCTACATATCACAACTTACAGGCGAGTACTTACCCTCGCTACGCTACATATCACAATTTACAGGCGAGTACTTACCCTCGCCACGCTACATATCACAACTTACAGGCGAGTACTTACCCTCGCCACGCTACATATCACATCTTACAGGCGAGTACTTACCCTCGCCACGCTACATATCACAACGTACAGGCGAGTCCTTAACCTCGCCACGCTACATATCACAAAATACAGGCGAGTCCTTGCCCACACCACGCTACATATCACAACATACAAGCGAGTCCTAGCCCTCATCACGCTACATATCACAACATACAGGCCAGTCCTTACCCTCACCACGCCACATATCACAACATACAGGCCAGTCCTTGCCCTCACCACACTACATATCACAACATACAGGCGAGTCCTTGCCCTCATCACGCTACATATCACAACATACAGGCGAGTCCTTACCCTCGCCACGCTACATATCACAACTTACAGGCGAGTACTTACCCTCGCCACGCTACATATCACAACGTACAGGCGAGTCCTTACCTTCGCCACGCTACATATCACAACATACAGGCGAGTCCTTACCCTCGCCACGCTACATATCACAACTTACAGGCGAGTACTTACCCTCGCCACGCTACATGTCGCAACTTACAGGCGAGTCCTTACCCTCGCCATGCTACATATCACAACGTACAGGCGAGTCCTTGCCTTCGCCACGCTACATATCACAACGTAGAGGCGAGTCCTTACCCTCGCCACGCTACATATCACAAAATGCAGGCGAGTCCTTGCCCACACCACGCTACAGACAGACACAACGCGCCCCTCACTCCGCGATAAATAAGCGAGTTCTGTCCTGGACTCTAACCCCTAGCATACAGGTGAGATCTGTCCCGCGCTACATATCACAACATACAGGCGTGTCCTGCTTCTCACTCAGCAACTCTCAGGTGAATCCTGTACAGGGACGCAGTGGTGTAGTAGTGAGCGTGCTTGCTTTCCGAGCTGTCGACCCGGGTTCAAGGCCCGTCGGATTCCCTGAGCAATGAACAATCTTGCTCCCCGGAAACCCTTTCAATAGAGAAAGAGTGAGACACTTTATTACCTTGAGAATTGGTGCGTGGATAAGCCCCCAGAAATATCTTCAAATACTGTCCGACGCCCTGTTACTCCTTTCCGATAACATACAGGTGAGTCTCACCTCTCACTGTGCTATATTCAGGTGAGTCCTGTCCCTCACCCCGTGACATACAAGCAAACGGATGAGTCCTCCCTGTCACTACACCCCACAACATACAGATGACTCCTCCCCGATACTGCAACTGAGGCATACAGGCGTGTCCTCCCCGTCAGTACACCCGAGGCATACAGGCGTGTCCTCCCAAACACTACACTCGAGGCATACAGGTGTGTCCTCCCCGTCACTATACCCGAGGCATACAGGCGTGCCCTCCTCAGACACTATACCCGAGGCTTACAGGCGTGTCCTCCCCGTCACTATACCCGAGGCATACAGGCGTGTCCTCCCAAACACTACACCCGAGGCATACAGGCGTGTCCTCCCGAACACTACACCCGAGGCATACAGGCGTGTCCTCCCAAACACTACACTCGAGGCATATAGGCGTGTCCTCCCGAACACTACAATCGAGGCATACAGGCGTGTCCTCCCGAACACTACAATCGAGGCATACAGGCGTGTCCTCCAAAACACTACACCCGAGGCATACAGGCGTGTCCTCCCCGTCACTACACCCGAGGCATACAGGCGTGTCCTCCCCGTCAGTACACCCGAGGCATACAGGCGTGTCCTCTCGAACACTACACTCGAGGCATATAGGCGTGTCCTCCCGAACACTACAATCGAGGCATACAGGCGTGTCCTCCCGAACACTACAATCGAGGCATACAGGCGTGTCCTCCAAAACACTACACCCGAGGCATACAGGCGTGTCCTCCCCGTCAGTACACCCGAGGCATACAGGCGTGTCCTCCCCGTCACTATACCCGAGGCATACAGGCGTGTCCTCCCAAATACTACACCCGAGGCATACAGGCGTGTCCTCCCGAACACTACACCCGAGGCATACAGGCGTGTCCTCTCGAACACTACACTCGAGGCATATAGGCGTGTCCTCCCAAATACTACACCCGAGGCATACAGGCGTGTCCTCCCGAACACTACACCCGAGGCATACAGGCGTGTCCTCCCAAATACTACACCCGAGGCATACAGGCGTGTCCTCCCGAACACTACACCCGAGGCATACAGGCGTGTCCTCCTCGAACACTACACTCGAGGCATATAGGCGTGTCCTCCCGAACACTACAATCGAGGCATACAGGCGTGTCCTCCCGAACACTACAATCGAGGCATACAGGCGTGTCCTCCAAAACACTACACCCGAGGCATATAGGCGTGTCCTCCCGAACACTACAATCGAGGCATACAGGCGTGTCCTCCCGAACACTACAATCGAGGCATACAGGCGTGTCCTCCAAAACACTACACCCGAGGCATACAGGCGTGTCCTCCCCGTCAGTACACCCGAGGCATACAGGCGTGTCCTCCCCGTCAGTACACCCGAGGCATACAGGCGTGTCCTCTCGAACACTACACTCGAGGCATATAGGCGTGTCCTCCCGAACACTACACTCGAGGCATACAGGCGTGTCCTCCCGAACACTACACTCGAGGCATACAGGCGTGTCCTCCTCGTCACTACACCCGAGGCATACAGGCGAGTCCTCCCCGTCGCTACACTCGAGGCATACAGGCGAGTCCTCCCCGTCACTACACCCGAGGCATACAGGCGAGTCCTCCCCGTCAGTACACCCGAGGCATACAGGCGTGTCCTCCCGAACACTACACCCGAGGCATACAGGCGTGTCCTCTCGAACACTACACTCGAGGCATACAGGCGTGTCCTCCCGAACACTACACTCGAGGCATACAGGCGTGTCCTCCCGAACACTACACTCGAGGCATACAGGCGTGTCCTCCCGAACACTACACTCGAGGCATACAGGCGTGTCCTCCTCGTCACTACACCCGAGGCATACAGGCGAGTCCTCCCCGTCGCTACACTCGAGGCATACAGGCGAGTCCTCCCCGTCACTACACCCGAGGCATACAGGCGAGTCCTCCCCGTCACTACACCCGAGGCATACAGGCGAGTCCTCCCCGTCACTACACCCGAGGCATACAGGTGAGTCCTCCCGAACACTACACTCGAGGCATACAGGCGTGTCCTCCTCGTCACTACACCCGAGGCATACAGGCGTGTCCTCCCCGTCACTACACCCGAGGCATACAGGTGAGTCCTCTTCGTCGCTACACCCGAGGCATACAGGTGAGTCCTCCCCGTCGCTACACCCGAGGCATACAGGCGTGTCCTCCCCGTCACTACACCCGAGGCATACAGGCGTGTCCTCCCCTTCGCTACACCCGAGGCATACAGGTGAGTCCTCCCCGTCACTACACCCGAGGCATACAGGCGTGTCCTCCCGAACACTACACCCGAGGCATACAGGTGAGTCCTCCCCGTCGCTACGCTCGAGGCATACAGATGAGTCCTCCCCGTCACTAAACCCGAGGCATACAGGTGAGTCCTCCCCGTCACTAAACCCGAGGCATACAGGCGTGTCCTCCCCGTCACTACACCCGAGGCATACAGGAAACCCTTAGCACCTAACACCCGCCCCAGTGACCTTTGATTCACCTTCGGAACGGTGAAAAGGGGGTTTCAAACACCCCTTTTCCCTCCTACCTCTCTCGACTGCCATGCGGGATAGGAAAAGGGAAAGTGTGTTAGATAGCGAACGGTGGTAGATAAGAAATGATGAAGAACCTCATCAGCAGCACTTTGGCTAGGGTCAATATTGAGGTCATGGCAGGGCAAAGAATATGGAGGATTGGAGCTGTGTTAATCTGTCACTGAGTTGAGTCAAAGTCAATTTTCAGGCTTCATTCGATTCCTCTCGGTACGGCGAATCGAGTGACAGGTGTAATCCGGCAACACTAGGTCAAAATGTAATAATGACCTGACCTCAGGTCCGGTCAAGGTCACTATCTGAGCGTAACACTGTCAATATGCATATCAATCAACTTACAGTGATAATCAGAACGTATTGGTATCAAAATGAAAGCTCCTTCAAGATTTCCTGCTAAGTTATTGATCCAAGTGGGTTAAGTAGTCTCAGATGACCTCTCAAAGGTTACAGATCCAAACCTGCCACATGACCTTGGGGAGTAAGATACTACGATTTGTTGACTAAGATGTTATTCTCAGCTGTTTCTTGAGAAATATAGCCATTTTCGGCCAATTCACGTTTCCTCGAGCAATATCACTGTTCTTCCTTGCGGAAACCACACGCTCTCCGCGGCAGATTAACAGATTGAGTCGCCCGGCTTCCCTGGAGACTACTCGACTCATTACTGCTGCGACTATCACATACGGGGTCGGGTTCACTAGTCGTTCACGTTTGTCTCTGACACCTTATCATTGGAGGCGTACCCAAGATGCGCGTGGGACTGGCTTTTGCGCATTTCTGCATTTCCAATGGAGAGGTACTTGACCCGTACTTGACCCTAAGTCACCGATGTCGAAAATCGCACTACCACAGCTTGTGGTACTTGCTGATTCTATGTTGAGTTATGGGTTTTATATCAGTATATTAAACCTGTCTTCACTGGTATCACCTGAAACATTTTTGAAGGTGTTGTCACTTGACCTGGCCTGGTGGCCTGGCCTGAGATGACCCAAACTTGAAATTTTGGAAAAGGTTACGGAATCGATCAAGGGTAAGGTGTGTCAAAAGCTGTGGCGCTTTGCGCCGTCGTTTTTGGTACCGTTGAAAAAACCTGAGGGGGCGTATTCAAACACCCCCTCCCCACACTGGGGCGAGGGATAAGCCTGCGACATAGAGACGAGCCCCGTCCCTAACTGCAACCACGGCTGCGAAAACCAGGGAGTCCATCCACCCGGATGCCGACCTGCAGAGATAAGCGTTGTAGTTGCTGTGGCTTTGAAATGCTCACATATGACGGCCACACAGAAGAGGCTAACAGGAGGCTGCATTTTCATCGTAGTGCAAATATTTATATGCGTATGAAGTATTACCATTTTTGTTTATTGCAAGGTATATATTTATATGCGTATAAAATCTTGTCATTTTCTGTTCATTGGAAGGCATAAAAGCAGATGTTTTTGCCCATCCAAAGTTTACACAGCGTTCCACCAGGTATTTCCCTCCCGACGTTTAGGAATTCACACTGATACTTTCCCTCAGCCTATGTGTGACATGCAACTGTGCGTCAGGTACTGTTGCACGTGCACGGTGTCCACGCTGCTGGAAAGCTTCGCCGCAACGTCTCAGACATCTGGGAGTTTCCGGGGTACGCGTCGGTGAAGAGCGGCTACGATGTGGCAATCCTCCTTTTGTCGGAGCGCCTCGACCTCAGCAGCGTCTCCGGGGGCGTCGCCCCCGTCTGCCTCACCGACCACCACCTGAACCCGCTGGGGGCCAACGCCACCGTGGCCGGCTGGGGAAGCAGTTACTCGGGCGGCCCCTCCGTCAGCCGGCTACGGCACACTCAGCTGACCGTCATTGCGGAGAGCGATTGTCAGCAGCGGTTTGGTAACGACATCACCCTGCAGTCGTCCATGCTGTGTGCGTTCAGGGCGGGCACGGGCGCGTGCTCGGGCGACTCTGGTGGTCCCCTGGTGGTGCCGACATCAGGCCGCATGACCCTGGTGGGGGTGGTCTCGTTTGCACGGGGCTGTGGCTCTACACGCTACCCGAGCGTTTATGGCCGGCTCTCCAAGGCACTAGACTGGATCCGTCAGCTCACCTTCGACTCCCAGTATTGCCCGTCCCCCCCAGCAGGAGAACAACTCCAACACCGGCCGCAAGCGCTGAAGCCTACTTCGGGAAGATCAATCTCGATGTATAATTATCCGTGCCCTGGGGTCTTATGGGAATGCAGGCTATTCTTATTTGTGATAATGGATATGTAAACCAAAGGTGCCCCGTTTTCTGGGCGTGATAACCGTATATATGTATTTCAGCGAGTTTTATCACATACTTGATCCGGAGGTTACGGTTAACCTTCTTATGCCTTTAGGCACGGCTGTTAGATATCCCTGTACTGCACGTCGACATGTTGGTCCGGTGTCCTTTCGCGCCGTCTCTGCCGTAGCACTGTACGGCGGGCCGTAGTTTTATAGAAATATCAAACCGCACACTGGAAAATAATGTTTGATTTGCCATGAGGAATCCGAGTCTGGAATTTATTTTATTATCCAGGAATTTTTTGGTCGCGGGGTTTTGCGTAAAGCTCCAATGGTCGACATCCACCTTACCTCTTGGACATTTTCCAGGGTTGATCTCGTAGAAGCCATCACCATCGTGTTTCAGACGAAAGATATTGAGCAGACATCGGTAATGAATCTCTTAATGATATAAGGATGAGATTGGTTTAGAAATAAATATGAGTAGATCGCTGAACAGCTTTTAAAACGAGATTAATCGGGCCAAAGCGGCTTATACAGACAGTTATATCATTCAGAGAGAAAAAGTGATCATCAATTCGCCACTCGGTCAGAACCACATGTCTGCACGACTCAGAGGTCACTCACTTTTGCCTCACCCAATGGGGTCAGTGAGCCAGAGATTGCTCCCATTTTGAGTAAGCCAGCCTTGAGCGACTCACAACTCTGGTCTAAACATCCCTCCTGCTTTATGGGTTGTAGCCAGTTGCCTCCTCTAGTGCTGATACTTAACCTGCTGCCATAATGTAGACTTGGGAGTTGAAACCTGAGAACAGCAAGTGCCGGTCGATTTTATACTTCCAACTTATTTCTTTGATCGTTTTTAGGAATTCCTAACCATGGGCGAAGTCAAAGTCAGAAAAAGTATCCAACCAATACTAAGAGTGCCTCCTCACTATTTACATAGTAACCTAACTCAGCACTTGCGCAATAAAGCCTAATCTCATCCACAACACATCTACTTCCTTCATAAAAATGTCATATTTTCCAAAACATATCTTCGAATGAGACCGTAATTGTCGTGAAAAAATTCGGATGCTTGCCGCCTTGGTAAACATCAATTCATCACACGTGCATCCTTCTAGACAGACTACCCCCAACCGTGCCAACTCGAGCGTAACGTACCCGAAACAAAGACAGATTACGGGCGGCCCTCTATGGAGCAGAGGGTGAAAATGGGCTGAGAACGGCGACAAATTGATGTGATACACCCGGAGATGGAGAGTGATGTTTGGGCCAACAAAATGTGTGATGTACTCTTCCCATTCGTTACCAGTGCGCCCCTGCTCTATCTGCCCACCTGACGTGTTCGCATTCGAGCACGGAACACACATGTCCGCTGTGTGCACAGAATACAGGCTGGGTACCCCTCATTCTAAGCTTTGGGAAGCACGGAAATAGACCTCTCGAGCCTGTTTCAGTATTTGGCCCTACATCTTCAATGTAGGGGCTGAATGTTAATTTTTCGTCCAAAAATGGCAGTGAGGTCTCGCTTTGAAGCAACATGCTTTCGAGCTGTGTTTTTAGTCAAGCTTTAGTCCGAAGAGGAGGGTTTTCGGCGTATTCCGAAATGTCTTGCGTTTGATAGCTGAAATAGATGTAGACAGGGACGGATCCAGGTTAAGGAGCGGGGGATGAAATATCGAGGGATGGGCAGTTTACTTCCTTGGGATGGCTTTTGGTATCATGAAGGGGCTCTATTTCAAGGGTGGTGTCGCCCATCGACACCAATTTTGGCTGTTTGCAATGCTGTTTCAAATATCGCCAATCAAAACAACAATACAAAACTTGTGGGGAAAGGGATAATTTCTCAAGGGGCCGCTAGTCAAATACCAATGTCTCTACCCGAAATATTTTCTAAAATCTACTTCAGGGCAGGACGGCTTTGGCGTATTTTTAGAACCAATATCTGTCCCCAGCTTTGCGTTTTTTTCTTCTTACAAAGATAACTAAGGAATTGTTTCGAAGGAAATACAAATTCACAAGAACATCTAAGATGGGTCGATGTTATTTAGCAGGATTCATCAGTCGACTTTTCAGCGAATGTCGCGGCCGTTAAACACAGAACACGGAGCATTAATATTGGAGCATGGCCACAGCTATGGTGGTGGTGGCAATGTTTACTTCACAGGAGTCGCTGCCGTTGCGGTGTTGGTTTGGTACCTCGGTGAGGGGTCGTATGTTTATTGATACCAGGCGGGAGCCGGACGGAACGAGCGGCCTCATTTGCCTGCTCCACAGCTCATTTCCAGCTGAACAACACAGCGCCGCCACTGTGTTCTACGCTTGAAACCGCGGGTAGAGATCTGGGGGAGGTGATGGGGACAGAGCAAGCCAGAGCCCCTTCAGTACAGGTCTTCCCTAGAGATGAATTACCGCGTCAGTGTCAGTGTCAACCCAACTGGGAACCGCAGCCTGGATGCAGGTAACGGCTATATCTGGTACTTCCAGGAAACACTCATATATAATGAGTACTGTTATCTGTTACTGTACTGTAGGCATCTACATACACTTCCCAAGTGTGAAGTCTTTCCCGTGTGTTGTATGATCTACTTGCATCCACGTTATGTTTTGTTTCCATGGAAATGGTTTCCGCAATGACTTGTCCACAGGGAGGTTCGGAATACAAGATGCTGGATGTTTGTAATAATTCAGCACCGTTTCCTTTGACTTTTTATGAAACAGTATAGCATACTTTGTTTCGCCTAAAAATATGCTTGGTTCCGCCCAAAAGATTTTTTGTAAGCACGTTGGTGACGATTCCCTAATTTTAAGAAGAAGAAGAAAAAGAAAAAAAAAAAAAAAAAAATAATATATATATATATATATATATATATATATATATTGCAGCTCGCTAACTGGAAAAGTGATGTACACTAGTCATTCGTGATATTTCCTCGGTGTCATTATGTGATAAGTAGGATTGCATACTTCGTTTTGTCAGAAAAAATACATGTTTGATGAATGTAACTAAAACTGCAGACGATATTATTTGTTGAGGCGTTTGATGCTGCCTTCTATACATGTATCTTGTATAACGCAATCTTTCATGCGGATTGCGTGCATGCCATTCGTGCGAGCTCGAATTCCCACGGGGCCAGTGTAGAGTTTTTGGAGCTGGTTGTAAGATTGGGCTACATCACAATGGCTGGTGCCTCCTTTTAAACATTAAGTTAGTTAAATTAGATTAATTTTAAAGATAAATGGAAGGAAATGAATGTGGATAAAATAACTCAGCGAAGTATTGTTAAAAGTATAGTGGCCAGCTCGAATGAAATTTTTCGGTGGAGTGTATTATAATATTTAGATTTTCAAGATACAAAATTATTAATAGTATATAGCTTATTTCTGTTGAATAATAGTCATACATATAAAAAACTTTTGTTCATTTTCTTTCAGTTTATATTGTTTCTGCATCCTTATGATAACCTTAATTAGTACGTCACTTATTTACTAGAAACAAATCGCCACCGTAAAACTTTGCGATATTGCCGAATGATCTGCGCCAGTAATGCAATATTCCTCCAATTTGGTATCAGCAATATGAAGTGAACTGATTTCTCCTTTGTGAATGTAAAAGAGCCTTCAGGTACTTGAAGGAGATCTCTTCCTGTTCTTGGAGGGAACTTGCTCTAATGCGAATAAAATGTTGAATTGTTCTAAACTGGACAAGTTAATAGTCATTTTCAAAGAAAAAACAAACAAATATTGCAGATCTAGGTCGAAAAGTGGCTTATTACGCTTGGGGCACTTTGGGGGCTAGGCAAACGCTTCCAAACTTGGTAAAGTTGTTAATGTTGAAGATAGATAAATGGATTTTCTGACGGCGTGGCGCCATCCCAACATGGCGGCTCGTGACTGGGTACCGAACGTAGAAAGTAATGTATACTCAATTCGAGGTCGGGGCTCACACTATGGCCAGGAATAATGATTTTAGCTTCTGTATTATGAGGATTCTGACGAAGGCCTGTGTTTGAATATGTGCCTCCCATTTTGCACATCTAGGACTCGACGAGACAGGCCATTGAGCGTGTTATCGCCTTTTAAGCATGCTCCTCTGCTCAGCACTGTGGAACCTATCAGACTTACATTAAGTTTGAACCTATAGGACAACTACATCCACCAACAAATAAACACGCAGGGGAGGAAAAAATGTCAAAACTGTCGCCAACCAGAATTCATGTGACCAAAACTGTTGCACCAATGATAAGTTGCATGCTGGTACAACACAACATACAAAGCTTGGAAAGTCGGTCGTAGATCTGCCTAAAACTCCAGTTAAGCCAAGTTCCTTAGTATGTTATAGCCACTACGACTGATATTTTGTTATCTTTGTTACATATATGGTTCACTGACATTTGGAAATATGGTTTAAGCACCTTTTTAAGCAGCAACTTTGTGAATTTCAAGCAAATATTTAAAGGAAAATTCAACCACTGGTTTAATGATTCAAGTAAAGGTTCTAAAAATTTTACAGAGTACGAGTAAACCAGGACAGTGACAGCCCATTTTACTTCCTGATGGCCTGTTGAGTTCCTTTTTTCTAAGGGAAGATCACACCTTGGAACAATTCAAAATTTTAGTGCTTCTAGGGGCAATCCATGCTAAAAATAATGGATTTGGCCCATTTCTGCAAAAAAAACTAATAAGACTGATATTTCAATAAAAATAGTTGGTGGGGTTTAAGTATGCATCAACTGCCATGGTTATATGGCGTTGCTAGGACTAATATTTTGTTATATTTTGTTTGAGTAAATTTTCCTCTCTTAGGAATGAAAAGTATCCAAATTATTGTGATATCAAATTGGTCCATGAGCTGGGAATGTTATTTACCTGTTTGATTTGTGCCAATAATGAATATGAATACAAAGAAATATTTTTAGCTAAAAGAGGTTACCATAAGGAACCAAAGCAACATATATAATTTCTGCTCTTTTTCTTAAAATATTGAAACATACTCTGAGCTTAAACACCATCAATAAGCAAGTTATACATACCCATGTACAATCAACAGTACCAATTGTATGTTTAGCATGTGGGTTTTTAAGATGACCAAAAAGACAAAAATGTTCCCTCAGCATGTGAAGCAGGGTTGAGCATAACATAACTTGCCTAAGATTGCGTCATAGAGTGTAAACATGACCAGGGCAGACAGGGTTGATAGGGGTAAATTTCTTCATTTTTTCTGCAAACAGTAAAACCTTGGACAAATGAAATGGTGATCAAGTGGTTTCTTGGCATGTTGCATCACATGGCTTTCTCAGTTCAGATCATAATAAGAAGGTGTCATGTTCCCTTTAAACTGGTCTTGAGGGTTCCCACATTTAAGAACTAATATGGGTCAAAGAGCCCATTATTGGGTAAAGTGGTTATTGGGAATGTTTGTCACAATTTCCCGTGTCGCAACTCTCCAAGACCAGGAGTGTCAAATGCTGCCCAAACAGGTGCAGATCCAGCAGGTTGCTTAGGGTGAAGCCAAGTCCATGCACATGAGAATAGGTCAAGTATACGTGAGTATACTTTCTATAAAATTACTGACTGACGGAGTCAATGGACAGAATGTATATGGTGCAGTCAATAAATTTGCAATCAATTAGAGATACCTTGCAAATGAACAAAAGCAATCAAAATAGTTTTATTGAAAGACAGTTCCCCAATTGAACAATTATAAAACACTAGTTGGCTAGGAACAGGCCATAAGAGGGTTTGGACCCTTTTATTGTTTTGGGGGTCATGGCCGAATCGGCTTGGCAGGTTCTGTGCAGCATGGCAGGTTTTGACAAGAGCTCATTGGGGCAACCTTGGGGAAAATCAACCAGTTTAGGGCAGCTTTTACCCTCTTTGGGGCAGGTAAGGAAACTTTGAATTGCTCTCCCATCCATTTATCTCCCTTCCTTTGACAGCGTGCGAAATATTATACGTAGGTGTACGAAGGCAAACATGCCGCATTCCATTTTGAGCACTTTTAGCAAGTTCCGTCCAACACTGGGACCCAAAGCGGTACTTTTTCAGTCTTCTGCTATTATTGTCATTATGCTAAAACAATTTTCACATGCCGACTTACTCGATGAATCAAATTATAGGCATTTACATATAAACAACATACGGCAAAGAAGGATGTTTCCAAGCCTTCTTGCGAAAATCCGAGAGCTTTTGGTGCCAGACATTTTTTTCAGAAAATACCCACTGACCTTGAAAAATACCCAAGATAAATGACGTAAAGAAATTTAACGAATGCGCTATTATTACCTTATTCTTGGTTATGACAATTATGACTCACGGGTTTCAACCCCTTGTCTTGTCTTGGGTAATTTTTGACAAAGCACTTGGCACCAAAAGCTCTCTGATTTTCGCAGCATCCCCATACCCATTGTTTTCGACAGTGAACAGTGACTTCAATGCTCAGATTTGCTGTCGGCAGGGTCGGGCCCTGCATATCCGGCAAGTCTGGCTGTCGCCGATTCTCACTGTCGCATTCACTGTCAAGGGTCATTGAACTCCGCAGCGCTGCCGTAGAAAAACAGCAAAGGAACGTGACTACTAATTAGACAATTGTGATTCACCTATTTTATTTGCCATTAAGTCTTATCTATTGAACCGTCTATCGTGACATAGGCGGACCCAGGATTTCTGGTCGCGTGGAAAAGGAGGGGTATAAGCTGGGGCGCCACCGGGACCATGAGGATGCCTTTTAATACGGAAAAACCTACTGTGGGGGCGCGGTACCTGCATACTGAATGGATGGGAGTGGGAGGGGCCATTTTAGGTGGCGCCATCAAAATTTCAGGCGGCCCGTGATCATTTCAGATGGAGGCGAGGGTTTATGGGAGTATGGGGGGGTGTCAAGTGCCCCCTTGCCTCCTGGATCTGCCTGTGCATCAGGACATAGGCGGATCCAGGATTTCCGATCGGGGGGGGGGGGCACCTTCACGGGGGGCGCCATCCGGAACAGGAGGCGCCACCTTTGACCGGCAAAACCTATCAGGTATGCGCCAAAAGCTATCGGTGGGCGCCGATTTTCGCATCCTGGGGGGCACCATCGACCTTTCAGGGGGCGCCGTGACCATTCCAGGGGGCGCCGAGGGTCGATCGGGGGGGGGGCACGTACCCCCCTTTGCTCCCTGGATCCGCCTATGTATCGAGGTTTTTAGCAGCGTAAAAACCCGGCTCCCTGGGAGCTTTTTCTTTTCCTGGCGGCTGCTGGAGTTCCGATTTGGCAGACGTTATCTGTCGCACTGAATATTTTCAATAGCCAAGTTCTGTCACAATCCCTGGTTGGCGAGTTGGCGGCATTTCCACCCCTGTAAACACGTTCGTCAACAATGCAAACACGTCCATCAATACGTCTGATAACACGTTTCTCCCCCTCGCCGAGGAAGGGGGCGGGGGTTGAGGAAGGTGTGGAGGCCGGGGCCGCGGTGATGCGCTCTGCTTAGCAGAATACCTCTGCAGATATGGACGGCTGTATCTATAGTCGTCATCAGTGTAAGCTCTTCAGAAGATGCCGGAGAATATTGATGAATCCGACTCAGGTGTCGGCTGTACGAGCCGGCGTGACCGCGAATTCCCGGCTGAGGGCCACGAGCTTGCTCACTCCTCTACCCAGTGTACTGGTAGCCTATGTCTGGCGTACGCACGCCTATGCCTTTGCACTTGGTTCTATAGTTCTGTAGAGGCCCTCCATACCTGCATCAACCATGAAATAATCTCCCATTAGAGCGTCTTATCACTGCGTCAATCGTAGCTGCCTTTCGGCGTGATAGCAATGCTGTTTCGTCAGTATTTGAGCCTAGGAGAGGAAGTATCGTAGTGCATTGGGTCACACGGGCGCTGCTGTCTGGAGAGGGGTTGTCAAATAGTTGAAAGGGTCTGCGGTTGGTAGTGCATGGGTGAGAAACAATGCGCCTGACGTCGACATGGGCTCCATGGACTTACGGGGGGTGACTGCAGAGTCTCTTCCTTGGATCTGCCTCTGGAGAATATGTTAAGTTCTGTCCTCCCTAGTATAAACAGATTTACAGCAATATCGATTGATGAATTTCTTAGCTCCACAAACTGGAATGCCCTTAATGGGTGGAACCAGTGGCGGATCCAGGACTTCATTACGGGGGGATGGCTGGGGAACCTCCCCGCCATTGCCTCGGATCAGCCTCCGCTTGTGTATTTACTATCGGCACTTGGACATTTCGGGGGGGGCTTGAGCCCCTTATCCGCCATTGGGTGAAACCATGCTATAGAATGTATTTCGGCTATAAAACGTATCGGCGTGTTTTTAACGGATTGAGTATTTTGATCTCCTTGAATAACGTTGATATCGTTAGGCAAATGCTGAGCATAACAAGTACGTGACGACAAAGACAGTGTATGTCTTACAGTGTATCCGCGAAATCCGAGGATCCGCGGATTTCCTAGGGAGTCCGTGGATTTCCAAGAATGCTCGTAAATCCGTGGAATTCCGGCCGTTTGTTCTGTGAGTTCGCGGAACACCTGAAACAGAGCCGGGTGTCCGCGGATTCACTAGGGAGTTCGCGAACTACCTGAAACAATGCCGGTGATCCGCGAAATTTTGGTAAAATAACCGTGTGTCTAGGCAAAGCGGAGAAACTCATAACCTCTTCACTATAGGCGCAGGATGCGTTTGGGCGGTAGGGATATTGTCCTTCGAGTGATTATTTCCAATGGGTTGTCGGGCAGGGGTCATAAATGCGCAATAAAGTTAGAAGAGTTAAAAGAGTTCTCTTTTCAGTTTCGGGAGGGGGACTAAAGCCGTTACAGCTGGTGGGCCAGACGTCATTTGCCCATCACTTGATTTGTTGGCAACTCCATAATCGTCTCAAAGCTGGGGAGGCACTGCCCTCAGTCAAAAATTTTGGGGCCGCCGCCCCCTGCCCCTAGTTCCTGCGCCTATGACAGGGGCAGATGCAGCCGAGTGGGTTTGCAGTTGGAATGTAAACACGTAGCGATAAACCGTCGGGTTAATGTCAGGGCTAATTTCTTGGATAAATGTTAACATCTACTCAACCTAAACAATACTTTTTTAAGAGAACCATACAAATTTAAAAAATAGACATTAAAACAGCGCCTTGCAAACGATAGCATGCGTTTAAACACGTTTTTTTTAATTTTTTATTTGCGTTTAAGTTTTATTCGAAACCCCCCTCCCTCCGTTTTCGATCGGTGGTGACGCCTTTGCGAACAGGCAGACATGCCCGGGAGGTCGGGTCATGGTGCCCGCTCAGTCCCGGTCGCACCCTTGTCCTGTGCTGTGGGGTGTGCTGCTCTGTCTGAAGATGTCAGAAGCTCTTTTCAATGAGAGAGTGCAGCAGTGACTTTTTGAATAAAAGAAGCCTGTACCACGTTGTATCTCTCAGCTTGTTGCCAGAAAGATAAAATATTCTAAAAGCTCTTTTCATTAAGTACAGGTTTGGTCCGGTTTGAGATAAATCAGCACCCGCCATGTTAACCCTCACCCCGGTGGGGGTGTTTGAACACCCCCTCGGTTTTTCCGGTGGCACGAAGAAACGGCGGCGTGAAGAGCCACTGTACGTGGCACACCTTACCCTTGATCAATTTTGCAACTTCCCACAAAATCGTGAGTTTGGGTCATCTCAGGTCAGGTCACCAGTGCAGGCCAAGTGAACTCACCTCCAAAAATTTTTAAGATGGCATACGTAAGAAATGGGTGATTCTATCGGGTTGAGACTTATACCACAGGATGGGTCTACCGAATGCTACAAAATATGTTCAGAGATTTTTCATATTGCTGGCATAATGTCAAGTACGGATCATGGCCTCTCCACTGGAAATACATGGAAATAACAGAAATCTGGTTGTATTTGTGTAGATACAGCTGTGAACACCTTCATATTCTCCAAATCGTAGTATCCTGGGCCCCTTTCCAGGTTCATGTTGCAATTTTTGACCTGTGGCCTTCTGAGAGGTCATCTGGGGCTACTTAAGAAGTTTTCAAACTTAGGTCAATAACTTTGCATGAAATGATGATACAGTTTTTATTTTGATACCATTGCGTTAGGATTTCTATTGCGATTCGATTGATGTGCATTTTGACTGAACTAGGTTGAAAAATGACATTGACCTGACCTGAGGTTAGGTCATTTTTTGTTTTGACCTAGTATGTTCATATCATACACCATTCTATTTGCTTTGATGAGAGGATGCGAATGGTGCCCAAAAATTACTCTAACTCAAATCTGTCAGATGTTAGAGCCCGAAAAAATCCACTCAAAATGTCACTTTCTTTGACCTGTCATGACCTCAATATTGACCTGAGTCAAAAAGTGACTAATATATTTTCTTCATGAATATTTATGAGCTATCCACCAGCTTTCGCGTTTTTTTCGCTATCCCACATAGGAGCCGATTTCGAGGGGGAGGGGGGTATTCAACGATCCCGGCCGAGGTGGCTCGGAGGCCCACCGGGGCGTGGGTTAAAGATTAGACTTATTGCCAAACACTTAACACCGAGGGAGACAACCATTAGAAGTTAAGGTCAGGGACAGGGGACAGGGAGGGGCAGCTGCCACCCCCCCCCTCCCCTCACACTTTCGAGATGAACTATACATGTTATGTATTTGGGTAAATTGATCTGGTTGAAAACAGCAACGAAACAAATTTAGTTGCTACTGTTTTATCTTTGCACCTGTCACCGTACGCTTCCATTGGTCTACATTTTTCCTTGTCGATCTGGCCTGGCCCCCCAACTTAAACTTAGTTCCAACGTCCTCGGCCATAAGCGCAGGAGGCGGGGGGCAGGGGGCGGCCGCCTCCTTAGCTTTCAAACTGTGGGGGGGGGTGGTGTTCAGCGCCTCCCAGCCTTCAGCCGATTCCGTGCCTTTTCCGTTAACAAACCAAGTAATATGTCTTAAATTTAGCCCCACCAGCAGTGACTGCTTTTACCCCCTCAACTTAAAAAATGTTTCTCCACCTATGTCCCTGGCTAGGTCACCATGATTCACTTGGCTGGTATAAAAAGGTATATAGGCGGATCCCGGGAGTGGACGGGAGTAGGTGCCCTCTCCGATCGACCATACGTGCCTCCAAAAAATGGTCTGGGCGCCCCCTAAACGTCGCTTCCCACCCCCACCCCTTCCCCTAGGATCCGAAAATCGGCGCCCCGTGATAGGATTTGGCGCTCATCTGATACGTTTTGCCGGCAAAAACTGACGCCCTTCTTGGTCCGAATGCCTCCCCGCAATGTGCCCCCCCTGATGGGCGATTTTGAGCCCGCGTATGGAAGGTAACATAATGTACTACATCAATTATTTCAAAACGGATAGAAGCTACGTGATCCACCCGTTGGGGATAGTGGCTATATTATTATCGTTTTTACCCTCGCCATTATCATGCACATGAAAGCCATAAAAAGCCATACCAGACCACACACTCACACTCCACGAAATCTAAACATTGTTTTGATCTAAAGAAACATTACATTCGACTTGCATTGAAGGCCATACCCAGCTACACCCACATCTGAAGCAACCAAAATTTCGTAGAGTTATTCGAAAGAGGCCGGTTAATAACGATTCCTCTATTTTTCCGCAGATACACGGCCTATTCCCAGGGATTTCGCGGACACCCGGTTCTCGTGTCCGTGATTCCACGGATTCCCTAGTGAATCCGCGAACACCCGGCTCTTGTTTCAGCGATTCCACAGACTCCCTGGACAAACGGTCGGAATTCCACGGATTTCCGAGAGTTGTTGTTTGTCCGCGGAATCACTAGGAGATTCGCGGACTCCCAAGGAAATCCGCGGATCCCCGGATTTCGCGGATACACTGTAACATATGTCGATGGAAAGAGGTCACTAGTCAAAACAGCATTGACTCACTGGAACAGACAGCTTATTAGATGAACGCGTTTTGATGGTTATGTCTTAAGCAGGATCTGAAATATTTAGTGACAATGTGTTTGGGCTGCAACAGGCTTAGAAACGGTAAGTGAGGTCAAAGACGTTAGAATTGTTAGATTACTTTAGCCATTGAATCACCATTTAGCCCAATGTTTCACTTTTATAGCTCCATCAGGTGCTCAAATATGCTTAACGTAATTAGAAACAATTCCAATTCAAATGCAGTTCAAAACTACAGAACAGACATTGGCAAATAGCACATCTAATCCCCACCCACTTCGAATACAGGCTAGATCTAGGTTAGCATTTTTTTAAATCCATAGTAACGACCTCATACCAAAACAGGAAAACGCACTTCTGGTCGAAGGAGGCTGAAAAATATTATGCATAGCAACGTTTTTGTTAATAATGATTTATTCTGAACTTCTGAACTTATTCTGAACACAAGTTTTTAACCTATCTGTTAACATCGCATTAGCATGACACATATCCTTACTCAGTCATGAGAAGGAATCCAGAAAACACATTCTAAGGACAATTTCTGGGACGATACCCATAATAAGTAAGATCCTAAGCTCTCAGATCCTCCTTTCTCTCTCGTTTACACAGTGAAAATTTTTGACGGAGTAAAGCAACTACCTTATCCAAACCACAAATCCCAGCACACAATGTCACCTCTCTGGCTATTAACGCCTCTCAGGTCTAGAAATTGTACACACGAACGATTTCAATCTTTAATTCAGACAAATGGTGGTAATTCGTGAGCGAATCTCCCTGTTCTTTGAGGTGAGTCTCATAAGTCGTTAAAATCCCTCCTCGCTTAGAAGTAATGCTTATTACTCCCAGCTCCGGGAAGGAAATTACAGTAATTGGCTTTGTCTTATAACGCCTGGTGTTTACATGTCTGCCCGAAGGAGGCCATTTTCGGAATTTTGGACGAAATTTGACCAAGACTTCCGAGAGGGTCGGTGCAAAGATTTCCCGAGAAACTCTTCCGTCCCGCCCTGTTCTATCACCGGGATTCGTGCTTCCCTCCCGATCTGTGGCTGACTGCGTTCACATAGGATAGCGAACAAGCCTCAATTCACCCTGAAAAGTCTCTTTTTCTCTTTATAGTCCAGTGTTTGCACCAGCCCTGGTTTGTAGTTTTGCTCTTCTCATGCCTATGCTCAGAGTCATATTTAGCCAACCGTTACCTCTTGACAACAGCTCGAATTTTCCAACATTTGAGTGCATCTGCCGGCGACGGTGGTCTTTCGCTTACACCTGGTGTCAGCTGCCCTCTCGCTTGGCTGCGTCATCCCGCACTCTCTCCCTCTCTCTCTCCTCCATCACTGGCGCGTGCCACGGTGGCGGGCCCACCTCGGTGGTGGTGACAATATCAGCTGAGATACAACCCATGATACTATCGCGACCTGAACCTTCATCTGAGCTCTCTGTGTCCATCGACTGTAGGTATTGGCTTGATGATCACGTTGTTGGCAAAGTTCTGAATGTTGGCCTCCTTGTTACTATTTTGCGCCCTGAAAGAAACTCCAATAGCTTTTGGCAGCCTACTGGGCCTGTGACCACAAATTAGATTTCGCGTCTCCTTTTTCGATCCCAGTCACATGGAGTGGTATTTATTTCAGCCTAGCTGCAGTCCAGATATTGTGCCACACTCTCGTATTGTACTCAAGATAATTTCAGTGGAACAGTGGTCTTGACCATTATTGTCGCACCATCGATGTATGGTGTTGCTTTGACATTGTGACCGGATGAACAAATTAATCTTACGTTGGAAGTTGTGCGTGTTTTGAACGCCACAAATTTCGACCATGAGACCAAAAATTAATTGAAGGCTAGGCACACTGCTGAAATTTTCAGGGTGTGTGGGTCAAGAAATGTGTGTTTACTGTCTTCTGTTACCCCCGCTCAAGTGTGCCTCCATTTTGCATTTCGTATCAGTGCGGGGGCTTGGACCCCGTGCCCTCGTTTTTGGATCCTATAGAATAAAGCAAAAAAACTTGAACGCTGATGTAAAGCCTGTGAGAAATTATTGCAAAGCTATATCATGAACGTTTGGCTCATGTAAATATTGAAGTCATGGAAAATATAAAAGATATGACAGAAAAGTGGCTTTACTATTTGGGATACTTAATCCTTCTTCAGCTCAAATCCAGTTTTTTTCAAGACGACCAGGGATAGGCTCGAAAAGTCAGCAGGGTTTGGAACTAGAAAATTTTTGCTTGTGTACGAGTATGTACTTTGCGAGCCAAATGATCTTTTTATACAAAAATGTGCTTTCATCCTTAAATTCATATAATGCTACTTTAGACTGACTAGCCTGTCTAATAAAAAACGACTGTTCATGCACGTAGGTAGGAGAAAGTAGGCGTATTGTAGCTCCTTAACTAAAATCACTCCCTTAACGCCAGAAAAAAGTACAAGTAACTGTTGTTTTCGTGCATTCTCATCCATTCTGATCTCTGGACCAGATTTTTCCCCAGAGTTCCGAAGTGTTTTTACCAGGAAATGCATTCGTGTCAGCTGCAGAAATAAATTCAGTACTTCATTAAGGTTAAGCAAGCTTATGAGCTTGAAAATAAAAACACTTTGTCGTGGAGCAAAACAATTGTTTTGATTTTAATGCTAGAGTTGTATTCATTTTCTGAGAGAAAAAAACTATAGGTCCTCCTTGGTGACAGATTTTTTAACCGGACCTGTTTTGTTTTGCTCCAAATAGCAATTGCTCCCCTGGAAAATGCGCTCTTTACACAAGAATGTTGAAAAATCATCGTTTTCACTTCCATATGAGTGATATTGTCTTATTATAATTCATTATGGATGCAATAATATCACCTTAAAATATCATGATGATGATGATTGAAGTTTTAGGGCATTGCAGCTGCCAAGGTTCTATGTACCCGTCAGTATTGTGTTACATCATTCTGAGATTGTCCCTATTAGCTTAACCCGCGCCCCACCGGGGGTTCGGCGCCACCTTCGCCCCACCGGGGGCCATCGATGGCCCCCTCTAACTCCGAAAATATTGGCGTTGGCGCAACTCTGGAAAGTGCATTAGAAACCTCGCGTGTATTCAATTAGAAATTAGTTGCATGTTTTAGCGCTCAGGTCAATGGTTTGACCTCCGGAGGTCAAATTAGGTCAAGATTGGCTATTTTCACTCAAATATGTAATGCTTAAGCAAACCGGGCATAACTCTTATACCATTAGAGCTATTGAGATGTGGTAAAGTACATTGGATAGGAAAATGCCAGACCTTTTTCCGCTATGTGGAACGAACGTAATGACCTCCCGCCAGTGGTTTGACCTCCAGAGGTCACTTCGTGACCTAATATGACCTGAGGTCACAAAAGGTCAGAAGGTGTCCTTGCCATATATCAAACGAAAGCCAGTGACGAGACATACATGATGGTGTTTGTTTCAGCGCTCTAGCTTATATAGTTAAAAAGTTATTGTCAAAATACTGTTTTTGACCCCTGGTGACCTTGGATGACCTCGGAGAGATCAAAGGGCACGTATGGCCCCTGGAATCCGTGGAATGGTGTCCAAGAACGCTTTTCTGACGAAGCCGAGCATTTTCAAGGGTTTTGTGACTTTTAGATCATAAGACAGCTTTTCCCATGCTTTTCCAATTGGAGAGGTCACATCGTGACCTGACCTCAGGTCACGAAATAGAAAAATCCCGGATATACATCTTATAGACCCTGGAGGGTTCATGAAGTGTAGGAAGTTTCAAATCGATCGACATCGAAATGCAGCTTATACAGAGCTCTAAAGTTGAAGTGAGGTGACCTTGGTTGACCTCACCTGGTGACCTGACCTTGGGTGACCCGGGGAAAAAAATTCAGGGATGGTGGGAAAATGATGCAGTGAGAGGTAAAGCTCTCACCCGCGATGCTGCGCCTCGTCGTTTTTCTGCTATCCCGGAAAAACCTTAGGGTGGGGGCCATCGATGGCCCGGTGGGGCGAGGGTTAAGTGGCATATACAGAGGGTGTGATATCTAAGAATCTCTGATGGGGGTATATACTGCGCCAAAATTTACTTCTCTCAGGTATAATAAAACTTTCCCGATGTCTATGGACGTGTCATTACCTAGGACCTGTCCCAGCGGGACCGGTGGAAAGAATCGTCGCTGACATCGTTTCAGCTGATCGCAGCTGTCACAAATAAAACATGCTGCACAGTGAGGCGGCTGCCACATTGAGGACACGTGCTGGGGGCAGTGTTTAAATAATGGGCGTGTGTCGCATAGCAGTGGCTGATGCGAAGCCTAGTGAGGCTCACCTACTCCGTTCTGCTTCGCCTGCTGCTCGGCTCCCAGGGTTTAATTAATGGCTGCAAACGTTTCAAAAAGCAATCTGGTTCTGCAGTCTATCTTGCCTGTCACTCATCATCGACTTTAAAATACCATGTAGGCACTACAGACGAAAATGGAGGAAGTTAGCTTCGCTCCATTTGCATAAATGGCTGTTTATTTCCGCTCCGCCATTCACTTGACATGGTATGTGGGTGGGCCTCAATTCAATCTGGATGGGTCCGTCCCTGGGCGCAATACACCTTGGCAAATGTGCCCTTTGCATAGTTTCGCTTAAATCGTAGCTCAATCTTGAATTATGCAGTGCCAGCAAAGGTTTATAAGTAGCAAGCAAATGATCCAGGCTTGTAATATTGTCAGTGAGCAGCCACATCAACTAGAAGACATTCGTCTAGCGAGTGATTTCGCTGTGGGGGGGGGGCAGTACACCCGTTTTCCCCTATACATAGTTTTAGACATACCTTCATAATAGGATGTGAGCCGAGGTACCCATATCATAGTGCATGTCAAAAAGTCACTTTGTGGGTATGTAATTGGCACTGGAACTCAACGTTCGAGGAGAAAAAAAATCACCCCCTGTGGACCCCGCTAGCTCTGATTGGTTGCTTGGCAAGAGGTGCTCATTAGTAACCATGGCAACGTGACGCGATGCTCACGCCCCGCCGTGCGGACAAGTCGTGCTTGAATGACCTCACCAAAACCTCTGTGCCAGGCGTAACTTTTGGTACAGGTGAATGTAAATGCGCGTAAATTGCTTCAATGACTAGTTTCAAACGTAAATATGTTTTCAAACGTAAATATGTTTTAATATAAAGTAGACGAAAACATAGAATATCATCACACTTGGTCCCAATGATTTAGCCCATAGTTTTGGGTCTTAGGATCCCAAAATTTTCACTCTTTTAGCTAAAACAGCTTTACCTAAATTCATATTTATTTGTAGCGCAGTCTTGCAGTAAGTTGCAGTGTGCAGCGGTAGCATAAAACATTACCATGCATTACGTCGATGTGGGGAGTTCTTGCCTCAAGTAAAGGAAAGTGAATTTGCCCAAAATATTGTGCTTTTTATTCATTGTTGCTATTCAATTAAGACCAAATTCGTTATTTTAAAACATAATACCCTAAAATTATTTCAGTCTGGAACTACACTAGGGCTCCACCTTCACTTTAACCACTTCGATGTTGCCTTGACAGAAGATATCATGCCAGAGTATTTTCCCGATGTTTTTTACCACTCAAAATCGCTATTGTAAGTACATTGACTGCCCCACTCAGAAATCGAGCCTGGTGCTCTGCTATGGAGAGGAAGCGAGGCTAGTTGGACAGTGAAGTCCGGACGGTGGCCGGAGTTTCCCGATCCCTGCACACCAGTCGGCAGCCAGGCCAGATGGTGGGCTCAGCCCGCCAGACAGCACACCCGACGACGACGACGATGAAATGATAAAGCCCGATATTGAGGCGCCAACCGTGAGCTGGTAAAGCCATACGGCCGTAAAACCGCTGCATGGTACAAGAATAGGCGCAAAACACAATAAGCGGCCGCTGCCGGTGACGTGGTGGGGAAAAGCAGAGTTAATTAACTCGAAATGTTTGTTCTATATTCAGAGTATGGATAAAACCTGAGTAAGTAGCAGGTTCGTCTCATTATTAGCATTATGATTTTCTTGAGCCCGTCACTTTACGCTTGGAAAAAGTTGATTTTGGCAATTGGAGTGAGTGTTTTAAGCATTTTCGCAAACTGTTTTTCGGAATAAGTATTCACTTCTGGTACTTTGTGTCATGGTAGACCTTCCCAAACAAAGGGAAAATGTCCATTTTGAGTTATAGATGTGTTTTTCTGGCATAATTTGGTCTCCTTACTTTGAACACGCAATAACTAGTGCCATCCGAAAAAAACGTTGCTGGTGAACGAAATGACCACCGCAATCGACGCTCCCTGAAGCGGCAAATAAACATGATGATGATGAAAAGGTTTGTTAGTGGATATTTGCGAGTAAAGTTGTTGATTTGGACGGGTTGCAGGTGTTGGAGCCCGCTGGTTCAAAGACGCCTGGAAAATGGAGATCCATTAGAATTCGGTGTTTTGAGCGTAATAGTATACCTTCATTTCGCTATCAAATTGAGCCAATGATCTCATTCTGCCCACTGGCTTTCTATTGGGTGATTTAACCGATGCATAACAAAAAAGGAATGTCGTAATATTCGCACCACATGTAATCTGACGCCATATGGCCTCAGTTGTTGATGCGTCGTAAAGTCCCATTGCTTCCTTCTTAGTACAAATTGTGCTGTGGCTTAGATATTTATTACCGGGAATATTTCGCTATCATGATATGATAACTGGTAACGTGCAGTGAAACCTCATTGTATTAAATCCATCTACGGGGTCTTTTAAGCAAATGTCCATTTCAATTTTCCAATGACAGAGCAAAATCTGCCTTCCCGGTAGCTCAGTTGGTAGAGCGTTGGGCTCCGGCCCGCTGCTCAGACACATGCAGTGGCAGTGCATGTCCAGGCTTGGGATCAGTTCCTCTGAGAGGTTCCGGCACTCAATATTTGCTCGACGTAGATCGACGGGCAACTGACTGGTGAGAGGGTGATCTGAGCGAGACGGCCGTCGCTGTGCTTTGTGGGACGTTAAACTGTGGCTTCTAAATTAACCGTTCATTGTGGGAGCTGCTCGTTCGGGTGGTGGGGTCAGTGTCTCCATGACAAGTCCCTTGATGACTTTAGTGGGGCTCCGACCCCAAAATCATAGCTGAGAACAACTTGGACATTTTTATACAACAACAAAAAAACAAACAGGCTTGTGCCAAAATCATTTGCCTGACCTACATAAGTGCTGGGAATTCTGTGGCATGTCATATAGGTATTTCCGGAATGCTCGACACGACGTGGGTATGACAGAGAGAGAAAGCATGCCCCCTAAATAGCTCCCAAAAAAACGAACCGGACGAGTGACTTGTAATCCGGCAAAGAAAAACAGACATGGGTTATCTTTGAGTTGGGAACATCTTCAAGGCAGATCACGGGTTTCAATATAAATTTAGAGTCCATCCACTTAGCTTTGGCAGCACAAAACTCAAGGCCAGGCCATGTGAGACAGAGAACCCTCTGATTATGGACCCTCGTTTTGTGAGAGTGCCCCGGGTTCAAGTCCGAGTGGCTTCCACGAACAAGGCATGATCTGGTGTCTGCAATTAATCTAAGGTGGTGGCATTTGGACCATAATGTATCAATTGTAGGAGTTTAACGTTAACTAGTTATCGCCCTTTGGTATAACGTGTTGTAGCGTTCTATAATGTGATTGACGTAGTGTTTGGTACTGTGGGGACCATGTCACACCGTATTCAGGCACCCCTCTAGGACTGGAACCCGGGGCCCTTGCCTCAGCAAGGGTGAGCTCAGGATCACCGAGGTAGCGGTCCTATATTGCTTAGTCGTGAGTCTGGTTTCTCCAAAATGGTGCTAACACACCCTGTGTCTCTGTGGAGCTTTTTCAAACCTTGACGTTGCTCCCAGTAACACGAAACGGACTCCAGTTTGTTGGTCGTCACTGATTTGTAAATTTCTTGTCCTGCTTGGCTCGTTTCGGAACGTTTTGGGAACACGTTTCACTATCTGTCATATCTAGGCCGTGATGAATGCTCAATAATGAATGACGTAGCACACAATTTCCAACATTTATCTCGGTCAGACAACCAAATCTAATGTCAGGTCTTATGTTTTTCGCTCAGTCATAAAAATCAATATCCATTAACAATGATCCTGAAGATAAAAAACCGCTTTGCTTTACTATCCACAATGGCTAGTTGCATTACCTAGTGTTATTAGTGTGTGGACATAGCCACTGATTTTGGAACGAGCTGTTTAAATCCTACTGAAAAGCACAGATTCCGAGAACCCTAAGACTAAGCGGCCAGTAGACAGGCGATGGTGCTTAAATCGATTATTCAGCGGCGCGGCCACTCGCCCGCACAGGCCACTCATAAAATTCACTACATGGCACCACTGTCATGCCCTGCGGGCGGCATGTCCCGCCTCGACCTTTCATGCCCGGCGGCAGTATCGTACCGCGTCCGACTCCCTCACCACCGGCCGTGGGCAGTGGCGGTAGGCACTGACAGTGTCGACCAGGAAACTGAGCCAAACAAGGTGGCCTCAGGTTAACAGGCCGTTAAAAATAACACAACCTGGGAACCGGCACCGGAAACCAGCTTCCTGGCCGAGGAACAGTGCCTTGATACTGCCTTATGCCTTTCCTGCTGCTTTTTTGCGAAGTTTGCTAAAAGATTTGCATGAGACCAGGCATGATATACGAAGAGAAAGAGAAAAGAGCGTGAGTGAACCAGGGAGAAAGAGAAAGGAGTAATGAGTGGGCCAGAAGGAGAGAGAGAAAGATAGAAATAAAGAAATGGCGAAATGAATAGATGTTTTTTTGCAGTCAATTCGGGATGGTTCTAAATCCCGAGTCCCAAAATGCTCCGAATCTGGCCTGCCCGTATGAAATTAAATAAAACGTGCTGCTATGAAACCAAATGATTACCCTGTTTGAAATTCATGTGGTATTTTTCTCATTATGTGTAAATAGGAATGCTGCATTTTTCTGTGCCCCAAGTTTGAAGAACTAGAATACAAGATTTCTGACAACGCCATGCATTGTGCGATGTGCTGTGCTGTTGTCGTCAAACGTGAGATGGGCCGTTGCCAATGCAAAGGTGTAACGTCATCACATCGGGCAAGTATGATGGGAAGGCGCTGCTGCCTCAGTCGAGGCAATACCGGCAGACACCGCGCGGCTATTTCTGGCCAGAAACAAATATTAATTCGGCCAGGTCAGCAGATGAAGGTTTGGCATCGGCGCGAAGCGAGAGTGGTCGAAGTGACGTGGCGCTGGTCAGAATCACCACACTGGCACCGCTCACACCGCACAGCCGCCGCCGACAACGCCAACTTCCAGCCGAGCCCAGCACCGGGTGTGAGGCCGTCTCTGCAGTGACTGAAGAATGCCGGCTCAGTCATCGGCGCCGCCATGTCTATCAGTAATGGCTGCCGGGAGGCGGCAGTATATCGGCGCCGTATCGGGCGGGTGACACTGGCTGCCGTCGCTGCCAGCCCTGCTGACCACAGGCGGCTCCAGCCTCCCGGCCAACTGCCACTGCCGGCCGCCCTGCCAACTGCCAAATGTTTATGAAAACGTGCACTTACGTCAGCGTGTGTGGAACGCGCCCTGATGCCACGGCCGGTGATCACACGTCCGAGAACGGTGAGCCTGGATCCGCCCCTGGCAGCTACCTGGGGTCGATGCCAGCCTGAATGCCGGTGCCGGGTGCGCCGCCGCGCTTGAAAGACTAGGACACTGCAGCGGTGTACCGGAGGGGAGGGCACACCTGGGCCGGCCCCGCTGGTCTGTGCCCAGCCGCCGGCGCTGCCGGTGCCAGACAATCGATACCGCTGCACCCGCCAGTGATGATGGGGTACGGCGCTACTGGTCCCGGCAGTGATGGCGGGGTACGGCGCTACTGGTCCCGGCAGTGATGGCGGGGTACGGCGCTACTGGTCCCGCCAGTGATGGCGGGGTACGGCGCTACTGGTCCCGGCAGTGATGACGGGGTACGGCGCTACTGGTCCCGGCAGTGATGGCGGGGTACGGCGCTACTGGTCCCGGCAGTGATGGCGGGGTATGGCGCTACTGGTCCCGGCAGTGATGGCGGGGTATGGCGCTACTGGTTCCGGCAGGGATGGCGGGGTACGGCGCTACTGGTCCCGGCAGTGATGGCGGGGTACGGCGCTACTGGTCCCGGCAGTGATGGCGGGGTATGGCGCTACTGGTCCCGGCAGTGATGGTGGGGTATGGCGCTACTGGTCCCGGCAGTGATGGTGGGGTATGGCGCTACTGGTCCCGGCAGTGATGGTGGGGTATGGCGCTACTGGTCCCGGCAGTGATGGCGGGGTATGGCGCTACTGGTCCCGGCAGTGATGGCGGGGTATGGCGCTACTGGTCCCGGCAGTGATGGTGGGGTATGGTGCTACTGGTCCCGGCAGTGATGGCGGGGTACGGCGCTACTGATCCCGGCAGTGATGGCGGGGTATGGCGCTACTGGTCCCGGCAGTGATGGTGGGGTATGGCGCTACTGGTCCCGGCAGTGATGGCGGGGTATGGCGCTACTGGTCCCGGCAGTGATGGTGGGGTATGGCGCTACTGGTCCCGGCAGTGATGGCGGGGTACGGCACTACTGGTCCCGGCAGTGATGGCGGGGTACGGCGCTACTGGTCCTGGCAGCGATGGCGGGGTATGGCGCTACTGGTCCCGGCAGTGATGGCGGGGTATGGCACTACTGGTCCCGGCAGTGATGACGGGGTATGGCGCTACTGGTCCTGGCAGCGATGGCGGGGTATGGCGCTACTGGTCCCGGCAGTGATGGCGGGGTACGGTGCTACTGGCAGTGATGGCGGGGTACGGCGCTACTGGTCCCGGCAGTGATGGCAGGGTACGGCGCTACTGGTCCCGGCAGTGATGGCTGGGTATGGCGCTACTGGTCCCGGCAGTGATGGCGGGGTATCGGCGCTACTGGTCCCGGCAGTGATGGCGGGGTACGGCGCTACTGGTCCCGGCAGTGATGGCGGGGTACGGCGGTACTGGTCCTGCCAGCGATGGCGGGGTATGGCGCTACTGGTCCCGGCAGCGATGGTGGGGTATGGCGCTACTGGTCCCGGCAGCGATGGCGGGGTATGGTGCTACTGGTCCCGGCAGTGATGACTGGGTACGGCGCTACTGATCCTTGCGTTGATGAAGGGGTACGGCGCTATTGGTCCAGGCAGGGATGGCATGAGGTGACGGGGATTCTGTTCCCGACAGGGCTCAGGCGACAATTGGGCAGGCCTGGCTGATCGCGCCCATCCTTTGTTTTTATTTTTTTATTCGTAGACACCTGGTTCTTATTTAGACACAGTAAACCTTTGTTCAGTTGGATGCTAGTTTTTTCAAATAAGTTTTTCTTGGTATCCGGAATAGCTTCATGGATAAAATATCGTACATTTCGCTCAATTAAAACGTGGAAATATAAACCGTTATTTTTATTCATTAATGGTATATCCTTCAATGTGAGGCGCCCAGTTTTCAGAGCTCAGTATAAGCTGAACCTTGGAATAGGTTTGGTAAAGTAAGACTGGAGTAAAAAGTGGAATACGATAAGGGATTCGACGCCTTTTATTGAATGATCATGGCTTAGTTTTAACATTATTTTGGAGATACCAATATCAGGCTAGCGACCCCAGGCGTGTTGTTATTTGCAAGATCCTGAATATTGGTATTGAAACTGCAGCATCCCCGAGCTATGACGAACAATATGTGCTTATTATCGAGCGGCCCTCAACAACAGACAATTGCTAAGGCCAATAAAACGATTGCATATTCCGACGCCGAATACAGGTCAACACAATTCCTACGTTTCTTAGTAAAGATGGACCAGGTACAGTGTCTCTGGGTATTTTTGGGGGCGGTTGAGATTCATGCTATTTGTAGTATTCATCAGAAACCAGAGCCATCCTTGAAGCTGTACCTAAATACCAAACAAGGCGAGCTTTAGGTTCGACAATTGTATTGTTTTTCGCGTGTAGGTGTAGATTGTTAGTTTCCTGCCCGAAATTCATCAACAATTCGATTTCATTATAAAAGGCAGACGGCTGCGATCGTGCCGGACTGATGTTTGCACAAAAAAGGCGCCGGTGCACCTGTTTTCGATGCCGTGTTTACTCTAGAATCGTCTTTGTCGACCAAGCGAAGCTCGAGGCCGTTGTTGACGGTGGATGGATTGCTGCCCGGTGGCCCAAAAGTCAGAAAACATCCCAGCCTGCCAGCGCCTTTGTGTACAAATTTGTAAGGAGTGATTCATCAAATGTATTACCTTGATTTGATATCTCGGTTTAAGTGATAAGAGAACATTTAATCATAAAACATAGGATCAAACTTTCACCATGGGACCCTTTTCGTGTTTTAGCTATTTTTTCTTGCTTTATATTTTCGAAGCTTTTTAAACGCTTGCATATTTTCAAAGTTAGAGTGATGGTAGGGCTGTTATGGAGGAAATGGTACTAGTTGAGCAGTGCACTTTTTGGTACGTTTGAATATCAAGATTGGTCACCGAGGTTAGCACATATGCTATTTGGAAACAATAGACCGGCAAAATCTACATGCGATATAACACTCTCCAAATGCACTTTGTCGTGTCAACTTTTGTCATGGCATTAACGTTTTCCGCAGTATTTCATCCAACGCGCTTCGTGTTGTTCGATACTTTTATGCGACAAGTGCGTGTAATAAATGCTCAATGCCATGAAAGTATACATTTTCCTTGGCGTGAACCCCTCCGAATGGCATTAATTGTGCTTCTCGAGCACTGCGAGCGCGCCAATATCAATACCGGCCGAGGATGACATCACTCTGGCACTCCTTGGGGTCATAACACCGAGCCTCGTCATACTGGGATCACCAAAAGTAAAACTGCTGGGAATAAAATTCCCTGGTCTACGACTTACACAGAAATGGAAGCGATTTCCCGATTCACTGTCTGTTGATCATGGCAGCGGGGATGAGTTGGATGCAGTGAGAGACTCCAACAATAGCACCATAGTTGGTGCGATCACAAACATCGGCGGCGTCTGTGATCACTGACGGGCGGCGACTACGCCAGTGTCAGCCTTCAGGGGGCAGCCGGGCTGACGGGGCTGGACGGGAGAGAGAGAGAGAGAGAGAGAGAGAGAGAGAGAGAGGGAGAGGAGAGGGAGGAGGAGAGGGAGGAGAGAGAGAGAGAGAGAGAGAGAGAG
This sequence comes from Lepas anatifera, assembly GCA_034440635.1. NCBI lineage: Eukaryota > Metazoa > Arthropoda > Thecostraca > Lepadidae > Lepas > Lepas anatifera. The sequence goes on from JAOTON010000204.1 coordinate 274,696, forward strand.
AGAGAGAGAGAGAGAGAGAGAGAGAGAGAGATACGGGGCTGACGAGGGAGACGATAGTGAGGAGAGAAACTGGATTTGCGATAGAAATGGAACTGAGGGGAAGGGCGGTACTGACGAAGGAGACGGGGCTGATGAGAGAAACGAGCTGACGAGAGAGACGTGGATAACGAGAGAAACGAGATTGATTGGAGGGACGGGACTGACGGGAGAGACGGGACCAAAGAGAGGGACGAGACTGATGGTGGGGACGGGACTAATGAGAGGGACGGAACTGACGGGACTGACTTTACTTGACGAGACTAGAGGGACTGGCGCGAATGACGGCAATGACGAGGCTTACAGGAATGACCGGGCTGAATTCTCCCGCTATCTACTTACCACTTACAGATACCAACAAGACTATTTAATCAAATATGGAATTATTCAACACACTCAGTCATTTTACGCCATCCGCTCTGCATATGCGTCAGTGTCATCTCCTTCCTCATGCCACCATACACACAATATCACAGCTTTTGATGCCTGGAGCATGACGAGAGGAAGCCGCTTGGATCAAATCGGTCAGACAGAGACCGTGATTAAAACAGTGAAATACACATCCCTGTGCAAACAAAGCCTTGAAAACCAGGCGTTGTCTCGTCGATGGAATTACACCATATCTCAACCTTCCATCGTGCCGAAACATGTCATTTTAGACGTATTTTACAAAATGGTGCTGAATTAATCAGTTGCTGGGGTTCAGCATTATGTTTTTTTAGAAGAGACAATCACATCCCATAACTACCGCATGATCGTGAGAGTTTTAGCAGAACTGGTCCCCATCTGTCCGATCCGGTCCCCACGCCTGCACTCCACGCCTGTTCCAGACGAGTTGCATCAGCGTCAGAAGCAGCCGTTACCCCAGCAGCCGCACCAGGGCACATCCGAGCTGTCCGGCAGACTGCCTCCAGCCCGGGTCCCCCTACTGCTCTGCGAGCCGGCTCCCTCCGAACCCCTTCGGTCCAGCGCCACACTCAACTCGCTCGCTTCCGAGTCTCTCCGCAGCGAGCGCGCGCGCCGCCGCTCGATTCGCTCGGCGAGTTTGGCTCGCACCGGGTCGCCGAGGGCGCGGCGTCGCAGTAGTGAGTCCGGCGAGGGCTGCGGCGAGTAGCCGCCGGGGACGGGCTCGCTGAACTGTCGCCGCAGGATGCCGCCGTTAGCCTGCAGACGTGGCGGCTGCGTGCGACGCTTGGTGGGCGAGTCGGCGCCGCTTGACTCGTCGAACGCCACCGAGCCGCGGTGCTTCAGCGGCGAGTCCCGCGAGTCCATCGACTTGGTGGGCGAGCTGTTGAGCGAGGTGCGAGACCGGCTGGTCTTGGCGGCGCTGAGGTCGGTGGCAGGGCAGGCCATCGGCGCCGCCCGCCGGGGCTTGTCCGGGGAAGACTTGCTGCTGCTGTCCAGCTCGGAGGAGGAGGAGGCCGGCACGGCAGCCGAGGTGGACGCCCCCTCGTTGACGGCTGCTGTACCGGGCAGCTTTATCCGGGGCAGCAGCGGCTTGCGACCCTTCCGCTTGGCGTTAGGCGTGCTGTCGCCATTGCCAGCGGCAGCTGCCGGTGGTTGAGGTGAGGAGTCGGGCCCGTCACTGGTATTGACGAGCAGGGAGAGATGGGCACCATCTGAGGGTGATGAGGCAACATCGCCTGGCGCTGAGAGAACGCTCCCGGCGCTGTCGCGGGCCGGCGCTGCTTCCGGTGCCGACCGGGGTCGCAGCTGAACCTGAAGCCGTGACGTGAAGCCGTGCTTCATCGGCGCGCTCTCTCCAAACTGCTGCTTTGTACTGAGCTGTTGGCAGCAGTGGTGGAACAACCAGCCGGACACACGCCTGTGCCAGCGAAGATGCCTGCACTACTCCGGCTGATAACATCTCCAGACTCGCTCCTTCCCGGCCCCGAGCACGCCGGGGGTAGTGGCACGCTCTGAGAGCATGCACCAGGCTCACCAGGCTCCTCTGTCCCATACTGGGTAGCTGGCACACCCACTCGACACTGATCGGGGCGTAGCGCGCATCCCACCTCGTCGGCCGGCACTACCCGCATCAGGATTCGGTTCCCACCTACGGTCACATACCGAGGAACTTTCACACCCTCGCGCAATTTCACTCGCACAAACCGGTCACCCGTATCAACACCCTTATAGAAGCGCCGCTCGATCTCTCCTATCACGGTGCCGAACGTATCCATGAGTATGTGAATACTGCCGTCACTGATGTAGTGCGGCACTCCTGCCATCATCACTACCGTCGAGTCGTGTGTGATATCCACCAGGGACACTGGCACTCCGCGCACACTCAGCCCGCCACCCAGCAACGTCAGCAAGCTGGCGCGGCTGCCCAAGCAGATGTAAGCCGTGTCGGCCACCACTCTCACACCGCGCACCTCGCACAGCTGGGAGTCGAACTGCCGCTCTAACTCGTCAATCACGTGCGTCGCACTCAGGCCGTGCAGCGTCGCCACCTGCCGCGTCGAAAACATCAGAGTGTTGGGCTCCACGCAGTTAATGCGCACCAGCGTCGGCTGCTGGCTGACGTACCTGGCCACGCTGGCGTCTGAAGGACTGGACCGCGTCGTCGTTTCACTGCTACACCGCGAGTGCGCTGAACTCATGCACATCATCGAGTCGCGGCGGAACGTCACCGTTCGCGAGCCGTCGGCGGTGGTGGTCTGTGCCACCCGGCTGTTGGTTACCAGCATCCCACCTGCACTGGCCGGCTCAGCGGCGCCGCCCGCCCACTCCGCCCCGCACAGCATCGCTGCGCCGAGTGGGTCGTCGGCGGCGCCGTCGTCGGCGGCGGAGGCTCGCCGCCGGGCCGCGCCCAGACAGTGATGGTCACGCTCGGTGTGGAAGCTTTGCACGATGTCCATCAGCTGGTCCAGGTTAAAGTGTTTGGTGGGGGAGAAGAACTGGTCTGGATCGGGCAGGCCGTCCGGACTGGAGGAGGGAACGTCGGGGATGACGACCGCCGGCTGGTCGGGGATGATGACGGTGAAGCTGCCCCCTGCGGCACCGGCGCCACCGCGCAGCGCAAACTCGGCGTCAAAGGCGGGCATGTCCAGCTGGCCGCCCACCGCCCCTTCACAACAGCCCCTGACCTCCGCTTCCGCCGCTTCCTGCTCGCAACCCTCCTCATCCAAGGGCTGTTCATCATCACCGTCATCATCATCGTCCTCCTCCTCAATGTCCTCCAGCGCCACCTCCTCCAGCTCCTCCACAAACTGCTCCAGCCGCTGGTACTCGTCTCGCATAGTCCACAGCTGCTGTTTGAGCTGGTCATTCTCCCTGCGCAGCTTCCGCATGTCGCTCTGCTGTCGGTCCACCTCACTGGCCATCTCCAGCGTGGCGAACCGCATCGCCTCGTTCTCGTACACCATACCGCGACTGCTGGTTCTGCGAACGGACGCTCCTCCGCTCCGCTCCGAATTTCCCGACCGGAGTGAGCCGATGGGCTTAACATGGCGGACATCTTTACCGCCGCGTCCGCGTAGCATTGCGCGTGACGAGGCGCCGTGACGTCGCCGACGACGTCACGTGACGACAGGCGCGTCACGTGACGTTCTGGGCAGCAGCAGCGACTAAGAGACCCGTGACTGTAAATGACTGAATACTATGGCGATTTTGTTCTGCCTGATCAGCCTCCATTGGGCTAAGCTTGAATGATGAGTGATATCCACTGACAAACTGTCAACAAGAAAATCACAACCAAAACTGACGTAATTAACGCACGTGCATAAAAGTATGTCACTCCATTTGGATGCTCATTTAAACTACCAAGTGGTATGGCGGGAAATCCAGCAAACTCTTGGGGTATTTTGCTGCCGTGGTTCGTCGCTGACGATGCTGCCAGAATCGACATTCAATCTGCAGTCACCGGCAGGCCCGGACTGGATTCCGGCGGTGATAGCCCGGCGCCACAATGGCCTCTGGAGCAGGTCGTTTGTAGTCAGCTCAGCCCGGCGTTAGCTGGTGCGCTTGGTCTTTGTTCCAGATTGCGGAGACTCAGTCTGCCGAGAGAGAAGCATACTGTCAGACAAAACACGTACGCCAATAAAACAGTTCACATGCATACTAGTTCTGGTTGGGCTATCGACAGTATGATTAAGCTTGGTTTACAGTAATAAGCGTACGGCGACATTTTAAGGCATCAAAACATGACGCCAGAATAAATCACTGAGTTGTGGATGGAGGCAGAAACTGTATCAGGCCTTATCTCGGGACGAACTTGAAGTGCAGTGTCCAGTAGGTTATTCCAGGGCAAGTAGCTCAGATCAGCACGGATAAATTTAACCCCTCCCGGTCTTATCTCCACCAATTGTTATGCAAGCTAAACTTTACGAAATAAATGTGTGGGTCAATTTTCAGATAGATGAGAAATATGTCAGGAGATAGAGGTGATCAAGATGTCGTCTTAATGGAAATAATGAATCAATCCATCAATTTTCCTATTTAAATTAGCAAGCTAAAACTAATAGGAGGGAAACATAAATCAAATGTAAGTAAAAAACTACTTTAGAACAATAAAGGCTTTGTACTCTGGTCAAAATCGACGTGGTGACCTCGTGGATTTTTCTTAACACCGATAATTTAAAGTATCATTTTGTTTTCTCTGTATTACAAGTTTTCGGACAGGTCCTCAGGGCATAAAACCTCACTTTGTTGGTGGTTTATGTGTTTCGAATTTAGAATCAAGTCACAAAATTAATTACGTACGGTGAAACGCCCAACGATAGCCCTTTGGAGCGGAAATCTAACAACATAGCTGATATGGATGGGAAATGAAAGCAGATCGCTTACGTATCACAAATCTAATGCCACCAACTGTATCAGACATTTGACATGATTCTTGCAACTTGACTGTGTGAACTTATTTCAACTGAGATATAATTTACTGGGAGTTTGTGTAAACGAGTCGGCGTGGGTATTATTTGAAAGCTTATTGCGGTGTTGGTGGTGTCTTCTGGGCTTACTTCTCGCTGCCTAGCTTCCATCACTCTTCCTGTGAACCGCTGTCAGCCGGGCCAAGAAAGCCTCTGGCGATATTTCAACAATCCGACGGTTAAGAAGAGTCGGGAGCGCCGCACCTGTCCATGCAGAGGAGATCCAGAGCGGCCCTGAAATAGCCAGCGGGGGCTGGGGTGGGGGAGGGGGCTGGCACCCAGCGACGGGTCACGGTTGGCCGGGGAAATCACAGGCTCGGGTGAACGACGCCGGCGGCAGTAATCGGCTCTGACACAGCCGAGTGACAGCCGTCGGCACGGCTCACCGACCCTCTCCTAATGCACGGCTCACTGATTCCCTCACAGAGAACGGCTCGCCGACCCTTCCACAGAGCACGGCTCACCGACCCTCTCCTAATGCACGGCTCACCGAACCCTCCACAGAGCACGGCTCACTGACCCTCTCACAGAGCACGGCTCACTGACCCTCTCACAGAGCACGGCTCACTGACCCTCTCACAGAGCACGGCTCACCGACCCTCTCACAGAGCACGGCTCACCGACCCTCTCACAGATCACGGCTCACCGACCCTCTCACAGAACACGGCTCACCGAACCCCTCACAGAGCACGGCTCACCGACCCTCTCACAGAGCACGGCTCACCGACCCTCTCACAGAGCACTCCAGAACCGGCAGTATAAGTTTCTTAGCAGCACCCGCAGTGGCAGTACTGAGACTGGAACCCGTAATGTCTGTTGTATGACGGTTCCCTCAGTGTTCGTGCTGTGACGGATCCCGCGGTGTCAGTGGTGGGACAGAACCCGTAATTTCTGTGGTATGACGGTTCTCATAGTATCAGTGCTGTGACATATTCCGCAATATCAGTGGACGTACAGAACTGGCAGTGCCAGTACCATGACTGGAGCAAGCAGCTTCAGTGCTGGGGCAGAACTCGCAATATCAGTGCTGGGACCGCAGCCCGCCATGTCAGTGCTATGAGCCCCGTGGTGTCAGTGCTGGGACAAAGCCTGCAGTTTCAGTGCTGTTACATATTGGCCGTGTCAGTGCTGGGACAGAGCTCACAGTGTCAGCGCTTGGACAAAGATCACCGTGGCAGTGTAATAGCAGAGCTCGCGCTGCGAGCCAGTGCTGATCATAGTGTCACATTGTCGGTGGATCACGACATCACAGTGTCACAACGATCACAGTGTCAGTGGATTTTTCAAGATTACTATATTGAAATTTTAGGCGGCCAAATGGTTGTATCCGAAGAGCCACTCCCTGGGAGCATGTGTGCCAATGGACGGGAATTGAATAATTCTTCTGTACTTTGCCTTTAGTTAAGAATTTAGGGGCCGAGCCTCAGTATACGTAACACAAATAGGATGGAGGGAGTCAGCCAAAATGCTATCCAACTTTACACATGGGCGTCAAACAGCCTTACATGGGATATCTAAAATTACAAAGAAGAGTTACGTAGTTCATGGGTGGTTCCTTATCTGCATCGCTGGTGCCGAGGTAGAGCGAAAAGTGGTAAGCCACGTCACAAGTACAGTTTGCACGGTAATTTGAATGGCGTGGTATGGCGCGGCATAGGCACAGGTCTCGGGATACCATATATTTTTAGGGATGTGGGTAAGTGCTAAGATGGGGTTACAGCACAAAAAGCTTCAACTTCTTTCTCCAGATCCAGCGCTGTCGAGAGTGGGGAATTTTATCAAAACTGGATTTTGTATTTTTAAAGAAGGCAAGCTGCCAGGAAGAAAATTCATATTTTCGCGCTGTACCTGTCTTACCGCTTGCCCCCCAAAAATTAATCCCTGATACCGCCGGCACCTATGCCTGTTCTGTGCCGTGTCATCGAAGTTACCGTTTAACCTGCACTGCTGCTGTTTCTGGGTGCGCTAGTGTAAGGCGGTGCAGCGTGAAATTCAGGCCTTACGTGTTTAGGCTGTCCCGCAGTGCACTATTGATGTACGGCACAGTACAAGCAACAGGACCCACCGGTTGTCACAGGGGCTGGCGAGGGAGCCAAGTTGAATAAAGGGCAGAATCGTCTGAAACTTGGAGCCGTCTGAGCGGCTAGAGCTGCAAAGTACAGCTGCCTGGGTACGTTTAAAGTGAGAGCCTTCCTGAACTGCCAGTGTCGACGTAATTAAACCCCACCCTAATCAAGACCGCCGCAAGCAAATGAGGATTGCTAGCATACCATCTATGATACGGGCTTAAATTCTCATCCTCACCGACGGCCCAGCCTCGCTCCCGTAAGCCATAATGTCTTGAGCTTTTCACAGCATTTTTCAGATTCCCCGTCTTCAAAAGGATCGAAGGTCGGATCGGTAATTCGCCCTGGAGTCCCAACAGGTTCCTCCTCCCCTCTACGTCTTGGCTTTGTTCCCCTTGGCGAGACCCTAGGTCCGCCTCCTTATCAGCCGTGTGTATCCCGAGAACACAGCACTGACACTGAAGTCCCTGTTACAGCACCAAAGGCTCTGCCCCAGCACTGACACTGAAGGTTCTGTCCTGGTACTGACACTGAAGGCTCTGTCCCAGCACTGACACTGAAGGCTCTGTCCCAGCACTGACACTGAAGGCTCGGTCATAGCACTAACACTGAAGGCTCTGTCCCGGTACGGACACTGAAGGCTCGATCATAGCACTGGCATTGAAGGCTGGGTCATAGCACTGACACTGAAGGCTCGGTCATAGCACTGACACAGTGAGCTCTGATTTGGCCTGACAAGTGCTATGTTGAGTATGTATGGGTGTGATGTATTGGTTTTTAGGCAAGTAGTTCAAAAAACCGTAAAGATCCTGTATCACGTTTTCCCGCTAAACTACCCTCGATTGATGCAAGCCTTATCGGAGGTCTGAGTTTTAAAGTGGTGTTGAAAATAATCATTATCTGCCTTTTTTATTTTAGACCAAAATTAATATTAAAAGAATAGACACAATAATAGGAGCTTTCGACTTCAAGTCATCCTCAGCTATGATACATTTTTTTAGCACAAAAATTCAAAAAGACTATCACACGCTTAGGAGCAACCACTTCTTCCTGGAGAAATATATGGAACGGTTAACAGTACAAAAAAGACCCGCACTCACACACAGTAATAATCTTAAGCAGTATCCCACACAGTATCAATCTTAAATTTTTTTCTATTTTCCTTCCTAAAAATATATTTTTTTTTTTTTATTATTTCATACATTTATGCATATATCACACATCACAAGACCAACTAGATTTTTTATTAAGGTAACTTGTGGATGATAGGCCAAGAAGCTGCATCAGAGCCTCAAAATTACCCATCCGCATATCCTGGACCTCTGGAAACACCTCCAAAACAAAAACTGACACGATCTGCTCTGATGCATCCTCCCTGTCCAGCTGGGAACAAACACTGTCATGCTTGTGAGTGTGGCCTTCGGGGTAAATGTATGACCCGGCTCGTTGTTTATAAGGCCACCTGCACTAAATGTGAGCATTTAGGGAATGTCCATTCATATGTAGGCGAGAGCAAAAGGCCCATTAGGTACCGTCTCAACGAATATTTAGACGACGCTCGCCTACATAGAGTGGACACGCCCTTCGGTGACCACAAATTACACTATCATAAAGATCTAAGTGATGATGAAATTAACTCCCTATTTCGGATCTAAATTTTAAGTGTTAACCGGGACGTCACAGAAACTAAAATCATGGAGTCCATTTTTATACGCGATCTTGAACCCAAAAGGAACACCATGTCACCTTCTTGGCGTATCACCCACAAGTCACCTTAATAAAAATCTAGTTGGTCTTGTGATGTGTGATATATGCATAAATGTATATATATTTTATTTTTTTTTTTTTTTTTTTTAGGTAGGAAAATAGAAAAAGAAATGTTTAAGACTGATATGTATACTGTGTGTGAATGCGTGTCTTTTTTGTACTGTTAACCGTTCCATATATTTCTGCAGGAAGGAGTGGTTGTTACTAAGCGTGTGATAGTCTTTTTAAATTTTTTGGTACTAAAAAAAACAAAATGGATCATAGCTGAGGATGACTTGAAGTCGAAAGCTCCTATTATTGTGTCTATTCTTTTAGTATTAATTTAGGTCTAAAATAAAAAAACTTGGCAGATAATGGTCATTTTCAACACCACTTTAAAACTCATAATAATAATGCTGCTGCCAATACTGCTTCGCCTACTTACTATTATCGGAGTTCTATTAAATCAAACTCACATTCTTTGATCAGGGAAAAAGAAACGTTTTTTTTCATTCTAAGCATTATTGTGAATGATGATATTGAGAGACACAAGGTGATTATTCAGTTATCGTTTTGATTGTCGTGATTGCATGACCCGACTGGAGTGACAGAAATTAATTAATAAACTGATATTATGAGATTCGAGAAAATCCGGGAGATGAAAATTCCGCGACTAATCACCCAACAGCGCAGCGAGAAATACAATATGTCATATGTTCTCACCAAAGTCCATTTTCAGTCTTCAAAGGCAGGAGAAATCTTACAGGGAGCTCCTATTTGCTTGGTCTGCGCCCCCCACTTCGCCTCGCAGTTTACTGGTTATGCAGAACGAAGAATACATGCCCAAACCTATGATCAGCATGTCAATTGACTTCCCATTTGGTGCCCACAGAGCCAAACCAAATCAGCATAATTTTTCCATTTGGTGGCAGGCCTGTGGGGCAGGAGCTTGTCAAATAGCCTGATTGCATAGAAACGGGGTGCTGCGACGTGCCGTTTGGCGCCTGACCTCTATGACGGAAGCCAAACTACAGGCCTGTTGGAGGTAGGCGTCTGGACCAGGCAACGCTGAACTCGCCACTTATAGCCAGACTGGCGGCTGCACGTGGTCCGTGTCAGCCGTCACTGAGGTGCCAATGGGAGGCGTCTGGTAGCCGTGGGTGGGCCATTCGCCACCGTTACTGCCGCTGTCTACGGCAGGGTGCAGATTCATGAATTTGATTGGTGGGGAACCAATGTTCCCGCAGGGGAGGGGGCGACCCGCGAAGCCCCTTTCCATCGTGAAAACTCATCTGAGAATGTATGCAATAGGCATGCATTGTCCGAAAAGAAAAACAGTGAAGTCACGTTCATCACCGTGTTTTTAATTCTTAGGTGTTTCATCATTGGTCGAGGAGTTTTTTTTTACAGATTTCGGTTGATTGCGCTGAAAGAATTATGAACATGCATAAAAATTTGTTCTACTTTGTGAGGTGAGGAGCAATATGCCAGAACGAGACAGTGGTGAATGTGGAATTTCGCTAAGTCGGGGCTCAGCGGGGAGGGGTGTACAGTGCGCCACGGGGGGTACGATGTGGTCATTACGACGAGCGTCCTCCTGACCCCAATTTAGGGTGTTTTTTCTATCGAATAGGTGTTTCAAGCATCTGGAAAGGGAACAGTAGATGTAATTTGACCGGGAATGCACTTTTTGTGGAGAGGGTGGCAAGATAGTTCGACGGGAAGTCTAAAACCAACACTATAGAGGTGTTCGGCTATGAAAGATGCCGGAAACAGGTCGCCTCTGCTTGGGCTCCACCACCTAAAATAAACCACGTGCCTATACCGCCTCGTTTCAAAATTGCATAGATGTTTAGTGAGTAATACAGGGTGCTTTTACCGCTCAAAATGAGCCTCCAATCTTAATAGGAGATGATGCCACGGACTTAGGGGAGGTGATCGCCCTCGTCATCCCTAGGAATTGATCCTTGCACGAGCCATTCACATTACCCCCATCCCAACCTTCTCGTATCACTGCTGACCTCAAAATCGATCTCGGAAGCGCCGCCAAGGTGGGGCAGCTGCAGTAGCCTCTCCCCTGGGTCTTCCTTGTGGAAATGAGCTGCGTGAAGCACAGCCTGGCTCCATCACTCTGTGGTTGACTGGGGATCTCTGTGGCCAGCTGGGCCCTTTGCAACCAGTGGGGTCCCTTGTAATCAATCATTGTAATATTAATTTTTGCAACCAACATTCGTCCTTGATTAATAGTAGCTTGCTTCTTTAGAGTTTGCATGGCAACACGTGAATTAATTGTCCCTGAATGGGTCCAACTCTTATCATCGTATCACAGGGAGCCTTGGCGGACCACAGAGGCCCGTCTGTAGGCACTGGAATCCCCGTAATTACCTAAGTGGATTGGGTGTGATAACAGTCTTTAGAATGTTTTTATAGTAAAAGTAAAGTCTTTAGAGTGCTTTACTTTTACTATAGGGGCGAAGCTAAGTTCACGGAGTGCTCGTGACTACAAATGGGTTCCATTTTGTTTGTGTTCTCTATACGTGGGAGAATTTTATTTTAGTCTGGTTTTTACCATTCAAAATAGTCACACTATGCATGTATATACATACAAACAAGGCGGATGTTTCCAATTAGCGGTACCACATTCTGTTGCGCATGGCTGTTCCGGTCTCCCCGATCCGCAGCGCTCGACAGAAACCAAGCCCTCACAGGAGTACCTCAGGCGAGGCACCAGGCCGGTGGATCACTTTAGAGGCTGACCAGGTCTGTGCACTCACGAACGGGGACGCCGGCTGGCACGGCGTTGATTCCACTGCTGCGGCGCACACTCCCCAGTGTACCGCTATCTCCTGCGAATTTGATCTCCTTTGATTTGATTCACCATCAGCGGGGGCCGCGAAATTGATTTAGACTATCCATCACTTCTTACTGGTGGCCAGCTGAGTGAGATCTGCTATAAGTGTAGAGGATCGAGCCGTGAGCTCGGAACCTCCAAGGTTATTGTAGAGACCCAGCTGCAAAGATGCCCCCTCCGATTCCCGAAAGGAGCACCAAGGCTAATTTATGGGTACCTGTGTATGGCTGCAGTCACGGGGTGGGACATTTTACGAATCGGATATTCGAATTCATCCCGAATCATTAGCGCCTTGAATTGCCTAGACAAATCATTTTGTTTTTGAACCTGTGGGGTATATTGGTTTTGATTTCTATATTTGTCAATTTAGTCACATTGTTCGGATGATGATTGATAATCATAGTGTGCAAACAGATCTGGGCCTTTTTTCTGGTAAGAAATCTCGTGCATGGACCGGTTGGGATCTTAATTGTCTTAACCATGAAGTGCTCCACGGCTAAACGTCCGTCAATATTCCATGAAATAAGTATTATGTTTAGTATGCTTGTGCTAATGTATGTACTTACGTCGTAGATTTCATACCATTGGATTGATACTAACGGTTCAAAAGTCGGTTCGTAAGGTTTCTCAAGTGGACGGTCGCCTGCAGTGGTACCGAGGTCATCTCAATGTGGGAGTGCACTCAGTGACGAATCTTTTCAAATTAAATTTAACTCTTCCTACCTCCACTTTCCTGCGTGCTCAGTCGTTCAGAGAGAGCATAAAGCAGGTATTTTCCTGCGTTGCAGGTATGAGCGGACGCAAAACAGCCTCAAATGAATAATTTTATTTCTTGATTTCTGCGCTGGGGCTGATCCAGCGTAATTCTTTCTTTGCAAAATAGATCGGATAGTTAGATTAGTTGAGGTTTCCAGCCCCAGCGCTGGTAATGCCACTATCACCCATCCTTATTGTCACCTCCAGAGAAAAAAGGCTCCAGTTAAAGCAAGAAGCTCGTCTTCTTGCCTCATTCTCATTCGACTGTGCTGCTTCGAAAACTTCTGTTTTGACCTTATAACCCAAAGCACGGAAAACGCATGCATTGTGATCTGAATATAGACGGTGCGGAGGACGGCCCACTATTTGCAGACCAAATACGATGCCGCACTAACGTTTTCACAAGCCGGGCCAGCGGTGGTTGGACAGTGGGCCGCAGCTCGCTCTCTCCACTGTTTATCCATACCGCCTGCCCGCGTCCCTCCAGTCACAGTCGCGTCGGTGCCGGCGACCCGTCGGTGCCGGCGGCGCGCGCTTGCGAGCGAGGGCGAGAGTAAAAATAGAGACAGCTGGTGAGATTGGCGGCGAGGCGGTGAGAAATCAGCCACCGTGCAGCAGCCGCCACAGCCCTCAGGTCAGCGCAGCGGCTCACTCGGGGCTCCGCTCGCGTTGTCCGACTTGCACGCTGTTAATCCTTTGCTCTCTGCCGGGCACCATCCGCACCATCAGGTGGATGCGGTGGAGCAGTAGAAGCAGGTTAGGCTGCGACGCCGCTGACCTGGGTTCAAATCCCCGACTGAATAAGAACTTTCTTGTTCACAATATACTCTTCCAACAGGGTGAGAGTGGGCGACGCCATATGGCCCCAGCAGTCAGTGCGTCGTAAAGCTCCAGGGCTATCTACATCAGCAAGCACACTTTACGATGTGCCTGCTCACAAACAAACTGTTCAGCAGGAGTTCTTCAGGTACAAATTCTGTCCACTCAAGTCAGTTCTAATCCAAAGTGCTCAACCAAGCATGCTTACAACTCGGCTACAATCCACACAAAGTACAAATGCGATCTATAGACTCAAAAGAAGTTAACTAAGCTTGAGCAGAGTCCTCAAAGTTAATCATCTACCATCCAAAATTTTATTGCTGAAGGAGCCTCAAGCACTGCAACAAGCTACTTTCTATTTCGTACTTATCAGAAAATATTTATCCAAGCATAGGTATTTATTTATTTTTGTTTATTTTGTTTTGTTTTTATTTTTCAATCATTGGTCACCAACAAATCCATTTATAGGTGAAGAAATAAAATACAAATAAAACAGAAAACAAGCATTACATATTAATGGAACTACTCCAGGGGTTTATCGTTTCAGGGACCATTCTTGTTTATATTACTTTGAATTTTCTCAAGTTGTGACAAGTTTAGATTTTGTGATCGAAGACTGACCTAAATCATCGTGGGAATTGCTTCAGAAACATCGACCCCACCATCCAAACAAGCAATTCCACTGACGGTTTATTTTGGAAACTAAGGCTTAGCCTCCCACGAAGCACAGAAACGGCCACCACACTCAGGTCACCATTTCACGAGTCAGTTGCCAGCAACGTCAGGTAAACTATTGAGCGCTGGAGTATCTCAGGGGAATCGATCACAAGCCTTCACCAGTGCTGTGCCACTTCACGGTATTCTGAGCAGCAAGCTGATGCCAACAGCTCCACCCACTGAGTTACCGGGGTGGCAGCTCAGTTGGCTTAAAAAGCTCCAGTTGTGTAGCCACAGTCACGCACACTACGTCTGCGCACAGTCCGTCCGCAGCCGAGCAGGGAAACGGCGCGTCAGAGCCAAGTCGACCCGTCGGGGGTTGAACAAGGCAAACGTCGACGTATTGTTAGGCCTTACTTTCAAAGTCGGCTGAATCATCAGGATATCCACTTCTTTGTATGCTAGAAGCACGATTTCATGGTAAGGTCTTGCAATTACAGCAATTTAAACGAAATCAAAGGAAGTGTTAGATATAGACGTGTCCAAACACTTTTAGTAATACACAGTTGGGAAAAACTCACCTACTGACCAAAATACACACTTAAATAGGCCAAAAAGATCAGAAGGCTTATATTATAGACTCAGATTCATAAACAGGTCTAACAGGTCTATGCTGCAGTCCAGACCACGTACACGCTGCTCACAATTGTATCGGCAGAGAGGCAGCCACCACCGCGGAGACTGCGCTCCGATAGTGTCGACTGGTTAACCTGAACGACAGCACGTCCAGCGGGCTAGTTTCCGGCGTCGAGTATCTGCCCTAATCCATGGCGCTCTACAAGACATGAAGTTTTAATTACCACTGGACTTTGGTGGTACTTCTGGTCAATGCTTTTAATTAAAAAGTTGCGAAGCTGCATCTCGGTCTATGGGACGAAATTCGAGGTTACACTGAAAAGCCTGTACACCTCGCTACTGGAGAACGCCATAAAATACCTAAGTTTTGTGGATGCTCTTTAAAATAAACTTTAGGAGGTGGCCTAGGAAGGCGCGCCCTGCTCTGTTGCATCCTCCATTGAAGCCACCCTTTCGCAGTCAGCTACAGACCCGTTTGACTACATGGCTACCCCTGTAATATTTGTATGCAATAGATGTAATTATTTATTACTTTTCAATAAGACTTTGAACTACTCAACACCTTAAAACACACCAGGAGTGCCTTGGGGTGCACCAGTGGCGAATACAAGGAGTGGGAGCTAGTGTGCTTGGCTATATGGGAAGGGGAGCTGGCCCGCACTTTTGCTCTTGGTTATACCGTGCCTGAAAATCCAGCTTCATGCAGATATGTTGTTGGGAATGGCACCAGTTTTCCTTAGGGCGTGACTAGAATTGAGTGAGAATCACTCGAAATCTTGCAAAAAAATTCTCTTAGAATATCACCTTATGTATGTTACGATCTCAGGGTAAGTAATTCGACCTTTCCGTCAGTTTTCTGATCATTCAAAATGTATTCAGGCCTTGGAAAGTATGTCGAAGGTAAGGTTCCTGAATATGTCAGTCTTTAACCACTGAGTGCTGTTTCAAAGTTATCGTAGCTCAATATTCATGGTTCAAATTTACGGGCCTTAGTGACACCCATAAAATGATTATACGATCCCAATGGGTTCAACACCCACGGCTTTGCAATTGCTGGACCAAGCAATATGCATCCCACCAGGCCGGAACTAGAGGAAATTTGCTCTGTTGGCAGTTTTTGGCTTCGGCCTCAGCTCGACCAAAGCCAATTAGCATCACATCGCGAGCCAAAGACAAGACCGGGGTACAGTTGGTCCAGGGACACTTACACTTAGAGATCGCCCAGGGACACTTGTTTATGCATTAAACCCATATGTGTCGCCGCCAAAAAACAAAAGAAAGAGTTGGTAAATACAAAACCTTATGCTGACAAACACTTCATTTTAAGAACGCAAACTCTTCCGATTTGGGCTTCTTGTTACGGTCCCCACATATTGATTGCAAAACTTCCCGATTTTTTCTTCAAATTTTGCTGAAATTAAATGGTGAGAATAGGACAATGAATTTATGAAAGTAAGAGGGTCAGACCCGAGGTCTCTCCCTCGCCAATGATTATGATTAAACACGTGTTTCTGAGCATCACCATGGAGCTGTAACCATTGTGCGGTTAACCAGCCTGGAGTGTGGATTCTGTTTCTTCATGACGAATGCTTTCCAACAGCTGCAGCTCCACTGGCGATGAGCGTTGACCTGATAGAAGCGTGAAAGGCAGTGCGTCCAGGGAGCTGCAGTGGTGTTTGACAGGCCTGATCTACCGCTGACGAGCGTGCACGCTCTACCCGTGCTGTGCATTCCCCTCGGCGTCAGTGCCTGCTGCAGGCTCAACCGCCAGCTCTGCAGTCCAACTGCCACCCGCTAATGGAGTACCGCACCGCGCCTGTCGGCTACCGCCGAGGGCTGGAGCATGTGCACGATATTCGGACAGTATTTGATTAGCTCTCTCTCTCTCTCTCTCTCTCTCTCCTCTCTCCTCCCCTCCCCTCCCCTCCCTCCTCTCCCTCCCTCTCCCTCTCCCTCTCCTCTCTCTCTCTCTCTCTCTCTCTCTCTCTCTGCTCGCATATTTGTTGGAATTTTTTTAACGTTTTGCAATCTAGGCCTGGATGCGAAAGTTTAGAGGTTTAAACGCAGTGTAACAATGGCGAGTGCCGTGCAGGTGACCAGGGGTGCTCTCAGCAGCGTTCTGACACATTCTGGCCGAGCCCGGGTCAGAAATGTGCTGACTAAGTGACGCTAGATGACATGGTCGCCGACCGCCCCGTCCGCTTTTCCCTAGACTGTAATGACGCCTGCGTTTTCAGGTCATAATCTCACAAACCGCCGGGACATTGCCAGATAAGATTATCGTAGGACCATTTATAAAATGTGTGTCCTATCCCAAACCATTTGTAAAGCGGAGATAGTCTTGACTGTGCGGTAAACATTTATAGAAAGTATATTTCAAGAGAGCTTGCTGGTTCATTTCCGTGAAAGCTAACGTTCCGAGATAGTCCCCCACTAGGTTGTGTATACGTTTCGGCAGAATAGAAATAGAAGTGTAAAATATCACCGAACACTTTACGGCATTCGACCGGATCAAGCCTTGAAAACACGTAGCGGGATTCCAGAACCGTATATGATGCATACCTTTACTTTGGGCCCAATTGTACGTTAATATACTTCCTTCTACTACTATCTCGTACACTCATGAACGAATTTAACCCGCACCCCACCGGTGGTCCAGCGCCACCTTCGCCCCACCAGGGGCCACCGATGCCCCCAAAACATTGGGGTCAGCGCAAAGCTGCGTAGTCAAAGTGTATTGGAAAGTTCTTATGAATTCAGCATGGTTTTATATTGCATGATTAAGCGCTCAGGTCAATGGTTTGACCTTCAGATGGCAAGTTGGGTCACGATAGGATATTTCCACTAAACTATGCAATGCTTAAGAAACCTGGGCATAGCTCTCATGCCATTGGAGCCATTGTGATCCGGTAAAGTACGTTTGATATTAAAATTTCAGGGCTTTCTTCAGCATGTGAAATATAATGACCTCTCGTCAGTGGCTCGACCTCCAGAGGGCACCTCTTGATCTAACATGACCTGAGGTCACGGAAGGTCATAAAGTGACCTTGTCGTATATTAACACGCGCATTGACGGGGGCGGGTACCCGCCCCCCTCGGGTTTTTCGGAGATAGCAGAAAAACGGCGGCGCGTAGCGCCGCCGTACTTGGCATACCTTTTTCCTCATCATTTTTACAACTTCTGTGAAATTTTAAGGTTAGGTCATCTCAGGTCAGGTCACCAGTACAGGTCAAGGGACCCGACCTCAAAAAAAGTTTAAGATAGCATAAGTCGGAGCAGGGTGAACTTATCCAATGGAAACTCATATCACATAATGGCCCCACCAAGTTCTCTAAAATATGTTCCGGTATTTTTGATATCGATGACTTAAGGTCAGGTACGAGGCATGACCTCTCCATTGGAAATACATGGGAAAAATGGTTTTTACGGAATAACTCAGTAACGGATGGTGATAGAGTATTTATTTTAGCTACATTAGACTCGCCTGGGCTTTGCGGTTCTAATGATATGCATTTTATATAATTTGACCCTGACCTGACCTCAGGTCAGGTCAAATCCTTGATTTGACCTAGCAAGGTCAAATTATATATCACTTGATTTGGCTTGCTGAGAGGATTAATATAGTTTAAGTCATTTTGCTCTATCTTTACTTGGTCAGATGTAATGGCCGAAAAACTGAATTTACATGTTATCCCTATGACGGCATGTTTTGACCTCTCGTGACCTTAAATGTGACCTGACAAAAAATGGTTTAAATGTTTTCGATGGAGAAGTGGATGGGCAGCCCAACACCGTCCGTTTTTCGCTACCTACCGTGGTTCTCGAGATCTTCGGGGGGGCGGGTACCCGCCCCCCGTCAATGCGAAGGTGGCTCAGACCCCCGTCAATGCGCGTGTTAAATGAAAGGCAGTAACAAGACATACATGATGGCGTTTAATTCAGCGCTCTAGCTTGATTAGATCAAATAGTATCTTTGAAATACTTCTTTTGACCCGCGGTGACCTGTGATGACCTCAGATAAGTCAAAGGGCAAACATCGGCCCTGGAATCCAAAAAGGGTGGTCAAGAATGTTTCTGAGAAAATTTAGCATTTGCAATCATTTTATGACTTTTAGATCAAAAGGCAGCTTTCTCCGTGTTTTTATGGGAGAGGTCACCTCGTGACCTGACGTCAGGTCACCAAATAAAAAAATCCCTGATATGCATTTTTAAGCCTTACAAGGTTCATAAAGTGTAGGAAGTTTCAAATCAATCGGCCTAGAAATGTAGCTTTGGTAGAGCTAAAAAATTGAAGTGAAGTAATCTGGTTTGACCTCGCCTGGTGACCTATTGTGGCTCGGCGTAAAAATTTCGGAGACGGTGAAAAATGATGGGGTGAGAGCTAGACTCCCTAAATGCGGTGCTGCACCTCGTCGTTTTTCTGTTATTCGGAAAAAACCTTAGGGGCCATCGATGCCCCCGTGGGGCGAGGATTAAGACACATGTAACATTAATGTAGAGGAGGGTAGCGGAGAATGTGATGATGAGCACGTCAAGGCATCCAAATCTCAAGAAATCAAACTTTAACTCGCTGTTAGAAAGGTTAACAAGCAAACTAGATCTTTTCTGGTCAGCAGAGTTTCGGGTCACCTTAAGTTTGCCTTACCTTGTTTTGATAGCATTCGATTCATTTTATGATAAATTAATGTCATTTTGCGCAGTGCCTCAAACCTCAACTAGAAAAGTTAAATAAATTTCACAGACACTTTCCGTTTCGTGGTCTCTCACGTAACGTTCCTGGTTCTCCTGCCCGTTTCAAGGCTTTAAGCCCAGCAAGAGAACGCGTTCAATACGACGTTCGTTGTATTCTATTCGTTTTATACGTTAATTTCTAATTGTTTGCGGACGTATTGCTGAGAAATTGGCCGCGCGCTCATGTTTAGATTTTTTGCCATGTCCCAAGCCGGAACGCAGGAGCAGAGGTAAAATATTTACTAATATTTAACTTGAAAGTGGTGAGACCGGGAAACGTGGGGTATTTTTCCGTGCTGCCACAAATATCAACTCATTTTGGCGTGCTCAGATTCATTCTCACTCTTTTTACGATCCTCCCAGTGTTTTTTTCAAATATGTATGAGTTAAAGAGTGTAACAAGTGGTAATTTAGAACTGGCGATTTAGGCGCGTGAATCCGTGTGTATTGTATGTTACTGAATAATAAAACAACCTAGGTGAACTTAATATGGGTGTATTAGTATGTTTCTTTTGCATTTTGTTTATCGGTGATTCATGAATAGATATAAGATACTGACTCAATGCTCAAATTATTTTATTTCGGGTGACTGTTATATTGAAGAACTAAATATATATTCAGTAGAGTTTTAAGTTGAATTGTCAGCAACTATCTCAACCGGTGCTCGTTTTGCAGCTATGTCGCGAAGAACCAGGATCGAGGAGGTTCTCCGTCTCCAGGAGACTTTGCAATTTTCAGGCCCACGACTCAAGTGGACCAGATAAAAATATATTGGATTATTATAACTTTCACTTCATACAGTGGATCCTAGCCAACCAATGAAAAACTAGAGTAAGTAGCGCAGCCAACCACGTCTTCAATCTTGTTAGGTTTGAGTGAGACAGCAGACGCGCTGCGTGTGTCAGAGACCCGTGTCAGAGCCAGTGTGTTTGGCCGGCTGATGCTGTCAGTCGCGGCCGGCCCCCGCCCCTGCAGGGAACAGGGGGCCCTCACGTCAGTCGCGACCGCCCCTGCAGAAACGAGTCCTACCACCTTCACGTCAGTCGCCTCCTCCCCTCCCCTGCAGAGAACGAGTCCTACCACCCTCACGTCAGTCGTCCCCCTCCCCCTGCAGAGAACGAGTCCTACCACCCTCACGTCAGTCGCCCCCTCCCACTGCAGGGAACGAGACCTACCACCCTCACGTCAGTCGCCCCCTCCCCCTGCAGGGAACGAGTCCTACCACCCTCACGTCAGTCGCCCCCCCCTCCCCCTGCAGAGAACGAGTCCTACCACCCTCACGTCAGTCGCCCCCCTCCCCCTGCAGAGAACGAGTCCTAACACCCTCACGTCAGTCGCCCCCCTCCCCCTGCAGAGAACGAGTCCTACCACCCTCACGTCAGTCGCCCCCTCCCCTGCAGAGAACGAGTCCTACCACCCTCACCTTAGTCGTGGCCTCCCTTACAGGAAGAGAGGGCTACCACCCTCACGTCAGTCGCGGCCGCCCCTGCAGGGAATGGGGGCCCTCCATCCTCACATCAGTTGCGGCCGCCCCTGCAGGGAAGAGGGGACCCTCCATCCTCACGTCAGTCGCGACCGCCCCTGCAGGAAATGGGGCCCTCCATCCTCACGTCAGTCGCGGCCGCCCCTGCAGGGAAGATGGGACCCTCCATCCTCACGTCAGTCGCGGGCGCCCCTGCAGAGAACGAGTCCTACCATCCTCACGTCAGTCGCGGCCGCCCCTGCGGGGAAGAGGGGACCCTCCATCCTCACGTCAGTCGCGGCCGCCCATGCAGGGAAAAAGGGGCCCCCATCCTCACGTCAGTCGCGGCCGCCCCTGCAGGGAAGAGGGGCCCTCCATCCTCACGTCAGTCGCGGCCGCCCCTGCAGGGAAGAGAGGACCCTCCATCCTCACGTCAGTCGCGACGGCCCCTGCAGGGAAGAGGGGGCCCTCCACCCTCACGTAAGTCGCGGCCGCCCCTAGCAGTCACGCCTGAACCTGCACGACAGGAGTACTACCATCATCACGTCATGCATTGTTAGTTCTCTAAATGTGTTAGCGAGAAAGTGTTGCGTGAGTTCTGCCATAACTGGCAACCTTTGCCCTGTGTGCGGCTTAAGTGTCGCCTGGTTGAGGGGCATGAGCCTTTCTCACCATGTTGGGTGGCAGGATATGACCCCATCTAACTCCAAAAGTACGATAGCTAGAAAACACATTATAAAGAAAACAATGAAAAACCCGTTCAAAATGCAATCGGTGTTACTTTGGGCATTGTTTTTCCAACCAACATGGATGTCACTATAGGTCAAACAAAATTGAAATTTCTTAAAAGAGGTGCTCAAAGAAAACATCGTTTATATCAGGAACTACCGTGGCCAACAAATGAAGTAAATTTCCGAAACTCCCAGTGATCCCGAAAAGATATTTTTAATTACTTGTATGATTCTTCAAGTGCAGTTCTTTCCAAATACGTACATACATACAGTACAGCCCTAGGCACATCGTTCTGAGGATTTGATGAAATTGGTAGGCTATGTAATTTTCAGACTTTTATCTAAGCTTTCTTACTTAGAGAGCATCCAGCTACTTTTCCTCGTCACTTCTAGCATAGCGCCTACAAATTAATTTATTCATCGTCTTAATAAAATAATGCACATTACCTCCGTAGTGAAAAATGCATGTTATCTAGCAGCGATTGGGCAAATATAACGAAAGCAAAAGCTCTAGATGCATTCAGTCTAGCTGTATTAGCCGAAGTATAATAAATTCTTTGTTTGGGGGCCTGTCAGGGGCGACACGCCGGCTGCTGTTTTGCCTGAAACTCGGAAACTAGCCATGAGCTCATGACATTGAAGCTGCCAAGCTGGCCTGACGTGCAGTTACTGGAACCAGACGTTTAAAAACAATTAACCCTTGACTTACCATGGACAGCTCACCGATCAGATCTCTCCTTAAATCACTGGCCTGAGGTGCATGTACTGGAACCAGACGTTTAAAAACAATTAAACCTTGACTTATTACCATGGACAGCTCACCGATCTGATCTCACCTTAAGTCACAGACACGAAAAACTCCGAACGGTGGGATTATCGCGCTAGGCACCCCATGACACATAATGAAACTCAGACCGTTTAAGATATATATATAGGAGCAGTGCAAACTTACATTTCTTATGTAATTTTGTACAACGTATAGACATGACCTGAACATACAGGTTATTGGTTTGAAATTAAAAGAAAACGTGTGGTATATCAGGAAACGGCTCTATAAAGTACGACGCTGCTGTGTTTCTCCGTGTTCTGGAAACCTTTGGGCGATGGCCATAATGGACCCCTACCAAGGTGAAGTTTAATTTGTATGTTTATCCTACTCTTTTATTTAATTAGAGCCACTTCCAACAAGCACACATGGCTAATTACAGGGAGCATTGGCTTGAGTGTTTACAGACCCACCTCACAGGGCCAGATGAGACACGGAGGATGTTTCCCGCTGTGGGGATTGAATCCAAGGTAATTCATGCTGTCCCAATCTGGAGCCAGGCAATGAAGCCATTAGGTCATCCGGCTCTATAAAAAATACATGAAGTAAATATGTTTGTAATTTTACATTTCATTGGTGATGTTTCTAAAGCTCGTGCTTGTTTAAGAAGTGCAAAATCATTGAAATTTCAATCATTTTTTCGTGTTTATATTAAGGTCATCAGGGGCCGCTCATTGAAATTTCTGATAGACTATGCTAAATCGATAAGCAAAATTTGAACTCTTGTGTGAATAGGTCCAATTTTTATAATGTTTGTCTCTTGTGGAAACACCACAGTGAACGGCGTGACACTGGGTGCTGAACCCACAGCACAGACATGTTTAATGCCCGTCATACAGCATACAGTGCCGTGTTTTGAATTTTGGATGATGATGAGGTGAGAGAGACTGAAAATGAGAGCATGAATGAGTATATTCCTCCGTTGCCCCGTCGGCCAGCAAGCTAGGTGAAACCTCTTGTTCACCGGCCTTCAGGGCAACGGAGAGAATAAATGATTTTCTCGTTTAGTTGTCGAGCCAGAGTCGTGTCAGAAACAGAAAAGCGTCCAGTCTATACTCACCTGTTTTGAATTTGACGGGTGATGATGAGGTGCGAACGACTAAAGATGAGAGCATGATTTTTACATGTTTGTCATGCGTGGGAGCACCACAGTGTGACTCGACACTGGGTGGTGAACCACCGACATGTGTAATATGCGTTATCAATAATGTTTACGTTCGATGAAAGATGCAGGGCGCAAGGTCCCGCGGCCGCAACCCGCCAAGACAAAACCGGGCGGACCCAGGTGAACTAAACCATTCAGAGTTTGATTTCGATGACGAAGGGTTTTGACGAATCTTAGATAAAAGTGTCACGTGTTCAACAGTAGAGGTAATCATGGGACGTAGGATGGGACCAAACGGGATGACATTTTCCAGGTTTCACTTCGGACGGGATGGGACAGGAGCGTTTCGTTTAGTCCTGCGAATTTCCTGGCTCAAGTAAATACGAAACAAATCAAAACACTATGTAAGCCATTACAACACCTGTTCTTAACAACACAGTTCAACAGCAGCTGATGTGAATTGATGGGAAAAGAAAAGGCTACCATACTGGCTTTGAAGACCTATGAGTCCGTTTTCCTGCCGGTGAGGTAAAAAATAGAATACCAAGTGCAGCAAACTAGTCGGCAAAGATCTTTAGTTCCATTTTAGAAAAAATGATTTTAGATGAATACTTGACAAAATCCCGGGCCATATTGTGATTAGAAATATGCCCTTTGAACGCAATTTCTTCTCAATTTGGTGCAGGGCTTAAATTGTTCCAAACACTTTTGACGATTCACCTGGATGTTTTGTTGACTGACGGAAGATGATGCAAGAAAATGTACAGGAAAAAAACAATAGAGGTGTGGGTGTATGTCAAGATGTGCACGTGCCTGAAGAAAAATCATAAAAACGTATAAATTTTACCCAAGTTGTTCCAGGTTCGGATTTTGGGGTCGGAGCCTCGCTAAAGTCATCAAGGGTTTTGTCACAAAGAGCCCGACCCCACCATCCGAACGAGCAACTCCCACAATGAAGGGTTAATTCAGAAGGCAAAGTTTAACGTCCAACAAAGCACAGCGACGGCCGCCTCGCTCAGGTCACCCTCTTATCAGTCAGTTGTCAGCCGGCCTACGTCGGGTAGATATTGAGCGCCGGAGCGTCTCAGGGCAACCGATCCCAAGCCTGGACATGCAATGTCATTGTATGTTTCTGATTAGCGGATCGAAGCCCGACACTATACTATCTGAGCTTCCGGGGTGGTTTAAGGATATTAATGACCATACCCTCATCCCCGGATAGCATTGTTTAAAATAGTGTAAATTAAGCGTGAGCAGCCTTTCTGGACAAGTTGTAGGCAGGTAGGTACAATGTGATAGCCCCGATGACGCCAA
Organism: Lepas anatifera; assembly: GCA_034440635.1. NCBI lineage: Eukaryota > Metazoa > Arthropoda > Thecostraca > Lepadidae > Lepas > Lepas anatifera. The sequence continues at coordinate 299,307 of JAOTON010000204.1, forward strand.
GGAATTATCTTATACCAGCTTCCCATTTTTGCTATCGAAGTTTACTTTTCCTTGCGTGGACCAGGAATCAATCGAGGGAGCATTCAAACAAGACACATTTACGCAAACAAAACATCACGTCCATACCAGTGCAATAATTCGAAATAATACTGCTCTAATTGGCAGGTGCAATGTCAGGCCTTGTATTGAATATGCCAATTTTCTCAATATCAGACATCATTCAAAAATGATAATTAACGAAATTAAACCAACAAACGAATGTGTTTGTCATATCAATGGACTAAGTGAGTTTTGTTCCATCGCAGAGAGGGCAAAGACGGGAGGTCGCTATGGTAATATCACACTACAAATATCATAGAAGTCAAGAATGTCTGAGGAGTTTTGTGACTTAAGTGACAAATTTCACTGCGTCAGACTAGTAAAAATCCAGCTTACGCAGGGTGATGCGTGTATACCTAGAGATTACATCCGATATGCGTTTGATGTAGGTACTAACTGTGTTGTGGGGCAGCTCGCTTTTTTAACGTCTTGGTGTGGAAAGTGAATGAATGAACCTTGCATGTCAATCATTATTTGCAGGTTCTAGACTGCGTTTAAGGAAACAAAGATATTTCAGTATTGAAAGGAATTACGACATCACTATAAGCAATACAGTGTTTGGAGGGAGTTAAAAGCTATTTAAGGACAGCTCGTAATGCTGGTCCAATTTGTTTTGCATTGTTTTTTTCGAAAACCACTTTATTCGTGCCTTCTCAAAGCTATACTAAGCATTGATATCCTGCGTGGCTGCCGGAAGAAACATGGCAGGCAACTAGACCAAATGGTTTAGGCAGATCTTAAGCCTGCTTCAAAGAAGGTCGGAGTTCTTAGAGGGGCGCAGTTTTCTTAGGCTGGACAGAGTTTTTTGGCTGATAACCTCTCCCTGTTCTCACGCATTTTAAGGACCGGATCAGAATTACTTCAGTAGGATAAACTTCATTCCATATAATTTTGTTTCTTTTCCTTGTGCGTACTCTAACCCCCCACCCTCCAGTTATGTACCGCATGGACTAGTGAACTAGGCACCAGAGCCTCCGTGCACTTTCCTACCACCGAGCCTTCAGTAGGTATATCTGTCTGAAAAATATATATTTGAAGTTAGAGCTATTTCGATAATAAGCATAGAATTTCCGGGAGTCAGGACTTGGCAGCTCTGTTATGACAGGATGATTCGAGGCGAAGCAAAGTTGGCAGTGTCAGTGCTTCAAACGCAGCAACACCTAAATCGCATCCAAAATACACCATCCGAGCGCCTACGATTCTAATATAGCGCGTGTTACCTTTCTCAGAGGTGCCGCATACCAGCTGGCAGTTTCCCTCACACCCCTCACAACTCCGCACGGTGACACCACCGCCGCTGTCACTCCGTCGCACCTGCTCCGTCGGCACGCACGCGCTGACTGGCCGCCGCCGCCGACGACGACGACGCTGCGGGGGCGGCCGCGCACGCGTCGGCTGACGGTATGTAGATGACACGCGGCTCTCCAGACATGATGAGCTGTGTTATCTGACTCACAATGTGTCTTCCCGGAGAATGAGCTGTAGGAAGCATCGAAAGAAAAAGGCTCAAAGTGACAGAACTTGGTGGTGGACCCCGATGGATGGATGGTGCAAAACGTCAGAAACCGTGAAACACTGCGTTTTGTTTGTCCAGCTGCAGGGGGGGCGATTCCTTTTCACCCCCGCTGTTCTGGATCCGCCAGTGACAGGAATCATGGGCGTCGCCAGTGTTTTTTTATCGGGAAGGGAACGGATGGCGGTGACCGGCTGGTGGAGTGACAGTACAGATTTCAATGATGTCTGAAAGAGCGCTCTCGAAGCGGTTCAACCAAATTACAGTTGAAGACATTGATGAATTTTTCGATGATTTCAGGAAGAAGAGACGAATACTTTGGTCGAATCCTGAAGGATATCTATCCTGGTTCAGAAGGATGCTCCTCCCCTCCCCTCCCGCTTTGGATGCTCATGGCAGGAACCAACGACATACGATCCCATCCCAAGGTACCTTTTCCCGTGAGTGTGAAAAATAGAACGTAGGTATATATGAATAGTTTGTATGGGAAATTCTTCCCTTGATTTCGGTGTACATACTCACGGTTCCAATGAAGGTTCTTTGGAAATGAATGTCAATTTTAGTTATTGAATTACAGGCCAAAATACAAAGACTTGTTCTTAAACCATTTACCTGGCCGGAATAAATGTTGAACTTTTCAAACCACATAATTTAGTGATGAATACTTTAACAGAACTTAGATATGGCTGGGCGAAAAAGTCTACCAAATGCCCCAAAGCGCTGAACAGGTGATAAGGTGATCAGTGAGGACGAAAAGACGTGGATTATTCTTGAGTTCCGCGTTGATCGAGTGCTATTATGGCAGAGCACAACTTCCAAAAATCTACAGAGCCCATGCGCCAATTTCGGCAATATTGAACTCAATGGTAAGCCGTTTGGGTCAAGATATTCACTGTTTCTGTACCTCCGCTTTTGGTGTAGGTTTTTTAAGTTAAAGCCGTAATAGGGTCCCTGAAAAATACATGGTCTTGGTCCTGTAATTTCCCCGATAAGGTCCATGTCATTGGTACCCTCGGACCCAGGCAATAATCACATTAACACGCGCATTGACGGGGAGGGTATCCGCCCCCCTCGGGTTTTTCGAAGACAACGTAAAGACGGCGGCGCGTAGCGCCGCCGTACTTGGCATACCTTTTTCCTCAACATTTTTTACAACTTTTTTCAAAATTTTAAGGTTAGGTCATCTCAGGTCAGGTCACCAGTACAGGTCAAGTGACCTGACCTCAAAAAAAGTTTAAGATAGCATAAGTCGGAACAGGGTAAACTTATCCGATTGAATCTCATATCACATAATGGCCCCCACAGAGTTCTCTAAAATATGTTCCGGTGTTTTTTGATATCGATGACCTAGGGTCAGGTACGTGCTATGACCTCTCCATTGGAAATACATGGGAAAAAATGTTTTTACTGAATGACTTAGTAATCAATAGAGATAGAGCGTTTATTTTAACTGCGTTAGATTTGAATCGTCATTGCGCTTCTAATGATATGCATTTTAGCCAATTTGACCTTGTCCTGACCTCAGGTCAGGTCAAATCCTTGATTTGACCCAGCAAGGTCATATTATATATCATTTGATCCGGCTTGCTGCGAGGATTCGTATAGTTCAAATCGTTTTGCTCAATCTTTACTTGTTCAGATGTAATGGCCGAAAACTTAATTTACATGTTATCCCTATGACGGCATGTTTTGACCTCTAGTGACCTTAAATGTGACCTGACAAAAAATGGTACGAATATTTTTGATGGAGAAGTGGATGGGCTATCCATCGCCCTTTACCGTTTTTCGCTACCTAGCGCGGTTTTTGAGATCTTAGGAGGGGGTACCCGCCCCCGTCAAGGCGAATGTGGCTCAGACCCCCGTCAATGCGCGTGTTAAAAGCGCCCCTTGGGACGGATTGCAGTGACCAGGCCCATTTTCAGAAGACCCGAAAGGACTTGAACCGGGGGCGAATACATCCACAGGGGGTGCCCGAGATCACTTAACCAGCCGTTCCATATTGTACAGTCGTGAGCTTGTCGTCGTTAAAATAATCCGTGAATGCACTGATCTGGACTCGGCACTCTGCTTTCAGTTTGCCATAAGTACTACCAAACTCAAGAATGATACATGTATTAGAGTAAGTCATGTAAACAAAGTTTCAAGCCAATCCAATATATTTCCAAAAATCCTCGACAAACCCAGGCCAATCAGCTTGCACACCACAATTATCCATCCAAATCCGAATCACGTTGGAAAAAATGGACTTGTTAATGCCAATTATCGGTCCCAGCGTGCGCCAGAGGAAGTCCTTCCCGACTTAAGATCCTGGCGTTTACCCACACGTCTTTTCCTGTTCCGATGTTAATAGGATCCTACCCGGGCTGTGTCCGTGTCTGGCCGCCCGGGGATATCTGGATGGTTCCAGTGGAGCCGGCTGATTGGCTGTTGGATGTGGGGTGTCGGATTGGTGCAGTCTGCGTACGTTGTAAAATATAGTGATTGTGATTAACTGTCTGAAATACGATATATAGTTGATATGCGTGTAAAGTGATTAAGAGGCGATAAACAGGGGTTGATTGTAAGGGGAGAAGATTAGGGTTTCAGTGACGTCCTGTGCATTGTTTTTGCGCGCATGAACATTCGGGTCAGCCAGGTCGGGTCAGCTGGCCGGCCGACCGAGGTCGCGTCCGCATTCGCTGAGAGGGACCGCTGATGAGCGGACGTGTGCCGGAGCCGGGAGGCGTCCGAGAGTTCGGAGATGGTGCGGCGCTCGCGCTGGAAGCGGGATAAGTTGGTAGGTAATAACTGTACGTGAATTTAAATCCATTGAGTAAACCTTCTGATGAGTCACTGATAAAATGCTAGACTTTTGCTTGCTTGAGTATGACGTGTTATTTTTCTTACTAAAATCGTGTCTTTATTTGTATCGTGTCCTAAGGCTTGGTTGTTGTTGGTTCATGTTTGATATCTGCCTGCACAGTAACGGTCATCATCGCAATAAACGGACCAGTGGCGACACCAGACTTCTGGGAGCGACGAGGGCGCCAACAGGACTAAATCAACAAAACCGACGTCAGAATCCCCATTCAGATCCGAAACTATCAGGACTGTCCATCAAATTAAATCCAATCTAATTAATGGGTTTGATTGGATTGAATATCCATTTAGATATTACACATGTATCCAATTATTTTCCATGAATGTTGGTTTTCACAGAGTGTGTGCATTGCCCGGTGGGCCCGTTTTGGAACGTTTGGGGAACACATTTTTGCACACAGCCCATATCTAAACCGTGATGAAGACAAGTGCCCCTGTTGGCAAGTGAACAACAGGCAATGAAAAGCATCACACAATATTTCCAACATTCATCTGGGTCAAATACACGGGTTACACAAAAGGGCTTCAGCGCTTTTGATCTGCCAAAATCCAAAATTGACATCCGTTCACAAAGGTGATGCTGTTGTAACCACCGCCGTGGCGCAGTTGGTTAAGGCGCCTCGGTCCAGTGTGGGAGGTCCTTGGATCAAAGCTGACCTCTGGTAGACTTTTCCTCGACCGCCTCCTGCCCAGGAGATGGCAGTACACTGGGTAGTGCCCGCCTTGACTAGGGACTTCCGCTGACCAACCAGCGCCCTTGTTATTGGGAGCACGGGCTTGATCTGCCTTTAAATAGATCCACCGGTCGGTGGCACCGCCCGAGGCCACAGCCTCGCCGCGTGTCACCGGAGCAGTCCTCTGTTCCGCCGGGTCCGAGAAATCGGGATAGCTCCACTGCCTGGTACAGTGGGGCGTGTGACAGGGAGCGTGCGGACACGACTGTCCGCAAGGGTGCCGATAGCGTGAGCCCTGCTGCCGTGTACATAGTGTGTGTCTGCTTGTGTGTGTAGTTGCAAATGTGCAAAATGTTCCCGGGTTGGGAACGAAAAAAAGGTGGTGCTGTTGCGTCCTTCACCATCCAATCTCAACCGTTTATTATCTTTGACGTCCGTGAATGTTTTTTACAGCCCTTCCAATATGGCATGTCATAAACGGAGCGGAAATATACCGCACAGCTTTTGATTACGTTCGTCAAACACCGGGCGCGGTCGGTGAACAAGTCAGCCGCTCTGTAGCGTTCACAATGGGTGGTCTGTAGGGGAGCAAGGACCAGAGACAGCTGCGCCATCGTGGACGGGGTCGCCAGCCAAGTCGCAGCCCCTGCCGAACATCACCGCCTGCCCACCAGCTCTGACACGGCTCCCTCCGGCTCTCCGGCTGGCTTTTAGTCAGATAATGTATTGTGAAATCATGCCGATATGACATTTTATAAGATGTCATATCGGTGAGATTTCGGACCGATTTCAGGGTGCTCAGACACACCCAATGAAGGATAAACTTAGATTAAGAAATATTTTATACTTCATTTTTGTTTCATTTTCAGGGCTTTGAAGTGATGCTATTTAAATGTCAGTTCCGGTTTATTTTACCGGAATGTCGGCGTTGGGGCCACAACAAACATTAATATTACTTCGTATCTTTTGATGTTGGGACCTAGATACAGTGGCCGATCTAGCCGATCTAGAAACAATATTATGTAGTAAAAGATATTACCACAATTCTACTAACGGTAGGTTATGGGGGTAAACCCAAGTCAATAAGCAGAAAAACGTTACAGGGTGAAATATGTGGCCACAGGATGCTTGCTTTTTGCTATCTAAGGCTCAATGTTTACACTGTGAAGTTGAGTTTTGAAGCACCAAACCTTGCTTGAAAACTAAAAGGAGTTGGGACAAAAAGTAGGCAGACAACTTTGAGAGGACATAATTTTGACCCGAGATTTTCCATTTGGAGAGGCAAATGCCCTCTCCCTTAGATCCACACTGTCTAGATCACACTAGGAATACTGTTGTCTATGGTGGAGGTTATTGTCATTGTTTCAAATTCAGGCACCCTCAATGATGTTCGAAAATCCAGGCCCATGGTTGGTGCCCCAACGTTGCGGAAGCGACTGGCTGCTCACCCTGAGGTATCGGCGCAATGCTCTCAACCACCCTCTGAGAGGTGAAATATGTCGGTGCACCCTCCCCTCCTGTAAAACGATCCTAGATCCATGACTTGTAGCGTTTGCTCTCTGTTTCTGCTATGCACCCGTCATGCACCATCACTGCATCCAGACTGATGTGTTTGTCGATAGGCAGCGTCGGGTTACCTCGCGAGGACAAGGTCGTGTACCACTGCAGAGGTCAGCTTCCTTGGATGCAGGGGTGTGGATTTATATATTTTTGGGTGTGCCCTGGCACTCCAATGATGAACTGGGATGTGTGATCACCCCCAACGGTGATCTGGGCACCCCCAACCAAAGTGTGCAGCAAATTACTAATGAAGTGCTTAAAGAAGAGGAAATTTTCAACAAATACGTGTTACAGTATTATAATGGCATTCTGAAAATGACCTGAAACCTAATATTTTACCAAGCATGTGCAACGGAAATCCTCAGGCTAGATGAGTCTTCCCACTGGGGGAAAGCTATAACTGACTGGTTGATATATCATTACTACTTAAATTACCTACAGGGCTGGGGTATGTGTTTCCATCTCTAGATGTAGAGTGCCTGGTCACCCCTTATTTTTCATATCCGGCAGTGCAGCATGGTTTCATGCATTTAAGGGGGTATATAATACGATGGTTCTCTTAATGCTGTTGTATTTGACAATTTTTTTTGACAGTCGGATTTGGGCGCCCCCAATGGATTTCGAAAATCCACGTTAGTATGGTGGATCGATTAAGAGTGCCCTCATTAGACAAAACTATTCCGTTGGCTGTAACTAATGGATTTCACCATATAATTTTAGATGTCGTGGTACGACGTCTGAAAGGTGAAATGCGCCGAAACAACGGCACTGCTTTAATCTTAACACTTAAACATCTTAGCTAGATGTGTATGTCACATGTACCGTGTGTATTGTATTGTCAATAAGGATTTGTCAATGAAAAAATGAAAAGCTGCAACATTTACCCTAACGCCAAAAAATACGAAGGATTCGAAATCGGAACCTGCAATTTTACCCGCCAAGCGTACTCATATACCGAACTCATTTAATGAACTCATACGCATTATTTTAAGTGATATCGACACCGCACACGGCACACACACCTAACCCATACATCCACCCATACAAATGTCTCCTACATCTGTCCTCCTTTCTCAGTCCAACATGAAATAGAACGACCACTTTTCTCAACACCACACGTGTACGTTTTGTAATCCGCCTCGCGACTCCTCCCCACCAAGCCTTGAACTCGGCGCCGGCGACGCCGAGCGTGCGTGACCTTTCTAACCTCTGTGCCCCGCGGGCAATCGGCATCCAGCGTATGACTGCTGCTGATTGGTGGAAGCGCGTTCACTTGTATTACAAGAAATTCATCGGAAATTTCTCCATGAGAATGTTGGAGCTGAAACCATAAGCCAGGAGATGTATTCACATGATCTTTTTCAAGCATTACTAGCCATACTTTGCCCTAAATTGGCTTGATTATCTGCGCCACCATCATATACTATTTAGTAAAGGCGAGTCAGCGGCAGAGTCAGCTCTGGCTAGCCGGCGGTCGAGTTTGCTGAGGTCAGGAGAGTTGCGAGATGGGTTTTGCTGAGAGAAAAGGAGTGGGACCCGGCCCGAAGGTAACCGAGAGAAGGAGAGGAGAAAGACGTAGGTATATATATATATATATATATATATATATATATATATATATATATATATATATATATATATATATATATAACTAGACCTTAACCGTCGGACGAGCTATAAAGAGTGTGAACCAATGAGAGCGCTGCCGAAAAGATCTGTTTTGTTCCATTTAGATGGTTAAAAGGCACTAAATTTAATTTGGAACTCAACACGATACAAGTGACATGCACGTCTAGCTAAGATTTTTAAGTGTTGAGATATCCTTTAAATTGTATTTTTGATTATTTTCAGTGTTCAAAAGGACTGTGTGTGATGGCTAAATTAGAAATATAATTATGCTCTCTCCTTTTATATGGCGGTCATTTACTTTTTATTCAAATTTGGACAACCCCAATGTTTCTTGGAAATCCACACCCCTGCTTGGAGGTGACATCTAAGGCACTATCCAGAACACTAAACTCCGTCATTTCATTTTTGGAGTTTAACACGCATAGTGGAAGGATATCCTGAGATTCAAGGAGGTTCTAAAAATTGTTCGTGATCACGTCATCATGACGTCGTAAAATCTGTAAAATAACACGTATCCTATTTTATCTAGTTATATTGGCTATGCGGTCTTTGTAAATCCAATTTTTTATGTAAATTTTGTCCAAGTTGTTCTCAGTTCGACTGTTAGAGTCGGAGTCTCACTAAAGTCATCAAGGGACTTGTCACGGAGACCCCGACCCCACCACCCGAACGAGCAACTCCCACATTGAAGGGTTGATTTAGGAGCCAAAGTTTAACGTCCCACAAAGCACAGGGACTGCCGCCCCGCTCAGGTCACCCTCTCACCAGTCAGTTGCCAGCCGACCTGTTTTTGACCGACTATAGGGAGTTTGACTCACGTTTGTAAACATTTCTATGTAATTTTCTGTGAAAGCTGCATTAATGTTCCATTTATGACGTCATGTCTGTAGATATTGCAGAAAAACCAAAGGCCAGCATTTCTATTTCAATTCGCTACATACCAAGTCATTAACAGCTGAATCTAGCCCCAAGTATCTGAACAGAGTAGGATAAACCAATGACATGACAACTTCCATTTATTTATCTGTATTATGACGCCACTAATGTTTTTAAATAATAAAAAAATGATTTTTGGGGTCCTTTAGATGGGATTATCCATTGCACCTGAGATGAGGAAAATTAGTTGGGTAGCTTTCGAGTTAGGAGGGGAGGAGGTGAAAAGCCCTCCTATGCCAGTAACAGGCTGTCTAATAAGGATATTTCCATCCTATGGTGCTTAAGGGCCCAGGATAAGGTATTTCTTAAAATTTGCACGCCTAATTATCGTCGTCGGTAAGATAAGGCTAAAGGGTGATGATGATTGTGATGATTGATTGGGTGCAGGTATCTCAAGCGCTTTAGACTGAATGGCTCAGTACACGAGGACAGGAAAGATACTTACAGACACTCTGTGCGTTGCAGTTTAAACCTGTGCCAGGCACGGGTTAAAAAACAAAAATGTGATATTTTCCTCCCCACTCTGCTGAGTAGTCAGTCCATATGTCAACTGCTTAAAGTTGGTTTTCGTATGTGGCTCAGGAAAAGACGGCCCATTTGCCGACTCTTCCATTGTTGGCTGCTAGTTCACTGTCGACTGCACATCCCGGTTTGACTATTAACACCCGCCCCGGTGGGCCTCCGAGCCACCTTCGCCATGGTGGGAGTGTTCAAACATCCCTCCCCCTCGAACTCGGCTCCTATACGGGACAGCGAAGAAACGCGAACGTTGGTGGATAGGTCATACAAATCATAAAGAACAGGGGTGGAGATCTCTTTTCAAACCAGGGTGGTCCCGGTCCGGGCGAGGCTGCAGGAGTGGATGTTTTTCGTAAGAAAATGAAGACACTAAAATTCGGGCAATGCCTATAAATACCGTATGAAACCGTATGATGTTAGGATTTTTACACGAGCCAGATCATGACTTCCTCGGGAGATAAAACTGACAAGCACATTTCAATACACTTTGAAAATTTAATCAGATTTTTCCAGAAACTAAAAATGAGATACGGGTCTAAACCTCTGTCGTTAACTCGGTCTTTGAAAGGATAGCGATTATAACACACCGTGCGCTTTTTAATCTAGTCCTCAATGAAAACTTGTTGATAGCAGACAACATTAGCGTGTGAAATCGAAATACATTTCAATGCTTAAGTCTAGCGTATCCCCTTCTGAGAAGTCTTATGACCCCAGCAGTTGTTGCATCATTGTAGCCCAAAACGATTATTACGATATGAATATTTTGATGATATAAATAAATTGATTACCAGCAAATTATGAGGCATATTACAGTATAGCGATAGCTAGGTCTAGTCTGCTGTTTCTGTAAAATTGATTCATTGTTTAAGCTCTTTCTCCCCCCTCTCTCTCTCTCTCACTCAATTGTTATGCCCCTAAATTCCAAGACAAAAAATGGCAGCATACATCGAAGGAAATCTTATTTAAAATAATTATGCCACAAAAATTGGTTCCTTGAAGGCGTGAAAACTTAAATAGCTTTCTTTAAACCACTTTCTTGATACTTGTTCGTGGATAGAATCATGGGTCCCGCCGCTTGGGGACGGAGGGACGCGTCCACCCACTTTTGGGAGTGGGAGAGGAGGGAATGTGTTTTGTCCCCCTCCGGCCACCACTTCACGCAGAGTCACGTTACGTTGTCCCGAGTGCTGAAACCATTTTTTCACACTTTATTAAAGCAAACAACACGATGATGCATTACACTCGTCAAGGACAGGCATCAGGTTACAGAACAAGTCGTGATAGAACAGAACAAGTCGATGATACTTATTGTTTTACACTGGAGGGAAGTATACACGTTGGTTTTCCTACCCTTACACCCCGCCCCCACCACCCTTCCTACCCCATCTACTCAAAAACTCGTGTTGATTGACTTCCAAGTCTGCATGCTCCATCCGGTGGCCTGGTATAGCTCGCCAAAAGAGGCCTCGATAAAGTTTCTAAATTTTTATTTGACAAAAACATTCAATAAAAGGAGACCATCTTTCCTAAAACTTTTCAATTTTTATCTCTCTGTGCCAAGAGTTTTTCAACTTCAAATGTTCTCCCAAGAAATTCCAGGAAGGCATCAATTTAGTTCCTAGTACTGAAACCAAGGCAAGTAACAAAGGGCGGGGCTCCTGCAAACACACCAATTACAACCACAATTTCTTTTCGATACCTGACTGTGGGTACAGACGCCCAATTTAGTCTCTCAGGGACCCTCCACTGGCTCAGGGATCCCAAGATCAAGTCAGAAACCTTCTGCGAAATATATTTTCAGTGGGCCCCAGGCCGGCTAAATGCGCCCAGCACCAACCCTTGGCGCTAGACGAGCTAAGGGTTCTAAAAAGCTCAGGGGTCCCAGATCAGCACAATGTGCGCAAACAAACTTATTGGGTCCATACTAGTTAATCAGGCCCAATTCCACTTCAGTGAACACCAATTCAGCTAGGGGCCCTATGACCAAGTCAGGAACCTCCTACATAATTCCTCTCAAGGGCCCTAGGCTATCTCAGAACTTCCTTTGACATTCTACATCAGGGGTCCTTTTTAGCTGAGGGGGGACCAAACCAGCTTGGGCCCCAATATCACTCCAGTAAGCTCCTGTGCAATACCCTCCCAAGGACCCAGAACAGCCCAGAGGCCTTTTGCAAAACTCTCTCAATAGGTCCATTGTCAATTCAGGAGGCCCAGGCCAACACAATCAGCTCAGGAGGCCCATACAAACTAAGAGGGCCAGACCAGCTGGGTGCCTCGACGAACTCACGAAGCCCCAGATAAGCACAAGTGGGCCGAAAACAAGCCAAAGGGGCCCATGCGTTAAACGGACCCGATACCAACCCAGGGGCACTTGTAAACTCAAGGGACACTAATCCAGCTAGGGGCCATAGGACCGAGTCAAAAACATCTTATGTAGCTCCTCTCAGGGGCCCTTACCAGCTAAGGTGACCCCAAACCAGGTTGCACCCCAAGACAAAGTCAGTAAGCTCCTGTATAATACTCTCTCAGAGTACCAGATCAGCCCAGGGACCCCTTGCAAAACTCCCTCTCAGGAGGCCCAAACCCAACTCAGGGGACCCAAGATTAGCCGAGAGGGGCCATACCAGTTAAGGGGTTCCAGACCAGATAAGGGGCCCCTGACGGCTCAAAAACCCCAGCTCAAAGGCCCACACCATCCCAGGGGTCCAAAACAGTTGCAGGCCTTAGTCTATTTTAGGGACCGAGGACTAGCTGAACTTCACGGAATCCCAAAACTGCTAGGGGAAGAGGGCAACACCAACGCGGGGGGCTCCACGCCAATTTAGAGGCCCAGTCAAGCTAAAGGGCCCTGAATCACCTCAAGGAGTGCATAATCAGCTCAGGGGCCCATACCAGCTCAGGGGTTCTAACACCGCTCGGAGACCTTAACAATCGAAGTTCAAGGGGTCTTAAAGTGCCCCCATCTATTTTCCAAGGTGCCCGGGGACTGTTTGCCTCCAGAATACGCTACTCGGCCACATTTGAGAGAACGCATGAGTGCGGCGATTGGTGAACGAATCTAAAAAAATTAGTTCAATTGTTTTGCTTATAGACTTTCAAATTCAGACGTATATTTTTTAGAGCGTCGCAATCGCGCAGTCGCACCACTTTACCTGCACTGTATACCGAGTGGTGACGTAATAACGTCATAGAATATTGCTAACAAATTGGCTAAAATTACTCCACTAGATTAAGGATGGCCAGGCTCTAAATTACGTTTTGCCTTTCCCTAAAATTGTTTCGAATTTAAATTCTTCCACGATGCTTTAGAGATGGACATAGGAGTTAAGGTCAGAACGCGTATTAAAGAACCATAAGTAATAAAATAATAACTTAATATAATCGGGTTATTTGTCAAAGTCAGCCCAGATAAAGGGGTTCACATGTCAAGGTTATTGACCCCAGTTTTCAGGACAGATGGCATTACTCAGCATAACGTATGCAATGCTACGACTTCATTGTTTTGGTGACTCACTGTCAAGGTCGATTTCACTGGTCAAGGTCAAAGGCTTTTTCAGGATCAAGCCCTCATTTCTGCCCAAAGGCTGCTACAGTGTCAGTTATATTTTACATTATTGGAAACTGGCCTTGTTAATAATAGGTCGTTAACCTTGAATGACCTTGACCTCAAACTTTCGGAGGGCATTGAGTGGAACCTTCCCTCTGTGACCTTAGTTCATTTTCAGTGTATTACCACTTTTCTGCATAATCATGGCATTTCCCAATAGGTTTCCAGTACGGTCCATATCCTCTGTGAAAGACCGACGGGTGCTGCTTAGTTCAGCTGAGGGACATTTACAACCTCCTTTGACCTTAAATATACTGAGCTAGGTCAATAAAACTTAGCCATGACGTATATTATCATCGCCCTCACGCACTTCTCAACGGATGATTTCAAACCCTCTTGGTTTAGTTAAAACTCTCTTGGTATGGGGGCACTTCAGGAACCTCCACTACACGTTGACGCCAGATCCTTCTCCAGTGCGCGTGTTAAGGTACGAGCATGGCCCAACACTAAATCACGTATCCTCTGTGAAAGACCGACTTAGGATGCTACTTAATTTAGCTGAGGGACCTTAGACCAGCTCGGGGCCCGTACTTTTCCTGACACATAGTTGTGACGGGAAGCCGTGGCGCCGCCCCTGGTCTCTAGTACCCCTGGGGCATACAGGTCACATTATGACTCAGCCGATCACACAAATGCTGCGAATTGAGCTATCATTACTTCTATGTCCGAAAATATTTTTGGAAGCAGAAGGTGTAGAACCCGGGCTGACCCCCCATGTTCTCTCGATTTCTAAATCAGGGGGCCCTGACCCCCAACCCCCCCCGGGATCTCCACCCATGATAAAGAAACTACATCAGTCACTTTTTGGCTCAGGTCAATATTGAGGTCATGTCAGGCCAAAGAAATGTTAGAGAAGGGTATTGGGGCTCTAGCGTCTGACGAGTTGAGTTAGAATCATTTTTTAGGCATCATTCGCTTCCTCTCGTTATGGCAAATCGAATGATGCATAATATGACTATACTAGGTCAAAACACAAAAATGGCGTGACATGAGGTCGGGTCAAGGTCACTGTCTGATCTAGCATGGTCAATATGCATACCAATCGACTCGTAACAACAATCTAAACGTAATGGTATTGTAAAGTGCCGCGCGCCGATCTCGAAAGGGCAGCTCGAAGACTGGAAACCATTTCTTACGAGACGGTTTTATTCCGTTTCTGCAGACGAAAGCGGGAATCACAATTCGGAACAACCTCCATGCTCACAGGAACGCCAGCTCGAACCAAAGATAACACAACTATCGATAAATCCGTTCCGCGACCAACTCTAAATATCCATAATACTAATACCTTGAAGCATAACTTCACAATTATTGAGCGACGTTACCTACTAGGCGCTAATCCGAAACACAACACTTTTGCAATCTAAACGTACCGACTCGTTGCGCTTCCATAGATGACAGCAACGCGCAGCTTCTACATCTCGCCGTACACCGACATCTGGCTCCATCACGGGACCCCACCGGCTCGGGATCACGGCTCACAAATAGTCACATGGCCGCCAGAGACCTACGAGTTAAACGTGTCGTTACAAATATATAAAGATAACTCGAAACCCAGAAAATGTCGTATGGAAAACTTCTGATTTAACTCAATATCAAAGCATATCACGCATAGCAAATTACATTGATAAGCGTGTCATAAACCTACTTACGGAGGGCAGCCGGGCTCTACGCACATCTTGTCATCACAGCGTCCGTCAGCGAAAAGACCAACGCCCCTCGACAGCCGACCCAGGTCACCACATAGCGCCCGCAGCAATTCGCATGACGTCAGTCAAAGTCCCTACACGCAAGACGCACTATCGAAATCATCGCACCTCCAACTGAAGCCTCAGACCTTTCACGACTCAAGAACCGCCTATTTAGAATATTCTACGAAACAGAGCAAATCACGCCTATTCCAAATACTAAGCAATTATTAAACCTCAGCACTAGGCTCACGTCACGTGGCGTCAGTGGCCTGACCCAAGTTTACCACGGGCCGCCAGCCGTCTAGCGGCAGGAGTACAAACCGACAGTACACATTGATCCCGTCCTCGGCGCTCTCAACAATACGACTGATACTTTGCCAACAGGGCTGCAAACGGGCGCTTACACTCCCCCATTGACCGTCCGCAGGGCGGTCAATACACGAAAAAGCCCGTTTGCAAACACGAACAAATCAGACAATGAAGTTTCCAAGTTTGCCTTCCCTCTTGACTAACAAATACGAGCTTGAAAAATAATATGTGTGCTATCAGCCTCAGCGCAGTGACAATTATGAGCGGACGCAGAACACATGCTGACCAAATACGCACTCATGACGTCACACAAAGTGGCGACGCCAGCACGTCACCAGACGCGACAAACCACCTGCTGTAGGGTTTCATGCCCCTTTTTGCCACCACTCGGCAAGGAGAACCCACTTCCACCTCCAACGGTGCCAACATCCACCCACAGAATGCGAGTGACTCCAGTGGTGGCGAGAAAATGAGCGTCCATCAACGATCCCTCTTAGTGTTCTCCCACCAGGTTGTGAGACCACACCGTGCGGGAGATGCCACACCTGCTCCCTGAGCTCGCCCATCGGTGCTTTCAAACCGCAGCCGTCGTGAACTGCACCTACAACCACCCTAGTTAGCACCTTTGGCGGATTCTCTACAGACTCTACACTCTCTAGCTCAGTAATCGACACATATGCTAGTTGCTCCTTGTCATTGAAACTAATGCTTTGCTGGAAGTCAGCTCGTAACCCTTGATCATCCACTGAAAATCCTTTTCCCATCCGACAACTTCTGAAAATCACCATCTGACGGAGTGGAAAGCTCAACTCCCAAAGTGCCTCCAGAATGGCTGACTAACTCACAATCGCTAGTGCTACCTGTCACACAGCTTGAACTCTCATCCTTCGCATAAGCATGAACGGCTGGATAAGAACGTATCCCGGTGTCGGGGTTCTGCCTGACGCGAACCTTCTGCCCATCTGTAGCGCCGCAAGGTGGCGACTGCACTAGGCCCGTTAATCTCAACTCCAAATCTAGATATTCGCGTCGGAGGGCAGCCCTAGACCGCTCTGCCTCTAAACGGATTTCCTGTTCTCTTACTATGAACCTTTCCTTTACAGCTCTATACTGGGCAAGCAAAAGCTGAATTTTAGCTTCCCGCCCAGCCGTGGCCCCTGGAGCCACTGAACCGCAAACAGACGCCATGCCTATACCAACCCCTGAGGCTATGGAACCTACACAGGAACAGCAAACATGAACACGACTGCTGAACACTAAACCCAAACGGAAAATTGAGTCAATGGGAATGTAGCTGCAAGACGTAAGCATTCAAATCAACCATTCTACAATTATGGCCTGCACAAGCGGAAAAATAACTCCGTAATTTAAAGCCCCAATACGCAGTTAACTGGATCAAATACCGGGACCTATTACCGATGAGGCAAATCAAAACGGGAATCGCATATTGCTAGCCGAGTAAATGCGAACTTACCGGCTACGATAAGGGTCGAGGCAAAACTATAACCAAATCTGCGCCGCTAGCTTAAACGCTTCACATACGAGGGAAGCTAAGCAATGGGCTAAACGATATGAAAATCTCTTAGTAAGAACCAAACAGCTATATGCTTTAACCTAAGTCGCTTACGACAGATAACTTATCCAGTATCTCCAACCAGGGATTTGCTCAAGAACTGACAAATTACTCCGAAAACGTATCGACTAGCTTAAACAGAAAATGCCGTTAACGGCCAAGGAATGTACCCCCAACTGACTCAAAACTGCACCGCTAACGACCGAGGAGCCTATCCACCAAGGGACTCAAAACTGCAACGCGACCGACCGAAATCCCTAACCACCAACATACCCAAACCTGTGCCGTTAACGGCCGAAGAACCTAACCACCGAAGGACGCAGCTGTGCCGTTAACGGCCGAATAACGTAACCACCGAAGGACTACCGTGCCGTTAACGGCCGATGAACCCAACCACCGAAGGATTCAAACTATGCCGTTAACGGCCGAAGAGCCTAGCCACCAGCGGACCCAAAACTACGCCAATAATGGCCGAAGACACTTACCCCGACGGACCCAAAACTGCCGAAAACGGCCGCAGGACATACCCACCAACTGACTCAGAACTGTGCCGTTAACGGCCGAAGTGCATAACCACCAAAGGACTAGGACTGCGCCGTTAACGGCCGAAGTGCGTAACCACCAAAGGACTAGGACTGCGCCGCTAACGGCCGAAGAACACACCAACCAACAGACTCAAACCGTAAACCTAACTCATTGAACCACAAACCGTAACCATTGATAGTAACCAGTAACCACTGATGCCTTAACCACTGAAGCACACAGCTGACCCGAATTACCACCATTATCACCTGAGCAAAACCAACTCTGCATACTTCACCGCTGCTCGCACCGAACACTGCCGAAAATCACTGCACACTGCGTCATACCTTCTCACTGAGTGTTTGCTCCAACCGCCGCTCCACCTTCAGGACCAGAAGCCATCTGAAGTCCTCGCTGACATCGAGGGCATGGCCTCAGACCACGAAGTCGAACATGCCTCCGAAGAGCACTCGAAACTGGCCCGAGCAGAAGCTGAGTCGAAACTGTAAAGTGCCGCGCGCCGATCTCGAAAGGGCAGCTCGAAGACTGGAAACCATTTCTTACGAGACGGTTTTATTCCGTTTCTGCAGACGAAAGCGGGAATCACAATTCGGAACAACCTCCATGCTCACAGGAACGCCAGCTCGAACCAAAGATAACACAACTATCGATAAATCCGTTCCGCGACCAACTCTAAATATCCATAATACTAATACCTTGAAGCATAACTTCACAATTATTGAGCGACGTTACCTACTAGGCGCTAATCCGAAACACAACACTTTTGCAATCTAAACGTACCGACTCGTTGCGCTTCCATAGATGACAGCAACGCGCAGCTTCTACATCTCGCCGTACACCGACATCTGGCTCCATCACGGGACCCCACCGGCTCGGGACCACGGCTCACAAATAGTCACATGGCCGCCAGAGACCTACGAGTTAAACGTGTCGTTACAAATATATAAAGATAACTCGAAACCCAGAAAATGTCGTATGGAAAACTTCTGATTTAACTCAATATCAAAGCATATCACGCATAGCAAATTACATTGATAAGCGTGTCATAAACTACTTACGGAGGGCAGCCGGGCTCTACGCACATCTTGTCATCACAGCGTCCGTCAGCGAAAAGACCAACGCCCCTCGACAGCCGACCCAGGTCACCACATAGCGCCCGCAGCAATTCGCATGACGTCAGTCAAAGTCCCTACACGCAAGACGCACTATCGAAATCATCGCACCTCCAACTGAAGCCTCAGACCTTTCACGACTCAAGAACCGCCTATTTAGAATATTCTACGAAACAGAGCAAATCACGCCTATTCCAAATACTAAGCAATTATTAAACCTCAGCACTAGGCTCACGTCACGTGGCGTCAGTGGCCTGACCCAAGTTTACCACGGGCCGCCAGCCGTCTAGCGGCAGGAGTACAAACCGACAGTACACATTGATCCCGTCCTCGGCGCTCTCAACAATACGACTGACACTTTGCCAACAGGGCTGCAAACGGGCGCTTACAGGTATCAAAATAAAAGCTTTATCGTCATTGTCTACAAAGTTATTGACCCAAGTCGAAAATCTGCTCTTAAGTAGCCCAGATGACCTCTTAGAGGTCACAGGTAAAAAAATTACAGCATGAACTCAGAAAGAAGTCCAGGATACTACGATTTGGAGAATATGAAGGTATTCTCAACTGTATCTACACAAAAACAGCCCAATTCTTGTTTTCCCATGCATTTCCAATGGTGAGGTCATGATCCGTACTTGGCCTTAGGTTATCGACAAGAAAAATCCCGGAAATATGTGGTAGTAATCGGTGGGACCATTGTGTGGTATAAGTTTCAATTCGATAGATTCACACATTTCTTACTAATACTACCTTGAATATTTTTGGAGGTGAGGTCACTTGACCTGCACTGGTGGCCTAACCTGAGATGACCCAACATTAAAATTGCGTAGAAAGTTGCAGAATTTATCAATAATAAAGTGTACCAAGTACGGCGGCGCTTCGCGCCGCTGTTTTTTCGTGCCGCCGGAAAAACCCGAGAGGTGGGATGTTTAAACACCCCCATCGGGGCGAGGTTTGAGGCGCCCGTCCAGAAATCAACGCCTCTGTTACACAATCAGGCCTATAACTTCTCAATACAGTATTTAAATCATTTACCACCGAAGAACGCCCGAATCGTTTCGGGAAGGGCGGGAGCGCCACTGGAAACGCACAAAAAGCGCCCCTCCCCAAGTTGGTATACTGCTCCCCCCTCCCCAAAAGCCTCACCCCATGTTTGGAAAACTATAGATTCACCGCTGGCATTAGGCAAAATAAATATTAGTCTCTCGCTGATTGAAAATCCATTTCTTAACCCAAATTTGTATGTTTGATCGTAAGGTTGACCTGCGTTCCCTCAAAACTGACATCTTGCTCCTTCAGGTTGAAGTGATAAGAACTTTAGCCAAGCACTAGGAAAGTTGGCTCACTTTGTCAGATAGTAATTTTTATAACTTGCATGTTACCAACTAATCTCTCCGTTGATTATTGGCATGCTATGGGGTTAGGTGTATCGAGGGGATGCATCCTTTAGTTGCACGATACTCGCCCAAAGTGTTGGGTCACGTGATCAAACCTCAGTGAGGTCAAGTGCTTTCGGACAAGGTTTCCAGTGCCGGCTAAAGCTTTGTCATCTTTTCCTAATTCAGCATGGAACAATTCACCTTGCGCTTCCTTATCGTATACGGTTTCCCGCGGTACTTCGGTAGTGCTCTCTAGTTCAGTTATTCGATAGTGCTGTGTTGCAAACATCCACCCGTCCCTCCTTAGGTTTCCGTTGGACCAGGCTCCGTTCTTCTCCACTCGGCTGAAACCCGCGTCAAAGCTCGTGACTTGAACGAGTTCGACAACTGTTTTGCCTGTGCCGGACAGCAGCCTTGAATAGTGAAGGAAGACATCGAGCCGACAGAGAAAAAATCAAGGCTAAGAACTTATGAAAATGACTCCTACATTATTGGTCACGTATGTGTACATAACGTACGCTATTACCATTTTCATCGAAAAATTTCCGCTGAATTTATCACAAGACACATAAACGCGCCTCCACCAATCAGCGGCCGGCATCCAGTAGTAGTTGCATGCCCGCGGGGCACAGAGGTGAGAAAGGTCACAGTCGCAGTGCTCCGACGTCGAGTGCAGGCGTCGGTGGGGAGGGGGCAGCGTGGCGAATAGTGATACCCACGTATTAACTGGTGAGGGGTTGGCGGTGGATTGTAAGTGCATGCCGTTGGACTGGTGGAGAGAATAGGTACAAGGGACATTTATTGCAGGTGAGTATTATACATAGACAAATGGGTAGGGTGTTCGCATGTTGAACAATGGCCTAGCACTGGAAGATAGATGTGAGCCGATAAAGTGGGATATATCCTCGGAGTTCGATGGGTTTTTGGCTGTTTTATAGCATCAGATAACGTTAAAAGTGACAACGCTGACAATTACACCACCTTACCCACTTATATCCCAAAATTGGTGATTTGCAGTGGTCTACCGCACTCGCGGTGGAACCGGAGGGGGAGGGGTAAAGGGGCCTGGTGCCCCCTCTTAAAGCAGAAATTTTAACGCTAACCCTATGGCGTTGGCTGGAAAGAAATGGGTTGAAAAGCCCACAGTGTCCCCCATAGTGACCCCTTTAAATTCGGACGTTTTGCCGTCACTACTACCTTGCTCTATCTTTTGACCGGAGTTAAAATTCTTGGGTGCAAAACTGAAGGAACAATAAAAATGCTATCGAATAGGCTTAAATAAAATGCTTTCATATTCTCAGAACCTGACATAAATAAGGATTTGTTAAGTACGCTTCATTTTACAAATTTTTTTATCAATATATAAACATATATTGATCTCTGGTGAACTCAATATTTACCGAACAGGGACAGAGAAAGACCAAAGAAACTTCGACGGAATTCAGAGCAAATTTCAATTATATTTGTTCGTATCTTCCTGTCACTGGTTTTCGAGTTCAAAGGGGAATTTTCCCCCACCCTGGAAAAATGGCTCCTTCCTATTACTCGGGGAAGATTAATACAGCCGTCAATCGAGTGCATTGCTTCACTTCAGCGTTCCAAGTAAGACATGCGAAATGAAACAAGTATAATGGTGCAATTAAAGGAAACATAGCGCCTTTACGGAATTCGACCTGAGCTATCAGCTGCTTAAAGCATACAAACCCTTCTATTTTCATACCCTCTTCCTATCCGAACTCACTTTTACAGAGCAACTGTGGTTCAAGAGTATACTACTTCCAGCTCACAGCTACCACGCCCTCGTCACCTATGAGGATGGCGACTGACAGCGACCCTTCGGCAATGGCGGGGACCCGGACTGAGCCAGATTCTGTTCTGGACTCACGCTATTTCACTGGGAATAGTGAGTACTGGAATAAGCGAAATAGCATTCGGGGATTTTTTTGTATGGTCACAACATAGCTGTCCAAGTGTAAGCCCCATGGTAAAGGTGCCGCATTTCCTTTAAAAGAATATAACCAGAATGTTTCAGTTACAGGCGTCACTTGCTATCGTTGATCAGTTCTTGCTAAATTACCACAACACAAGTGGGGGAGAGGTGGGGAGAACTGGGACGGGGGAGAAGTAGGACAGAGCCGTTTCCTCCGCCAGCTGCCGGTATACTCGATTATTTTTCGCCGGCCCCACTACTATCATACTGCGCGCACATCGCCATGGTGATACTTTCCTTTTCGCCTGACAGTGGTCACGATACGTGAGTGTCAACAAAAAACTTGTTTTTCTGAGGGTATGTTAAATTATTTTACGTGATTTTTAGAACTGTGATGTGGCTCTTGTTGTGCTTTTGCATTTCTGTATACGATGCAGACGTAATGCCCTGAAATATATAAAATTGGGATTTATAGAATTCTGGTGCAGGAAGACTTTGTTAAAAATGGCGACCTGGGGAGAAGTGGGACTCTGACTCCCAGTTCTCCCTGCAATATCCCACTTATCTCCAAATGTAGATTGCGATTTGCATTTAAATCATACGGGACCCTACTATTTCACGTAGCATAATAATTTTTTAATTTTTGGGGCTTATCGACGCACCAACTGCCAGCGTCACTATTTCACGTTGCAATCTAAAATCCAACTAGCATTTCATTTTTGTTAAGATCATAGCATTTAGCATTTTACTATAACATCATGTGTCATGCGTTTGGATAGGTCCGCTGAGGAGTGGATACATGCGGGACGTGCAGTGGCTGGGCCTGTGTGCCCTGCACGGATGTCATCCCCGGTCAAATTTCGTACGGTTATGACCTGTGTCGTGACTGAAGTGAGCCGAATGGCCGAAGTAGTCAGGTGGACTATGTTTCTCTGTGGCCAGATTGCAAAGATGGCGAAAATATATCTCGTTCTCCTTCGGCTCTGGCGGAATTTGACGTATATTTACACAAACTATGAACATGCAAATCGTTTGTTGAATTTATGCTAACGCTCGCCCCACGGGAGGGGGCATCAATGGCCCCTTAATGTTTTTTTTTCAGAACAGAAAAACGACAAGACGCAGCACCACGGTTGGGGTGTCTTCCTCTCACCCCATCATTCCCCGCCATCTCTGAAATTTTTACCCCAGGCCACTCTAGGTCAGGTCACCAGGCGTCGAAGGTCACCTCACTTCATCTTTTGAGCTCTACCATAGCTGGGTCATTCCACCATAAATCGACCAAGGCATAAAACCCTACCATTTTTGATTTCTCCCAAAATTGGTATATGGGGACTCACAAGAGCGTATAATCCACCCATGGCACCCAAAAAATATTTAAAAATTGGTTTGAGAGAAATGGCCTCCGGAAATTTCTGAAGGTCATTATATAGGCACTGATTAGAATGCCTATAGCTCCAAAAGTTTTCAAGTGATTTCTGAAAATTTAATAGTTTTAGGATGTAAATTATACGGGAAACATTTTGGTTATTTTCAATTTTGAAATTTAAACAAAAAACGTTCGATGACCTCATGACCTAGTTTTATAACGGTGACCTTGGCCCGTAGTACAGTGAAATTCAAAAATTATCTTGAAAGCGTTTTGACATTTTGGTAGTAGTCTTTCATATCAAATAAAGAAAAAATGGTTTTCGAAATGCATATACTACTTTTAGCTTCATATATATATATATATATATATATATATATATATATATATATATATATATATATATATATAACACTAGGTGTCACTGTGGAGCTCTGCTATCGTAACTCATGTTCTAATTGATTTGCAACTTTAAAATAAAAACATTTGAAGAATCAAAATCAAGCAGTCAACCTAGAGTTGAGGCATTTTAACACAAGCATAGGATTAGGGCGGTTACTCTCCCCTATTTTGAATTCACATTATTGTCCCTCTGGGAATGAACTTAGCTGTTGTAAATGTCATGTATGGTTGTTTGGATCATTGTACATCTTTTGAAAATAAATGTGTTCCCGTCGCATTGAATCACCGAACTATAATGTCATTTCCAGAAGCATTTAACCCGAGCCCCATAGGGGTCCGGCGCCACTTTCGCCCCACTGGGGGCCACCAATGCCCCCTAACTCCGAAAATATGGAAGTTAGCGCAAAGCTGCAAAAGGCATTAGAAAGCTCATGTGAATTCAGTAAGATTTTACTAACACGTTTAAACGCTCAGGTCTATGTTTTGACCTCCAGAGGTAAAGTTATGCCACGATAGGTTATTTTCAGTAAAACATGCAATCCTTAAGAAACCTGAGCATTGCATTCACGCCATTAGAGCTATTGAGATCTAGCAAAATCCTTTGGTAGTAAAATGCCAGGACTTTCTCCGCTATGGAGAACATAATGGCCTCCCGTCAGTGGTTTGACCTCCAGAGGGTACCTCGTGACTTAATATGACCTGAGGTCTCGAAAGGTAAGAAAGTGACCGTGTTGTATATCAAATGAAAACTAGTGACGAGACATACACGATGACCTTTGATTCAGTGTTGTAGCCTAATTAGGTCAAAAGTTATCGTCAAAATGCTGTTTTTTACCTCTGGTGGCCTCTGATGATCTCAGATAGGTCAAAGGGCAACATCGCCCCTGTTATCCATGAAAGGGTGTCCAAGAACGCTTGTCTGAGCAAATTGAGCATTTACGATTATTTTGTGACCTTTAGCTCATTAGACAGCTTTTCCCATGTCTTTTCTATGGAAGAGGTTACCTGGTGACCTGACTTCAGGTCACCAAATCGTAAAATCCCGAAGATAAATTTTGTAGACTCCGGAGGGGTCATGAAGTGTCGCAATTTTTTAATCGATCGGCTTAGAAATGTAGCTATGGTAGAGCTCAAAAGTTAAAGTGAGGTGACCTTGGTTGACATCGCCTGGTGACCTGGCCTAGGGTGACCCGGGGTAATAAATTTGAGGGATGATGGGAAAATAATGGGGTAAGAGGTAGAACCGCGGTGCTTGCCGTCGTTGTTTCTCTGCTATTTCGAAAAAAACCTTAGGGAGACCATCGATTTCATTAGCCTAGGTGGGGCGAGGGTTAAGGAGGATTTTTGGATTTTGAGGCTTTGTATCGCGTTCCCCCGGACGAAGCTTGAATTTAAAATATGTTATGACCTCCGTTCGGCTTTTATAGCCTTTGGCACTCTCTTGTGGCATTTTTAAACGTGTTTAAACTTGACCTATGGTAATCTCGTAGTGAACTTTGCGATGCGCCCCGGCCCCGGTCGTGGCCCCTAACCCCCATGTGCGCCGCCATAGTTTGCGTGGTGCCCTGCCCCGAGCCCAGCCAATGAACTTTGCTCAGCATACTCATTATTTTAGTTCTTTTATAATGAAGAAGTTTTGGGCACTAAAACAAATAATTGGTGACTTTTAGTGGTGCATTGCATTGCATGGGACTGGTTCAGTGCTCAAAAGTACTCCTTAGAAGTGGAAGTAACTAGTTCAGAGTCCACATCATTTAAATGGACTATTCACAAGCCATTCTGAATCATTTACGCCAATTTAGTGAGTTTCTAATCATCTGTCACTGCTTACACCCCCTTCAAGGTCAAATTAGATCAAAGGTTGAAAAAGGTCAAGTCCGTTTTGGAAGAAAAACGTCTTGTTTAGTGTCATGTAATTTGACTATTCATAAGAAATTTTGCATCAGTTACGCCAAGTGCCTGCTTCATCATGTGTTATTGCTTACACCCCCTTCATGGTCAAATAAGGTCAAATTTCGAAAAAGGTCAAGTCCATGTAATATGCAAACCAACTAGTTTAGTGTCCATATCATTCAAATTGACTATTCATAAACTATTCTGCATGATTTACTCCAAGTAAGTTTGCTTCTTCAATTGTTTTTGCTTACCCCTTTCAAGGTAAAAGAGGTCACAGGTCGAAAAAGGTTAAGCCCGTATCGGACGCAAGTCAAATATTTCGGTGTTCATCTCATTTAGAAATACCGAATTCAAACACGCATCTGTTGTCGTCATTCGACACAGAGTTATCACTGAGGTCACGCAAGGTTAAATAAAGGTCATTGCATGTCAAAAAAGGTCATAAAAGTTCTAACCTGATAAAAATGAGCCTCGAAAGCTGGAAGAAAATATTCTGGGACAGTTCATGAGCCAATGATGCAAAAGAACGATAAGAGTCTGGAGCATTCACGTGAAAACGGGTACAGGCGCCCAAACGACCCCAATATGCCTCCACTCTTGAGGTCATAACTACGTGACCTTGAAGAGTAGGAACAATTTTTTGCAAGATGTCCGCAATGAATGCGTCAGAGGCTATACAACATTTCAAGACTCTAACTTAAGAAGCTCGTTTTCAATTCTTGAAAAAATCTGAGGGGGTTGCAACACCCCTCCCCTGTACGTGTAAGGGTTAACACCCCTATGGCGTTGACGGGAAAGAAATTGGTTGAAAAATCCATGGCAGCCCTCTTAAATTCGGACGTTCCGTCGTCACTGGCATTAACCATACCGTGAGTTACAATGGTACAGCTCCATAGTGACACCTAGTGTCATGTTTCGGAAGTCAGAAGTAGTATATTTAGTGCGAAAGCCATATTTTTATTACTTTAACTAAAACAATATTTCCAAAGGTAAAAATTTTTTTACACGAATTTAAAAAAACATTTCACTGTACTGCGGATCAAGGTCACCGTTCAAAAACAAGGTCACGAGGTCAAGACGTCAATTTTGCACAAATATAAAAATCGAATATGGCCAAATTAAGATATGCTAAATGGTGAACAAAAATGTTAAATATCGTTACAATCATTGAAAAAGTGGCAGAACTATAGGCTTCCAAAATAATGCCTACATGGTGACCCCCCAAAAATGCCGGAGGCTATATCTGCCATACCAAATTTTCAGATAATTTTTTGGTGGCATGGTTAGATTTTACACCTTTGAAACCCCCTTGACACAAATTTTGGAGAGAATAAAAAATAGAAGGGTTTTATTTTTACGACATTTTTGGTGGATTTATGGTGGAATGACCCAGCTACATTTCTAGGCTGATCGACCTAAAACTTTCTGCACTTGATGTCCCTTCCAGGGCTACCAAATTAACACCTGGAATTTTTCAATTTGGTGACCTACACTTAGGTCTCGAGGTAACCTCTCCCATAGATAAAGCATGGGAAAAGCTGTCTTATTATCTAAAAGTCACAAAATGATTGCAAATGTTCAGATTTCTCAGAAAAGCATTCTTAGTCACCCTTCGACGGATTCACGGGACGATAGTTTTCCCATGGCCAATCTGAGGTCATCACAGGTCACCAGGGGTCAAAAACAGTATTTTGACGATACCTTTTGACCGAATCGATCTAGAACACTGAATTAAACGTCATAGTGTATGTTTCGTCAGTGGATTTCGTTTGATATACGGAAAAACTGCTTTATGACCTTCCGTGACCTCAGGTCATGTTAGGTCAATAGCTGCCATCTAGAAGTCAAACAACTGGCGGGAGGTCATTATGTTTTTGTCAGGGCTTTCTCCACTATGTGGAACATAGTGGAGAAAGCCCTGACATTTTCCCATCAAATGTACTTTAACAGATCTCAATCGCTCTAATGACATGAGAGCTATGCCCACCTTCTTAAGCATTGCATATTTTAAAATAAATAACCTATCGTGACACAACTTGGCCTCTAGAGGTCAAACCATTAACCTGAGCATTAAAACATGTCAAGTAAAACCACACAGAATTCATACGAGCTTTCTAATGCACTCTGCAGATTTGCGTTAACCCCCATATTTTCGGACTTAGAGGGGCATCGATACACCCCGTTGGGGCAAAGATGGCGCCGGACCCCGGGTTGAGCTCGGGTTAATGCACTTTTATCCCAGAACAGTGTTTCAATTACAAAACTTTTCTTGAAAACAAGTGAAAAATTGTCATTCAAATAGAAACATGCTAATTCATTTGGAGATATAAGGTTTTTAGAATAACAGATTTTATGAATGGGCAATTCCAGCACCAATCGACCAAGGCCTACACGGTACCTCTCTGATTTTCTTTAAAATTGGCATATAGGGTTCTCATGGGCCCCAAAGCCGAATCTGATAGTTTCAGCTCAATCGGAGTAAAACTTTAGAAGTTATTGCCTCAGGCATTTTTTTTTAAATCTGCTTTCAGTGCATTTTATAGGTGACCATAGAACCCACAGAGACTCATGAACTATGTATTAAATATACATTTTCCTGTCTGAAATGAACCGAAAAACTCGAATCTGAAGTCCGTTTTACCCTAGGTCACTTGTGAAAAATTTATGATTTGACCTTGACCTAAGGTCATGTCCCAAATTTGCTGGTACACCTTTTTGCAAAATGGTTTATCTCAAATTGAAGATTAAACTTCTTTCCGTCAATTAAAATAGGTTAGAACATCCGTTTTTCATATATACTAGTGTTTTTAAAACGCACAGTGGAGGGTGGTCTGGTGTCAACACGTAATGAAGGGTGTCCCGAAATGCCTCCCCTGAGATCTCGCCAATTAAGAGGGTTAGGAAAACGCATGTTCCGGGATTTGTGGGGCATGTAAACTGTTTTATTTGAGCTCAGTTGTATGGTCTTATATCTATATCTTTAAGGTGAAATCAGGTCATAAATGTCAAATGTATGTACATACGTCATACCGGACACCTTTAGTGAAGTGCCGTGATTTTACGGAAAAAGTCGCTAAACGTTTGAAACATATAACAGTAATATATTGAAACAGTGATATTGCAAAATATAACAGTACGGTGACAGTGGACACCCTCACGTCAACGGAGCCCTGGAGAGGAGGAGGTCAGGGAGTATTTATACTCCTTTGACTCCGTGCAAATGGCTTCTGAAGATATTACGTTCAAAGAATGGTCAAAATAAGAGAGAGAATCGACGCGTTCGGATTGCGTGGATAATATAGAGCGATTTGTTGATTCCCTGAGTGAGAAGGCATGTAACCTAACCTGTCACCACTACATCTATATGGCTCAAGGGCATTATATAGCAAACTGGAAGGAAAAGGCACCAAATGGGGAAGCCGTAGTCATCGATGACTTATCAGAAAATAATACATGTACTGCGCAAAATGCTGCTCATTCGTATCACTGGTCTGCAAAGCAGGTGACTGTACACCTTTTTGTTCCATGCTGGATTGAGGATGGAGTCCGGTGCAATAGAAGTTGTTTTTTTAAGTGACGACTTAAAGCACTCTCACGTCATGGCTCATATCTTGCAGCACAAACTCGTACCTTGGCTACGCACCCACATGCCAAGTTTGAAGAAAAAATACATTACGTATCAGACAGGTGCCGTGGCCAATACAAAAACAATTTTCACTTTATCAATGCTTGTTATCATCCAGATAGACTTTCAAATACCATGTGAATAACACTTTTTTGCTACCAGCCGCGGGAAGAACGCCTGTGACGGAGTTTGCGGTAAAGTTAGAAGAATAACAGCCAAGGTAAGCTTAAGGAGAAAAGAAAAAGATCAGATCTTGGATATTGTATTGATGTTCTCTTTTCTGACGCCATACTTCAACACCACAATCCATTTCGCGTTTGTCAGTAGAGAGGAGGTCTTTGAAATCTCAAAACGACTGATACAGCGGTACAGCTCGGCGTTGAAGATCAAGGGCACCCAACGGTTTCATCGTTTTACACCCGTAAACCTGAACACCATACAGTTGCGAGAGCTCTCTGAAGACGGATGGAGGTTGTGAGATGAAGATGATGGAAGACGGTTGTGAGAGCTCATGGAGGCGCCAGCTCCCGTATTTCGGCGCATTGTTGCAAACTGGTGTCCGGTAAACATACATACATATTTTTATATGTGTTGACAAATGTTTGCTTCCTTTAATTTCAAGGAGAGTAAAATCACGCAAAGATATCGTCAAGGAGAGAGTATTGCTCTAGTTCTAATTCGCAAGTGGGAAATGCTTGCTTCGGTCCAATGCAGAAAAAAACTTATTTGAATTGACGCGATAGGCGAGTTCTGTATATATGAACACGGGAAACCACGATTGCCTTATTTGGCTTTCACCAGACTTCTAGCACTGTTCCTATTGTATCACCATTTTGTCCCATTACATGTCCAATATACTGTCGAAGCCCCAGCGACGAGTTATTGTCATCCTTTAAAGCACTGTGATGAGCATTAACACGCAGTCGGACAGGGCTTAAGCATAATTACCCGAGGTGGCCGGAAACCCTTCATGGCAGAAAAACAACATCGATGAGCGAGTTAATTTTGGAAAGAACTTTGAAAATCTGTCCTCTATGTTTACGCACTGACTGACCTATAGGCTTGCAAAATCAGATGTATATTCCTAAATAGCCATAATCTGCGGTCACATAAGCATCGCCACCGGAAAAAAGTGGGGGCCAGTCAAACTTCAACCTGATGCTAACAAAAACCTTTCCACGAAATGACCAAAAACTGTTCAAATTTGGGCTCCTCGTTGCCTTCCACAGTTACTGTTTATGCAAATTTCAGGTTTTCTCCCATTTTGACTGAGATAAGAAAATTTTGGGCTAAAAAGTGGCGGGCCAGGGCCCCCTGGCCTTCTTTTCCGACACCTATGTGCGGTCACACCGGTTCAAATACATTGCAGACCTATCTGTGCGATAAAAACGTAGTATCGTCAGAGTTGTATGTTAAGATCATTTCACTATATCATAGGTTACAGACCAAGGATATATAAATATTATCGCAATTGTTGATCCCACGGCTTTCGGTCACATGACGTTCCCTGGCAATACGTGTATGATGTTTTGATGTTACAGCTGAGGTTACAGAATGCTAAGTTCCAGGTCACAGGCCAAAGACCGTGGGGCAAGGTCAAACTCATTGATTGCTTAATGGTTGCTTCTTTGCAAGCTTCAACGTATGTGCATACATTATGGAAAGATCTCACGTTGTGGTGTCATTGGTCAATTACCTTGATCGACCTCGACCTAAATATTCCAGAGAACAATTTATATCTTGTCTTTATGAAATTTGCCCGCTCAAAGTGTATTCGCGACTTTGTCTCGCACAATAACGGCATTTCGCTAAGTGTCAGGTACGGCCTACATTTGGCCTCTATGACCTCATTTGACCTTGAGGATACTGGTCTAGGTCCATGAAATCCAGCTTAAAAACACATCCTACAGCCCTCACAAAACCCGCAACACGCTTTTTCCTAACCCTCCTAATTGGTGAAATCTCAGGGGAGGCATTTCGGGACCCCTTCATTACGTGTTGATGCCAGGCTACCCTCCACTAAGCGTGTTAAAAACACTAGTAGATATAAAAAACGGATGTTCTAACCTATTTTAATGGAAGGAAAAAAGTTCAATCTTTAATTTGGAATATGCCATTTTGAACAAAAAGGTGTACCAGCAAATTTTGAATGTGACCTTAGGTCAAGGTCAAATCATAACTTTTTTCACAAGTGACCTAGGGTCAAACAGACTTCAGATTCGAGTTCTTCGGCTCATTTCAGACAGGAAAATATATATATTTAATGCATATTTCATCAGTCTCTGTGGGTTTTATGATCACCTAAAAATGCACTGCAAGCAGATTTTCAAAAAATGCCTGAGGCAATAACTTCTAAAGTTTTAGTCCAATCGAGCTAAAACTTTCAGATTCGTTTTTAGGGCCCATGAGAAGCCCATACAATTATTTTGAAGAAAATCGAAGAGGTACCGTGTAGATTTGCCATTTGCCTGGTCGATTGATGCTGGAATTGCCCGAATGTGACATACAGTCATACATTTTAAACACTCTTTGAGGGGTTCTCTAGAAGGTAAATATGAAGCACTGAAGCGATAATTATATATGTCTGGCGTTGCATTGCTAATTCTTGCAATAGCTACCGTATGAATTGTTGGAAAGTCACTTATTTATTCATAATTGAAAATGACGGTACTCAACATGAAAACATCATGCATTTCTATGCACGCCATCATTCTCAACAAACATGAATCACACCAAAACTTGTCCTGGAACGGTTGCAACATGACGCCAATGTATTTGACCATATAGCCTGCCGTATTTCTCCTCTGTTTTAAGTACCTAATTATATGACACGTGTGTTCTAAATTGTAGCATATATCACACATCGATCCATGTCCTAATTCTCCCCTGTCTCACTTATCCCCGCGGTGTGTCCCAGTTGTCCTGGGCCTGTCCCAACTCTCCACCTCAGGTGTTTTTTTATATTTCGTTACGTTGTTCAAATACCTTTTGAGTATTGAAGCTGTGATACCTCATAATGAAGGAAAATTGTCTGCTCTATCTAACGGTACTATTTTTAATATCATCGAATCAGTCACTGATTTTCTGCAAATCTTTAAAACCAACATTCAATTTTCGTCCTAGTTCTCCCCACTCTCCCCTAAACGATACGTAAAATCTGATTTATTGCAGACGTCTTGGTCGAAGTTGAAGCTGGAGGCACACTGTAGTCTGGCAATCAGTTCAATGATTGATTGATTGGCAAGTCACTTATATATAGCTGGTGAAAGCCATCATTACTGTTGAATCTCCTTTCATACCCAATACACACTAATGCCAACAGCAGCCCCGCTTGGCAGCACACGCCTGAAATTTAGTCACTGAGATAGATATGAAAAGTTCTCAATTCTGAACCGTGCTAAGCCACCATGGCTCGCCGTGGTAAAATCATAGGTGCCTGTTCCACCGATTTCGAAAGCACCGAATTCAGACAGTGAGACATTGCTTAAAAACGTGTTGAAATTAGCAGGTGAAAACCTCTGCCGAGGGTCTCAAAAGCACTCGCTCATCCAAAACAACACTGCTCCTCTCTATCAGCAGGGTCGGGCTCCTTGCGTGTTTAGCTCTGCAGGCCACCAAGGAATCGTCATTGTTAGCTCCGGGGGTTATAAAACGTGGTATCAGTGTGATTATTCGACCAACTCTACTTGCTTAGGTGTAACGTAAACTTAACAGAATGATTTCTTTGAGCTCACCCAGTCAATTTTCCATGTTGCAATTGCTCTCAAAAACGGCATACGCTTCATTTGATTGCAACTGAAAAGGTTGAAACTTTTCCGGGGGTTTCTTTTTTATTCAAGGTTCTACAAGGTATATAGGGTCTTAGTCATAACCACTGGCGGATATATGCTAGGGGCTCAGCCCCTCCCCCTCCCAAAATTTCAGAATGCCTATAGTGAATGCATAGGTCGAGACCGTTCTGAGGCAATTGAATTGTTTTGAATTGAATTGTTCTGAGGAAATTGAGGTTAAGGCTTTGAATGTTATGTGGCAGGCTAAATGGAAGCCGCAGGAAATGTAAGCAGTGGAGCCGCTTGCCCCTAATGACCCCCAGGCACCACTTGCAAAAGAACAAATCTAGACAGATACAAAGGTATCCTGGCTGTAAAGTTTGCCGAGTATGGAATACGAGGTGAATATTTGTAAAATTGAGGTACACATTATTAACTGGTCTCGTATTTTCATTTTTTCTATAAGATTATGTTATGCAGGAAGTAGGTGAAGCACGGACAGAATCAAGTTTCACTCCCTCATCCTTCCACCCTGCTCAACAAAACCTGAGCTCGCCCCCACCCCCTTGTTTAAGCCCTAGTTTTGAAGCCGTCAAGAACGATAAGAAGATAGTGCTCAAATATTCAAATGTCCTGCTGTTGGTCCTGTAGATGAACTTGCCAGCAGTCTCGCACATCAGGTCCTTCCAAGGACCAAGCAACACCTGGCGAAGGCTAGAGAAGTAGCTAGCCAAAGTCTTGGGTTCAAACAAAGACTGATGAAAGGGACGATGGTCCGCACACTGACGCTGTGCCTGAAATCTAGAATGTGGTGACATCTGGATCGCCTGATTGCATCAGTATGCCTGAACCCACCTCCACAGCCGGTTCGGCGATTTGGCACGGCGGGATACCTGGTATATCGCTCAGTCCCCTGAAGATTCTCATCTCTATTGTCCAGCGTGCTTTCGTCATACTCGGCGGGCCTGTACTGTCAGCTTATGCCCCTGGCTCAAAGAGTTTATCTATAGGCAGAGTCATGCTGCGGCTGCGGTAGCTCAGTTGTATGGCGTGGGCTCCGCAACCCAATATCACCTGGCGAGTTTTAGCCTCCCTGGTACGCGATTAACTGCAGCATTAGTAAAACGACTTCTAATGCGCTTGAAGATTTCGGCAAATACTTTTGAATTTCAAACTATGTCATTTCAGATTACTAACCTTGACTGAACTTGGAATGACAAAGGTCAACAAGCCAGCTGAGGGTCATCCACGTGATCGGGAGCTGATACCAGCAGCATGCGCATTACGCCATTTTATTTTTCAAAAATATTTGATTTTCGTCAGATTTCGCGACTTTTCCCGTTCTATGATCCAAGTGGAGTCGATCGGTGCTATTTTATCGAAATCAGCTAATATTTAGGTCTGCCTCATGGGACCTGAATATATCGAGTTTTCGTTAAAATGACTATAATGAGGACCACTACAGCTGACGCTGTAAAGAGTTTAAGATTTTAACATGGGGCATGGCCACTTGCCCCCCTCTTTCTACCCTGATCCTACGCATAGGACCAGAAAACAGACAATTACTTTTTCGATTACTTTTGGTCAACCGTCATGCTTGATGAAAGGCTACAGGATTCACGTATCTCACCCCACGTGTTGGCTCCACAGAGAAAAGGGTCGTAAAATCTGAATCTTTTTATCTGGCACAATAAGTGGCCAAAGTTAGTGATAACTTTATGAACGAACTCTTTGTGAGCAGCTATTGTGCTTGCCAATAATTATTAATTGTTTAATTAATAATTGCCAATAATTCCTCGTGATTCCAATCCTCTTGACAGGTAGACTTAGAAAATTAGGCAGTACAAGGTATCAACTAGCATGCATTGTTCTACCAAGAAGTTGTGTGTCTGCAGGTGCTGCTCTTCGTGGAAATTTGTATGTTCGCAAATCAGCTCACGCACGACGAAGTAATGGTGAGGAAGCTCCACCGGATGGTGCAGTTTCGTCTTCTCTTGTATGTATGTGCATGACTTTTTGCACCAGTGGTAGCTGATGCACCCAGCAACGACATGCACTTTTATCAATACCTCATCCGGCATAAGGGTGTGGACGTCCAAGTAGCCAAGGCTGCTCCGAGGGTTCTCCGATGTCACATGTCGTAGGAACATTCAGCCACCAATTGTGTCATTCAGTCTCTGCAGCGACTTTGTCAGCAATGCCAAAAAGAAATAATAATGTGAAAAGCTTCTCAACATGGTCCTCCCCAGTGGAGGATTCACAGAAGATGTATCGTCGATGTTCCTTGACAAGACCACACAGCTCGCTGACCTGGTGCAAGAGTCAACTTGGACAACATTAGAGTTAGTCAGCCCGACGGAATACTCCTGTCTGGCAAAAAAGCCTGTGGAATGGGGTCCAGACAAACAGTGCAACATGGTTCACACCCTTATCAAGTACTTTAAAGTGGCAAATGATGTTGCAGAACGAGGCATTGTCTGGCATTGGCTGAAGGATTTGACCATCAAATAAAAATAGGAATCGCAGCAGGTTGAATAACTTCTGGAGGTGGAATATCGCAGAAGCAAACTTCCCCAGCTCTCCAAGGAAGCTTTAACCCTATTTCCGTCAGGCTCCCGGCTACCTCTATTTCCGGCAGGGGGGCAATATCGGCCCCCCTAAGATCTCGTAATCTAACCGGCCGATTTTGAAAATTCAAAGTGCCATAGATTCCTCTGCTGCTAAACTTTATTTTGAAAAAAAGAAAATTTCAAAATTTTTATTTTTTAGGAGAAGGTCGTGCAAAATATACAATTTTTGTGTATTGTTTAGATTTTCCATAACCCTTGTCTCTGTTGTACGATTTTCACAAAACTAGTTAAGACTTACAAATAATTGACCCAAAATTTTCATATACTCGAGTTACGCAAAAATTCGAAATTCAATGGCAGTTCCAGGACCAGGACTATGAGGGGAAATATATACAACCTAAAAGTTTTTGTTACGCGGATTAGAAGCCGTCATATACTGCTTGGCATCTTTGAC
Organism: Lepas anatifera; assembly: GCA_034440635.1. Taxonomy (NCBI): domain Eukaryota; kingdom Metazoa; phylum Arthropoda; class Thecostraca; family Lepadidae; genus Lepas; species Lepas anatifera. Next base: position 335,326 of record JAOTON010000204.1, read on the forward strand.
ACATAAATAAATGAGAAAAAAGTGAAAAACTCATCAGGGGCGGATGCAGTAAGGTAAAACAGTGGGGTAAAATACATACCAACAATATGCGAATGGTATGCATGAGTATATTAGTCCCTCGACTAGTTGAAATTTAATTTCTGATAATTTTTACCCTCCCATGGCAGCTCTGGGAAAGGGGGTGACATAGGCGGATCAAGGACTCGTCGTGGGGGGTGGGGGTGATTGGAAACACATTTTCAATATACAACGATATTGGGTCGCGGCGGTGATACTGGCTGGGAATATACATTTTGAAAATGTGTAGTGACTGGACACGCCTCTGGTAATCTAGAATTGGGTTATAACTATTTTGAATTTTCATATACCAAATTGTATTCGCCCTGACACGGCTGTAAGCAGTCTTCTCACTTACTAACGTTTAGTCCTTCTTGATATCATTCCCCCATTTTGAACTGCTGTAACCGCCCCTGATGAATACAAATAGTGACAATTGTGAATGCACTATCATCTCACATAAAAATGATATAATAAAACCATATAACTGGTATCAGGATCAGCAGAGACGGCTTCCTTTTACAAAAACCCATCGCATACGATAATACTTGGTTTGTGGATAGAACCTCCCCAAAAACCCAGCCATAGCTCCGCCCCTGGTAAATATATAATCTTGAAAATTTCGGAAAACCTGCCTGTACTAGTTTTAGGAAAAGTCAGGAAGTTTCAAAGTTCTATCGCAAGCCGTTTCGGAGATATTCTCGAAAAACCTGAAGGGGGGCAATATTAGCCCCCTGCCGGAAATAGGGTTAAAGCATGTCTAAGTGAGAGTGCACTTCCCAAAGTAGCGACAACGCCATGCCCCCGCACTTCCTCACCACTAAGGCGTGTGACCTGCCGGGGTGCACACAGCATGAAGATAGCTGTGACACCGAAAATATATTTTACGATCAGCATGTGCAACTGCAATGTATCGTCCTGCCTAGAACTGTTTTTGACGCATTTTACCATCCAAAGCATTTCCAGTAGTGAGCTCAAGAATCCGCTGGTCCAGGCCTCATAAACAAAAATTGCCCTTAACACGCGCCCCGCTGGGGTCCGTGGCATGACGCGCCCCGCTGGGGTCCGTGGCATGACGCGCCCCGCTGGGAGGGGGCGTTTTTCGCCACCCTCCGTATCTCATTCCCCACGAAAGCTAGAAGGAAATTACGGGCGGTGTTCGAAAGCTCTTGACAAGACGAAAATATTTTATACGAATAATTTTTTATGTCAGGTCAATATTGAGGTCAGCACAGGTCAAAGAAGGTTCCATAGGCTTACAACAGAGCAGTGTACGTTTCTCTCTCTAGATCTGCCCTCAGGGGTGCTAGAGCAAATATGTATGCCTCATTGGATTCTTCTCATCGCAGCGAATCGAATGATGTATAATATGACCTTGCTAGGGCAAATAGTGAAAATGACATGACCTCGAGCTAGGTCAGGGTCACAGAGTGACCTGGTATGGTCATGTTGCATATCAATCGACTCCCCGTGACAATATAAGCACAATGCAAGCAAAATGGGAGCTTTATCTCATTTCAGTGAGAAGTTATTGGCAAAACAATCACTCTATGCTCCTGTGACCTGACATGACCTATGAGAGGTCAGATTATCAAAAACTCAACTTTATGGTCAAGATCGTGGTAAGAATAGACGGTTTGAGGATTTTCAGCTTTATCTGTGCAGTATTTACTGAAAACAAGCCCATTCTATTTTTCACCATAGACATAATGGAGTGACCAAAAAATTAACCGCAACTTAAGTCGACATTATCAAAATTCCGAGATAGCAGATTTTTTGACCCTAATGACCTTATCATATTGCGGAAGTTTCAAACTGATCGGTTCACTGATGTTCCCTGTGCGCCGCTTCAAGCTCTTGATTTTAGGTTTTGAGGTCGGCTCCATTGACCTTGAATAGCTCCTTGACCTGACATGACCTTAACTAAAAAAATTGGTCAGATGTGTAAAATTGATCAGGAATAAGGTATGTACGTTTTGTTGTTCTACGTTTCTTTGTTTCTGAGCTATCTGGGGAAAACCAGGAGGGGGCGAATTTCGCCCCCCGCGGGGCACGTGTTAATACCATAGCTTACAGGGACCTTGTTCCCCTGGTTTATGGCAATCTATGGCCTCCATCATGGCTGTATGAACATTTTGAAATAGCAGGCTTAAAAATGCATGGTTGAAATTATAATGATCATTACAGCGTCAGCCGTAGTGGTCTTCAATATAGCCATTTTGAACGAAAACTCAATATCTTCAGGTCCCTTGAGGAAGACCTAAATACTATTCTATTTAGATCAAAATGGCATCAAATGACTCCAACTTGGACCACGGAACAGGAAAAGTCTCGAAACCTGACAAAAATATTCTTCTTTTTAAATAAACTAGCCTAATGCGCCTACATGTGGGTTGAATTACACTAGCAGTGGGCCTTTAAGGGCAGTGGCCTTGCTACCTTTGCTGTGATTTCTGACCTTAGGTGACGTTTCGGCAGCAAACTGTCATCATTATAATAGCTAGGTGCCTGTCAATGGGAAGTTTCCACAATTTTCCCGAATTGGACCACCCTAGGTCATTACCTTATTTGGCTTTAAAAGGTTGAGACACCAAAACATCACCAAGGTGACTATAGGCACTTGTTGAACACGTCGGGCCCAAAGGCGTACCATTTGTTCATTATACGATGAGGCATATCGACACGAGGTCGGCGGGCTCACTTGAGGTCACCTGAGGTTACTAGCTCATTTCATATGCTCACAAGGTCAGGTGACATCGGCATAAGAGCATCGAAGCGTGAAATTTCAGTTAGAACCCAGACCGTGCTAAATTGCTGTTCCAAGATAAATTCCAGCGAGGAAGACGGCTAAGACGTCGTGAAAGCCTTTGGAAATGACCGCATATCTCGATGACCTAACATAACCCAGACGTGAAATTATCTTAAGATATGTGAAATTTAACTTGGTTCACAAGCCCCGGGCGTTATCGCGTTAAACCGAGACGTTTTTCTGCAAACGGAAAAACGTCAAGGGTTCGAATCGACTCCGGTAGGGCGAGGGTTAATTGCAGGACGTGGCGGAGCACTGGTCGTTGCACGGTCACTTTCTCTATAAGATATTGCCACATTTCAAATGCATTATCTTTAAAGAAAATGTCTCTTTTATAAGATATTTTCTGGCATTTCTGCATTACACTTCATGGAAGACGTTTACCCATGTCTGTCACTTTACATGGAAACACACGTTCTTGAACGGTCCCACTGCATATTCTCTCACTTGTTCAAGTCACACTGGCCTCCAGACTTCAGCACGTTAAAGAGGCGAGCCCTCTGGGTACAAGACGCTGAGCAAAACGTTCAAAATCCGGTAGCCGGCGGGCCGGAGGCACCCCAGGCGATGTTGGCTGTCTACCGTGGTGGTGGAGGCGCCTGGCGCTGACTGCTGACTTCACTGGTGCTGGGGACGCCTCTGGAAGCTCTGCCGGACCGGCGCACCACCGGCGGCGGCGGCCGTTAAGCCGGAGACATCGACACCTCCAGATGCACCTCCTTACCATGGAACATGCTGTAGGTGTTGTCGAACTCGAGAACGTCTGCAGCAGAGCATGAACACGGTGATTTACCAGCTGTTTGCGCATGCTGCCAATGCAGCTCACATAGGGGGTTGGATATTTGTATGACGTCTTCAGCATGGAGGAGCGCGTCTCTGATAGGTTGTTAGCGCTGCAGACAGGATGAATTGCTTGGCCCGCGATACTTTGGAATTAAACCTAATTTTATGGAACGTATCGCATCAGTATTTTTTTGTATTAAGGACCTCATACACAATACTGCACATATAATACATGCACATATAATACATAACAATATGCATGTGCATACATACTACATACTACATTTATAATCCGGGCATAAGTGCATGGCTAAGGGCCCCCGAATTGTGGTCGAGGATGCCTCGGGTATTGGTCTCAACCCTTCCCCTCCCCTCCCGCCGACTCTCGTAGGCTAGTCCCTGCCGAGTTTAGCCTTGAAGAAGTCAGAATGACTGTCAAGGAGCCCCCGAATCGTGGTTAAGGAAGCACCCGGCTGCTGGTCTCAGGGGCTCTCGAATAATGATCTGGGAGGATTCATTTTTGACATTAGTGATCCCCCGAATTATGGTCAAGGGGTCTCGTGTGTTGGCCACAGGCTGGTCTTGGCAGCCTAGTGTTTCCTAAAATGTTTCACCGTTCCATCTGGAACCGTGAATCATTTTCAATTTGGCTATCAGGAAACTGATCTACCCTTTAATTCACTATGTGGCAGAAAATAAAACTGAACAAATTCATTAGCACTTGATGCAATGATTTACAACGGCATCTGCATTCTTGTTTCACTCAAGTCCTATTTCCAAGGCATGTGTAGAGATCCCGGTCGTTGGGGCTCAGGACCCCTTCGATATGTGTCTCCCATAGGATTTGTATAGGGCTTGTATTGTCGTGCCAGCGTTAAACCATCCAGGAACCCCCAACACCCCCCTCTCCCTCCTTGGGTCGAAAATACATCTCAAGCCTTGCTCTAGTCAAGTTCCTCTTCGTCCCCATGCTCGCTGTCCCAAGGTCCTGCAGTAGTGCTGCTCTCTACTCACAGTCGGCCGGTTCCGGACAAACAATGTTTCCAGTTTCTACCACGAGGTGGCTGTACACGCGCTCCTTGAGCTGCACCTGCTGGCTGCCGGCAGGTGTTTCCCGGGACACGCCGAACATGATGTCGTAGCCTTTGGTGCAGAACCGCCAGCTGTGGAGCATAGATATGGTGGAGGTTTCCATCGTCTTCCTCATCTTCATGATTTGGGTTTGGGGGCGGGTCGAATGCTGGAGTCATTTTGAACACGGTAAAAAGTCTCACTGAAACTGAAGAAGATAGGGTAGCGAAGAAAAAGGCTGACACTAAAGAACAAAGTCCCATGTAAATCAATCAACTCGCGTCGATACGATAGACACGATAACGGTCAAATGAAAGCTATATTTTTATCCAGTCAGAAGAAATTGGCTCGAGTGTCGTACATCGCTTGGTAGGTGCATACAACGGTCCGCACCATCAGCGTAGCCACGCGTAAGTAGCTGGTTTTTTTGTCGTCCCGTCTCAATTTTGTATATAAAAATGCCCAGTTTATTCCGAGCGTTATGGCCCTCGCTGGGCACCGTGTTAGAACCACAAACCCGATTACGTTTTATCGTGGTGTCTAGGAATGCTCACAATTAATTTTTTGTAGATGGTGAGATTCCCCTTGTGCAAGATCATATACAAATGTGTTTATAAAATAATAATAAAACTTAGTGGAGATTTGTGTGGCCCAGAGGTTCCCATTCTCTGAAAATACCTCCGTTTAACTTTCGGTATAACGCAAATGAACACAGGACAGGTAAGGACACTCCCACCTATATATCAATAAGTAGTGGTATTAAAAAAAACGTTATTCGGACTTCGTAGAGATACACCAGGGCTCTTAGTTTGAACCCCCTGGAGATTGGAAACCCATGACATTAAAGCCCGCCCTTACGTACGATCAGGGTCGGTTTGTCCACTTGGCGACAAGACCGGGCATCTGTGTTCGGCGTTACGACTGGGCATCCGTGCTCAGCGACACGACTGGGCGTGTGCGCTCAGCGACACGACTGGGCGTGTGTGCTCGGCGTCACGACTGGGCATCTGTGCTCAGCGACACGACTGGGCGTGTGTGCTTGGCGACACGACTGGGCATGTGTGCTCGGCGTCACGACTGGGCATCTGTGCTCAGCGACACGACTGGGCGTGTGTTCTCAGCGACACGACTGGGCGTGTGTGCTCGGCGTCACGACTGGGCATCTGTGCTCAGCGACACGACTGGGCGTGTGTTCTCAGCGACACGACTGGGCATGTGTGCTCGGCGTCACGACTGGGCATCTGTGCTCAGCGACACGACTGGGCGTGTGTGCTTGGCGACACGACTGGGCATGTGTGCTCGGCGTCACGACTGGGCATCTGTGCTCAGCGACACGACTGGGCGTGTGTTCTCAGCGACACGACTGGGCGTGTGTGCTCGGCGTCACGACTGGGCATCTGTGCTCAGCGACACGACTAGGCGTGTGTTCTCAGCGACACGACTGGGCGTGTGTGCTCGGCGTCACGACTGGGCATCTGTGCTCAGCGACACGACTGGGCGTGTGTTCTCAGCGACACGACTGGGCGTGTGTGCTCGGCGTCACGACTGGGCATCTGTGCTCAGCGACACGACTGGGCGTGTGTTCTCAGCGACACGACTGGGCATGTGTGCTCGGCGTCACGACTGGGCATCTGTGCTCAGCGAAACGACTGGGCGTGGGTGCTCAGCGACACGACTGGGCGTGTGTGCTCGGCGTTACGACTGGGCGTGTGTGCTCGGCGTTACGACTGGGCGTGTGTGCTCGGCGTTACGACTGGGCGTGTGTGCTCGGCGACACGACTGGGCGTGTGTGCTCAGCAACACGACTGGGCGTGTGTGCTCAGCGACACGAGTGGGCATCTGTGCTCAGCGACACGACTGGCGTGTGTGCTCAGAGCTGAGTGGCACACACCAGGCAAGGCGCGAAACAATAGTCAGTGTGTGTTGAGCTCTAGGGACGCCTTCAGCGGCTTTGCTATGTCGCGGAAAATACAAATAGGGGTGAGTGCGAGGCGAGAGATTGCGTAACTGGATGATAGATCGTTTAATTCTTTGCAAACTTTGTCAGAATTGCTTGAATCCGCTATTATTTATAATCTGATCAATTTCAATTTCATTATGACGAATTTTATCGAAATTGAGCGATGTTTAAACTGCCTCAGGAGCATTTAGGATTTTATGTTTGCAGGTCAAAGAATAGTGTTAGCAACAGTTTGGCGTTGCAGTCTCCAATGTACTGAGCTCAATTTCTGTATTTCTCTACTTCCAGATCTTATCAAATAGCTTATTTTGATGGCCACGTCTATAGGAAGCTTGGGTGAAGCACGTGGCCGCTGCCCTCCCCGTCCCACCGCCCCCTTCCCTTATCAAACAGTCTTCGACTCCACACTGCGCCCCGGCGTTCCTTAAATTCGGCGTATCATTGGAAGCCCCTATATTTGGAGCTTTAAGCCGTGCGGAAATATAACACAGAGAGCTTCGGAGGAAATGAAATAGACCAATAGTGCTGATTTTCGACTCATTCTGCAAAACTGCTATCTCAGTTCAAAACCCATTATAAAAATAGGACGCTTCCTTTAACGGCACACCAACTGCTGAGATCATCAGCATGGCACCAACTCCGTCCTGGTGTTTCGGTAATCAGGTTGTATTGATTCAGAGGATACGCCGGGCCCTAAGCCCGGGCCTGCGGCTCAGAAGGTAGGCGCTTCACCAGTGAGTCACGCAACCCTCTGTATGCAGCATGGTGCGTAAGATGGAGAGGCAGTCTAAAAGTCAAGGCGATGTTGGGCAATGGCAATCACCACGGAACAACAGCTAGAGGAGCAGTCCAGTGCAATGTGGGGCAGCGCCAGTGACTCTGGGGGCCATTAAAAACTTGGGCTGGAAACACTTAGGTGAGCATTGATATCGCGACAGTAATTGGAAGTTCAAAATATCGTATTTTCTTGTAGATCCTCTTCTTTATGTCAGAAAAAATGAATCTCGACATGCGTCGAAGACAAAAAAAATATTCTGTCCACTTTTTACCAAGACGAAACCAGAGAATAATGCTAGCACTCCCTAAAACCATTGCGACCTACTCCGATGTTCACCAACAGACCATGGTCGGGAAGTGGCCGGTGCTAGACTGGTACCTGAGCCGGGTGTTGGCGCGGGTGACCTGCACCCTGTGCTCCTTGCTGCTGCCGCGCTTGACCTGCACTCGGGTGCCGTGGGTTACCAGCTTCTCCACCTCCTGCTGCGACTGATAGCACTCTTCTGGTACCAGCCCGCCTACACAGATCTGACGCAGAGCAATCGTCAGTAGCGCACAGGTCATTCACCCTTCACGCCGGTCACTCTGCTGTCGGCACGGTTAAACGTCATTCATCGTCAGTGCATTCCAACAAACGCATCATGCATCATCATGCATCATCATCATGCATCATCATCATGCATCATCATCATGCATCATCATCATGCATCAATGCATCATTTTTAATGGCATTCTAGGTATGTATTTCTGCAAAATGTTTCCAAGATTACTTACACTTCTGATGCGAGGAATGATCATACAGCGATATAATCGTTACAAATAACAAGCAATGTAAGACATGCGTAATGTGGCCAAACGGAGTGAGCACGGATGCAATGTAAATGACTTCCTGTCGTTTCAGTTTTGTTTCAAATTTTTCAAGTCCACCCCGTGATTTAAAGCATGGCGAGAACTTTTCACCTTAGTGAGCTAACGACTGTTCGGGTTATTCTAACAACGGACCACTTTCTACATTCCACTTTCTGTTTCCGGCCTTCCCAGTTGGAAAGCTGCCATTTTATGTGGAGGCTCCCTCCACGACATTTGCCTACGCCTCCAGAGCTTCCATCATTTCTGCAGCAGGCCTTTAACCACGGCCCACGCTGCTACCTTCACTAGTGCAGTTTACACGCCTTTAATCGGTACAGGCAAGTCGGACTACTGTACCTGGCAACAGAGCTGCTCCGGTGCCGGGGCTGGGTTCTTCGGTAAAAGTGCTAGCATTGGGCCAGATGCTTGAAAATGACAACAAACCGAGGACTCAGGCTCCATACCTCACTCTAGTATTATGTTGGCCATTATTGGGCGCAGGTCGAGTATGGAACACAATGAAAACACATTCACCCACACATTTCCTAAACATCAGATGGCCATGACGAACATGTTTATTTTTCACTGCCTGAGGTAACCCATTAATCCGCGCCCCACCGGGGGTCCGGCGCCACCCCCGCCCCACCGGGGGCCATCGATGGTCCCCCTCTAACTCGGACAATATGGGGTTAGTGTAGATCTGCGAAGTGCATTAGAAAGCTCGTGTGAATTTAGTATGATTTTAAATCCCATGTTTAAGCGCTCAGGTCAATGATTTGACCTCCAGAGGTCAATTTAGGTCACGATAGGCTATTTCCACTAAAATATGCAATGTTTGAGACAACTGGGCATAGCTCTCATGCCATTAGAGCTATTGAGACTGATAAAGTACATTTGATAGGAAAATGGCAGACCTTCTTCCGCTATGTGGAATATAATGACCTCCCGCCAGTGGTTTGACCTCCAGAGGTCACCTCGTGACCTAATACGACCTGAGGTCACGAAAAGTCAGAAGTTGTCCTTGTCGTATATCAAATGAAAGCCAGTGACAAAACATACACTACGACGTTTGATTCAACGTTCTAGCTTGATAAGGTCAAACGTTATCGTCAAATACAGCTTTTGACCCCTGGTGACCTGTGATAACCTCAGGTAGATCAAGGGGAAAATATGGCCCCTGGGATCCGTGAATGGGTGTCCAAGAACGTTTTTCAGAGTAATCTGAACACTTTCAATCATGTTTGTGACTTAGATCATAAGACAGCTTTTTCCATGCTTTTTCAAGGGAGGAGGTCACCTCATGACCTAACCTCAGGTCACGAAATCGAAAAATCCCGGATATAATTTTTGTAGACCATGAAGGGGTCATAAGGTGTAGTAAGTTTCAAATCGATCGGCTTAGAAATGTAGCTATGGTAGAGCTCAAACGTTGAAGTGAGTTGACCTTTGTTGACCTCGTATGGCGACCTGACCTTGTGTGACCCAGGGTAAAAATTTCAGGGATGGTAAGAAAATGACGGGATGAGAGGTGCCCTCAACCAAGGTGCTGTGCCTTGTCGTTTTTCTGTTATTCCGAAAAACCTTAGGGGATCATCTATGGCTTCCGGTGGGGCGATGGTTAAAGACGTGTGCAGTTTGGTAATTAACACGTCTTCTCCCTGACTCGGTTCTAATACGGAGAAAGAAGATATGTCTATCATTCATTCTCCTTTGCTCTTGGAGTTCACTGGGAACCGATATTTTTCAGGCTATCACAGCTGATTCATCCACAACCATGGCACGCCCCAGTAAGCCCAATGATTGGCAAACAACAATCTCACGAGCGTGAGGCCATTCCAGCGAAGGAATAGCATCACTGACGTGATCTCGCCTTCAACGACCTGTGACGACACACGTTCATACACTGAACGCTACAGCTTCAATATACACTGAGACAGTAACGGTCTGACGACAGAAACAGACTGTTCACGATGGGTTAGATAGTCTGCCGAGGAAGTCAATGTCGAGCGTGGTCGAGTCCAAAAAGGACTCCGGTGCACTCAACCAATACATCAATATGGTGTGCAAAAGACAGGTTTCTATCCAGGGGCGCCGCCACATAATTTGCACAGAGGGGACGGACCCGGGCATATTCGGGCATATTCGGTATATATGAGCATATTCGGTACCTGACAGCATTAATGACGATGGACCAAAAATGTTGGGGGTACGTCCCCCCCCCGGTTGGCCAACAGGGGGATGCGTCCCCCCGTCTTCGACACCCATTTTTCCATCCATAAACACACAAATCTTTAAGGTTACTTCTTGCTGTGATGATGTTTTCGTGCACAGAGAGCGAAACTGTCCAGAGAGCGGACTGGTCCCGGGGACAAGTAACTGCGATTTGCTCGAGTTCAGTTTCGTTGAGTTTTGGGTGAACCATTAATGCATAGTTGAAAGGGCGTCTTCCATATGTCGAATCATGAGCTGAATCAGACTGGTTACCAGGCCAGAGGTGGCTATGATAATGCCGATAGTTCTGAATTTAGAGGATTCTAGGAGATGGGGCCGACACAGGGGAGCTCACCACAGAAGGCGTGTCCGCGCCTCCAGCAAAACAACTGGTTTGAGATAGCTATGGAAAAAGACTGTGCCCCACCAAATTTAGTATAAAACAGCAATCGGAGCGACCAAAGGCAGAGTCTGATCCAGACATGTCATGGCTCCCTTCGCACCGAACATGAGGAGCATCTCAAGTGCATGTGCTGAATGGTCTAGCCCAGCCTCTTGCCTTCGCCATAAAACCTTCCGCCATGCACTGGAGATCACATCTCTAAGTCGGTGGGCAGATCACGTTGAATGAAACACTTGCCAAACGCATCTCATGGACATTAAGGGTTAGGGCAAGGAACAAAGGTTCCACTAATTAAATGTATGAATGGTGTCCTCCATTTCGGTTGGAAAACAAGATCACGCCCCGCATATTCAACGACTTTCTTGAGCGGATAAATGTAAGAATAGAGGTGGTGTCCACCATCCTAAAATCAGCACAATTCAAAGGGCCCTGAGTCATACGCAGATTCAGGGGGCAAAGGAGGGGGCACTTGTCCCTTCCCCCAATCAGACCTCGGCACTCCCTGAAATGGTCACGGCGCCCTCCCCCGTCCCCTCACCCTGAAATGTCCCCCTGGTCCAGATGGCGCCCCCCTCCTCCCCGATCGGCAATCCATGATTCGCCTATGTCGTTCAATAGATTAGATGAACGGATTAGTCCGCATACCCTTACCTAAATCGTTAATATTTCACGTTTATATCTGAATTTGCCAAGCAGTCCATTATATCCTGCATCCAATATATCCGGGTTCTAGCCTACGGCGTCATTAAACTGCCGGACGTCTGGTTTCGAGTGTATCATACCTATAGGGTGTGTTTGGGGGGTCGCCTGGCATCTCTTACCCAGCGGATGCACCCCCCTCGTTCCCTTTTACCTCCGCCAGCGGCCGTCTTATCAGTCAGCCCGATTCAACGCCGGGCCAGGCGGAGAGATCTGTATGCACACTGCGCCTCCCTTATCAGGGCGACGGGGCCCACGGGCGTGGCATGACCGTGCGGACCCGGCATTGTGTTTGCCCTCCGAATAAGTACACAAGCAAACTGCACTCATATCGACCGGCGTCTCGAGCATGCCAACGGTTAGTAGAGAGACTAGCACGCCTGGCTCCTCTGCCGGACACGGATACCTGCCCCCCGCCCCCCAATGGTGGCGCTGTGGCCCTGAGTTATACCTAACACCTCATCGAGCGCCTCTGCAACAACCAATTACACCTTCGTTAAGAAGACATAAGAATGTGAAACACAGGAGCCCCACACAGCTAGGTGTCATGTGAACTTAAAGGTCGGCGCCCTTACAACCTTTAAATGAAGAGTCATCAATAATTTTCGCTACTTACATTTTTGTTTCTATCCCCCATCCTCTATTGTTGTTTCTATCTTGTTGCTATCCCCCTATGTAACACTTTTAACGTCTATGTGTAAGATTTGATGACGTAGCTGGCTCACCACACCCCTTTCCGTTACGTAATTTATGGACGGTCTGATGATGATTGCATTTATCTCCTGGCTCCTGAAACCGGCCCCAGGTAGCATGCTGAGGGATGTGCGACTCGTAGACGGCAGAACATTTGGTGTAATTACCCCCGTTACGGGCAACGGGGAAAGCTGTGAGTTTAACAGTTTTCATACTGGTACGGCCGGTTGAGGCTCGAGCCCCCAGCCCCCCAAATGAATTCCTGGCCCCGCCACTGGACAGCATCGGTTCCGAGTTCGTCTAAAGTGAGCGGTAGTTGAATCGACTCCCTTCTGGATTTCCATTGGGTCAGACTAGACTCACTGATTCAACAGGATAAGGTGAGGCCGAATCAGAACCAGTTTCGATGCCGTGAGCCAAGCTTGAGTCAACTCACAAAATATTGAGTCACAGACAAATCTGACTCTAACATATAAGTGCGCCTAACTTACGCTTGTGAACTTATCCCCCCTACTCACCTCAGGTGCAAAGTAAGGGTTTCCATCCTTGCCTACCAGGGTTCCTCCCCAGTGTTTTGGCAGCTGGTCAGGATCGACCAGATCCATCAGGAGCTCCTGCCAGCCAGTTTTGCCGAATATTCGGATTTTGCTTTGCGTGGTGCCCCGCAGAAGGGGACGCACCATCGCCCACGCCATAGTGAAGACAGGCGGAGCTGCAAAGAGGCGCCCGTCAAATCTGAATCCAGCAAATGTGTCGTGTTAGTTGCCAGATAGCTAACAAGGATGTGTATAACTGGTTAAAATCACCCACACGCATGAGAGCTCACTTGAGAAAAGGGTAACAAGACTAGACTCGGAGCCATCATGGAGATATCCCGGGTAAACACAATTCTGGGCCCGACACCAAATGGCGTTTCATGGAGTGTCGGATGGGTGAAGGTTTCAACACGACCTCCTAACGGACAGCAGCTGGCACAAATATTTGGCTTACTCAAGGCCACGGATAGTCAGTTCTACCCTGCTGCCAGTTAAGGCGGGACAAGCAACTTCCCGGAGTTTAGCTCGTGTCCAGGCAGTACTAGTCATTTTACTACAGTTGTAATCCATACTGACTGGTCTGCATCTACTAATGTTCAGGCACGGTGGAGCTGGCAAACAATGGAACCAGATACCTACAAGAATTTATGACAAACGGTTTTCTAGACAATGGCCTCACGAAGCAAAAACAATGTATGCACATGCAATTCATATTTGGGAACAAATGCATCTTGGGACCAATAAATTAATATAGAAATGTGGATGCAAAGTAATATAAGCAAAGGAAAACGCTACGAAAAGCTGCAGTGCAAAGACCAACGGTATAAGCGCCTGAACATGTCAATATTGACTTTCCAAGGCGATGCGTAGCGTGAATACGGATGAATTCGATAGAACCTTTTATGAAAAAATGTATACAGGTGCAAAAATGTAGTGTGAATGTTTCATGTATAAATGTTTCACAAAGTATATGTCCGTGTATGAGCTCAGAATAGTGCTAATGCACGTTAAAGCAAACGGTATTTGTACATAAGTGCGTATTTACATGGTTGTCTAGTCTCGCCACTTTAAGAGCTCCTCCAATCCCCCTTGTGTCATTGCAGGCCAGGGGCAAATGAAGGGTCCTAGGGGTAGCCTCTCCCCTCTTGAGGCGGGCCCAATTATTACCATGCAGGTTCCATGGAATTTCTGATAACCTCAAATATCAGCAGAAATTCCATTTTCATGAGAAGGGAGAAGCATACTGAGGAAAAAGTTTGCGATGTTATTTCAAGGGACGACAGATCCAGGTTACCTGTCATAGGCACTATTCACAATCCTTACCGTTGATAACTATGCAGTTTCCCAGCCCCTCTGGGTAGTTGGCCTCCATGATTCGCGTCAGTTCCAGAAACACCTCAAAGCCTGCCGAGCCACCCCCGGGTATGTTACAGGCGGCAGCAATGGGTCAACACCGCAACAACAACAAAATATCCAGACATTTCTTATCTTAAGATCCTTCTAAGAAGCTAGCAGCCCAGACGGCGGCCACAGGTATGTGGCTACGTAGTGGATGTCAAACTGAGTACACACGCCCCACGCGGCAAACAGGGAAATTCTCCTGCATGGTTATAGAAGACTAAAACACTGATTTTTCGGACATCACTGCCAGAGAAGACGTTGACACGTGAGGGACCGGCGTAGCTGCGTGCTGCCAGCCCTGTCAGCAACGGACTCGCAGCCAGTACTTAAGACCTACAATGGAACACTGCATCATGTGGGACTGTGGGTGTGACTTTGCGCACTGTGGGGGTCTTTATAATGACCCTTACGATATAAAAACCAATACTGTCAACATAAAAAACGCCCACGCCACATCATGACCGACTTCCTTGACCCGTTTAAAAGTTAAAACACGCTTTGGAGGGGGCCTCGGAGCCCCCCCATCTGTTTATCCAAGGTGGCCGGAGAACCGCTTGTAGCCGAAAAACGATACTTGGCCACATTTAACAGAATTCAATAGAGCGTCGATTGGTGAAGATTTTTTGAAAATCGGTCGAGTTTTTTTACTCATAGGCTTTCAAAGTCAGACCAGCATTTTGAGATCGCCGTAATCGCGCGGTCGGACCAGTTAGCTTGCATTGGAGATCAAGTGGTGACGTCATTACACCATATAACCGGGATTATGTGTCAAGGTCACCTCACATGAAGGTCAAGGTCAAGGCCAAAGGTCACAGGTCAAGGTCACATCCGCACTTTCAAGGTCACTGACTACAGTGCTTCTGGTCAAATGGCGTTACCCGGTCTGACGTATATTGTGTTATGACATCATCGATAATGTACCCCAATACAAAGGTCAAAGTCAAAGGTCATTGAGAAAGGTCAATCTTAATTTCTTGCCAAACAGTGCCTATAGTGTTGGCCAAAGTTTACATTATAAGTAGTATACCATATTATGACCTTAAAGGTCAATGACCTTGAATGACCTTAACCCCAAAATTGTATGAAAGGCTGTTTGGGACCTCCCTTCTATGACCCTGATCCGCCTTTAGCTTATTCCCGCCATTTTCCCGCATAATCACGGCATTTACCAATCGGTCCCCAGCATGGCCAGGATTTGACCTTTATGACCTCGTTCCACCTTGAAGATATTTGCCTAGGTCAATGAAAATTATTCATGATTTAGATCATCATAGCCCCCACCCAGCTCCCAAATAACGTTTTTCTACACCTCTTAGTTTCCGAGACGTTATGGAGGGGCCTACCAGGCCACCTCTCCAGTGGGCGTTAGTGCCAGACCCCTCTCCAGCGGGCGTTAGTGCCAGACCCCTCTCCAGTGGGCGTTAGTGCCAGACCCCTCTCCAGTGCGCGTTAGTGCCAGACCCCTCTCCAGTGGGCGTTAGTGCCAGACCCCTCTCCAGTGGGCGTTAGTGCCAGACCCCTCTCCAGTGGGCGTTAGTGCCAGACCCCTCTCCAGCGGGCGTTAGTGCCAGACCCCTCTCCAGTGGGCGTTAGTGCCAGACCCCTCTCCAGTGCGCGTTAGTGCCAGACCTCCTCTCCAGTGCGCGTTAGTGCCAGACCCCTCTCCAGTGCGCGTTAGTGCCAGACCCCTCTCCAGTGCGGGTGTTAACGAGGCATAAATGTCAGATCTGGACTGCGCTGGGGACCCGCCGGAATGTCGTGATAATGCAACAAAAACTAGAAAACACTGGAAACTGACCAAAGGCGCGACGGGGGTGCCCCATGCAATGTATTGGGAACTTTGCGGTCAAGTCTTTTCCAGGTTGTTGACGTGTGCCGTCACAGTATCCTACATATCTAATAGTTTTCGTTACATAACTTCTACTACAGTAACCGTTGAGCTAGGATTGAGGGTATAAAATTAAATCCGTACACATTTACCGTCACGATAGCCTACCTACAGAGTCCCAGACTACTTACACCGACTCACACCTGCACAATTAAACACAGCATTATGCTCTATTGCTACTCCACTCGTGTTGTTGTACTCCACTCACCAATGACCTTTGACCTTGGCCTGTAACTTTGAACTTGACGCTGAGTTATCATAATCATGAAATCATAATATAGCTCAGATCGGATAACGTAATATAAAACATTGAAAGCGTCTAGGCCAATTACCTCGAAAACACTGGTGCGCCCTATACTTGCGACCTTTGACTTCGGCCTCCATATTTTGTAACTACAAAATGCTTGACAGATTATTTGGTATTCTGACGTCATCAATCTGTATGCAGTTGAACTGGTAGGACAACGCCACACTGAAAACGATTTGACCATATGAAGGCGAGTTTACTTGGCCCAACCGTATTACATCTCACGTTTACGTACAGTAGTGATCTCGAAGTATATGTGTAATTCATAAAGTCTATCAATCATGTAGCTAAGGTAACCTTTTTCGGCTCTGTATGTTCTTGTGGCCACCTCGGAAAAATATATGGGGGCTTCTTAGGGGCCCCTCTAGTGCACGTGTTATAGAACTGCCAGCGCATTATGAGCTGGCGGCAGGTGTGTTTCGATTGTCATGATAGTCTGAGAGAGGACAGGCCTGGGTGCGGCGCTCTGTTGTGTCAGCAGGGTGCGGGAGGGGCAGCCCACCTTCTTTGTATGCCACCTGCATCACGCTCAGTCCCTCCAGGTCGAACAACAACAGGAACTGGTTGACGGGCGTGCTCGTCTGCGTGGAGACCTCCATCACGTGGCGGCCCCCAGTCTCGAAACAGTACAAGCTGGTCAGGTCAGCTCGGGTTAGGTCATGATATCAACGCACTGCGCAAGAATGTCGCGTTCGGGACGGTAATTAAATACTCGCAGATAAACTTCAATGCACACGACATAGTATCCATCAAACAAAATTAGTGTAACAAACACAGGCAGGGCAATGCAGGTGTCAGCACCCCACCACGCACGGGAGCCGCAAACCACATTCGCGGGCAGACCGGCCCCACGTGGGGGCTCGCTATAAACGGAGACCGATCACCACAAGGAGCTTTATCTTAACGAGGTAAAAGATTGTCGAATGGTTGGATTTAAATATAACAACAAAAAATTGTATGTGACTTTTTGAAACGTTGAGAGATATTAACCACAGCGTCTGAGAGTTGACAAAACAAGAAAACAGCGTCCTATCAAGATAAAAGACCTACAGTACTAAAACGGATACAAATGAAGCCACACCCAAATGCCAATGGTTCATTATGATCTTTCAAGCTTCAGGGACAAAGAGGACTTTGGGGCTGACGTGCTGGGCTCATGCCAAAAGATACTATCAGGTCATGCAGTTTTCTTTTTAGATAAATTGATAGATCTTAAGACAAGAGAACAAAGCCATTGTTGTTGTGCTACCACTTTGCTATCTAAGGTCAAGAGAAATGCCGGGGTACACCTTCTCCACCAGACTGGTGAAGCTGTCACCGAATAATGACTGAGCGTGGGTTTATGTTTGAATAAGATTATTATTACCGGCACATACCGACGTCGTCCTCCACCAATTTTTCCACAACATTAATTAAAATGGACCACTTGGTCCGCATTTACAAATATGCAACAGTTTCGTTTTTTAATGTGTTTAAGCACATTGAAAATACTCGTGTACTGCTGCTCCCAACTTCCAAGGTTACAGTTCAAAAGTATTGATCCGAAAGGCCCATAAATTACACGGGTGAATTTAAAACACCATGCTATCCCCGGGTACCAATTTCCAAGAAAATCTGAGCGCAGTCAGGGTTAGGCACTTGTCAAGATGTCACGGAATGCTGCAGCCCCTCCCGTGAAGCATACCACTGAAAACGGCACTGTCAGGGTGGCGTGAGTGCTCGACTAACCTTACCCAAACTTCACGACGTCGGATCTCCGGCAGGAGTGGACCAGTCCCCGGATGTCGAAATGCCCCAGGCATCCAATAAACACTGGAACAAACAGGAGTGAAAACACAATAGCCATGTTTCTCAACCACTGTGCATTTGATCTTCCTTTGTTAAGTTTGGCAAGTGAAAACGTATCTGGAGTGACAACATGCCCAATATGTTCACGAATAATGTAATGTTCTTTCTTTGCCGGAATACATTTCTTTTGTGACAAATAAAGAAAAAATGCGGGTCACATTTTATTGATTAATCCTGACTTCAATTAATTAAAAACCTGGCTAGACGAGATCCAGACAGGCGTCTGTTTCCGTAAATTGAAAAGGTATTGAAACTAGGTCGTATTTATATACATGCGTCTCAAATGAACTTGAAAATTTCAGCGTCATAAGTTCGTAGTCGATTCCCAAGTTCGAAAGGTCGAAGACACAGAATTAGAGCTATCGTCTCTGTTAGGTCATCTGAGGTAAAACAGGCCAGCTAAGAAATTCAGTGAACAACTTCAGACTGAATGCCATTATAAATTTTGTTTTAAGTCATTATGTTTGTTTTATCACTGTCAGTTTATTGATGCATGTACAATTGTACACTAAAACTGTGTTCTCACTTTTTTGCCGATCAGCCCAACCTTTACAATTGATCCTACATAGTACTTAATAGTGTACATTTTTATATTCTCACTGACGAGAGGATTTTAATTATGTCTGAACTCAATAATGTCCCCATCTTATCTGGTTCCAAATTTGCAGTAAAAAAGGTAAACAGTACTCCATATGCGAAGGAAAACATTCAAGCAAAGGCAGACACCTCATAATAGTCGAAAGCGGTAGAACCGTACCCATTAACTAAGGCTAACATTTTAAGTGTCTTATTCAGCTTGATGCATCCCAATCTTTTGGCGTGGAAATGCATAAAGCGTTAATTTATGTACGTAGTTCCATGATAACAACCAGTCATAAATCGATATATCGTTGATATATTGTTATCGTTGCAGCCCTTTTCAGGTTTCGGGCAAGGGTAAAAACCAGAAAAAACACTATTATACTGATTCTTCCCAAAATATTACTTGAGAAGCTGGAGGGCGGGGAGCTGAAACTATGTCCGCACAGAACTTGGGAGACCTGAAACAATGAGATTGGAAGAAACTTGAGAAATGTGAGTGTGAGTGAGAGTGTGAGAGTGAGTGCGAGAGATGTGAGAGTGGGTGCGAAAGTGTGGAGCACGTCGTAGGCGGCATTGGTCAGCTATGGCGTCACACCAGAAATGCGAGACCGAGACCTGGGTTCCATGGCTAAATTACTATCCGTATCGGACTGCCAACCCACTCCATCAAGGGCTATTTCCCCAGCGTTATAGCGCGATCTTTACTAAAGTGCTGGTGAAACAGCACTTTAAGGAGTCAATGACTCCATTCTTATCCTGATCGACGGTTCCATCCGGATCGCATTTTGTCCATGGAAACTAAGTCCAAGACAAAGGGAATCGGCACGGCGTCATCAGCTCTAGACCTGCTGTGGAATATTAATGCTGTCTTAGTCTATACACCCAGATCTTTAAAGCTCGGGATAGTCAACCCCATTTCCTCAAGCAAGGTTTCAAAGTGAAGTAGACTAGTTTTTTGCCTCTTACTAGCCCTGAAATTCAAAAGCAACTGGCTGAAGAATACTGAACTTGTGGTATAGGATGAATACTTACGAGGAAGACCTGCCTTGGACCTGCCATGGTAGCCTCGAGGAAAGTATTTGAGCAGCACCCCCGGCGGCTTCCAGTCAGTTAGGATGTGGTTGACGCCAGACTTTTCTCGCCACGCCATGGACTGACAGCAGCACACATCAGCATTAGGAGCGGTATCACAGTCACATTCTGAGAACACGAACAACTCAGTCGAGCTGTATGGTATAGAGTGAGAAATGGAGAAAAGAGGAAACGTTTTTCCTGCCCTATTCACTTTTCGAAACAGTTGCGAGTTGCTCTCAATTATGACTTAATTTGAGCTAAGCCCGCATGCCTACGAGGATTGGTACCAGCCCCACATATTTGTTTCCAAAAATTGTAGGTCAAGGTAATCCTAGGTCCGGTGCCTCACCACGTTATTAGGAGTATGGATTGTGTTCCTACCTTTCCCATAATTAGGTAAAGCAGGGAAAGATGTAAGCTTCTTACCTTTCTCATCATGTCAACAGCACAGTCGACATCGTAACTGCGCGCTGCCGAAAACAGCGAATATGAGAGGTTAGTGTCGGATACCTTTCCGAGCATTAAACACGTGGGTACTTATCTACTGCGGCTGCAGAAAGCTATCACAGAAAAACAGGCCCAACTCCAAGGAAAAGAAAAAGGATGCTATCAAGTAAAACAAATCTCGTAAAACTGAGTTTCTTGAGAGCACTCCAAAATATTTTTCAGAATAAATGACACTTAACAGTCGCTTTTAAAAGCAAATTACGCAACATTCGGCAACGGTGTGGATACATCACCTGTTCTAGCGAGAAGCGTTGTGAAAACAGAGCGACTGTTCGCATAAATGTTACCTTCAACGCACCAGCAGCCTTTTGACTGCTCCCTTCAACACAGAGGCCCCTTTTCACGATTTAAACAGTTTGATGAGTCAGCTATGTTCACTTATGTCATCTGTACAAAAGATGCCAAAGATAGGGCGTTCTATTGATGAGTGCGGCGGAAAGTTAGCACAGTAAGCATATTCACAATGTGGCAGCAATCTAAGACTTGAAGAAGACAGGTATGTTCCTACCATTGGTGATTAACGGATCTTTATGCAATGCCTGATTCAGGCCGATGTTGTGGGAAAGGGGGAGGGGGGCAACGGGGCACAAAATGGTGAATTTTTTATGGAAATCAGAGGTAGGGACAAATGCCTTTCCGCACTGCCCTTGGATCCGCGTCTGCTTTGGTGTATTCGGGTCATAGTAAGTGATCGAGTTTTTATACAACAGGAGGGACTCACAGATACACAGGAGGGACGTACTGACGTACAGAGACGTACATATGTCTTATGCTAGCTAGAAGTACCTATGTATCGGTTCACTAGCGAACCAGCAGTGAACATCTTTATCTGTTTCTATCCGGGAGTGAGCCAGGAGTTAAGGCCGACCTTGACTCACCTACGAGCCATGAATGCAGGTCTATGTCGCGTTGGTACGGAGTACTTGGAACGACGTCTGATACCCGCGACTTGAACTGAAAGTAAAGACTACGGTTACAAACGCAAACAACAGTGGCCGTAATCACTACAGTATAAAACAAACTACTGTATTGATGAGAGCATTACAAGAACATCGCATTCAATACAGCTGCATAGGCAGTGCCAAGATGACACGGAACAATGCATTTCAGTCTCAGGCGGATCCAGGTTTCCCGCTGGGAGGGGACACTTTGGTCAGGGGGTATATGGGTCCGGAGCGGCGCCATTTGCTTCTGGGGAGGGGGCACTAGCTAGACCATCCCTAAAGTGTGATCTATCCGTGGGGCGTCAGGCTGAATCGTGGAGATACCAATTACTGCATCCTGGAAAGGAAGGATAGGAAGCGGCGTTTCAAGAAGGTGCAAGGGCGGTTCCAGGAGGCTGACCAGGTCAGGGGGGCACGTTCCTCCGTTAACCCCGTAGGATCTGCCTGTTATTTCAGTGCGCTGCAGATGGGGTGCAGCACAGCACTAGCCTTTTTGGCGTACCCTTTAAGGCCGCGGTCATCACGCGCGTGCTCAGGAACCATTGCCCCAATTGGCTTAAAATTCATCTTTCTAGGGAGGGAGAGGCTTTTAAATGGCGACCGACGCCTAATGGTCTAAGAAGGTGAAGGCACAAGGGGGAAAACGCCCCTGTGTCATCCACAACACCTGTAAATAAATGATGTTACAAATTAAACTGTTTACCAAAGATGGCTAGGAGGGCGTTGGGACTCGGCGCGGGTGGACCCGATCTCACCTGGGGAGGACCAGTCCTCATTTGCCCCCTGGGTCAAATTACGGCCTCTCATGCAGCAAACCATCTTGATCTATTTGGTAAAGCTGCTACAGTTTCTTACTTTAGAAGGCCCCTGGGCTGCGTCATTGCGTAGCATGAAACAGCAGCCACCAAAAAGAAGAAACAATGATTATCTACACAGGCAGCAGGTAATCTGCCGGTGTATACACCTACATGTGTGGCAGCGCCTGTTGGCACAGGAGTCAGAGATCTCTGTGATGCTGAAGTGTTTTGCTGGTTTTAACAAATTTTCTTAAAGCAAGGGGAGATAAAAGTATCCCATCTGGTCATGCCCTCAAGCGGTCAAATTTTAGACGGTTTTTGTCCACTTTGCTAAACAAGTTTTCACAATTTTACCCGAGTTGACTCCCAAAAATTTTTCTAAGACCTGCCGCTGCCTTAATATTTTGTGCTTTTCATTTGCTGGGAACCAGTCACGTTTCTTGAATATTATACTTTACCCACTAGTTCATAATAATTCAGCGTGCAGCTTCGGATATGAAAAAAATCATTTCCATGGGTCTCAATTTCTGTCTCTCTTATTCCAGGCATCGGCACGTTCAGACACCCATAAGGAACATCCGAAACAAAAACGACATATGTTTCTTGACGAGCTGTATACTGGCCTGTCTCCTCGAATCCTGGATGTAAAATACACTAAGGTTATATATTCGGGCACAGCCCTTCATCAGAATCATGTAGGTAATACCACAAATTCTCAGTCTTAATGTACCCAGACCTCGAATACAATCAGTGGCCCATTCGAGGTCTGGCTTCACTATAGTGTTCTCCGTCATATAGACTGAGAATTTGTGATACAAACTACATGATTCTTATGAAAGACTGTGCCCGAATATATAATATCTATGTATTTGACATCCAGGATTCGAGCAGACAGACCGGTCTACGCCTCGTCAACTTATAATCATGCTTCTTGCTGCAGCAATGCAAAACCTATCAACGAAATATGTTTCTTATTAAATTCCTGGGATTTTGAACGGACATAGTACCCTTCAAAGATATCCTTCGGAGGTAGGTTAAAACACCGTTCTGCATAGTCGTACTCTCTTAATGCGGTGGTTTTAGCATTTTCACTTGGAGTTGTATCAATATTATACAGAGCAGCACCCGCCTGGCCAGAAGTCTTTGAAATACAGCGGACACGTGTACTTGAGCTACTGGCATCAACAAAACGATAAATGTGGGCGTTAGCTTGTCGATTCTCAGACTGTCTCTATCTTATGAGGAGTGGTGTCGTTTGTTTGATGTTCAGTATCGGTATATCGCCCCAGAATAGCACCTCGACAGACCAGCTTTACGGAGGGCACAGTGCCCTCGCACCGACACCATCGCAAACGCTTCTATCGCACTTGCGCAACATCACAAGTACACAGAGTATCACCCTCCATACGCGTAGGAACGTCGAGAACATGGGGGTCAAGGTGCATATTTAAGTGGTTTATTTCTAGTCAACGCAATATAATTGATGGTAAAGAATCATGAATATTGAAGAACTATGGCCCCTGCCTTCTCCCCTGCCTTTCCACTGTTCCTGTGCCTCTGTCGTTCTCTGTCACGCTCGGAGCTGGCAGAGCCGCGCTCTATAGCTGTACATATTAGGGGCTTTTCTTTGGTTCCAAAGGTCCGGGCGCTGGGACCAGATGCTGGCCCCGACAGGAAGTTTGCCTTGGGCGCCCAAAGTAGGATGATGCTTTTTCACCTTCTTGTTTTTATTCAGTCAAGAAGATTGTGTTATACTTTCTATCATGATCTTTGAAGAGTTGCTAAGATGTTCCCTGGCCTCTCCCCTCGAATCCGGAAATGTAAAAAACACTGAAGATTATATATTCGGACACAGCCCTTCATCAGAATCGTGGAGTAAATATCCAAAAATTATCAGTCCTAGTATAGCCAGACCTCGAATTGAGCTTCACACAAATGCCTTTTAGAATGAATCATTAAAAAATAAGATTGGATGTCGTGACAACAACGATATTGGTACCTCTAACCTAAAAGCAATGCCGACAATATAACAAACCTAGACCAGTATTTGTGACAGACTTTTCTATTATTTCAGCCAAACACTAGATTTTGATTAACAATGAAAAACTCGCTGAAGTATCTTAATCGGTTATTTGAATATTTCTGTTCTTATTATTTACTTTTTCCGTCGACTGCAGCTAAAATGCTAACCAAAAACTACCTATTTAGCACTAGTAGACGTGATACTAGATCGGTGTAAAGACTGCATGCTTTCCCCTTTAACATGATGCTATATTTTTACAATAAAAGCCCCCCTCGAATTATTTAGTTAAGGTTGTACCTAGTGGTCAAGGTCAACTTTTTTGCAATTGATAACCCCATTTTCTACAGCCTGCTCCTCTGGCCCAACGCTAAGCGTCGAAAGAGTATACGTGTGGCTGCAAAAAGCATTATTAATTTTATATTATACTTATTCAAAAACCCTAGCCCATAGTATGTACCTCTCAAACAAATGCAACTTTTATTGTTAGTTATGTGATCAATCATTGGTAAATACTTTTCCTCCGCCTGTACCTCTGGCCCAACGTTAAGTGTCGAATGGGTATACGTCTAGCTGCAGAAAAGTATTATCAATAATTATTTGCATATTTCAAAAACCCCAACCCCAGTACGTAACCCTAAAATCAAACCATCTCTTTGAGCTAGTTAATCTGATCAATCATTAATAAACCCTTTTCCCTAGCCTGTACCTCTGGCCCAACGTTAAGCGTTGAATGAGTATACATCTGGTTGCAGAAAAGCACCATCAAAGATAAATGTTGGTCAGCTGGCCGCGGCCATGACAGACGTGTGTGAGACGCTCCGACAATTTCGCTTAATTTCAAGCGTCAGCGACTTGTTAAGTGGGGTGTTGATCATTCTAGACACACATCAGTGGTGTTGCTACCTTGTTGCCACTTTTCTGTCACATTAGGACTGTACGCGCCCGATTATAGGAGATTTAGAATCGGGAGCGGATGAGGGTGCACCCGGCGAAAATTATGGCGGACGGAAGCCTCCACTCCAGCCACCCTGAGAGAAGAATCAGCACTTTCTCATCGGCCTACAATTTCCAGTCTTCGACAGCCGAGTGGAGTTCTCGTCTGCTTTCCACGCGTGAGGCCCCAGTTCGTATCCTGGTAGCGGTCGGGCTTTTATTCATCTCTGCCCTGCTTTGCACATCCACCGAGTGCAAGGCTCCGCTTGACTTTCGGCATGCCGCGCCACCTGTCTCGTGTGCCATCAACCACACATTCACCACGGGAGGTGGCGCTGCCGACGGTTGGAGAGGGCGACCAGCGCCGCCTAGTTTGGGGCTAAAAACAGGGATCAACGGTTATAACGTACCCCTGAACTGTCAGAAGAGGATCAAGATACCGCATGTCCGGCTGCGCCGGTTCAGAAGAAGAGTGGCGTACGACTCAAACGGCACATCCTCTTTTCAGCTGGGTCGGTTCGTGTTTTGTTCACCTGTCCTGCTGGCCGGTGACATAGAACTGAATCCTGGTCCGAGACGCGATGCTGGTACTCACCGACAGCCGGGTCAGAATAGCACCACAATCAGCGTTTTCCATCAAAACGTGCGCAGCCTGAAAAAGCAGCTGGGGGTCTTCGGACATATGCTCCCCTCCTGGAACGGTATGACATCGTTTCGTTCTCGGAAACTTGGCTTAACAGCTACGTACAGGACTCGGAACTCCAACAGGGGTTCCCGTCGCATACCTGGTTTCGTCGTGATCGTGAGAGCTTAGGTGGTGGCGTCGCCTGTGCAATACGCTCTGATTTGCTTCCGACTCGCCTCCCAGATCCACCGAACACTGAGACTCTGTTGATTCGCCTGGGGCGAGTCGCCGTGACCCTGGTGGTATACTACCGACCACCGGACGATAACGCGGCGCTGAGGAATCTCACTGCATGCCTGTCTGATGATGTTGCTAGTGATAGCCGTATAATCCTGACAGGTGACTTCAATCTTCCGGAGGTGACATGGCTTGCGACTGATGATGGTGTGGTTCCCAGAATGGCGAGACAGGTGGCGCGTGCCTCAACGTTTTTAGATGACTGCGAGCTTAGCGGCCTCAAACAGTGTATTTCGAGGCCGACCCGTGGCTGCAACACACTTGATCTTATGTTTTCTAGGTTTTTGCGTTGTTCTCGCACAGATGTATGTGATGGATACTTGGATAGTGACCACTGTGAGATTTTAGGTTATTTTATGGTGCCCATTGAGCGTCCCCCGCTTGTAACGCGTCAATCTGTTTTTAACTATAAAGAGGCCGACTTCCCTGGCCTCCGTCGGAGTTTGTCACTTGTTAACTGGGGTCTGATTGACGACGTCGATGTAGATGAAGCGGTGGATATGTTTTACGCCTTACTTGAATCCGCCATTGCAGACCACATACCCACTGTGACTATCTGGCGCAGATGCCCCCCTTGGTTTGACCGTGCTGTGCGGACAGCCCTTCGGTTGAAAGAAGCAGAGTTCAGACGGATGCGGCGTAACCCCTGCGAGGAAACGAATTCCACTTTCTCCCTGAAACGGAACCAATTCAAAAACCTAGCAAACGTTAAGTATAATGAATATCTCCAAAAACTCACTGATGATCTGAAAACAAACCCTAAAAGATATTGGTCATTTGTCAAATGCTTAAAGAAAAAAACCTCCCGTTTCCAGCGTTCTCACTAAATTTGATGGCTCATTAGTTTCTGACGACACTGAGAAAGCCGGCCTCCTAAATGAAACCTTTGCCAACAAATTTACACATCCCGCCGTCACAAATTTTCCGACTGCTCCCGATTACCCTCTTGACAATCTCTCACGATTCTTTGTGACGGAACAGTCCGTTAGGTCTGCGCTAAATTGGATCTGCCCTAACAAAGCTTGTGGAAGTGACAACATCAGTGCTAGAATAATATTAGAATGTCGTGAGGAGCTGGTGGTGCCGCTTTATAAGATTGTCTCCAAATCATTCGATTCAGGAATGTTTCCCTCGCAATGGAAAATGGCCAACATCATTCCAATATTCAAAAAAGGTGACAGAAAGGACCCCTCTAATTACAGATCCGTTAGTCTTCTTTCCCTGTTTGCGAAAATTTTGGAGCGTATTGCTTACGATCAACTATTTCGGCATGTCTCCCCAGCTCTTTGTCTTGAACAACATGGATTCGTTCCTCGCAGGTCGTGCGTCAGCCATCTGTCTGTTTTTCTTGATTCGGCGTGGAAGGCCGTTTCGGAGGGATACCAGATGGACGCTATTTACACAGATTTCTCGGCCGCTTTTCAAAGTGTCAATCACAAACTCCTGATCTACAAACTCCGAAATTCCTATCATTTGAAAGATTCAGCCCTAAATTGGTTTATCTCGTATCTCTCCGACCGTCGCCAGAGGGGTTTTCTTAATGGAAAAACCTCAGAGTGGAAAAACGTCAGCTCAGGGGTGCCTGAAGGCTCTCTAAATGCTCCTCTCTTGTTCGCACTCTTCATCAACGATCTTCCGGCTGAAATTGAGTCTAGTTGTCTCCTTTATGCAGATGATGCCAAAATTTTTCGAACAATCAAGCAGCCATCTGACGGACTCTTGCTGCAGAGGGACCTGAGCCACCTGCATCAGTGGTCCGTCAGGTGGGGTCTAAAACTTAACCCATCCAAATGTAAAAACATTACGTTGGACACCGGTCCAGGCGGACACCGGTCCAGACAACGTACTACATCGGAAACACTCGCCTAGAGTCTGTTGAAGAAATCCGTGACTTAGGAATAATCATTAACTCAAAACTGAATTTCTCATCCCACGTTTCTGGCATAACACGACAGGCCAACAAATCACTAGGACTGCTAATTCGATCTTTTCAAACCGGCCTGCGCTCAACAAATTTCAATACCAAAACACTGCTCACAACATATAACGCGAACGTTCGATCTGTTTTGGAGTGCGGTAGTGTAGTCTGGGCTGGTGTAGCCAAATCCCATGCCGAACGGGTCGAGCGGGTACAACACAAATTCTTGATGTGGCTAAATTCTCATACTTCTCAGTCTTGCGGCACTTTGAATTACCATTCACTTCTTCGGCATTTCGGTGTCCAGTCTCTTGCTGCAAGGAGAGTTCAACACGATCTTCTGTTTCTGAAAGCAATATTTTCCTCAAAAATTTCCTCTCAAACTCTTCTGAACTGTTTTGGCCTTCATGTTCCACCCCGCTCGACCCGCAACCTGCGACTCTTCGCCGAGCCACGCGGCCGTGTAAACACGGTTGCCTCGGGGTTTCTGTGCCGGATACCAAAATCTGCTAATAGGTTTTTGACCACGATTAACTCCGATTTTTTTGTTGATACCTATAGCATTTTTAGAGCTCGCGTTGTGGAGTACATAAGGGACCTAAGAGTGTGAGGTCACCAAGGTATATGTGCACCAAATATATGAAGAGGGAATGAGCTCAAACTATTTTAATAACTTTATTTTTACAGCACCCATTTTACTCATTTGTATGTTTTTAGCACTAGGGTGTTTCGGACATGTTTATGTGTATGTGTTAGTTTTTGGTGAGAGAGTTTTCATACCTGGCTTCACCTGTTAGTGGGCATCAGCCTGTTGGTGATTATGTTTAAAAATAAACAAAATAAACAAATAAACAAATAAATTACCTAAAAAAACCTGAGCCGTACCTGTGACCAAAGTCCATCATTTCTGACTAATTAAACTAATTCAACCATCATAGCCCTTTTTCCAGCCTGTAAATCGGGCCCAAAGTTAAACGTCAAAAGCATATACGTCTAGCATCAATAACACTATCAATAATGTATGGAAGTCCTACCCCAGAACACATATACTTACGCTGATCCCTCCCTTACCTCTTAAGCCACTGCTGTTAAGTGATAGCCTATCCTAGAACCGCATAATATGCCAGGACCTTCCTTGTACGTTAACCCGGCCCCACCGGGGTCGGCGCCACTCCACCGGGGGCCATCGATGGCCCCCTCTACTCCGAATATGGGTGTTGGCATCTGCAAGTGCAATGAAGCTGCGTGATTGTAATTCTTGTGTTTTGTGTGGTCATGGTTTGCCTCGGGTAATTGGTAGATGGCTATTTTACTCAATATGATGATTAGAACTGGGCTAACTCTTTGTCATTAGGCTATTGAGGCCTGGTAAGTACATTTGTGAATTGCCAGTACGTTTCGCTTGTGGAACGTAGACCTCCTGCCGTGGTTTGACTGCCATGGTACCTCGTGACCTAATATGACCTGGTCGAAGGTCAGTGACTGCCGTTATAAAGCCGTGACAGAACACGTGGTGTTTGTTTACGCTGTTTAGGTAAAGTTTTGTAATACTGTTTTAACCTCTGGTGCTTGGATGCCTTGGAAAGTAGGGAATTGACCCCTGGGTCCGTAGGGTGTAAAACGTTGTTTGGTTGGTTTGATTTGTGGTTTATATGATGTTTTGTATGGGATGTCGCCTCGTGCCTGACCTCGGGACGATGAAACCCGGTACATTTGTGCCCTGGGGGGTTGAGTGGAGTTATTGATCGACTTTGAATGTGTCTTCGGCTCTAAGGTGAGGGGTGCCGGTTGACCTGTTGGTGCCTCTGTGCCGGGTATTGGTTGGATGATGGGCTACGGGTGCTGGCCTTTGCAAACCCTGGGTTAAGGCTGGGATGACGATCCTGAATGAATATGGATTCGGCTATCTTTCTATCTCGATGATCACGTGCCCGATGAACTACTTTTAGCTCTAGTGGTTCTGATATAGCCTGAGTATCCTGTGCTGCATATGTCTCGAGGAAATGATCTCCTAGAGGTGTGTTCCTAGTTTTATTTTTCGCGTCCCGCAAATGCT
The DNA here is from genome assembly GCA_034440635.1 of Lepas anatifera. Lineage (NCBI taxonomy): Eukaryota > Metazoa > Arthropoda > Thecostraca > Lepadidae > Lepas > Lepas anatifera. Next base: position 365,374 of record JAOTON010000204.1, read on the forward strand.
CGTTAAATCGCAATCGGACGGGCCTCATCGACTCCCCTACGTATTGAACCCTGTTTTGATCCTGGTTACGCAGTCTACAGTCTATTTGATACACTAAATTTTTCTGTGTGCTGTCGCCTTTAAAACCAGACTTGCATAAATGACACCTCTGACCCCTCGGACATTTTGGCTTAGAAATGGCCGACCTAACCAATGACGACTTAAGTTTCTTGTTATTCTTCCAGGCTATATGTACTTTCAGGTTAGATTTCTTTACGACCTTTTTCATTTTACAGAGTAGCTGTTCGTCTACGTACGGTAAAGTCAAGAACCCATCATAAGAATCTGAGCCTTCTTTCTTTTTCTTGCACCTTCCGTTACCTGTCCTAGCTAGTCTAACCTCCCTCAACAAACGCCTGAGAAGCCCTGCATGATACCCCATTTTTTAGAAGCAGATTCCAAATCTTATCTACGCTTTTTCTCTCTTTCTCTGAGCCCGATGAGTTATCCATAGCCCTGTGGAACATGTTTTGGATAATATCGTGTTTCGTAGACGTGGGATGGGCAGATGTACTATGGAGAATGATTCCCGAGTTGGTTGGTTTGATGTAGAGCTCTGTCTCTATCTTAGTGTTTTGGCCGTGTGTTTCTGCTGTGACTAACGTATCCAAATAGGGCACCCCACTCCCACTACCCGTGTGCTTCATGGTAAATTTTAGGTGTGGATGTCTACTGTTCATGTAGCTAAGAAAGTCATCCAAAGCTTCCTGCCCATGCGAGAAGATACCTGCAAAATCGTCAATGTACCTTACCAAGAACTGTGGTTTGACAGGACATGTAGCTAAGGTATTGGTTTCAAACATATCAAAGAACTGAATGGCCAAGGCAGGTGCACATGGATTCCCCATATCTAACCCTTATTTTTGTCGGTAGTACTGATCCCCAAATGAGAAAACATTGTCACTCAGACACTGGTCGAGAAGTTTAGAAATGTCGTCTTTGGTCAGGCCAAAAGTATCAATATTCTGTGAATGATTGTCTAGCTTTGCTTCTACCACTTTGATAGCCTCAGGAACGGGTATGTTTCCATACAAATTGACAACGTCTATGCTGAAGAAAATGCTACCTGCTGGTATGCCTTCTGATTGAGTTTGATTTGAGAGTCTCCTCAAAAAGTCTTTGGTATCCCAAATATGCGTAGGCGCAAACTGGATAAGTTGATTAAGTATTCTCTCAAGCAAACAGGAAGTTTTCTCTGTGGGCCCTCCACAGGCAGATAGGACTGGTCTGAGAGGGACTAATGGCTTATGATCCTTCGGTAAGCCATAAAATACGGGGGTTCTACTATGCGCGGGGGTTAGATCTGTCACTGTCCTATCCGGCAGTTTTCTCCTCGCAACGCTTTTGAGCGTACGTTTGGTTTTGGCTTCCACTTTCTGAACAGGATTCTTTCTTAACTTTTCATAGCTCTCTGGGTCATCTAAGATAGTGTTAACCTTGATTATATAGGCATCTTTGTCGTGAATTACAAAACCCTTACATTTGTCGCTCTGTTTAACTATGACATTTTCGTTTTTTGCGAGTTCATGGACAAGATTACGTTGCTCAGCCGTTACATTATGGGTAGCTACTCTGTGACTTTTATACGTACGCAGAAGATCATCTTTGAGTTTTTGAAGGCTAGACTCTACGATCCTGTCCGAAGGTTCTGGAAAGGTCTTACCGGTATCAGGAAATCTAAAGGAGAGGTTTGGAAGGCGACCTGCCCGCTGTTGGTGCACACCCCCATCAGGGTCGTCCGCCACAGAGTTGGTACCCAATGCTCCGCTGCCCAGCGCTCCTGGTGTTGCCCCGCCAGATGATGATGATGACGTCAGAGCGGCAGGGTTGGCTGGCACGATGGTGGGGGCTCCGTCTGTGGCGTTCTCAGATGGTGTACGGGTGGCTCCACTTAGTCCTAAGATCTTGTCCTTCCAACGTTTGGCGTACGCGAGCCGTTCCACTCCTTTAGCTACGTCTAATAACACTTCTCTCGTAACGCACTGAGTCATTGCAAAGTTCGGTCCTTTCGCTAAAACACCTATGCACGCTTCATTTATGCCCTGAGACGATAAGTTGTTCACTATTTTCTTACTTTCATCGCTCACTGACACATCTTGACGTTGGCTGTTCCTACAGTTCTCTTGAAGTTGTCTAAACTTCCGAATAAGACGACGTCGGTTGTCAAAAATGGTTTGGTCAAAGACTTGATGGCACTTTCGGAATACATAATCGAAACGATTCTGATCTAAAAATGTACGAAGGAGTTCAAAATGCCGTGATCGTTCACGCTCTAAAAAAGCTTTCGTCCTAAAGGACTCCGAGATAGCTTCATTTAAAAGTGTCTTTGCAAAGTAAGTAGAACGAGCTTGAATTCGATCATTGTTGTTAAAAATCGCTGTCACTGGTCTTAACGAATCTTGGATGAAATGAGGAACTAAGCATTCTCTTCGGCAAGCAGTAATGAACTCAATACGAAGAACGGTCTTGGCTAGTTTTTTTCGTTTTTTTAACTTTCTGCCAGCACTCTTTGACGGCCAATGTTGGATTCAAACGTTGATAAGTTTTGAAGTGCTGCGGCGAGGAGCATGATGATGAGTTGCTAAGATGTTCCCTGGCCTCTCCCCTCGAATCCGGAAATGTAAAAAACACTGAAGATTATATATTCGGGCACAGCCCTTCATCAGAATCGTGGAGTAAATATCAATAATATGATATTTACTCAATATTTGATATTTACTCTACGATTCTGATGAAGGGCTGTGCCCGAATATATAATCTTCAGTGCTTTTTACATTTCCGGATTCGAGGAGAGAGGCCAGGGAATATCTTAGCAACTCATCATCATGCTCCTCGCCGCAGCACTTCAAAACTTATCAACGTATGATCTTTGAAGGGTTAACACGCGCAGTGGAGGAGTCCTACAGTGTCCCCGCCTATTTTTCTAGAGTGGCCGCACAGCCGTTCGCCGCCAGACAACATTACTTGACTGAATTTGAGAGCATTAATGAACGCGTCGATTGGTGAGTACATTTTGAAAATCCGTTGGCAATGTTTTGACGTATAGGTTTTCAAATCCAGACCTATATTTTGAGACCGTCGCAATGGCGCGTTTGCACCAGTTTGCTTGCACTGCAGACCAAGTGGTGACGTAATAGCGTCATATAATCGAGTTATCATACAATCGAGTATGTCAAAGTCGCCCCATATCAAGGTCACAGGTCAAGGTCACGGATCCCAGCATTCCGGTCAGATGACATTATTCAGTATGGCGCATGTTATGCTACGACTTCATAGTTAAGGCTGCTCAGTGTCAAGGTCAATGTCACAGTTCAAAGTGAAATGCCTTTTTCAAGTTCAAACTCTCATTTCCCGCCCAAAGGCTGCTATAGTGCCTATTATATTGTACGTTATTGGGAATATGTATCATTGTTACGTCATAGGTCAATGAATCTGAATGACCTCGACCTCAAATTTTCCGAGATAATTGTGTGGGACCTTCCCTTTATTACCTTAGTCCACTTTTTGTATAATTCCGACTTTGTTCGGCATCATCACGACATTTCCCAATAGGTCTGCCCAGATCTGACTTGTATGACCTCGTTTGACCTTAAGAATATTGACATAGATCAATAAAATTTAATTTTAATGTAAATCCTATCACACCCACGCCTCCAAAACGAGGGTTTTTCTAACCCTCTTGGTTTTTTAGAACTTGGGAGGGCACTTTAGAACCCCCTCCACTGCACGTTAACGTTGAAACCCTTCTCCACCATGCGTGTAATGCACCATTGACACGTTATATTTTTATGCTGTAAATCTTCAAAATCATACAATATTGGTAGAAATAATACCACTGTTTACAGCAGTGACATAGTCGAATACATCTCCTCTCCTTACTCAACACACATTATCACACCTTATTTACGCTAGCAATCGCAAGATAATGTAATCGTGCCCTTCTGCTAGCGGGCATCAGTGTCGCCACAGGCAAAAAAGTGCGAGGGCCAGTCAATCTAGAACCTGCTACTGACAAAAACTTTCTCTCTATCTAGTTTCTGAATCGAAGGCTGATCAGATTTGGGCCCATTTTTTTCCTGCCGCGCAGGCTGGATATACAACTGTCCACATAGGCGTACCCAGGAAATCCTATCGGGAAGGGGGTCGTGGTCGGGGGTGGGGAGTCATCCCAAACAGGGGTGTCACTTTTGGGCGCACTAATTTATCAGGTGGGCGCCAACTCCTATCCCGGAGGCGACGATACACGCGCATGTTATGGGGAGGGTGGGAAGCGACATTTCAGGGGGCGCCGAGAATCGATCGGGGGGATGTGCCCTCCTCGTGAGGGTGGCCAGGCCCCCTAGCCCCTATTTCGACGCGTGTGCTTGCAGATACGATCAGACTATTCAGAGTATCTTTTTAAGAGAACAACTCACAAAAGTCCCTCCCGTTTTCAATAGAGCCGTCTCCTCGCGTCTTAGACAAATGTCATCCCCCATTTGCTTCAAATTTGGGTCCAAACTGCAGAGGAAAAATTACAGTCAACTTGGATTCGGGGCCTCTCAGTCAATTCCATTGATAACTGCTACAACTGTCGATTTCTATTCGGTAACATTGTCTCTTTAAAATAAATAACTGTTTTAACACACATTTTCTCCAAGCTGAAAGCATATTCTGTGGGTTTATCTCCCCCATTTGACCAACGCACTTCAAAGTGGAGCAAAGCCCGTTGAGCTGCGCTGTTTTTAAATGATTGAGTTCCTGTTACATGCTCCAGTGGAAAGGGGTCTGGCGTCAATGCACAGTGCAATGGGGTCCTAAGTATCCCATGAAATCTTGGAAACCGAGAGGGGCAGAAAAGCGCCTATTCGGAAGATTATTGGGTTACAGTGGTCTAAATTGTAGCCAACTTCAATTGGCCTAGGTCAATATCTTCCGAGTTCAGACGAGGTCATAAACTCAAATCTGAGCTGTGTGGGGAGCTTATTATGTGGACAAAAGTCCGGAATTCATAAAAAGTGGACGAAGGTCATTCCAATATGATCCTGACCTATAGCCTGTGACCTGTGAGCTTGACCTTGACCTTCATGTGAGGTGATGTTGGCATAGCCTCCCGATTATCTGTCGTTATGATGTCGCCACTCGTCCTGCAATGCAGGTGATCTGGTGCGACCGCATGATTGTGGCGATCTCAAAGCATTGGTCCCATTGGGGCCGACTTTGAAAGCCCAAAGTCCAAAATTGTGTGTCAGATTTTCAAAATTGTTTCACCAATCGACACGCTCATGAATTATCTAAAGAGTGGCCTCCTTCTGCTGCGAATGATTCCCCGGTCACCTCAGATAAACAGGCCAACTCACACTTTAGGACCCCACCCCCTCCACTGAGCGTTTCAAGTTCCAAAGTACTAATCGCATAGAACAGACCTGTCTCGATTGGACGGAGCCTCACGATCTTGCCTATCCAGTATGTTTTCCACCTGTTTTTGCACTCATTTATTTCATTCGATAGCCGATTATTTTCAATTATGCAATGAGTCCATTCTCTTCCAAGTAAAACCCCAAGCAGTGGACCGTGATCATTTAATACTGTGTTAGCTTCACAATTTTTAGCACACCGTATTTCACTCTTGATAGACTGCTGCGAATTCTGTTCTTTGATTTTTGAATCACCAGAGCCAGGAGCATGTTTGTTATCTGCTGAGGCCATTTCTAACATGATCACGCTGTGAGCAAATTGCACTTTGGTATAGATCAGGATTTTGTATACCTTATGAACGTCGTCTATCACTAATATCCTGCTTAAAAGAAACGAAGAATTTTTGACTGCTGAGTTGGGCGGCGGTGTCACCATACAAAAAACTGAGCATCAGCATTACGCTCATGTCATGATCAGCTATGATGTCAAATTATGTCTTTATATCTCGCTGTATTACGCAACCTTGCAGGTTTGTCGGTATCGCACGTTCAGGGATACCAACATTCCACAACGATGATCAACCTCCACTAACGATGAGATGTTGGAAAATATCGCTCGCTCTTTTAATATTGTTTAACTACTCCCCAGCCATTGACACGCTGCAAAGGCCTTCGCTTGTCGACCACGACTGTATAAACCTGCCCCGTTTTACCTCTTGGCCCGTTTCCACTCGCATGTCAACTAAGTAGCTCAGGGGATGGCGCCAATTAGCCGCAGCAGTGTAAGTACCGTCAAATCCCAGTCATCATGATTTGTTCACGTCTCGAAGCACTCTTTTTTAATCCTTCCATCATGTGCATTTTTCTGACCGGTTGTGCCGTGGAAGCAGATATTTTGCCGACGACTTTGGAACTTATCGGCATCATGTCGCTAGGTTCGAAGCAATGCTACGGAGTTGGGAAGACTCGTTCGGTGATTGGTCGGTCTAATTTCACTTATGTTTTACAAGTGTTTCGCTCTGTTTTGATCGCAGGAATTCTACTTACTTTGCCACTGACATCTAGTATGTTTTCATTATCTGCCTTGGCTGGCACGTACCAGTACGTTCTTAATGCTTTTGAGTTTTTCATATTTCTTTTATAACACTGCGCGTTTATCAGTATGTATCTTTCTTCCATGCAGATAGCTTAGCTCTTTTTAATTCGTGAATTCAGCTTTCAGTGGATACTTTTCCATTAATGAAGTTAATAACTTAATGCATAATTTACCCTGGGCGGGATAGCACCTGCTGTCAGCTTTGCGTGGTTAAAGATGCTCCACATACATTTAGAATATCTTTGCATATCGATTGGTGTCATATTTTGTTCGGTTTCACGCTATGCATACTCCACTCAGGATCCCCCAGGGCGCACTCATGCCTACCCGATATATAGTTGTGTGCCCGCCTGATATGTGGTTGTGGTGTCCATTGCAACGAGAACATGATTCCTTTGCCTTTAGTACTTCTCCTACGTATGACGTGCCGTCTCTGATGTAAGACTGGCGGTCCCTGCCTATGGCGTGCCATCCAGTAGCTTAAGATCAACCATTCACCAATATGTGATTGCAGCCGCCCCTGTTCCGAAACTGCCGCCCCCTCGGCAGGGAAACATATCATGTTTATGATGTGCGCCACATACCGTTACAAAATTGTCGTTCTTTACTTTGACTTTCGGTCCTGTGCTTCGTATGCTTACCATCGCTTACAGAACCGGCCACTTCTTCGCTATAAACGGCTCGACATCTGCCCCTAATTTGCCACCCACTCCCCTCACGGAATAAATCCTATACAATTATACGCTGCACGCCCAGTTTCTTACTCTGATGATTTTTTCTCAAAGAACGTTTTGCGCCCCCTTCGCTTCCGTTTTACACCCGAAGACAAATATCGTTTTTTATGTGATAAGTACCCTCTCCGGCCAATTTTTCCCTCCAGTAACCTACCGCCCCTGTAAAACATGCTGCCCCCTCCCCTCGTCAGCTGGGCCCCCAAACAAAAACCTTGGGTACGTGCCTGTGCCATGGTTCCTGTCACATAAGGTCATTGGTCGCCGTTTACATGCAATTGGGGATCCTCTTGTAGGTTGCACCTTAAGATTCTGCCGATCTGGCCCAAAAAGCGCCACCTTCAGGCCCAAATGGCACCCACTCCTAATCTGTCAGAGGTGACCTAAGTGCCCTCATCCGAAAAACTGGATCCATGATATCACGAAAACCCGAATATTTGCGCTAAATATAAAATGTTTGCGCACACATCAGTCATGCATTTCGGCTACTAGCTGTAGATCACATGCAATTTTATATATTTATGAGAGGTACTACATTTCAATTGATGTCTGTAAAATTGTACCCATAGATCCATCTCAAATAAGCCCGAGTACACAATTTACAGCCCTCACGTTAGATTATAACGACTCGTTCAGATATGCAACACCATGTTACACGTCCCGTCCTTCACCAGCATGTCCAGCTACCACGGCTTATGTACATTTCATACCTCTTCAAACTGTTGTTTCTGTTTTTCTGTCAGGTTCCGGCGCTCCATGGCAGTGTTCCTGATCCCACCCGCACTGAGAATTCACCCCGGACGGCCGCGCGGCGCCCCACCCTCACACGACAGGCACAACACTGCAGTCGGCTGGGTGGCGAGGCTGCCCGCGCGCCCATCCCTTGGAGAGGCTGACCATGCTGCGCCGCCGTACTCCAGCTGAGTGCAACGACCTTGGCTGCTTGGCGAAACCAGTAGGTTCAGGAGCGCGGCGGTAGCCGCCGCATAGGCATATTCAGGATTCCGATGCGAGGGGCACTTTGATCGGGACGCCATTAGGCTCTGGAGGGGCAACTTGTTGCCCAGGGGCGCCAATTCTTACGGTGTGACCTATCCGAGGGGCGCCAAATTGCATCGTGAGGGGGCGCAATACTGCATCCTGGAGAGAGAAGCAAGGTTTCAGGGGCGCCGTGTCAGTTTAAGCTACAGTGGGTACCGGAACACGCTGTGGGGGCGCCGGCGGGGCGATGGAAGGGGGCACCAGCTCCTTTTCCTCTGGATACGCCTACCAGCAAGGGCCTAAGTTGAAAAATTACGCCACGGCTCCCCCAAAACTGTGCTAGGCAGCTGTGCTCAAATGAATAAAAGTGGCGGATCCAGGACTTTATTTCGGGGTTAGGTGGGCTGGGGGACTCGCGCCTCCCCTGCCATTGCCTCGGATCAGCCTCTGTCTGTGCATTTACTCTGTCTGTGCATTTACTATAGGCACTCTGGCATTTCAGGGGGGCTTGAGCCCCCTAGCCCTCTTTGTATCCACCACTGGTGAATAAGGGTAATTGTGATTTATGATTTGCTATTCTTATTATACACTTTTTTACCTGGTTTGTTTGTTTTTTTTTATAAATTGAAAATTTATTTTTTTGATTTTTTTTTTTTTTTTTTTTTTTAAAAAAAAAAAAAAAAAAAAAAATTGTGAGGGTTTAACGACGCATTAAATGCCAAGGTTATACGGCGCTGCCACCTCTCACCCTGTTGGGAGGGATTTGGGGGATCAGACCAGATCATTGGGACGTTCTGCATTACACTGAGGTGCAGCAGCGGTGACGGTTTTTTTCGGTTAGGGGTAAATCAGGAACTTTTGCAAGAACTTCACAAGTCGATGGTTCTTACAAATGAACGGTTACAATAATTGCAAGAGCTCGGAATTCCATGTCTACACAGGAAGCACCAGCAGCAAGGGTGAGTAGGTATTTAGGGGAAAGTGTCCTTATTACACACACGTAAGGGAAAAATCGCAATTGCTCAAAGATGGAGCAATCCTGGATCACAAAACTTTGCAATGTCCTAGCTCAATGTTTTGCCTGACCTCTGCCAGGATGAGAAAGTTTCAGCTGTCATGGTCATTGCTCAGGAACAGTTTCCCAACAGCCTGCATTCGTGCGTAGTTAGGAACAGGGTGGCTTACTGCGCCTTTCATCTGCTCCTGACACCTGTTACTGACATTATTTAAGACATCTGAACATCGTATTATCGTATTGTATTGTATGACGTTATGTTATGTTTCAGTTATATTTCATTTAATTCATTTTTATTCGATTTTTTACACTTTATTTTCAAATACTAAAGCTTAGCGTGGCACGTCTAAAAATGCAAGCAATAGAAAACAGTGGCGGCGGAACGTTTTCGTCCAAGGGGGCACCTTCAATGGGGTCCATCTAATCGGCGAAAATTTTTTCTAAAGGATCGTTGTACGGTGAATTTCACAGAAATCATAACTACTTTATCCTAGGGTAGAATACATGACATTTTCCTAACGTCACCTACTTCGACTTTGAAAAAATTGGGTAGGTACACATTTACCATCCAGAGATAAATGCTTACTCGCTGATCGTTAGTGATAGACAATGCCTAAGAAAAAGATGTGGAGCAGAATGCAGATTTCTAACTTTTAGCCTTGTTTCGTTTTAAGTCATCTTAGAGGGAAAAAATACACCTTGTGTGCGGCTAGAGTTGTATTTCAACACGTGCATTGACGGGGGTCTGAGCCACCTTCGCTTTGACGGGGGGAGGGGCGGGTACCCGCCCCGTCCCTAAGATCTTGAGAACCACGCTAGATAGCGAAAAACGGTAAACGGCGTTGGTTAGCCCATCCTTTATGGAAATATATGAACCATATTTTGTCAGGTCATACTTAAGGTCACTAGAGGTCAAGACATGCCGTTGTAGGGATAGCATTTAAATGAAGGTTTTCGGTCATTACATCTGAGCAAGTAAAGATATAGCAAAACAGTTTAGACCATTGCAATCCTCGCAGCAAGCCGAATTGAATGATTTGTTATGTGACTTGATAGGTCAAATCATGTCCAATATATGATTTTTCCTAACTTAAAGTCAGGTAAGGCCAAATTAGGTCAAATGCTTAGCATTGGAGCCGCAAAGACAAGAAAACCCTAATGCTGTTAAAATAAACGCTCAATCACCATCCATCACTATGTTATTTAGTTAAAACCATATTTTCCTATGTATTTCCGAAGGGGAGGTCATGGCTCGTACCTGACCTTAGGTCATCGATATAAAAATACCGGAGCATATTGTAAAAAACTCGGTAAGCCCATTATGTGACATGAGTTTCAATCGGGTAGGTTCACCCCTCTTCTGACTTATGCTATCTTAAACTTTTTTAAGGTCAGGTCACTTGACCTGTACTGGTGACCTGACCTGAGATGACCTAAACTTACAATTTTGAAAAAAGTTGTAAAAGGATCAAGGAAGAGGTATGCCAAGTACGGTGGCGCTGCGCGCCGCCGCTTTTATGCTGTCTCCAAAAAAAACCAAGGAGCGGGAACCCGCCCCCTGTCAATGCGCCTGTTAATACACTCGTCCACAGAAAAAGTAATTCGGCGACAAATTTTGCTCCGGCGAACAAGGAGCAGACGAAAAATACATCCATCTCCGCATTTGTTTGCCCCTAGAGTATAACCTGGACACGCACATCTAGACACGGGCCTATGAACTGATCAAACCGGTTAAAATCATTATGAAAAATTTATGAAACTGATAACTTATATCGAAATTTTTTATAATTCATGTGTTAAAACAGAAATTTCCCCGAAATATTTTAGATTATCTGTACATATGGCATTTCCTATAGTCTAGACATGCCTAAGGCTATCTCACTGATCGTCTCTTACCAAGCACAAGTGCACCAATTCTAATAAATATTAGACGTGTTTCGGTCCCAGGGGTTTACGGCCTAGCGCGAAATGATTGCGGCAAGCTACAGGGCCGAGCCGACACGCCGAGAGCTCGAAAAGAAATGTACATGCTTCTAGAGCTATTTCAACCCGATTATCGGAAACTAATTTATTATCACGATCGTCACTTTATGATCTTCAGAACAAGCGTTTCATTTAAGAATTTGATAGAATTAAGGAACCCATTTATTTGGATTGATGATCCAAGCCATAAAACAGTGACATAAGAAAATTGTACACAGTTTTCCGGTGTGATTAAAAAAATCTGGTGTTTTTAGGGGGTAGCCCGGCTCCCCCTTGTTAAATCTAGTGTCACTGCAGGGGAAGCCCAGTAAATACGGACTTAACCCGCGCCCCACCGGGGGTCCAGCACCACCTTCGCCCCACCGGGGCCGATGGCCCCCCTCTAACTCCGACAATATTGGGGTTAGCGCAAAAGAAAGCTCGCGTGAATTCAGTAAGAAATTACTTCACATGTTTAAGCGCTCAGGTCAATGGCTTGACCTCCAGAGGTCAACTTAGGTCACAATAGGCTATGTTCGCTAAAATATGCAATGCTTAAGAAAACTGGGCATAACTCCTATGCTATTAGAGCTATTGAGATCTGGTAAAGTACATTTGATAGGAAAATGCCAGACCTTTTTCCGCTATGTGGACCGTAATGACCTCCCGCCAACCTTCAGAGGTCACCCCGTGACCTAATATGACCTCAGGTCACGAAAGCTCAGAAAGTGACCTTGTCGTATATCAAATGAAAGAGTCAGTGACGAGACATACACGATGATGTTTGATTCAGCGCTCTAGATTGATTAGGTCAAAAGTTAATGTCAACATACTGTTTTGCCCCTTAGTGACCTTGGATGACGTTGGAGAGGTCAAAGGGAATTTATGGCCCCTGGGATCCGTGAAGGGGTGTCCAAGACCGCTTTTCTGAGCAATCTGAGCATTTGCAATCGTTTTTGTGACTTTTAGAGCATAAGACAGCTTTTCCCATGCTTTTTCAATGGGGAGGTCACCTCGTGATCTGACCTCAGGTCACGAAAAAAATTCCCGGATATACACCTTGTAGAACCTGGAGAGGTCATGAAGTGTAGGAAGTTTCAAATTGATCGACTGAGAAATTTAGCTCTTATAGAGCTCAAAATTTGACCTAGCTTGATCTCACCTGGTGACCTGACCCTGGGTGACCCGGGGAAAAAATTCAAGGATGATGGAAAAATGATGGGGCGAGAGATAGAGCCCTCAACTGCGGTGCTGCGTCTCGTCGTTTTCTGCTATCCCGAAAAAAACCTTAGGGGACCATCGATGGCCCCGGTGGGGCGAGGGTTAACCAATCACGATTTTTTCCGATTAACTAAGGAACTTTTACGGGCTACTTTTTAAGTCTTACATGCCATTTCTGGTAGGTCTAGAGCTACGCTCCTCATCCACCACCACCTCAAAGCGGCCTAGTGTTTTCGCTCTCAGTGCTGAAGCAAATGATTCAAGCCATTAGCATCAACATTAACAACTAAAAGCTGCTTGGCCGGGTCACAATGGAAGAATATGAACTTGGTGGCCAAAATATAGGCTAGAATAGACAGAAAAGACCAAACGGTTTACGTTATAAATGGGCATCACCACCAGTAAAATGTGAAGGGCCAAGTAACTTACCACCTCCTGCTGACTAGAAAACCTCACTTCTATAATCCAAAACTCTTCGGATTCGGGCTGCTTGATACCTTCAAGCTTTTCTCCAGTTTGACTAAAATGGGAGAATTTTCACTAACATTAGCGGGCAGCAGGGGTGGAGATCTCTTTCAAACCAGGGGGGGTCCCGGTCCGGTCGGGGCCGCAGGAGTGGATGTTTTTAGTAAGAAAAACGAAGACACTAAAGTTCGAGCAATACCTATAAATACCGCATGAAACCGTATGGTGGTAGGATTTTTACACGAGCCGGATCATGGCTTCCTCAAGAGGTAAAGCCGGCATGCACATCTCAACACAATTCGAGCATTCAATCACATTTTTCAGGAAACTCGAAATGAGGTACGGGTCCAAACCTTTGCCGTTGAGCTGATCTTTGAAAGGACATCGATTATAACATACCGTGCGCTTTTTAATCTGGTCCTCAATGAAAATATTTTAGCAGCAAACATCAGCGTGTGAAATGAAAATACTTTCAATGCTCAAGCCTAGCGTATTCCCCTTCTGAAAATTATTATGATCCCAGCAGTTGGTGCATCGTTATAGCCCATAACGATTGTTACAATATAAATATTTTGATGATATCAATAAATCGCCAACAAATCTGAAGCATGCTACAATATGGCGTTAGATAGGTTCAGTATGTTGTTTCTGCAAAATTGGCACATTTTTACGCTCTTCGTCCCACTCCCTCTCTCATTCTATGATTTCCCCTAAAATTCCCAGATAAAAAACTGCACCATACATCAAATGAAATTTTATAAAACAAAATGACTCCACGAAAGTGTGTTCCTTGAATGTGTGGAAAACTTTAAAGCTTTCATTAAACCACTTTTTTGATACTTTTCTCACCGGCTTTTGAGAGTGGGAGAGGACGGAGTATGTTTCCCCCTCCCCCACCACCACTTTTCACGCAGGGCCCATCACGCTGTCCCAAGTACTGAAATCATGATATGGGGCCAGGTGGCCTCGTGGCTTAGTTGCCAGTCTTCAGATCGGATAGCATGGATTGACGTGGGTTCAATCCCCACAGCAGGAAACCGCCTTCCGTGTCCGATCTAACTCAGTGGAGAGAATCCTTAAACACCCTCGACAATACGCCCTGTAATTGGGCAAGTGTGCCTGTTGGGAGTGGTCCTAGTAAAATAAAACTAAATAAATAGCGAATGACAAAGAGCGGATCTCCTGCAAACATACCAATGACAACCAAAATTTCTTTCCGATACCTGACTGTGCACAGACGCCCAATTTGGTCTCTCAGGGCCCTTCACTGGCTCAGGGATCCCGAGATCAAGCCAGAAACCCCCTGCAAAATAAAATCAATTTTCAGTGGGCCCCAGGCCAGCTAAATGGGCCCAGCACCAATCCAGAGTGTCAGAGAATCTAAGGGCACCAAAAAGCTCAGGGGCCTCAAATCAGCACAATATGCCCAGACAAACTAATTGGATCCCTACCATTTAAACGGGCCCAATGCCACTTCAATGGACACCAATCCAGCTAGGGCCCTAGGACCAAGTCAGGAACCTCTTACATAATTCCTCTCAGGGGCCCTAGACTAGCTCAGGACTTCCTTTGAAATTCTACCTCAGGGACCCTTTATTGCTTAGGGGCCCCAAACCAGCTTGAGGCTCAATATCATTCCAGTAAGCTCATGTGCAATGCTCTCCCAAGGACCCAGAACAGCCAAGATGCCTTCTGCCAAACTCCCTCTCAGGAGGTCCAAGCCAACTCAGGGGTCCCAAGACCCGCGTAGGGGCTTAACCATCTAAACAAGACCTAAATTAGCACAGGGGGCCCAGCACTAGCTCACGGGGCCAAGCTTCAACCCAGGGGGCGCAGACACGTTAAAGGGGCCCAAAAGCAGCTCAGGAGGCCCATACAAACTAGGACGGCCAGACCAGCTGGGTGCCTCAACGAACTCACGAAGCCCCAAATAAGCGCAAGGGGTCGGAAAACAAGCCAAGAAAGGCCCTTGCGTTAAACAGATCCGATACTAATCCAGGGGGCACTTGTAAGCTCAAGGGATACTAATCCAGCTAAGGGCCATAGGACCGAGTCAAAAACCTCTTATGTAGCTCCTCTCAGGGGCCCTTACCATCTAAGGTGACCCCAAACCAGCGTGCACCCCAAGACAAAGTCATTAAGCACCTGTATAAAACCCTCCCAAAATCCCAGATCAGCCCAGGGACCCCTTGCAAGACTCCCTCTCAGGAGGCCCAAACTTAACCCAGGGAGCACAAGATCAGCTGAGAGGGCCCATACCAGTTAAGAGGTTCCGGACCAGATAAGGGGCCCCTGACGGCTAAAAAGGGCCAGTGCCAGCACCGGGGTTTCAAGATCATCGACAGTAACCCTGAACATTTAAAAGGGCCTCAGATCAGCTCAGGGGCCAGGCCCACTGTGAGGGCCCTAAATCGACTCAACAGGTCCAGAAAAGCTCAGGGGGCCAGACCAGTTGGGCCTCTGACGATTGCAAGAGACCTAGATCAGCACAATATGGCCCGGACAAGCTAAAATGTCCATACCCGTTTAAAGGGCCACATGCACGTTTTAAGGGGCACCAATCCACCTAGGGGCCTTACGACCAGGCCAGGGACCTCTTAAGTGAATCCTCTCAGGGGCCCTAGACCAGTTCATGGTCCCTGAGCCAGCTCAGGGTCTAAGAACGAGCCAGTAAGCTCATGTGCAATATCCTCTCGCGGCCTCCGAACAGCTCAGAGGCTTCCTGCAAAACTCCATCTCCGGCGGCTCAAAACTAACTCAGGGGGCCCAAGACCAACTAATACCAGATAACGGGTACCGACAAACGTAGCGTGCTCCGGTGCCAACACATGGGTTTCAAGATCAGTATGGGGCCTGGTTATCTAAAGGATCCAGATCAGCTGAGGGGACTCACTATCACGTCAGAGGACCCATCAACAACTCAAGGAGCCCAGGCCTGTCCATGGACCCCAAAGGCGCTCAGGAGGTCCAGATAAACCCAGAGGACGATACCGACTGGGAGCCTCTAGCTCAAGCCTCCTATACAATAGTCTCTCAGGGGTCCTCTGAACAGCTCAGGGGCCCCTAGTGAAGCTCCACCTCGGTAGGCATAAAGCCAACTCAGGGGTTCCAGAACATCTCGGGGGTTCCAGAACATCTCAGGGTCCCGAAACTATCTGAGGGAGGCCCCTTGCCAATTCAGAAGGGTCGGACAAGATAAAGGGCCCCCAAAGAGCTCAGGGCTGAGTCAAGCACAGAACAGCCCAAGGGCCCCTGCGAAATTTTGATCTCAGAAGGCACAAGTTCAACTCGGGGGGTGCAGACCAGCTCAGGGGTCCGAAAACCACCTGATAGGCCCCATAAAAGTTAAGGGGCGCCGGACCAAATAAGAGGCGCACGATGACCTCAGGGGCTCATGTCCCATTCTTAGGGGTCCCGTTTAGCCCAGGCTTCTCCTGATAACTGCAGGGGACCCGACCATGCAGTGACGGCGGAAGGTTCGAATTTAAGGGGGCATCGTGGATTTTTCAATCATTTTCTTTCCAGTCAAGGGTTAGTGTCAAAATTGTTTATTTAAGGGGAACCGTGCCCTGGTACCCCTCCCCCTCCAGTTCCGCCACCCATGCAACTATGTAAAGGGCCCAGACCAGCTGAACACCATCCCAGGGGTCTAAACCAGTTGGATGCCTAAGCCTATTTCAGGGACTGCAAACCATCTTAACTTCACGGGATCTCATAACTCCTAAAGGAGCTAGCTCAGCGGGGAAGGGGAGGCAACACTAACACGTGAGCTCCACGCCAATTTAGAGGCCCAGTCAAGCCAAGAGTCCCTGAATCAGCTCAAGGAGCGCCAAATCAACTCAGGGGCCCCTTACCAGCGCCGGGGTCGTAACACCGCTCGGAGACCTAACACACGAAGTTCATGGGGTCTTAAAGTGCCCCACCTGTTTTTCCAAGGTGACTGGAGACCCGTTAGCTGCCAGAATACGCTGCTAGGCCACATTGGAGAGAACGCATGAGTGCGTCAATTGGTGAGCAAATTTCAACAATTGGTCCAATTGTGTTTTATTTATAGGCTTTTAAATTCCTATTTATATTTTGGGACCGTCACAATCGCGTGGTCCTAGTCCGCACTAGTTCGCCTGCACTGTAGACCGAGTGGTGACGTAATAACGTCATATATTATTGCCACTGGTGGTACAACTGGGTGGAAGGGGGCACCGGGGCATGGTACCCCCCCTTTAATAAAAAATTGTAACACTGGCCCTATGGCGATGACTGGAAAGAAATGGGATGAAAAGTCCATGGTACCCCACCTCCCCTTAGATGCAGACGTTCTGCCGTCCTTGATTATTGCTAACAATTAGGCTAAAATTACGTCACTATATTAAAGATGGCCAGGCTCTAAAGTACGTTTTACTTTTCCTTTAAATCGTTTTGAATTTAAATTCTACCTCCATGCATTAGAGGTAGACAAAGGAGCTAAGCTCAGAGCGCCTATTCAGGAACCATAAATAATAAGAGCATGTCATATAATCGGGTTATATGTCAAAGTCACCTCAAAGAAAGGTCAAAGTCATATGTCAATGTCATTGACCCCAGTGTTCCGGACAGATGACATTACTCAGTAGAAGGTAGGGAGGATTAGGCAATTGCGCCCTGAGATAAATGCGCCCTCCCTGTACTGAGCAGGCTATTGGTTTAGTACCAGCTGTTGATTGAAGTGTGCCCGCTCTCAAAACGTTTTTCCGGTGTCATCACACATGGTAGGATGTGCTCCGCGCGAAATCGTATCTCCTCAAATACTGATTTCTTATCCAAAATAGCATTCCTTAAAGCCTAAAAATAAGATTGGTTTCGTTAAGATGGTGGGGATGATTCCCGCCCTTAGGTTTATTTAACTCTTATTTGAAGGTTTTCGACGGTGTACCTTAGTGTCGTGCTTAAGACCTTTCGGTTGTAAAGCCGCATATTTTAATGCGCCATAGGTAAATGCGCCCGTGGGCGCAATTCCTAAGGTGGGCGCATTTTAACATCCATGCATATCTGAAGAAGTAATGTTGCTGCATTCGATGAATCGCCGGGAAAACCCTCGTCACCAGCTGAAATAGATTTCTCCTCGTAATTACAAACAGGCGGATCCGGGGCGGGGTGCACGTGCCCCCTTCCTGATCGATCCTCGGCGCCCCCTGAAGGTCTGGCACCCCTGAAATATCGCTTCCCCATGATGTGAAATCGGCGCCCACCGATAGGATTTGGCGCCACCTATGATTTTGCCGGTAAAGTGGCGCCCTGGTCCGGTGGCGCCCCCTCGATCGGCAATCCTGGATCCGCGTATGTATTACAGTTTCCATGTGGACTCTCTCCTGTGGCTGAAATGGGCGCCAATGACCTCCGTTGTGGCATGCACTAAACCCCAAATATGACGATGTGGCTGAAAAGCTAACAGCTTTCTCCCTGGCAAACTGTTGTCCTGTTTTCCGCATCCCAGCTTCGTAATTAATTTGATGCATAAGTTCCGCCCCTTGGTAGGTTGGTGGCGTGATCGGTGACCTTCGATCGCGGGGGATTCGGCGGGCTCGGTTTTTCTGTTCGGGACAACTGTGTAACGAACATTCGTTGTAACGTTGCTTACGTTTTTAAACATTCTTTGACGAAGTATGTAGGAAGGTAAGTCGCGGGATATTGTGGAAGACTGATTAGTAATTTTAACACCACTGGCGGGTCGGATCCGCCTGAACGTGTGGGGGACACGGAGCCAAATCGTGAACGTGGTTTTTAAGAAGTTTGGGAGGCAAGGAGGGCAACGGAGGGTTTGGGGGTGGGGGTGGGGGCTTTTCCGATTCTCCCCTGGCTCCGCCAGTGCCGTGGAATGATAAAGCATGAAGAAGTTTAATGCATCAACAAATTGTATGGAATGACTACTTTAGGGCTTAAACAGGCGATATGTGTATTTTCTAACTCGCGATCTTATTTTTTCAATCCTTGAAATGCATGAATTAGGTGGGCGCATTTGAATCTATTGGCCTACACTGGGCGCATTTATCGAACAGTTTTGAAAATGCGCCCTTTGCGCTGCGCTAAATCGAAATTGCGGGCGTGAATGATAAATTTGGACATTGTTGGGCCAAAAGCTAGTAAAATGTTTCGGAAATGTGTTCTCCACCCTCCGTTTAATCGTTTCAGTATGGCTTTGTGGTTGGCCCTATGCAATGTTATAACTTCGAAGTTAAGTTTATTTACTGTCAAGGTCAATGTCACTGGTCATGGTCAAATCCTTTCTCAAGGCAAATCCCTTATTTCCGGCCCAAAGGCTGCTACAGTGCCAGTTATATTATACATTATTGGGAATAGGTCTTGTTAATCATAGTTCATTAAACTTGAATGACCCTGACCTCAAACCTTCAGAGGACATTGAGTGGGACCTTCCCTCTATGACCTTAGTTCACTTTCAGTGTATTTCTGCCTTTTCTGCATAATCACGGCATTTCCCAATATGTTTCCAGCATGGTCGATGTCACCTTTACTACCTCGTTTGACCTTGAAGACACTGAGCTAAGTCAATGAAACTTAGCCATAGCATATATCACCATCGCCCTCACGCACCTCCCAACGGGTGATTTATAGCCCTCTTGGTCCCGAGATCTCGGGGGGAGGTACTTCAGGACTCTCCACTGCACGTTCACGCCAGACCCCTCTCCACTGCGCGTGTTAAGGTAAGAGTATGGCCCAACACTAAGTCACATATCATCTGTGAAAGACCTACTTAATGCGATGCTAGTTCAACTGAGGGACCTTAGATCAGCTCGGGGGTCCGGAATTTTCCTGACGCAGAGTCGTGACGGAAAGCCGTGGTGCCGCCCCTGATCTCTAGTAACCCTCTACAAAGACGCAGAGGCACAGATAGGTCAAATTATGACTCAGCCGATCCCACAAATGCTGCGAATTGAACCATTATTACTTATGGGTCAGCAAATATTTTGTGAGAGCAAAAGGTGTAGGACCCGGGCTGACCCTCCCAGGGTCTTTCAATTTCCAAATCAGGGGGTTCCTAACCCCTCAACCCCCCGGGATCTCCACCCATGGCGGGTAGGCCCACAGTTACCTCCTTATTTTATTATCATCATCATATTCATATTTCGAGTATTTTCGAGTATTTCTAGACCTTTGATATCCTAAAGCATTACCTATCCAACTACGAGAGAAAGCGAGGAAAATAACAAGGAGGCGGGAAAACGAAAGCAAGAAAGGAAAGAAGGACGAAACAGCACAAAGAACGCGACACAAGAGAAAATAAAGCAAGCTGAGGCTCTGCGTCCGATTCTACCTGTTACGAAACAGAATGTATGAAATACGCTCTATTGGCCGTGTGATTCAACACCTTATATCATACTATCATCTTTTAATATGGCGGTAGTTGACATTGTTTCGAAATCGGGAACCCTCAGTAATTAAAAAAATTCACACTTCTCGGCCAGTAGGCATCAATGGCAGGCTATAGCGGCTTCCTTCCTTGGAAACTCCCTATTTGTCGGACTTGTTTGCTGCCCGGCTGAAGTCTGCTCTGCGGCGCAGGGAATGCGTCACGTATCGATTGTTTTCAACTTCTCTGGGACCTGAGCCTGAGGTGACGGATCTAGGTCGATAGGGGCAGAGCATTTTTGTCAAATTTGTACTGGGGACCAAGCAAGGTAAAGAGCACCATCAGAGCTCACGGGGGCACATTTCATCATTCGAAAGAGCCCTAGTTTTCTTTATTGGGCACTTTAGGTTCCTGCCATGCATAAAGAAAGCTAGTTAGGGGTCTACCATGACCTTCAGCACAGGACACAGAACCATTTCTGAAAGCAGGACTAGCCTTTAGCTATTTAGAATTAGAAGAATACTGGTCCCTAAGGCAGGGAAATCCCAAGGGCTGAGGACCATTGGGAGGGGCTGGGTACCAAAAATGACCTTGCCAAGGGGAGGGGAGGCCTAGGCCTTAACACGCGCGGAGCTAGTGCCCACCACCTATTTTTAAGGTGGCCGAAAGTCGTTGCAGCCAAAAATGCTACTTTGCTAGATTAGACTGAATCATGAGCGTGTCGATTGGTGGAAAGTTATGAAATCGCTCACAATGTTTACTTAACAGGCCGTCAGTCACATATGTATTTTGAGACCGTCGCATCGCGCTGTCGCGCCATTCGCCTGCACTGCAGACCGAGTGGCGACGCAATAACGCCTATAATCGAGATGATGTCAGGCTCATCTCAGGAGTTCAGGCCAAAGGTCACAGGTCGGTGATTAGCCCCATGCATCATCACAATGGGTTAATGAGTATGAGTATATCCAACTGACTTTAGTTAATGTTGTTTGTTTTGTTACGGGTCAAGGTCAAAGGTCATTGGTTAAGGTCAAACCTCCATTTCCTAGCCGTCGGTTGTTATAGTGTCATTTATAGTGTAATTGGGGATATATAACATTGTGAGATTATAAGTAAATGCCCTTGAGTAACCAAAGGGTACCCGGTAACCTATTTTTGATTGATCTACATCAATATTTCCAAGTTCAAACGAGGTCTTAAAGCTCAAATTTTGGCGGTGCTGGGAACTCATCAGGAAATTCCGTGATTAAGCGCAAAAAAGTCCGGAATGTACTACAAATGGACCAGGGTCATCGAGAGAAGGCCCCAAAAATGTTTCCCAACACTTTGGGGTCAAGTTCGTTCAATGTCATTTACCTCTGGCGTTACGATATGACATATTCCCTATAATTACATCATTTTAGCATCTTAGCAATCGTTGGACAGGAGATGAGTACTGGCCTTGATCTGTGACCTTTGAGTTATCCTATGGCGTCAGCATAGTATACGTCAGACTGTGTAACGCCATTTGACCAAAAGCACCGGGGCCAATGACCTTGAGAAAGCTGGTACGACCTCGACCTGTGACCTTCACCGTCATGTGGGGTGGCCTTGACATATAATCCCAAATATATATATATATATATATATATATATATATATATATATATATATATATATATATATATATATATATATATATATACCGCTACAATGTCACCCGTCGGTCTCTGATGCAGGTGAACTGGTGGGACCGCCCGATTGTGGTGATCCCAAAATAAGTAAGTTGACTTTGAAAGCCTCAAAGTAAAAAAAACCTTGAAGCAATTTTCAAAATTATTATAACATTCGACCAACCGTTGAATTCTCTCAATTGTGGTCAAGTAGCATTTTTCGACTGAAAGCGGTTCTCCACCCGCTACGCGGGGGGGGCTCGAGCCCCCTACATTGCGTTTGGGTGTCTTGCTATACACGTCGGGCGCCTTCAACGCCCGGCATCCCACGGGGGAGGGGGTGGCCTCATGGACTGACGGGGCGGGGAGGGGGTGGCCTCATGGAATGACGGGGCGGGGAGGGGCGACCACCCAGTTCACTCCCCTCTTATCCATCCCTGGGCCTATGGACTCAGAATGAAGGAAGAAACAGCCGCGTATGAAAACATTATCGGTCATTAGCAGGACATCTAGAGGTTAAGGCTGGAATCTACCCAGTGTTCGTGAAGACGAAACGAGCTCGTGCCAGTAGTTTCACGTAAGTAAATCGTGTAAAAATCATTTTTATGACGTCGCCGGCCACCCAAAGAGAGGCACAAATTTAACGTCGCAGGCCAGGGCTGGGGACAGGGCCCTTCCCGAGCACCTAGCCCTGCCTGCTATCTTCTCACGGTGGACAGCACTCGGATCCCTTCAACCTTCAGATCAGGTCAAACTGGTCACTGATTTGTCCAGCGCTAATTTCGCACGCTTGCATGAGCAGCTTTTTTGCTTCCGCTTCACTTTTTGTATTTTTCTAGTGTAGGCGAGAGTGTAGACAAACAAGCCCCCAGCACCCCCATTCCCCACCCGCACAACTAGCCTGTATTGACAAGAAAAAGAGACGTGGGGAAGAGTGCCCGACGACGGGGAGCGCATGCCCCGAAGGCGACCGATCCGACAGAATGCATACGTTCTTCAATCATCAACAGGACAAACACCCCCACCACCAACCCCCTCCACCACTCGAATTCCAAGGTGTCCCAGCATAAATATTTATCCGCCGAACTTACTATGGCTTGTGTGCGTAAGAGTGTTATGACAGCAGCTTTTTTGAGAATGCTCACATTTTCAATGATTTTTCGGTTGTTTTTGTCGCATATTCCTTAAATCCCCGTTTTTCGACATTCACAAGATAGTGGCTATGCTTTTAACACCTTAGAGCACCTCCTGCATGGAAGGCCTCCTGTCTCCACACACGCCCACCCTCCCATATTCTAGGGCGGAATCTTACGACCCTTTGCTTGCTGATCAGATATTCACCCAACATCTACCCTAAAACCAATAAGTTTCGGGAGCACACTGTTCGAAGCTCCGAAGACTGCGATAGCTCCCCCTCCTGGAGCTCGAACCCCCTTTCTTTGTGAAATTCTGGACTGGTTATCGACACTGTGGGAAGGCTGACGAGGTATGCACAGACTCTGAAGTATATTTCCACCCCCGGGTACTGAGTTGTCCTGTATTAGACCCTTGGACGACCTGTGACTAATCAATCATCCTAAACATCATTTCCCGGCCGCTGTAAGTCGCCCATGACGATTATGAGGCATGACACTTTAAAAAAAAGATATCGAACCGTAGACTCTTCAGCACCAGAGGATGGGTCGATACTTATTAAACAATCAGGCGGTCCTCATTAGGCAGTGCCTGCTCCCCTCAAAACCGCTCACCCCACATCCCCGGTCGGAGCGCTGCGGACAGAGTACAGCCCTGGAAAAACGCCAAACAGCGAAACGGAGCCGTAATCAAGTGCAGCTGTATTTATCTATAGCACTAGGTAAACATTGGTCAGCAACGGAGAGTAGAACGCGAGAAATGACATGGTATATCATAATGACACCCAGATAAAACATATATAGTCAACGGACAACGGTAGGCAGATAAATCAGCATTCAGCAAAGCAGGCAGACGGCAACGTTAACAATGACCGATTTTCATAACATATCACTTCGCACGTAGATCAATTCGGAATGTCAGACTATCAAGAGGAATCAGAGAGTTGGGTGGAATGCAGAGTTCCGGAATGAGACCATCCAGACGGGCACCAGATGGCCCAACGAAAGCGCCCTTGCAACCAAAGCCATTGCAGAACAGCCCGCCACGGGAGGGTAGCGTCCCTGAAGAGACGGTCGCAGCGACGCGTCCCGCTGTGACGCGGTGACACCCTCGAGGTGAGGGCCGGACCGGTAGCTCCCGCGCTGTGTAGGAGCCCACTGGACCGCCTCCCCCAACTACAGTAAGCGCGCACCCAAGACCAGCACCACAGTAGAAAAACAGCTCCACAGCCGGCGGCAGCGGCGTCTACTGCTTGGCCAGGTCCTGCACCGCCTTGACGATGCAGGAGGCACTGATGCCGAACATGTCCTGGAGGGCGTCGGAGGGCCCCGAGCGCGGCACCCGGTCCACGCACAGCTTCTTCACAACCACGTCACGCTCCATCGACAGCGCCGAGCAGACCGCCTCACCCAGGCCACCTGCCGACGCAGCGTACGGCTCGTCACTGCACGACGGGGTACACGGGTCTTCACTGCACGACGGGGTACACGGGTCGTCACTGTACGACGGGGTACACGGGTCGTCACTGTTAGACTAAGTACACGGGTCATCACTGTACGACGGGGTACACGGGTCGTCACTGTTAGACTGAGTACACGGGTCGTCACTGTCCAATCGAGTACACGGTTTATCACAGTCCAACACAGCCCATCACCGCGCCACACAGCACACAACCCGTCACTGTCCAACACAGCCCGTCCCTGTCCAATGCAGCCCATCACTGCGCCACACAGCACACAACCCGTCACTGTCCAACACAGCCCATCACTGCGCCACACAGCACACAACCCGTCACTGTTCAACACAGCACGTCATTGTCCGACACAACACACGGTTTGTCACTGTCCAACACAGCCTATCGCTGCGCCACACAACACACAACCCGTCACTGTCCAACACAGCCCATCACTGCGCCACACAACACACAACCCGTCACTGTCCAACACAGCCCATCACTGCGCCACACAGCATACAACCCGTCACTGTCCAACACAGCCCGCATAATGTTACTGTTCCCAAATTCCGGGCACTAGTCCCACCTGCTGGACATTAGTCCAACCTTCCCGGCATTGGTCCCACCTGCCTGATATTAGTCCCCTGCCTGGCATTAATCCCACATTCCGTCATTGGTTCCCCCTGCCTGGTAATAGTCCCCTGCCGGGTATTGGTCCCCTGCCTGGTATTAATCCCACATTCCGTCATTGGTTCCCCCTGCCTGGTATTGGTCCCCTGCCTGGTATTGGTCCCCTGCCTGGTATTAGTCCCCTGCCTGGTATTAGTCCCCTGCCTGGTATTAGTCCCCTGCCGGGTATTGGTCCTCCTGCCGGGCACTGGTCCTACCTGCTGGGTAGTGGTCCTCCACGGTGAGGACGCGGCCGCCGCAGTGACGCGCGTTGTCACGCACGGCCTGCACGTCCAGCGGCTTGACAGTGAACGGGTCCAGCACGCGCACGTGCACGCCCATGC
The DNA here is from genome assembly GCA_034440635.1 of Lepas anatifera. Classification (NCBI taxonomy): domain Eukaryota; kingdom Metazoa; phylum Arthropoda; class Thecostraca; family Lepadidae; genus Lepas; species Lepas anatifera. The sequence goes on from JAOTON010000204.1 coordinate 390,874, forward strand.
CGGCCAGGTGGTCAGCCGCCTTCAGAGCGTTGTGCAGCGTGATGCCGGCGCCAATCACCAGCACCTGGCGGCCAAGACAGGAACTAACACATCGCAGCGCCACCCGGTAACAGCCGATGACCGTTCCCTCTCTGGACGTGAGCACAGCGCTCGGGTATCAGTGGGATCCGTGTATGCCCTGGCCTCAATACCAGCACCTACGTTGGCCTGTTAGAAGCCGGCTGCACCACTTGCCGTCTAAACGATGTGAATGAGAGTTCTAGGTCCGCACTCAATATTCAGGTTAGTGCAGTAGTCATCAACCCAGTCGCAGAGCTCTAGGCTCAAACCAAAACTCGCGCTGCCATCTACATTTGACACCAGATAAGACTTTGCAACTTCGTCCATGGCATCCTCCAGTGTCGAAATCGCCGAGGCCGCTATTCACCCCGCCTGAGCATGCCCTGTACACTGTGACAGCACCTGGCTGTAAGAATAAGCATGCGTCACGCTCCGCGCCCCGTCACTTCCGGCACGACTCAGCACCAGTCTGCGGATGTATTCAGGGGCGGCTAAACATGTGAAGCAGGATGGGCTCGCCCAGTCTGATCTGGGAACAGTCATGTGCATCAAATAGTGTTTCCGGCCCTCACCCACTGACAACCTTGTTGGGCTGTGGACACTGACAACCTTGGGGACGGGGGAGTCCGCGGTAAAGCATGCCCAGTCATACTCGTGCTGTTTTGAAACGTCACTTTTATATGCTCTTTCCGACGCTTTAATTGATCGCTATTTCGTATAATCAATAGAGGTACTAATATCACAATTACTATGCAGTTCTTGAAATAATTTATCCAATTTCGCATATAATGACAAGGGCCAAAACACTAATCAATAATTGCAAAGCTTCTACGTAACGGCCTGAAGAGAGCCCTTGGTACAAACACCAATTTAATACGAAAAGGTGAGCACATCTAAAGCTGGCCAAATACCTAGGTTGTGCAACTGACTAGCAAAAAAAAAACATCAATACATAGATCTACATTACAGACTAATCATGACAACGGGATTTCTGCTGCTCGGTGTGGCAGAAACGGAGGCTTCGTCAGCTGCTGATTTGGGCGAGTCAGCGCCCTGTCACTAAAAAAAGAAGACATTATTTTGCCGTTGCGTTCTACACAGGGTATCTTTGCTATAGGTACGTTCACGAGAAGGTTTGCCCCTAGTCATATCGCCAGCAAGACTGCTATAAACACTTTATTTCAAAAGTTATTTCATATATTTGGAAAATTATTGAAGTTTTGTGATAAATAACTTTCAATGTCATCCTACTATTTGATGACACTTTCGTTCAACAGCCAAAAGAAATTGAATTGTACAAAAGACTACAAATTACTTAGGTCCGAAGAATGCTAACCTCAAAATGTACAAGAAACTTCAATCTTCACCGATCAACTGGTGAAGATTTCATTCGCTACCTTTCCGCACTTAGTCAACAGAGTAAAATTAATTATAGTTACTAAATTTGCCATATGTGCACTCCGTGTGCGCAGTAATGAGCATTCTTGATTCGTGTTTGTAGCAGCTTCCACACAAATACGGTTTTTGAAGTGCCGTCGCGATGAATTTAACTTGCCGTCGATGGTGGGATACCACCTGAGAAATTGCTGCTGCATAAGGCACATAGGATCACAGCCTCCAAGCAGTTAAACGATAAAGATGGCCGACCAAGCATAGACACGCACACACTGAGGAAAATGAAGGTAAAGTCGTCGATGCTCGGCGTCGTGACATTCTCCTAGTCTCTCTGGTGACTTCTCGATGAAACTGTCTCGGGGTTTCCCAGTAGTTTAAACTTCTCGCGGCGCCAAGTTCCACCGCTGAAGTGCCATAGTCAGTCCCATCTCGATAGTCTCTGAGACTGTACTTATGGCTATGGTACAACGACAGGTGTATGACGTTAAGTATTTGGGGCTGAAATCGAGTATATTTCCTACCGTATCGGAAATCTAAGTAATCCAGAGCATTGCAGATGTCGAAGGCAAAAATACAGGAAAACTCGAGAGAGACGACCATCACCCAACCGCGCACTATCATCGTTCCTAAAGCATCATGCCATGAAACAATAGCATGCCTGATACACCATGCCATGAAGCAATAGTAAACATAATACACCATGCCAAGAAGCAATAGTAAATCAGATCATACCATGGCGCAATAGTGAGCCTAAAACGCCATGCAATAATGGAGCAATCGTAGAAGCATCACACAATATTGAAAACAACGTAATCGTAAACACGGGTTCAAAACTAGAGGTCGTTATCAGAAGCCAAGTACGGCATGCGACAAGAACAGCTTCGTTTGGGAAATGTCATCGAAAGGGTTGTCCAAAAAATCGTCAGGAACGTTCCGTGGACTGGAAATAGGAATATACGAACACTGAGCACACGTGGAACACCAGACAAACTCATTAGCATCTATACACGCGGAAAATTCCAATTCCATCTATACACCAACTTGCATACCCAATGAGAAAACACGAAAACTTAGATCACTTACAAAGTGGAAGAACATAAATCAGGTCAACTGAGTTATCAAAACCAGTCTGAATATGTATTACAAACAAGGGGATGTCATTACTTATAATAGTTACGCCAGCAATAGCTCAGACTCAAAATGGTAAGTAAACTCCCTAGAAACCTACGTACTGATATTACGGCGTCCACGCATTCATAGCCAACATGCACTGCAGAGGAAAAAGAAACGTGTTTGAATTTATTACAGCCAATAAGTATCCAATTTCTTTCCATTGTGCGCCTATTACCAGGTGTGTTGAGAAATAACGGCACCGGAGCCGCGCTCCGTGTTAATCCGACTCCGTTGCCGGGTCGCTAGGCTAGTGGGGGAGGAGATGAAAATTACCTCAGGAAACTGACTTTAAAAGGGAAAAACCTCTCCGGAAACAGACGTATATACCCACGAACAGTTAGGTTTGGGATGTGCGATGGACACAACCAGGGGATTCCTGATGCACTGCGCGACTCGTTTCTAGGCTGAAATCCCAGAAGGTGTCGCATTTCCTTTAAAGGGAATGTGATACTTGTATGATGGGATCTAAGACGGGAGTCCGGTGAAAAAGCATTCGGAAACCTCTATCTAGCAGTTCATTCGCCAACGAACTAGTAATCTACGCAAAAAAGATATGTTACCAGCAAATTTCGCCCTCATCGGCCCCGAGCCTACCGAAATTACCGACGAACAGCCGCGCGCGGCCACTACCATCGTAAGTGGGGGGGAGGGGGCAGGGAGGAGACATGTTAGCAGTGCATTCAAAAGGAAACACGCTCATGGAGCGCTGTTGCTCATTAAGATGCTAGCTTTCAGACGAACCAAACATGCCAACAGGATTTTTCGACATGTTCTACGCTTGATAACTCGGTTCACAGCCCACGAAGGTGGCCTATTCCCTGTACCACCATGTAACGCAGCTGCCGGGGGTGGAGTTGTGTCAGTTCAGAGTGTCAGGCAGCGTTAGTGGCACGCCAGCAGGTCCGGGCAGGGAGCCGTTCTCTCAGGCGGACACCATGCGGTTAGGTCACACTCAGCGGGCCCACACCTGTACGGAAGGTCCACCGCAGACGACCAGAGACCTACAACCACACCTGCACGTCAGTCCAGCCTGCACCCATACACAGCTCAACAACTTCACCCGCATCTGCAACCTTGTCTCCCTGGATCCGACTAAGGCTCTGGGCTTGAGTTTCCAAGTAGAACCCTGATTTCCAGAGGACTGTACCAGAGTAGGAGCGTTTTCAAGTTCAACCCTATGTTCAACTATTATCTAGCCGACGCATGGTCTCAGGGTGCAGGGGCCGAGCTTTCCGTCTGCGTGCTGACATCCTGGACCTCCGCTGAAGAACTGTTCCAACTGATAAAACCATCGCTCACTTTACAGTTTCCTAAGACTTCAGCTTAAAAGGATTCTACTGCAGGTTTAAAGGTAAATTCAAGTAAAAAGGTTCGCGGAAAAAGAGGTGGGCAAAAGTGCCGTGCAAAGAACGCCTCATAAAAAGTCCTTAACTAACTACACACTTGACAGACCTCTTATCTTAGGGAGGCCCCCTCAGCGCCGTGACATAAATGTCATTCCATCGAACGCCCATCTGAGGTAGGCCCGGAACAGCCTGCCTTGCCAAAGCGCATATTAGGAACACTGTCCCCCCCCCCCACCAACACTGGCTACTCACCGTGTCGTCGCCAGACTGTTTGACGACGTTGGCCTTGCCGATCTGGAAGCTCTGGCTGTTCTCGTACAGCACCGGCGTGGCCGGTCGCGAGGTACGGATGAAGCAGATGCCTGCCGTCGGCACGGCAGGGTCAGAGTTCAACCTGCTACTCAACAGTGTCCCAGCACATACACACCTACCCACTCAGAGGGTGGGTTAAGCGTTTGTTCATTCACAACTACATGGAAAGTTAAGAATACACAGTAAACTAAATAAAGTAAACAAAGACAGCACACTCGCTGCCATATTTCCATATCCGTCTCCGGGCGGGCACACGCCGGCCCGGTGACACCAACAATGAGATATCTGTGGTTATAAAAGGGCAAGACCAGTCGATTGTCAACAAATCAGGAAATATCTATCCGAGCAGCGATAGCCAGGACTGGTTACCCGGGCACATCACCGTCGGACAGGGGATAGGGCGGCCCCACCGGACATGAGCGGCCGCGTTCCAGCATCCGACCCAGCCGACACTCCGACCTCTATAACGGTCTCTATAACGGTAGTCCGATCACTATAACACGCAGTAAGCAGATCGGCTCCGGCTGGCGGCGCGGCGACGCTAGCGCCACCAGAGGAAGCGGCGGAGGCGAGACCAGCGCCCCAGGCGGCAGCGAGGCGATCTCAAAGGAAAATGGGCCATCAATCAATTCCGTGACGCATACGAGATTTTGCGTCCCCCTCCACCATGTAACGCTTTCTGACGCCCAAATAGGCCGTTTGATCTCCGTGCGTGCGTCGCCCCTGAATAACGGCGGGGATCTTAGCGGGCGCCGATTCGGATTTTAGTGCGTTTCGGCTGCCTCACCTTACAGTTATAAAAAAACTATGAAAATCTGAGTGCTGTTTTTCTTTTACTTGTTTCATCTTTGGCGTTCTTTTCAGTGGCATGTATTTTAGTAAATAATTGTGATGCCAAAATTTGAAACAAAATCAATAACCACCATATTAAAATAGATAGTATATCGTAGTGATTTACCTTCCTCACAGACCTGCATCACCCGATACAAACAAATAAACAATGTATAAATAAAAACATCAAAACTTTAATCATATTTCCAACGCACATCGACGTTTCGTTGAGGGGTGCCAGGTCGGGAAGGAGTGCCCTCCTCCGGGGTTAATCCCGCCCAAGCCTCTCACCTGGCCTGGTGGCGGCCAGCTCGCAGGCACGCTCGCAGCTGACGGCGTCGCTGGGGTAGAAGACGGTGCTGTTGGGGATGGCGCGGAACATGGCCAGGTCCTCCAGCGCCATCTGGCTGGGCCCGTCCTCGCCGATACTGACGCCGCAGTGGCTGCCCACGCAGGTGATGTTGGTCTGCGAGATGGCGCCCATACGCAGCTGGTCGAAGGCGCGCGTGAAGAAGGCGGCGAACGTGCTGACGAACGGTATGGTGCGGTTGCGGCAGCCGGCGCCGATCGCCACAGACACCAGGTTCTGCTCGGCGATGTAGCACTCGATGTAGTTCTCTGGCCGCGCCTGTGGAGCCAGGGGGAGAAGTCAGCCGCCGGGGATTCGGTCTCGGGGCGGGGGGTGGGGGGGTAGCTGCCGGGGGGAGAAGTTAGCCGCCGGGGCGTTTGTCTCGGGGCGAGGGGTTAATAATGAAACAGAGGAGCAATAATACACTTTAATTATCACTGAGCTAGGGCCCTTTCCTCCACAAAATTAGCATCTGCCGAATCCGATGCTTCGAACACATTTCAAACGATGAGATGGAGCCAAGATGAACTCACCTTCTTGATCTTCTCCGAGTAGGTGGAGTTCTTGGTGTCTCCGTCCAGTCCAATGACGCGCGGGTTGTTCTGACACAGCTTCATCAGCGCGGTACCGTAGGCCACTCGGGTGGCCACCTTCTCGCCTGTCGCGCCGTACGACGTCACATGATAGCTCAAACCTATACGCTTTCAAGCAAATGTGGTACATATTTAATGGCCCTTTTGTTTAGCATAAGCTCCAGTAAGGACCGTAATTGGACGACCTAGTGTATAATTGAGTGGCCTAGTACGTAGTATCACGGCCCCACTCACCCAGTTTGTAGCTGGGGGGTTCGTTCAGTTTCACGTTGACGATATCCACATCGGGCGCATCCTCCTTGAGGGGCTTCTGCGGCACCAGCATGGTTTTGCCTTTGTTGACTATCAGCGACTTCAGGTGTGCCAAAGTCTTTTCAGCGGCGGCACCCAGCGGTTTTCCGTGCCAGTTGAGGTGGTCCTCCACCTGGGAGTCAGGCATGCCATCAGTGAAACACCCTCTCCACGCCGATGCCATTCCCGACTACAATTCACACAGCACAAAGCAGCACTGAATACCATGCCCGCATCCCGGAGCAGCGGCAGCTGAGCTGTTCCCAGAGTCAGGAAGGGACGGCAATGATAGAGACAGGCTCGCCCCGACGCCGAGCATCCCAGCTGTAGCACCAACCTCCGCAATGAAGTCCTTTCCCTTGAAGGTTTTGCAGATCAGGGCGGTGGGCTTGCCTTTGGTGACCGACGCCTCATGGAAAGCCTGTGGAAACGACAGAACTAGCTTTACACCAGTGTGCTCGCTCCTGCCACAGGGTCCGACAAAGCAGGGCTGAGGAGTCGATTATCGATTCTGGGAACGACTCGGTGCGGTATTTATACCCGAAGGCTGACGTCACCTTTCTTGGGCTAAAAAGGTGTATGCTAAAGAGGTGTCTACCGAAGGTTTGTAACCGAATATAAAGGACTTAGATACATTCTGTGATGAAAATTAGCTGAAACAAAGAACAGAGCGGTACTCGGCTACGTGCTGATCTGTGCCAACGTCGACGCTGGGCAAGAAAACTGACTGATGATATGTGATATATAATGATAGATATGCAAGATAACTGATAGATATGCTAGATAACTCTCAGATCCCAAACTCTTCCTCGATTCCCTTCTTAGAGCAAATAGTTCTTTTAAAGCACCGAATTTGGCGAGAACGTAGCCATTTTCGAATTTTGGGCCGGAGTCGGTTTGGCGCTACCGGTCGATACCGCAGCCCCTGGTCGTTATACGCCTCTGACTCAGTCTCTGATATTGCAACAGAATGGCTGCATTTCAAAAACTTACTTCTTGACATAGCCTTTACATATCCTTTACTTCCGAAGGTTTCCAAAGCAACGACTAGGTCGGGTCGGTAACGTGGTGACAGGTTGGAAAATTCAAAGGTTAAATAGATTTAAGGTCTGCCTGGAGCGTGAGGTCGCGCGTCAAGTGGCTTGCGATATTATCTTATCTGGTCAGCTGCTTCCCCGCTAGCGCAGAGCACGACTCTCAGGGGTCACGTGTTTTGGAAAGCATTCCATCGCGGGCATTCGTCGAAAATAAATTGACCCGTCCAGTCCCTTTTAACGTTTGACCTTTGACGCAAAGGAGTGGCGACAACCTCAGCAATGTGCATAAATGTACAAAATAACAAAACGCTACTTTCCCTGACTCCGGTGCCTATTTATAAACGTTGGACAATAACGACCAATGTATGACAATATGACGTCACTTTAACAACTGCCGGCTGGGGTCGTCTGATAACCTCTAACCGAGCACCATACCACACCGGGACTGTGGGAGCCGGCCGTTAGTCGCGGGGGGGGCTGCCATCAGTAGCAGTTCTAGAAACTATCGTTTGGGAGTAGGCAATCAGCCAAAATCTTGAAGAAAACCACTGTCCTGAATAAACTTTGAGCAGAATCGGGCGTTTTAATAAATGACTGGTGGCCATGGCTCGGACGCCCTCCCCCACAGATAGATGTCAGCGGCTGACCTTCACCAGCTCGACCACGTCGTGGCCGTCCACCACGATGGCGTTGAAGCCGAAGCCCTGGCAGCGCCGGCGGTAGGTCTCCATGTCGTGCTGTAGCGGCGCCTCCTCCGACTGTCCCAGACTGCCGGCGGCACAGACTGCACTTACAACCCGCAGCACAGACTGCACTTACCCCATCACAACACAACTCACCACCACACAGACTGCACTTAGAGCCCGCAGCACAGACTGCACTTAAACCCCTTCTCGCCACAACACAGACTGCACTTACCCACCACAACACAGACTGCACTTACCCACCACAACACCGACTGCACTTACTCATCGCGGCACAGAATGCACTTACCCACCACAACATAGACTGCACTTACCCACCACAACATAGACTGCACTTACCCACCACAACACAATTGCACTTACCCACCACAACACCGACTGCAATTACCCACCACAGACTGCACTTACTCACCGCGGCACAGAATGCACTTATCCACCACAAACAGACTGCACTTACCCACCACACACGCACTGCATTTATACACTATAGCACACAACTGGATTCATACAACACACCACAGACTGCATCCACACACCGTAGCACACACTGCACTTACACGCCACAGCAGAGACTGCAGTCATATACCACAGCGGACTGCACTTACGCATCACAGCGCCGACTGCGCTCACATACCGTAGCAGACTGTACTTACACCCCACGCCGTAGACTGCACTTACACATCACAGCTGACAGCAGACTGCACTTACACACCACTGCACTTACTGCACTCCATACCGCATCAGACTGCACTAACATACCGCAGCAGACTGCACTTACACGCCACAGCACAGGTTGAAATTACACGTCGCCGCATAGGCTGCCTTAACTATACACCACAGCATTCCCAACCCACAGCAGATCCGAACCCTGTAGTCTTAAGCCAATCCGGACCCTGCAAGCAGAGGCAAATTCACACACTGAACTTACAGAACCTCACCAGACTCTTACTTCAGCTGCCCTTTTCCATGCGAGCATCGAGATATACCACTAACGACAGACTGCACGCTGTAAAGCCTGTATGGACGGAGGAATCACACAACCACTCCACCCTTTACCAAGGCAGACCATGCTGACAACGCTGCTACCAGTGAACGCTCACCGATTAACGTCGAAGATGGCGACCAGGTTGTCCAGCTGGTAGTGTCCAGCAAAGCTCATGGCTTCCCAGATGGAGCCCTCTGAGCTCTCGCCATCGCCGATCAAACAGAAGACCCGGTAGGAGGCCTTGTCGAAGTGCTTGCCGACGTAGGCCATGCCGGCGGCGACGCCCAGGCCCTGGCCCAGACTGCCGGTGGCCACGTCAACGAAGCTCAGGCGCGGGGTGGGGTGGCCCTCCAGGTCGTTGTCGATGCGACGCAGCTTCAGCAGCTCTTCTTCCGGAATCAGTCCAGCCTCCGACCAAGCTGCCGCACACCCACCCAGCTGACTTCGGCTCAGACAACACAACCCGCACACCAACAGACCTCGTCTCCCAACAATATACACAGAGAGCCCGCTGGCTCTGACTCGGGTCACACACCCACCGCACCCGATGCTGGTGGGAGTTTGCAGTCGCCGCACAAGGGTGCTCAGTTGCTGAGTTATTTTAGACTACGGGCGGTAGCAGTGAGCAGACCAGGATTGACATCACTCGTGGTTACACTAGGCGAAAAAGTCCATGGTACAAAGATAGTGTTTAGTTAGAAGCGATTTATCAACCTGTCATTCAGAAGCGAACCTACCACAGTGAAGCATCAGGCAGCGGTCTTGCCGATGCCGGTATAACCAGCGGCAGAGCACCTGCTTACCGGCGTAGAGGATGGGCGCGGCGTGTCCCTTGGAGAGAATGAACCGGTCCGAGTGCGGGCTGCGCGGCTCCGACACCTTGTACCGCATCGTGTGGAAGAACAGCACCGACATTATCTCCGCCATGGACGCGCATGATGTCGGGATGCCTGCGGAGGAGGAGGGGCGAGTTAACTCGACGCTATAACGGCACCAATGAACAAGCAGGAATGGGTAACTAACGGTGGGGTAACGACAGCAGTGAAGAACCCGGACGGGGTAACGACCCGGTGGGGTTAGGACAAGCCGCGGGTACTGGCCGGACAGTTCCCGCCTACCGGCAGCTGTCCGGAGTCACACTGATTGAGCGGCAGTGCAACAGTGAATGGGCAGAGCTCCAGGACGTACCGAGGGGCAGCGGGGAGCAAGAGGCAGGTCAGCACGGAGTGCCAAACACTGCCGGCTTGATGGGATAATGTGCCAGCCGGTAAAGGCATGGCTGCCAGAAGTTCCTGGTTACCTGTTTTCATATGCAGACTGACCGGAGAGGATACCGGAGAAGATAACGTTGTCCATTACTTGTGGGCGGGTGGTATCGAGGCGTCACCTGCCGCGGGCCTCAGAACAAATCCCTGGGCACAACTAATACACGTACTAGAAAAATTAACCGACTCCTATCTCTGGCATTGCCTTCAACATTTAAAGCTGGGAAACCCGACTGCAAAACACATTTCACATCTTTCAAAAAGTACTCATCACAGTATTTAATATTACATCTTCACTTCAACCACCTTACCACCACGCGTTGTTATCGTCGCCCAAGAACGGAAGCAAAATAAAAGCGCTTTCTCGCTCCCATTGCTGTCTCGGAAGAAAATATTCAACCCAGTATTGGCTCAGGCGTTAGTAGCTCCAGGTCAAAAGCAGCGTAAAAAAACAGGTGACAGTTCACAAAGAGTTGGATTTATGCTTTTGCTACACGTGATATCGTTTTCGTCTTGGATGTGGCGTATGCAGCTGCTTTATTAATTTTGTCCATTAAAAGCGGGTAGTGCTATTAGCGTATAAAGATTTATCTTTGATTTGATGAAAATAAAGATAATCCGTTATTGCACGAATCAGAGATAACATTTCCTGCAAGAACCTTTTCCTATGGAGTGTGAATATGTACTTATTTGCCTGTGCTTGGTGTATCCTTAACCTTCGCCCGGGTGGGGGGTTTAAGATCCCCCTCGGGTTTTTCCGAAGTGACCAAAAAAACGGCGGCGCGCAGCACCGCCAAACTTGGTCTAGCTGTTCCTTCATCATTTTTGCATCTTTCCTGAAAATTTTGGCTCAAGGTCATATCAGGTCAGGTCACCAGGCCAGGTGAAGTGACCTCACCTAAAAAATACTTAGGACCGCATAACTAAAAGAAGGGTTAATCGATCAAGTTGAAACTTATACCACATATTGGGCCCACCAGGAGCTACAACATTTGTTCCGGGATTTTTGATATTGGTGACCTAAGGTCACGCGCGGAGCATGACCTCCCCATTGTCAATACATGGGGAAAATCACGAAATGAGCTTTTCTTAGTAAGTCTGGATAGAATCAACTTCAAATATCGGTTGCGACTTGCTCTTAGCCCATTTCTAAAGCTGACGCCAAAATTTTTGACTTGTGACCTTTAAAAGGTCACCTTAGGTCAAATAATCATTTTTGGGGTTTTTCTCTATAAATTTTGAATAAACTAAGATAGAGCTTTTATTTTGTCACCGAAGTGTTTGTATAGTCACTGGAAGTCAAATGATATACATCATGACTATACCCGGTCAAGTTGGGTCAGACCGTTGACTGCAGGTCAAGTTTGGTCAGACCGTTGACCTGGGTCAGGTCAAATTCTTAAATTTGACCTGGCATAGCAATTTCATATATCATTCGATTTGTATTGACGAGAGGATTGCAATGGTATATAAACTATGGCTGTATCTTGTTTGGTTTGGAAGCTATTAGCGAAAAAGTAAACGCCCTTATGCATGGGTGGTTATGGACATTCCCAAGAATATGCCCAATATTTAGTGACCTGTAGCTCCCTAGGTTTTGACCTGACACGAAAATGAATGCCACAGCAATGACAGCACATCTCAAGAGCTTTCGAATGGTGTTAGAAAAATGTTTCTAGCTATCATAGTTTCTGAGTATATGAGGTTTTCTTAGTACACCTCATATTAGCGATTTTGACCTATTTTGACCTCTGGTGACCTTGATATTGACCTGACAAGACAAATGACCGAAGTATTTTCGATATCATTTTCGAAGAGCTTTCGATCGCCGTTTTGCGCTTTTTTCTAGCTCTCTTAGTTTTTGAGATCGTGGGGGTCTTTTTTAGCCCCCCCACCAGGGCGAAGGTGGCTCGTACCCGCCACCGGGGCAAGGGTTAAGCCTTTTAGGTGCCTTTTAAATATACGTACTTGGTTAAACATGCGAAGCTCCCTTCTAAAAATCATTGCAACATGGTGTGAAAAGTTTATCTGGCGGTGACAGTCTGGTTAATTTTACACAAAATCAATAGTTGCTGGCTAATTGTGAACCAATGTTTGAATGCCAATCAATTAATTTTTCATCCTTAATGTTCAGTTTCCCGTATTACTTTATGTACGGATGGTTTTTTTACCATCATATTTATTCATATATTATTATTATTTATATAGTTATGATTTATATAATTATATTGATACTGTGTCACAGTTTGAGTTGAGTTGAGTCGTGAGTTGAGTCGGACTTGAGTTGACTGGAATGAAGCTTGAGTCGGAGTTGAGTCAGCTCACTGAACTCTTGACAGTGAGTTGAATCAGGGATGAGTCAACCGCTCTCAGCACTTGAGTTGAGTTGAGCCGACTCAACAAAATTCTGAAACGCAAAACTCTGGGTCCCTCTGTAAAACACGTTACCTTGAAATATGGGTCACCTCGGCGCAAAATTTACTTTTGAGGTAATGTGGTTGGCACAGAAACACCAAATATTTTTGAAATAGCCCATATTTTTCACAAAAGCATCAGTTCCTCGAAAGTTTCTAAGTCGTTTGACTTTGGAACAGCACGACAACGCAGTGGCGTTTCCAGCACGTTTCCAGTCAGCGCACGCGCAGCTGTCGGCTGTTGCTCCGCTGGGGCACACAGGCGCAGCGGAGAGTAACCCACAGCGCACCGGTTCCGCCGCAGCGCTCAGCCACCAACTACCAGGCGGCGCAAAGCACAGGGCGGGCTCCGGCTGTATGACAGGTGTTACATCAGAAACGCCAGAAACGCCATTACAAGGTTACATCAGAGCGCAAGTCGAACGGTTGAGGTGACAGCAATAGCAGCGTCTGGTTCTAAAAAGATGTTTGCTCAACACCGCGTTGGAAGAGGAATGCCGACACCCCTATGCGAGAGCAGGATTTCTGAGAGGATGCTCGGCGCTGCCTTTAGCCGAGATCGAAGCTGCCGGCTGGTGGTGTGCAACGAGGTCGGGTGTTGACCGCAGGTGCCGGGGGTGTGGAGGTCTCTGCCCCGGTTCAGCACGGATGGCCAGTCACGGCTCAGTTCGGCCGGTCACGACTCACGGCCGAAACCGGCCAGGTGGCGGTCACGCCGCAGTGAGGGCACTTTCACTCCATCGAGCAACTCCTCGCTTCGCGCAGCCCTAGCTAACAAACACGAGCGCAACCTAAACAGTGCGTGTGTTGGGGTTTAGGGCGCTTCAGCGACTAGGCTATGTCGCAGCCAGACAGGTGCCGTGTCAGTCTGCTAGACGGAGAACGCCTGTGCTAACTCCCTTGGCGTGCGGCACGAACGCGATCCAGACAGGATGACTGGGCACCCTGTCACACACCCCACGAAACCATGATAGCGGAATTGGGCATGTCTGGATGATGACTTCCTTCTGTGTGTCTGGTTCGGACGGCGCCTGTATGCAGCACGACAAAATAGTCGATATTTTAAGAGTTATCGTGAAATATATCGTGTTTGTGCCTTGGACTGACAATAATTCCGTTGCGCAGAGTATATTCTTGAATTTTGTGTTAGGAACGAAGGGATGGACTGAGACTTGGGCAAGAGTGTGTCACAAACAACATGTTATAAAATGTGAGTACATTTACCATAATTTCATTCCCAAATGAGGACAAATCGCCGTACTGAAAAATAAGATAATAGCCGAGATAGAAAATTTAGTTCTCTTAGAGCGAGCAACAGAAAACAGACGTGATAATCTCCCAGTTCCCTGTCACTCAGGCAGTCAAACACATGCTTTGTGTTTTTCCGTTTTTTTCTCGTTAAAATGGCCAATGTTGATAAACCCCACATAATTGTGTTGAGACTCCGTCTCAATTCATATGACGGTATCTATTGATCACCTCACCAGGTAAGGCGCTTTAAGTTGGCTAGGTCCACCACAGAAAAGCTTAAACCTTGTAATTCGCATAATGCCTAGTGTTCCCCTGACAACGACCACGCTTACAACGATATACTAAAATAATTTAAAAATTAGATCCGACACGTCCATTTTGGAGAATTGTTGACTTGTGACAAGCATCATTACTATGAGAATACACGGCAGTCTTTTGCAGAGGAGTTTTGTTTGCGGAGGGGTCTGTGTACTGCCTCTATGCACTGCCTTCCCAGAACGGCACGAAAAGGCAGTCTTGGAACAGCGAGGTTCAACATGAAGCCAAGTTCTTGGTACAGCAGTGATGATGCATTCCCAGTGTGGTGATGGCGCATTCCCGGTTTAGTGACGTTGCATTCTCAGCAGGACACGCTGCGGCAGCGTCGCTTGGGCAACACTGGCGAGTCAGCAGCTGACCAGACTAACGGCCGCGACGCTGACAGCACCTCCAGCACAAGGTCCGCGCTCGCCCTCCGAAGTCCACCAGAGGCTATCATCAGGACGTTATTGCCATGGCGACCGCCAGCGACACTAATGGTGACCTTCAGGCAGGCACTTTTCAATGGGTGGAAATGCACGCTAGCGCGCTGGAAAATCATTCTATAGAAATCGCTTCTGCCCTCTGAAGCTTGACTGGAGTGAACACCGAACATTTCGCCAGATCTGTCAGATATCATACTGCTAAAGAATAATAAAATGATATGTAGTTAGGGGTGGAATTGGAAATATCCATGGACCGTAGCTAACAATGTCAAGCCTATACAAGCCATCTGATCCAAAAAGAATGCACTTCGTACTGTCTTATGAGAGATGATAAGTATTTTACTAATTTCACGTCTGTAGAAAAATGAAATACGACTTCCTCATAAACTTAGAATGAAAAAAATCCCACTCGATCCCATGGTGATTTCGGTATTCACTCATTCTCCAGTGCTTTCGATATCAGGAATAAGAACATTTCGCAGCGCGAACTTGCGCCATTTCCAATTATCGCACTTTTTAGTTGACACCACGGCGCTCCGCTGCGGCCGTGGCACCCCGACGCTGGACGTACGGGCCCTATGTTTCAAAATATGACTTTTGTTTGTGAAGAAACTGCGTCATATCTGCATGTGTCCTCACGCCTATGCAGATTTTAGATATCTTAAAGACAGATAAAATCCAAAGAAAACATTTTTACTTATGCTTGGGTACTGGATCATGAAATATAGACAAAGGAATTCGGTGTCAAACCAAAGTCCAGTGGACGTAGATGGAAATTACGGCTCCCATTTCGAATGGGTCAATGAAGCCAGTGGTGAATCTAAGCCAAATGTTCGAGGGAGAAGGGGAAATGGCTCCAGCGATGTTCTCAGCAGTGCTTGTTACCAATCAGCATGAGCGAGGAGGCTGCGGATCCCCGGGACGAACACGTGCGATTCTGCAGGCTGCAAAAGAATCGCCGTGGCGGCCGGCTCCACAGTATTTGACTATCTAAAAAATATATCTCCACTTCAAGTACAGATTAGTTTTAGGCGGGGAACTAGCATACAAATAACTTGCCGTGTCCCGCAGTTTGATTTTGGGTTTTAGCACGCAAGCAGGTTACCAGATCATGCTCGCATCAAACGCACAGTCACCGCAGAACGCTATAATGAACAGATTTTGCGAGGAGACAATTGTGCATACCAATGAACATAAGGCGCATTCAAAAGTGCAAAAAAACTTCTAGATATTAGAAACTACTCATTTTCCCACACATCAGATCATTCCGACACGATCTGCAAATATTGTACCCCCCTATCTTGAAAAACTGATGAAACGCGGGCAGTCCGAGAATGGCCTGTTCTGTGTCCAATTTTTTTTTATAATGTTTGTCTCTTGTGGAAACACCCAGTGCGCAGCTTGACACTGGGTGCTGAGCCTGAGACATATTTACTGCCCGTACTAGAACGACGTGTTTTGTATATTTGGGGTGATGATGAGGTGAGAGCGACTGAAGATGAGAGCATGAGTGAATATAACTCCCTCCGTTGCCCCGGGCCAGCAAGCGAGGTGAAAACCTGTTGTTCACCAGCCCCGGGAGCAACGAAGGGACGGGGATTTTCTCGTCTGGTTGTCGATCCAAATGATGTCGATGTCAGAAAAAAGATAAAGTCAAGTCTATACTCACCCTTTTAGACTCTCCCGGTTTCTATTCTGAAAAGAAGATGATGAGGTGCGAGTGACTGAAGATGAGAGCATGAAGTGAGGCATGAATTGATATGTGTGTCAGGTGTGGGAGCACCACAAAGTGACTCGACATTGGGTGCTGAACCACAGACATGTTTAATATACGTTGGTTATAACGCGTTACGATTCCAGAGAGATGCAAAGGCGCCAGGACCTCCCCGGCGCAACCCGCCCGACCGAAACCTGACAGACCCAAAGGGAGTCAAAATCTGTAGGTGTTGGAACATCTGCTGTCTCTAATGGATATCGGTATAGCACAGGTAATTCAAGCTCCCCCATCCCCAGGCCGCCGCCAAACAGATCACAGCCAAGGAGGCCCCGGCACCTCCGCGAGAACATAAATGATACCTGCAAGATTAAGTGGGAACATTGACTAAATTTAAGCATACGCTGACTAAATACGTGGTTGATATTTCTAAACATGTTCTAGTCGTTCAAGAACAGTATATATTTTGGAGCACGGAAGCCATACAATTTATTTTTGCACTCGTTGTGTATTTAGTATTGTTCTACTCATTCAAATGAACTATAAGCTTACTAAATTTAATATTCTACTGACTTTGACCGATGAAATGTTGTTTCAACATTTTCTTGATAATTAGTTTACTTCTTGGGATTTCCTCAACAGATTGAAATTTATCGGAAAATATACTATTCCACAATTTCGGGGCCAAGCAAGGGGTCGTGAAAGGCGGTAATTCCTATTTGAGAATGGTTGATCCAGTAGGGGGTTCTTCTAACCTCACGATATCCCGGTTCCCTGAGCGAAAACAATTTTTTATGGCTTCAGGAAGCTGACCAATAAGGAATTTATGAACTATAATTAACATTTGTGTTTTCGCGAGTTCAGACACTTTGTGGATCGAGTACTTTTTGAAAACTGGTTCTGAGCTTCCAGGGAGGTATATTCTTTCAATGAGTCGAACGGCTTTTTTTGGAGGATGTTAATTTTGTAAAGTTGAGATGAGTAATTCACACCCCAGATGAGACAGCAATAGTTAAGGTAAGGTTGGATTAATGCATGGTAAAGGAGAAGTGCTATACGATCTGAAATAAAGTATCGAATCCTACAAATAATGCCAATGTTTCGACTTATTATTTTAGAAATATGATTTATATGCCCAGAAAACTTTAGTTGCTTATCGAAAATCATCCCGAGATACTTAATCTCCTCTTTTCTTCAATTGCATTCTGGCCTATTTTTATGTTTAAGTGAAATTTTTGGATAAGGAGAGTAATGCTGCGTGAAGGTTTTTCAAGGTTGAGAGACAAATAGTTTGCACAGAACCAGTCTGAAAGCCGCAAGAGAGTTTCATTGACGTTCGATTTAAGTATTTCTGGATCTTTGTGTTTGAAGAGCAGGGCCGTATCATCAGCATAGGAGAGATATAGTGCATTTTCACCGATAAGCGGAAGATCATTAACATATAAAATGAACAGCAGGGGCCCAAGTATAGACCCTGCGGGACTCATATTAACTTTTCTATATTCTGACGTTTTGTTTTCTACTTGAACACATTGTTTCCTATTGGATAGATATGAAGAGAGAATTTCTAAATATTTACCTTTTATTCCATATTTTTTGCTTTTCCCAGAAGAATGTTATAATCCACGGTGTCAAATGCTTTTCTTAAATCCAAAAATACCCCCAGTACAAGTTCCCTTCCTCGAAGGCCTTAGTAACAAAGTCTTGGAGCGAAGTATAGGCATAAATGTTGAACGATTTTTGGAATCCGAATTGGTTATTGTGTATGAGTTGATTTATTTCAAGATGTTCCATAATTCGGCAGTGAAGAAGTTTTTCAAGAATTTTTGATATTGCGGGAAGAATACTAATGGGTCTATAGTTGGTAACAACATGCCGATCGCCAGTCTTAAAGATAGGCTTGATAACTGCTATTTTTAAGGCATCGGGAAATATTCCTGTGGTAAGACATGCATTAAATAGTTTCACTAGATGCTGTACTATGCTTCTATATGTATTCTTTAGAATTTTGCTATTAATGCCATCACAACCAGCTCCACATTTTTCATATTTTCAATTAATCTACTTACTTCTTCATCTGTAAGCCTAAGTTCCATTTCATTTTCACAACCATTTACTAGATCTAGGGGATTGGTGGGGGAAGGTGTGTTTTTATTGGAGTTTTGTTCCAATAGTACTGAAAAATTATTAAAGGCGTCGCTTTACCTTCACTATCCTGTATGTTCCTCCGTTTGTGGTATGAATTGTTTCCGGGATATCATTACCATTACTTCGGCTATTTCTTAACTCATTTATGATTTTCCAAGTTTGTTTCGAGTCAGTCTTACATTTCTCAAATTCTGTCTCATAGTAGTATTTCTTAGCTTTACGGATAATTCCAATCAGAACATTTTTGTATTTATTGTATTGTTGTTATCTGCCTCACATTTTGATTTTAAAGATTTAATGTAGAGTTGGTTTTTAACATTTATTGAGGATAAAATCCCAGGTGAAATCCACGGTTTTCTTGGTTCCGTTTTCCTGTTACGGCAAGTTTGACGTGAGAGCTTTTCAATACCTTTATTGTAGCTATTTATGATGGTTGTGGGAAAGTTTGGGTCAGTTTCATTTTCAATACAAACCAGTTCAGCGCTTAAGAAAGAATTAAGTTCATTTATTCTACGGTAATCAAAGCAAGTTAATTTTGGAATTGATTTCTTTACTTTAACTTCATTACACCCTTTAACATTCAATTACTTTAACATACAATTTACTTTAACATTCAATTACACCCTAAGTCTCCCGGTCAAAACTGTACAGAGGCGATCCAGGGTTTCCGATCGTGGAGGAATGACCTATGTCGGAGTGGGGGGGGCGCCGTTTGGACCAGGGGGTGCCACCATTTGACAACAAAATCTGTCAGGTGGCCGCCAAATCCTATCGTGGGGGCGCTCAACTTCACTGAGTACGCCCATGCTCGCATCATGAAGAGTAGAGGGGACATTCAGGGGCGCCATTGACCTTTCAGAGGGCGCCGTGGTAATTTCAGGGGGCCGAGGGTCGATCGGGGAGGACAGAGTGCCCCCCTTTCGCCCAGGGTCCACCTGATACTATTCAACAATCACCCTACTTAGTTCCAAAGACATCTCAGGCGCCCGATGCTTTTGAAAAAGGTGCGCCCCGCTGTGTCCGACAGTTTGTGGGAGAGCTTGGAGCCATCTCAGGCGCCCCATCCCGGTCTCAGTTTTGAAAAAGGTGCGCCCCGCTGTGTCTGGCAGTTTGCAGGAGCGCCTGAGGCTGGACGAAGTCACAAGTTTTCTCGGGACAGTCCTCTGAGCAGAATCGGAGTCCCACTGCGTCATTTACACATCGCGCAAACTATATGAATGAATTATATCTGGCGGGATTAAGTCATTGTCGCGTACATTTTATAAAAAAAGCCAAAGCCTATAAATACCATAAATGTTGAAGGCTGTTCACGATTTGAGTTTGAGCGTGAAGTACTTTTTGGAATGCAGGTCCACCTGCCTTAACACGCGCATTGACGGGGGCGGGTACCCGCCCCCTCGGGTTTTTCGGAGACAGTAGAAAAACGGCGGCGCGCAGCGCCGCCGTACTTGGTATACCTTTTCCTCATCATTTTTCAACTTCTGTGAAAATTTTAAGGTTAGGTCATCTCAGGTCAGGTCACCAGTACAGGTCAAGTGTCCCGACCTAAAAAAGTTTAAGATAGCATAAGTCGGAGCAGGGTGAACTTATCCGATTGAAACTCATATCACATAATGGCCCCACCGAGTTCTCTAACATATGTTCCGGTATTTTTGATATCGATGACCTAAGGTCAGGTACGAGGCATGACCTCTCCATTGGAAATACATGGGAAAAATAGTTTTTACGGAATAACTCAGTAACGGATGGTGATAGAGCATTTATTTTAGCTGCATTAGACTCGCCTGGGCTTTGTGGTTCTAATGATATGCATTTTATATAATTTGACCCTGACCTGACCTCAGGTCAGGTCAAATCTTGATTTGACCTAGCAAGGTCAAATTATATATCATTCGATTCGGCTTGCTAAGAGGATTCATATGGTTCAAGTCGTTTTGCTCTATCTTTACTTGTTCAGATGTAATGCCCGAAAAACTGAATTTTACATGTTATCCCTATGACGGGCATGTTTTGACTCTCGTGACCTTAAATGTGACCTGACAAAAAATGGTTCAAATGTTTTCGATGGAGAAGTGGATGGGCAGCCCAACGCCGTTTACCGTTTTCGCTACCTACCGTGGTTCTCGAGATCTTAGGGGCGGGTCCCCCCGTCAATGCGAAGGTGGCTCAGACCCCGTCAATGCGCGTGTTAAGCCTAAGTGGAGAGGAAGCGTTGTGTGGCACATTTCGACGACAGAAGATTAGCAAAAAAGTTCCCTGAGTGCTACGGCACAGCAGCTTTAGCAGACTCAGAAACTACAGAAAACTTGGCGAGACGGAGCTCAGCGCATACATGAGCTTATGGCGCGTAAGTGGGACGATTACTCTCAAATGCGCTTTCAGCCCAAGCTGTATTCAGGCAGAAGGGCGAGTTAATCAGTACAGCAAATGAACATAGTGCTCGAAATACTGCACCGTTTCGTCACTGAAATCAATTCTCCAGCATGCTTGAAAGAAAGATACTAAAAAGGACGCATACACTCTACACTCTAGAAGTATCCATACTGTACTTATGACTGGAGATGGGGGGGGAGGCGAGTCATACTCCCTGGATTTTGCGTCTCCCGTGGAGTTTGTACAGATTTTATATCACCGTAACAAGGTTACCTCACCCTCCCCGCTGTATCGAGGTGATATCCAGTCTTGGCTATAATCTATGGTTTCCATAGTGTACTTCCCGCTCAGAAACGTAAAAAATGTGGAAAGAATATGAAAATTGTGCATTTCCTAAATGCACAACTTATTATTTTAATCAGCTTAATGAACACTTTAGATGAAACATCGATCACGATGCTAATGTTGGGATGGACGGTACCGAATTCCTTTGTGGGGAAGTACAGTGCACGGTACTTGATAACATCACGTAGTATTGACATCAGCAGCTTTAGCATGTTGATACATACTTGGCCCCTACAAGAATTAACTTATTCATGCCGTGACAGTTACATTCACAAGTCACTTCAGAATTTACATCGTTAATGACTTGAATCATAAAGTGGTATCAAATGGCAGCACCCATTTCAAGGCCAATTACTGACACGATGTCGGCCCGGCCGTATAATGCCCCGGATTCCACGCAGGTACAATGGGGTCGACTTATGAATTTCCAATTCTGAGATGTTTTTTGCGCAACAGATAATTAAAACGCAAAGGGGTATATCTAAATGGGAGAGGGAACAACAGTTAAACCCTGCTTAACAAAAGCATGCATTCAAACATTCTACTTCAGTAAACTCCAGATAAATGAACACGTGGTGCCATTACCAAACTAACACCAGACACCTTGGTACCAAACATTGCGCAAGTCACTCCGCGTAAACGGCTTGAGGCTGGATGTCTGATGAGGGTCGACTGTTTTCTCGGGCTGCGTTCCTAGACATGGGGAAATTCTGAGCTGGCGGACTGCGATGTCACCGGTACCGCGCGGGTAAAAGCGAGGCGTTGATACAGTCACCAAACTGTATCCGAAAAGCCGACAGCCTGCCGGACTAGTTACCACATCGGTGGCGGTGGATTCTCGGGTTTCTCCGTTACCAACTGACCCGTCTGCCCAGACACAGACGCCACACCATAACAGAAATAAGTCTACCAAGTGCAAACACACTAAGAACAGCCGACAATGCAATAAATCAAACACGTGCTCCGTGGACTTCAGTCCAGCAGAAGAATGTTGCAGACGTTGTGGAGCATTGGTACGAAACATGGGCGCCGAAAGCGGAGGGTAGGGATGGAGAACGCGTCCCCTGTTGGCTAACCAGGGGGACGTCCCCCAAAAACAATTTTGGTCCATCGTCATTAATGCTGTCAGGTACCAAATACGTTAAACATTCGCCTCTCCCGTTCAGCACCAGCCCGGGCCCGTCCCCCCCCCTGTAAAAATTCCATGGCGGCGCCCCTGGCCTGGTACGAAGACACTCGGTGGCCACAGTGATAGTTACCTCTTCAACTCAAGTGGGGAGGGGGAAGCACATCCTGAACTGACAGAAAAATAATCAGCATCCAAATGCTTTCAGAATCGGTCACGCACTGGAAGAGAGCAGGTGGGTCACGGGTTGGTGCAGGATTTCCACACCAGGGCGAAATAACCCGGGGGCACCCGGGTCGGTGGCCCTCTTGAACCTCACGGACCCCTTCCCATTCTTCAGGTCATAGGTATTGTTCGCCAAAAAGGGACCCGGACCAAAGGTCAGACCAGAAACAAGGCACTGTGACAAAACTTGACAATCACACAAACGGTTTGTTTGGGTTTGCAACTTAGAAACAAATGCATCAGCCATCTGGGTACACCCAGAGGCCCTCAACGGCGGTTTGCTCGTCCTCCGCGGTCAGCTTCATTACTGATGTTCTCCTTCCACCACCGGGTGGCGATGTGGTTGACGCGGCTTACCCAGACTTGGCGACGGTAGTCATGTCGATGCTGTGGATACGCAGCTTGTGCGCCATGTCCTTCAGCTCCTGCTTGGTCTTGGCGTCCAAGGTCGTCATTGTGACGTTTCAGCGCGTTGCTACGATAGTGCTGAGGATTTTACAGTGACGTCGGTGGAAGCGCCACAGGTCCCGGCAGTTCTGGCGCCGTGCTGTGACTGTGTGCTACGTGGGTAATCCCCTGGGCCCCCGACCCACGCTCCCCGCGACTAACATCCACCTGGAACAGGTCGCATGCCAGGCAGCTTCAAAGGGCTCGATCAGGCGGAACGGAGCAGCCCGAATCGATCATTAGCCGGATTCCAGCCCCTCATAGGCATCGCAAAAAGCTGACCCCAGCACCGACGAAGCATATCACTCAGTAACGACCAGCCCAGCACGTCACTCAGTAACGACCAGCCGAGCGCGTCACTCAGTAACAGCCAGCTGAGCACGTCACTCAGTAACGACCAGCGAGCACGTCACTCAGTAACAGCCAGCTGAGCACGTCACTCAGTAACGACCGCCCAGACGTCACTCAGTAACGACCAGCCGCACGTCACTCAGTAACGACCAGCACGTCACTCAGTAACGACCAGCGAGCACGTCACTCCAGTAACGACCAGCCGAGCACGTCACTCAGTAACGACCAGCCGAGCACGTCACCGTACCAGTAACGACCAGCTGAGCACGTCCAGTAACGACCAGCCAGCACGTCACCAGTAACGACCAGCCGAGCACGTCACCCAGTAACGACCAGCTAGCACGTACACAGTAACGCAGCCTGAGCACGTCACCCAGTAACGACCAGCCGAGCACGTCACTCAGTAACGACCAGCTGAGCACGTCACTCAGTAACGACCAGCCCAGCACGTCACCCAGTAAGCCAGCCGCATGCGTAACAGCCAGCTGAGCACGTCACTCAGTAACGACCAGCCGAGCACGTCACTCAGTAACGACCAGCTGAGCACGTCACTCAGTAACGACCAGCTGAGCACGTCACTCAGTAACGACCAGCTGAGCACGTCACTCAGTAACGACCAGCTGAGCACGTCACTCAGTAACGACCAGCTGAGCACGTCACTCAGTAACGACCAGCTGAGCACGTCACTCAGTAACGACCAGCTGAGCACGTCACTCAGTGATGATCAGCCAGGCACGTCCTTCAGTAACGATCAACCATGCACGTCACCCAGTAACGATCAGCCAAGCACGTCACCCAGTAACGATCAGCCAAGCACATCGCCCAGTAACGATCAGCCCAGCACGTCACTCAGTAATGACCAGCCAAACACGTCACTCAATAACAGCCAGCTGAGCCGGCGGGAGGGCGTGGTCGCCGTCAGCCGTGACATACAGTTCGACCGGAGGCAGAGAGAGTGGTCACGACGCGCGGACAGACGGCCTACTAACCGGCCCAGATACCACGGGCAAAGGAGAGAGCACCGACCACGTGCTTTTTCCTGAGGGTGTCCAACGATCTGTTTGTGACTACAAGGGTCTGGTAAAAAGCGGATTATGCTTGCTTTCCAATGCTTGGACAACCGTCAAGTTCCAAAACTTGACAATTCGGCTTGGGTCGCTGGGAGAAATCCACCTCGACTTCATTAATCCAGCACTATTGTACGAAAATGAACATGCATGCAAGATAAACGTTTCGTCCAGGAAGTGAAAAAATTACACCTGAGGGATGAGTGGCTCAGTGGATAACTATACTGTCTCCTATGCCACCGGTCTCGGGTTCAAGTCCCGGCGGGAAGTCCCGGTTGAAATTGCGTGCGGAAAGGTAAAGGGTAGAAATGTGCGAATTGTGAAGGACGGACCATCACAAACGAGACAACTCTGATACAATCCGGTCACTCCCAGGTCCCCCTCCCCCAGCAGAATCTAAGCCAACCCATCTCCAAATCCAAATAGCCGGTCCAAATTCAATGCGCATCAGTTTCCCTTGCGCATTGAATTCGAAGAGTTCATTAAACAACGTGTCAGTGGCTGTCTGATATTCCATAAGTATCCCAGTCATTTGGAAATGGCTGGAAAATAATTCAGAAGCTTCAAACTTCAGGAAACCGATACGTGGAAAAAGAGCCAAACTGTTCAAAAAGTATAATCCTAGCCAGCACGCGGACCTGACATTGCCCAGAATGTCAGGCCGACCCCTCCGATCCACCAGTGATCGGGGGATGCCCGGGTCCGTGGTGGTCCGGTCCCGTCCGGCCCAGACCGACGGCGCAGCTACGGCATCGCGCCCGCCTCAGGACGCGTCGCATGTTCTACTCCCTTTACAGCTGCCACTTTCCAGACTTGATAGCGAGCGCGGCGCCGTAATGTGAGGCAGCCGGCAGGGGCATGGCTGATGGGCGGCAGCCACCTGTGCCGTCTCTGCCTACAGCTGTGTACCCGCCGTCCCCACCTGACGCCGCCGCGGGGACTCACACGTGACACCTGAACACACCCCAATCAGGACGCTGGACTCACCCAGATCAACCTACTGGACTCATGGCTCAGACCAGCCGACTGGACTCACTCGAATCAACTGACTGGACTTGCTCAGACCGAATCACTAGTCTTACTCTGACCGAAACTTGCCCAGACCGAATCACTCGACTTGCTCAGACCAGTGGACTGGACTCTCAGATCAGTGGACTACTTTTTCAGATCGGTGTACTAGACTCAGATCAGTAGACTGGACTCTCAGATCAGTGGACTGGACTCGCCCAGATTGGCAGACTGGACTCGCCCAGACTGGCAGACTGGACTCGCCCAGACCGGCAGACTGGACTCGCCCAGACCGGCGGACTAGACTCGCCCAGATCGGCGGACTAGACTCGCCCAGACTGGCAGACTAGACTCGCCCAGACTGGCAGACTAGACTCGCCCAGACTGGCAGACTGGACTCGCCCAGACTGGCAGACTGGACTCGCCCAGACTGGCAGACTGGACTCGCCCAGACTGGCAGACTGGACTCGCCCAGACTGGCCGACTGGACTCGCCCAGACTGGCAGACTGGACTCGCCCAGACTGGCGGAGTGGACTCGCCCAGACTGGCGGACTGGACTCGCCCAGACTGGCAGACTGGACTCGCCCAGACTGGCAGACTGGACTCGCCCAGACTGGCCGACTAGACTCGCCCAGACTGGCGCTGCCGCCCGACTGGCGACGGACTGCCCACTGGCGACTGGACTCGCAGACTGGCAGACTGGACCGCCAGACTGGCAGACTGACTCGCCCAGACGGCGACGCTCGCCAGCGGCGACTGCTCGCCCGACTGGCGGACTGGACTCGCCCTGGCGCTGGACTCGCCGACGGCGACTGGACTCGCATGGCGCTCTCGCCAGACTGGCCACTGACTCGCCACTGGGACTGGACTGGTGGCGACTCCGGACTGTCAGACTGGACACGATGAGCTCGGCACACTGGAATGTCGTCAGGTCGAGTTTTTCACCAGTCAGATGCCTGGGGACTTCAGACCACCGGCGCATCTAACCCAATTATTATCAGCTCACTGGAGACGTTTTTTGGTTCCATGGAATGGTTAGACCTCCAATAGGTATACAAATACCTATAGCGGGTTCCCGTTAACACACAGCGCACACAGAAGTGAAAATATAGTGACCGGTGCCAAACGCACAGACTGCGGAGGGACACTCGGGGGACGCTGTCACCGCCTTTTGCTCCTTGAGCGACTCGGCTCCTAACCGCAATATACAGTACGATGCAGCTAACGAGGGTTACTAACTGAGCACGACCAACTCCGAGCTGGCCACCACTGCGAAGATTTGCTACCAGCGCGACACCCCCAAAGCCTGTTACCACATCGATGAGAAAGTCTATTTTGGCCAATCACACGCTGGCTACGTCCAAAGCAGTTTTGCCGCTGATTCCACCTCCCCCCACTCACAAAAAACCGAGGGAGGTCCAAGCAAGCCGACCCTGTAGTCTTGTGCCGAATGTGTACCTCGGTCCTACTGGGGCGAGGGTTACACAAAGTTGAGCATACGCGAACTTTTAAATAGACATCGAAACCGGGGCAGAATTTCAGGACAGCATGAATTAAGCTGATCAGAAAACCTTCAAATCCTTAAATCCAAGGTATTCCAGAAAACCTCAACACATCCAAGCACTCTGATTTGGTCATATTGGTGTCTTGTGCTCATACTCCTGATAAAATACAAGCACCAGATTTTTTTGTTTAACTGGAAGAATGACAGGGCCGCCAACGCACTTCTCGCGCTTATACCCACGGGCTTCTGCCCGGGAAGTAAACAGGAGATTGTGTGCCCAGTTGGATGTGCGGCAGGCAGCTGGGTTTGCCCAGGCCACCACCGGACGCGACGCTCCACCGGACGTCGCCGCACCGCACATCCTGCTGCGCCGACCGGTCTCCAATCGCCACAGCTAACCCATCATTTGGCGGGCGTGCGAGAGCTGGTCCAAAAAACCGACATTCGAGAATAGATGTTTTTGACGAGGCACCGAAGTGATTGTTTCACCTGGCAGCGGTGTTCCATGTTGACGCTTGCCGACAGGGACGTACCAGCCCCAATTATGGAGCATTACCGGAAACTCGATAGACAGGCTGGTTTTACCTGGTGTCAGCAGGAATTTTGACCCATTTTTAACTAGAACCTAATTCTATAAACTTATATTCATTTTCCACGAGGTGCCATGTAAACATCCGTTGAAAATAGGTCATCGTGCCGCGCCGTAAGGAACCACTGACGGAGGCACCAGAGCGAGGGCAACGGCAAGCATTAATCATTTGACGGCGAGTGCACAATAGAAATCTTTCAATTTCCCAACATCTTATGGGTTTCATCTCAGCCAGTTCGTAGATACTATTATAGTAGACAGTGTCTGGAATCACTTTTCCACAGAAGTGGTGTTCAAATTCAAGGGCGAAAGGACTTGCGCGTCGAAATAGGCCCCCGACTTTTTATAAAAAAATGTCCAGTCCTAAGCCAAATTCGGAAAGAAAGCTAAGAATAAATGGTAACAACCGGTGCAGAAGGCAAGAATGAGCCCAAACCCGATGCGTTTTGGTTCTAGCGGACAATTTGTGGGTCAGGAGCAGCTTGAAGATTGCCCGGGCCCCCTCACAGTTTGCCAGTGGAAACGCTTATGAGGAAGAAGATAAACACGCAGAGGCAAAACAAAACATATCTTCCAAAAAACATGACTCAGAAGACCTCTTCCAAAATCTATCTGCCCTGAAGACTATATCAGGAAAGGAAAATACTCCAAGCCACATGTGTCAGCCACTGAGAAACATTTACAGATTCAGGAAGGGTTACTTCCGAGTGGGGGCCAGTAGGAAAAATAATGTAGGGAATCTTCTAGAAAAAACGGCATTGGGCAGTTTTTGGATTAAAAATAAAAATAAATAATAAAGCAACGGATATTTCAACCGATAATCACAAACTTCAGGAAGGTTTGTGGAAAGAGGTAGTGCTCTACTCTGTACATACGGGAGACTAATCCAATTCAAGGAAAGCCCACTTCTCCAGTCCACGTTTTAGACCTAACATTAACGACACTCAAGGCCAGGATACCGCTTGCGAGAGCAGCTTTCCGTTTCGCCTGCGATTACACAATTACTCCTACAGAAAAACAAGGAAAAGCTGAATCAGAAGCACGTTTTTACGTCTGGTCGGCACAAAAACAGTCACCCGGTGCCAACCCTGAACCACCTAGCGACCCGGCACGACCGTAGCCGTAATCTCGGATAGCACGCCACAGCCGTACCCAAAGCAGCCTGCTACCGCAGTTGACAAATTAACGCATCGTGGTTCACAAACGAAGTTTTGGCCTCAGTCGGAGCAAAGCACAATTCAGTAACTTTCGGACGAAAAGGTAACTCGTAAAATTCCTTAATTTCCGCGCAGGTTACCTCCGACCGGCGTTCCACAAGCAAGACGCCCTTCAATTTTAGAAATATTATCTGGCCACAGCCTTTCCTGTGATCTGGTTCAAGCTCAGCCACCCGCATGTTTAAAAAGATATAATTTAGATTTGCACGCAATTGTCCAAAAATGGGTTTTAGCTTCATTTGGCATCAATATTGGGATGATGCCGCCACTACAGCACATCTAGACCCATAAAACAACCTATAGTTACAATGCACATGACTACTATTGTCACAAAATCGGGTAACTTCAGTTGGACCAGCCATTGTCCAATCCAGTACATTGCAGGGGCAGTTTATAGAGGATGGAAGGGGCTTCCCAGTCAGAGCCAGATGAGGGGGCTTCCCAGTCAGAGTCCGCAGAGGTAATTTCCCCCTGTTCCATTCGGGTGACAAATGTGCGGATTTGCATAGGCAAACGTCTGTAGAATGCAGATGATTGTGCCGCACCAGCAACGTCAAGGTAACTTCGGAAAGAAGCCCGAGCAACAGCATCTATGCAAGTAGGGTCAGACGAGACTTAAATCAATCGGCCTTCATCAGTCAGTTCATACGGGACCCACAGTTCACCTGAGGAAATAAATTTCCCTGGACCAGTCAACCAACCCGATCACAACCCGATCCAGTCAACCAACGCGATCCAGTCAACCAACGCGATCCATTCAACCAAGCCGATCCAGTCAACCAACGCGATCCAGTCAACCAGCCCGATCCAGTCAACCAGCCCGATCCATTCAACCAACCTGATCCAGCTAACCAACGTGAGTCGGTGTATCGACCTGAATCCATCAATAAACCCGAATCAATCAGCCTGAATCCACCAATAAACTGGAACTATCAAATTAAGTCCGTCGATAGCCCTGTGGAGCGTGGGAACGGGATGACCCTGCCACAGTGCATACCCACGGTCCAGCCGACCCGCCCTGCTGTGTTGGTGGTCCACGTGTGTGGCACAGCGCCAGAACCGCCCGCCTCAGCTCACGCCCCACCCCAGACACGGACAGACACCGACTGAACGGGCGGCGCTGTCGTCGGCATCCAGCGCAGACGCTGTCTCCGGGCGCCCGGCCGCGCAGAGGTCAGCTCAGGGTCACCGGCGCACGCCCCAGGCACTCCCCGCGGCCACCTCCGCCTCAGCCAGAACACCGGCTCCGTCCACCTCTCAACCCTTCACTTCACTCACCCCGACCTTAAATAACGAGTACTGAGACCGATATTCTGTCCGCGAACTTGAACATACTGCGTTTCCGTGACACCTCCAACCAGCTTGAAACCCACCCCAGTGCACAAGAATGATCGCCTTTTGAGCAGTGCAGCTCGGTACAGTTCCTCACGACTTTGGGTCAAGCTAATGGAAGGGTAGAAGGCAGCCACGGGACCACAGTCCAGTTCGGTCAGCCACACTATCACTAACGTGGGTTCAGAACCAGGGGGCGGGATGCATCGGGATGCATCTCCCACTTTGGCAACGGGGAACAATTTTCCCACTTTCATGGAGGCTCAGGCAGTGATAGTAGAGGCCACTGCGGCAGGACGCAAAAAGCGGCTGAGACAGCCTTGAAGGCTCTCAAACGGTAGTGAGAGGTCCAAAGACATTTTTCTGCCAGGATATTCGGAAACCAGAACAGAAGGCCATATAATTATCAAAGAGATCCGATTATGACAAAGAAAGGGGTTTACAATTTCCTTCGAGCGTCTCTGAAACGGCCAAGGAGACCTCAAAAAGGTATTTCAGGCCAAGTGCCGAAAACATGGCTCTAGGACAGAAAGAAAGAATACGGTTTAAGAGCCATGTTCTATAACTTGTAAAACCATCGGAAATGAGCTTTCTATGAAAACTATCTTGACAAGCGATGTGTTTACGTGAAAACACGGAGAAATTAGCTTTCCACTAAAATTATCTTGATAAGCGACATGTCTACGTGAAAACACGGAGCCTCAGATTTTGGGGGAAAAGTTATACCAGAGGCAAGCATAACCTGAGGCGCTGTCACGCGCGCCGATATCAGCCCGTGGAACGGTGTGACACACTCTTTCAGCGCCGATAATTCGACCAATCTCAATGTCAGCAGATACCCTTTTAATATCAGCAGTATCATTTGGGGATTCGCAATTACTTTAGACTGAAACATTGGGTTAACAGCTCAAAATTAGCAAGATTAAATGCCCACATTTAATGGATCATACATCATGGTCTGGGAAAAAGGACCATCATTTTTAGTTCATTTGCTTCAAGTTCATGCGAATTTTTAGTTTTACAATCGATCTTCCAAACTCTCTAACACCGTTCAGTTTTTTTCGTTTTTTCCTCCCTTCCATAGAACATGAGATTGAGGAGCAGTGGCGGATCCAAGGGGCGCCAAAGGGGCGTGGCTCCCACCAAAGCCTAAAATGGTGTATTTTGCCCCCTAAAGGACCAAATTTTGAAAGTTTTTTTCACATAATGTTTCGCTATTTTTCTCAATTTAGCCCCCTCCCCCATGACGTTGGTTTGGCCGACTCCAAAAGTAGCTCTTGGATCCGCCAATGTCGAGGAAGATGGAAAATCCATAGCCACTGGGGTGCTAGCCCCAACTGGGGGAGGATTTGAGCGGCACAACTCCGCACCCCTGAGGCGGGGTCATCACGGAGGACATGAGGTTACCAAGTATCGGAGACTTGGCTCAAATGCCTACTTCTCGTGTGCCACACCTGCAATCCCCTGCGCTTAAAGTTTGATACTCCACTTCCTGAAAGCGGATCCAATTGGCAAAATCACGCATCAAATAGTACTTTGTCCAATTTTCCACGAACGTGGAGGGATAAGCATATGCGCGTCAACAGAAGACAAAACGGAATTCATGTCCGTAGACTCCTTGGTTTTTAGGCAGTCTGATTTCTGTCAGACGATGAGCTACAGTTTCACTGATAACTTCCGTTCCCCTTCTGCCCGGAGCGTGCCTGGTGAGGGTGCTCCTGAACGTGTTTTTTATTGCCACTCCCGGACCGAAACATGCAGCCAGACTAACATTCGAAGGTATGTATTTAGTAGAGTATCAATATGTAGCACGATCTCAAAATTCCTAAAGGGGATACTTAACTAAGCACCTTACGGTAAAGGCCACCCTTTTGGACATATGTATCCACATGGTTACGGAATACATGTGGACATTTTGCAAAAGTATTCGGTCTAACTTTTGTTGCTACTACAATAACCTTTCACAATTATTGCTTGGGCACAGGAGCGGACGTATTTTTGCAGCACTAACTTCATATCTTTGGTACCTTTCCTTCGGTATATTTGATTACCCACGTTTTCTTAAGCACTTTTGTCATTAGAACTTTAATAATTGTTGGGGTTTAACGACGTACCAACAGCCAGGGTCACACGGCGTCGCCAACTCTCACCCTGTTGGAAGGGATTTTGGGGATCAGATCGACTTATTCAGAGGCTCCGCCGGGACTTGAACCCGGGACCAGTGGCTTAGAGGACAAGGGTGTTATCCACTAAGCCACCTCATCCCCGTCATTAGAACTTTAATCATTCGTACATTTGCTTACGTGCTTTTGCGTACGTAGTTCAGTCATAAGTTTGTTTTCCATGCAATTTTTTTCTGCTCTACAACCATGGTAAAGTGCCAGTCATAGGTCACAGGATACGCCTTCGATGGCAAGGTTAGTACAGGTGTCGGCTTTGATGACGCGCACAGCACAGACGCCGCCTTTCGAGTAGGTGTGCATTTGTTGCACAGAGCGTGGGAAATAGTGATTGCTGCGCTTATCTGAATGTATGTGGGAACAACACAAAACCAATAAAAAGACAGCCCGAGTGAATATAATTCTGACATTAATTAATTTCTTCGCATCCATTTACGTTAGCAAGGAGCCGTGCCGACACGCAGCCGAGCGGTGCTCAGACGAGTGGGCCGCACCCGAGAAACAGTGACTGCGGGATGGTCACGAACTCGAGGGTTGCGACGTGGTGTGAAGGAAGAAGAGGAAGGAGTGGATTCGGGATGACTCGCCAGGGAGAGGAATGGACTCGGGACGGCTCACCATGGAGAGGAGTGGACCCATGACGACTCACCGGGAAGAGGAGTGGACACAGGACGACTCACCGGGAAGAGGAGTGGACTCTGGATGACTCACCAAGCAGAGGAGTGGACTCAGGATGACTCATCGGGGTGCAGAGTGAACTCAGATGGCTCACCGGGGAGAGGAGTGGACTCGGGATGACTCACCGGGGAGAGGAGTGGACTCGGGATGACTCACCGGGGAGAGGAGTGGACTCGGGACTGGCAGAGGAGAGCAGGACTTACATGTATTGGTCTGGGTCCAATCTGCAACACAAACAAGGCTGTCAGGATCACACAGAGGGTCAAGGATAGTTCATGGGCGGATTCAAGACATTTTCATGCCTCAGTAACTGTCATATCACGTAAGACAAGAAGCTGGAACAATTAGGCACTATGCTTTCACAAATGTATTTCTAAAAATTCCAGTCTGATAATAAAAGGCTCATTCACTCCGAGATTTACGTTCAATCAAAATACTTTTTAGGTCGGAGGTCACTTACATGTGAACTTAGTTAACAACTAGTAACACCTCGATAGATTCGAAATGCAGCAGCTTTCTCCTGGGTTCACTAACATTTGTTTCTCGCAACGATAATACGCGTAGGACCAGGGAGTAGTTGGAGGACATAAGAACAGATGAAGGTGATAGTGATAACAAGAGGGTCAGCAGCAGCGCCCCTGGCTACGCCCACCTCTGCCCCCTGCTTAAGTGTGGGAAGAAAGCGAGAAGGTGAAGGCGCCTTTTTCGGGGAAAACGTTGCAGAAATGGGCTCATGAGTAGATAATGATGAGTTCAGGATAGCAGGCTTAGCTTGGATAGGATAGATTCGATCAAGCGTTATCGTTTAAAATCAGCCCTAGCACATCTGACCAAACACATAATGATCCGAGATATAAGATAGGTTTAGTTTATTCCCGAATCATTGACAGGTTCAGTGATGTCTCATTTACGGATAAAGTTCAACATAAGCACATTGAGTCTAATAACGTTAACCTTCGCCCGGGTGGGGGGTCTTTTAGACCCCCTCGGGTTTTTCGAAGTGACCAAAAACGGCGGCGCGCGCTGTAAACTGGTCTAGCTGTTCCTTCATCATTTTTACATCTTTCCTGAAAATTTTGGCTCAAGGTCATATCAGGTCAGGTCACCAGGTCAGGTGAAGTGACCTCACCTCAAAAATACTTAGGACGGCATAACTAAAAGAAGGGTTAATCGATCAAGTTGAAACTCATACCACATCTTGGGCCCACCAGGAGCTACAACATTTGTTCGGGATTTTTGATATTGGTGACCTAAGGTCATGTGCAGAGCATGACCTCCCCATTGACAATGCATGGGGAAAATCACGAAATGAGCTTTTCTCAGTAAGTATGGATGGAATCAACTTCAAACATCGGTTGCGACTTGCTCTTAGCCCATTTCTGAAGCTGATACCAAAATTTTTGACTTGTGACCTTTAAAAGGTCACCTTAGGTCAAATAAGCATTTTTGGTGTTTTTCTCTATAAATTTTGAATTAACTAAGATAGAGCTTTTATTTTGTCACCAAAGTGTTTGTATAGTCACTGGAAGTCAAATGATATACATCATGACTATACCAGGTCAAGTTGGGTCAGACCGTTGACCTGGGTCAGGTCAAATTCTTAAATTTGACCTGGCATAGCAATATCATATATCATTCGATTCGTATTGACGAGAGGATTGCAATGGTGCATAAACTATGGCTGTATCTTGTTTGGTTTGGAAGCTATTGGCGAAAACGTAAACGCCCTTATGCATGGGTGGCTATGGACATTCCCAAGAATATGCCCAATATTTAGTGACCTGTAGCTCCCTAGGCTTTGACCTGACACGAAAATGAATGCCACTGTAATGAAGCGCATCTCAAGAGCTTTCGAATGGTGTTAGAAAATGTTTCTAGCTATCATAGTTTCTGAGATATAGGAGGTTTTCTTAGTACACCTCATATTAGCGATTTTGACCTATTTTGACCTCTGGTGACCTTGATATTGACCTGACAGAAAAATGACCGAAGTATTTTCGATATCATTTTCGAAGAGCTTTCGATTGCCGTTTTGGCTTTTTTAGCTCTTAGTTTTTGAGATCGTGGGGGTCTTTTTGCCCCCACCAGGGCGAAGGTGGCTCGTACCCGCCACCGGGGCAAGGGTTAACATTTAGCCTTAAAACACAGAAGTCATTTTGATGACAATAGAAAAAGTATAAACACAAAAATCCCCACAGATCCGACCCCGGTTCGTATTATAAGTGCAGGACCTCAAAAGTTTTTGGATCTCTTCCGCTAAATGATATCACGAGATCCACCTGTTTATTAGCACTGCACAAAGATTTGCATGCTTTGGTATTCCAACATGCGTTCCTGGTTTTGGCGGTACTTCTGGAATTGGCGACATAAGAAATCAAAGATGATGATGACAAAAAACGAGCTCCCCTTCGTGATTATTGCTCCATTTGGATGGCGGGGCTGGGTTCTTTAACACGCGCCCCGCTAGGGGGCGAAATTCGTCCCCCTCCTGGTTTTCCCCAGATAGCTCAAAAACGAAGAGCCGCAGAACAACGAAACTTACATTACCTTATCCCTGGTCAATTTTACATATCTGACCAAATTTTTGAGTTAAGGTCATGTCAGGTCAAGGAGCTATTCAAGGTCAAGTGACCCAACCTCAAAACCTAAAATCACGAGTTTGAAGCGGCGCCCAGTGAATATCAGCAAACTGATCAGTTTGAAACTTCCACAATATGACAAGTTCATTACGGTCTACAAAGTCTGCTACCTCGGAATTTTGATATTGTTGACCTAAGGTGGGGTCAATTTTTTTGGTCACCCCATTATAAGTCTATGGTAAAAAATAGAATGGGCTCGTTTTCAGTAAATACTGGATAGATAAAGCTTAAAATCCTCAAACTGTCTATTCTTACCACGATCTTGACCATAAAGTTGAGTTTTTCAGCATCTGACCTCTCAAAGGTCATGACAGGTCACGGTAGCATAGAGTGATTGTTTTGCCAATAACTTCTCACTGAATTGGGATAAAGCTCCCATTTTGCTTGCATTGTGTTTATATTGTCACGGGGAGTCGATTGATATGCAACATGACCATACCAGGTCACTCTGTGACCCTGACCTAGTTCGAGGTCAGGTCATTTTCACTTTTGACCTAGCAAGGTCATATTATACATCATTCGATGCGCCGCGATGAGAGGAATCCAACGATGCATAAAGATTTGCTCTAGCTCCCCTGAGGGCAGATCCAGAGAGATAAACGTACACTGCTCTGTTGTAAGCCTATGGAACCTTCTTTGACCTATGCTGACCTCAATATTGACCTGACATAAAAATTATTCTTGCAAAATCTCTTCGTCTTGTCAAGAGCTTTCGAACGCCGCCCATAATTTTCCTTTAGCTTTCGTGGGGAACGAGATACGGAGGGGGCGAAAAAGGCCCCTCCCCCAGGGGGGCGCGTCATGCCAGGGACCCCAGCGGGGCGCGTGTTAACACAAGTTCTTTGATAACTTGACAGAGAAGCCCATCCCAAAGCCACAGGGAAGCCAAAAGACAGATAAGCCTATTCCACCCTCACCACCGTTAAATTCTCTCAAATTTGACCAAGTATCGTTTTCCGGCTACGAGCGGTTCTCCGAACACCTTCGAAAATCAGGTGGGAGGATTCCAACGGCCCCCTCCAGGCGCATGTCAACAGCGTAAACAGCGTATGACTTTTTC
Organism: Lepas anatifera; assembly: GCA_034440635.1. NCBI lineage: Eukaryota > Metazoa > Arthropoda > Thecostraca > Lepadidae > Lepas > Lepas anatifera. The sequence continues at coordinate 427,627 of JAOTON010000204.1, forward strand.
GGCGGGGACACAACATTCATCTGGTGCCGAGCACCGATCGGAGGCACGTGCCCCCTCACCCTCACCCTGGGTTCCCTGACTGCGCCCCTGCCGTTACTGGTGTCGCCCAGTCTGGCTGGGATAGCACATAATTGTCACACAGAGAACCACAGTGGTCTCCCAGTCAGGCGCCCCGGCTACTTTCAGCGGCCCTGGCCGACGACAGACTGTCTCAGCTGGCAATGCCGCGGAAGGTGTATCTTCGCTACATGCAGTCAAGTTGAATCCACACTCAGGGACGTAGTGTATTTTGGCCGAGAGGCACTTGTATACATTTGGCACACCATTCATAGGGCATGGTGCACCGATATAGGGGAAGAACGTGTTCCCCGTGCACCGTGGCTACCCCCCTCTGGCCCAGGCAATACTTAAAGCGACGAAGGGGTTCACGTCCTCAGCAACATCACAGAATCGTCACTGCTGTTACCTCTTCACATATTCAATAGCCCACGATCACCGATTGCATGAATAAGCTCACAACAGCGAGGTGTTCCCACTTGACCTCCAGAGGACACTACCCAGCGCTTAAACTGACAAGCAATATACTGGACATAGGCTCGAAGTTGCATAAGTAGTGAGGCACTGCCCACACATCAGAAGAAAGTTGGAAAGGAAAACCACCTCCACTGCGCCAGGGTTCGTGGGTAGTGGCTATCCCTAGGACATATCTAAAAAAAACTGTTTTTTCATACTGTGTGCTCGCCGTATCAATGATAAAAAGTTGCCCGACACTGTACAAGGTAATCGACATGTTTCACCACGAATTCAATGCTTAATGAACTTACCCAGAATTGCTTGCAGTGGTTGCGTTGATTGAATGAATTCTGAGTTTTTGAGCAATATCCTTCAGCTCTTGGACACCTTTTGCTTCTGGCTTGTGGTAGTCCTCCATGATCAATGTCGTCTGAAAACACGGCAGAACAGTAAAAACAACTTATCTTAAAAACATGCTAAATTCCACTTGTTCTCTTTTAAACTACGTTCTTTCATTTTTCACCACCAAAAACACGTTCACACAATCAAAATGTAATGTGTTGGTTACATTGCGCAGAACACGGATACATACAGTCGTGAAAAAATGTAAAACGTGGAATATAGAAATTCATGAAAGAACGTATTCATATCCATGAAAGAACGTAGCATCATGCTGCGGTTGCGAAAAAGCGAAAAATATGGCATCGCTTAAATGCGTTTTTTATCATCATTTACGCGTGATGCGTTGCAGTCATTGCTATGCTTGTACAGATGTGTCCAAGCGTTTTGCTTTACAGATATCCCAGCTAAACTGCTTTGAAATTCGTATGTTGAAAAATATCTAAAATCGTATTTGACAAACAATTAGGACGGGAACTAGTGAAAAGTCTGCTGGGGAGGCGATCATTTGGCAGGTGCGCCGACTCTCGCATTCCAGGGGAAAACGTTTCAGAGAGCGCTGAGTACCTATGGGCAGATCCAGGATTTCCGATCGGGGGAGGGGGAGGGAAGTGGGCTGAAGGGGGCGCATTCGGACCAATGTTGTGCCATTGCTAAACAGCGGGACCATCATGCGGTACCAGGACCAGGAGCCGGATGATGGTCCCGGGAGAGCGGATAGTGCTGCGACGGATAGCCCCGTCCGAGCACTATCCGCACTGGGGTATATCTAGCCATTTTGGCCGCTAGGTGGCACTCCCAGATGATTTCCAAAATGCATGAGATTGGTCATGCTGGTGCTTTGGGGCCAGCGTCACAGTCTTTCACAAAAGGTAGATTTTTTCTGTAAATGGAAGTAGCTTCTACGGGAAATCCAAGAACTCTCAAAAATGGTCGAAATTGTAAATTTCGGCCAGTAGGCAGCACCTCACGCCCCTCGTCGATTTTCAAAGTATTGTGGATCTAAGCGTTTTGCACCTGTCACAAAAATACGATAACAAGAGAAGCCAGTTTAGAAAAACTAATATAATGTGGCAGTGGCGGATACAAGGGGGACCATGGGCACTCAAACCCCCCCGAATGTCAGGATACCTATATTTAATGCATAGCCGGAGGCTGTCCCGAGTGGCGATGTCGGGGAGGCTCGAGCCCCCTAGCCCCCTCCAAATGAGACCCTGGATCCGCCACTGTAATGGGGCGTTTGATGCACCCTAATCCGCATCCTTCATGTGTGCTAGCACCCTCTGAGCACCCAGAGCACCTCCCGTGCAGCAGACCAGTAAGTCGTCAGTCAAAATCAGCGTGTTTGGTGATTGCCGGCTTTTGTCAAATAATTTAACGTATTCTAATATTTTGCATTCTACGTTTTTGGTTGCAAACTCTTTATCATTTTAAGCATTCGAGGAAAGCAGGACCTCCAGACACGTCACTCCATATGATTATTCCAAAGCCTTCCCAAGCCACTTTTCCACAACTTTGAAGAAAGTAAACTAAATTTTGCGCTAATTTCTGAGATTTTAAGCAAAGTGCTTTTTCGAAGGGTTTGAAGACCAAAGCGCGATAAAAATTGTTGCAGCGATAATTTTGATATATCGCTACTATTCTCCGTCAATTCCCGCACTCTCTGGCCTCGTTATCCAGCTGCCTTCGCGAGGCCGTTCCTGAACATTCGGCTGACGCGCAAAAGCCGACTCAAAACGGCTCTAAGGCCGGCGCTTCCCATCCCAGAGAATATTCTCAAAATTGTGTAACACATCGAATTGGTACCCCATTCTTATTTACTCCTTTGTAATGTGCCATGCCGACTAAAAGCCTTTCCATAGCCCGAACACGGATCGATCTCGGTGACAAACATTTTTTCCAGACATCCACACTTACTACTGATGCAAGACCGGAAGATGGCCTTCTACTATGATTTCACGCACAGTTCGAGGCACTTAATGACTTCGGCCAATATGTATGGGGACAGTGGTGGATATAAGGGGGCTAGGGGATCAACCCCCCCCGAAAGATCACAGTACGTATAGTAAAGGCATGACTGGAGGCTGTTCCGAGGCAATGGCGGGGAAGGCTCCAACCATCTAGCCCACCCCCAAATGAAGTCCTGCATTCGCCACTGTATGGGGAGCTAATCGAACTGGTTGTGCGCGCAATATTCATCCAGTCCTAAAACCTGGCAACACATCACCAACATCGTACTCATTTTGGGCGACGCCGAGCTTTTGGGACACCCTGGTATCATAACATACAATGCAGGTATTCATCTAGCCTAATTTGGATGTGTCACAAGTGTCCGAAAGCGTCGCATATATAACTGCTATTTTTGTGACAGCTACTGAAATGTTCAGCTTTCTCAAGGTGTCTTTTTTCGTCCGGGGACTTTTTCTGAACTAACACGATATAGTATGTGCAATGTAATACTTACGCATTCAGAGTTGCACTCAAAATACAAATAATAGCAACAAAAATAACCAGAATGTGGCTAACATGAGAAAACTGTGCACTGAGCCGTATACAGTGATGACAATTAAAATCAATAATGAGTTTAAGACCGGTAATGCAGTCAAAACAGGTTACCGGTCAATTGACCGGTATGGTCGTTTTAGGAATCTAGCTTTTTATCTTTGAAAAATAAGCAGACACAGGAAAATTGATTATTGCCGAGAATGAGGTGACAAACTACGGCAATTTAGAGAATATTGACTTTGTATACTTTCCCGTCTTTGGGTAGTTCATATTTTTCCAGGCGTTACCGGTCAATTGACCGGCGTGGCCGTCCTAGGTGAACAAATCGCACATGCTGCCACACCTAAGAAAAGATTAGGGCCGTATTATGAATTGTGTCCAGTCAAAGACCCGAGTGGGAGTCGGAGGAGTATATTGCGCCTTCTTGGTAGGGTAGTAATTAAAATTGTGTCAAAAACACAAAATACTAACCAGGAGCAGCACTCACCATTGACTTATTTGGCAAGCTTCGAAAGATATAACTGGTAGCCACCTTCCCTCAGCAAAATCTCTTCGGACTAAGAGAAACTGCTCCAAACACTTCAGTTATGGGACCGTTGACAATGTGAAGAAAATGCGGGATCGAGCTGCGATCCCTGTCATGCAGAAAGGGAAAGTTTAAAACAAGATAGGTAGACTTAGCAAGGAATATGCGACTTTACTGACAAACAGGAGCCGAAACAGGAACGTCTTCAAGAACCCAATGATGCTGTTCCAGAGCCAGCTGGAGCAGCTTTTCAATGTGTCTCTCACTGATGCTGACACCCAGATATAAAAGAACCGATTTAGGACTGTGTAAGCAAAGAAAGCAAAGACAGACAGGTTGAAAAACCTACCATTTTTATATTCTAAATGATGACAGCCCAAGGTGGCAAATGAGACAAAACATTGTTGACATCTTTCCTCCAGACAAATGTAGGAAAAAATCGCCTAAATTGGCACCTTTAATTTGAGCTCACTGTTTTTTTTTACAACTAAGATGGTTCAGGAGTGTTCATTGATATTCTACTAACAGAAAACACCCCACCTGTGGCAGCCTGGTCTGGTGACACATTTATGCTTTGACATTTTCAATGGTGACACACTGAACCCTTTTTTAACCCTACAGACAGACTGGGACAAAAAAGCACCTCTACAACAGCTTTGACATCTGCTGTTTTGAGGGCAGGTGGCAGAGATCAGAACAATTTTACAATATTGTACAGCATATCCTGCTGAAAGCGAGCTGTCAGTCTGGCAGAGGTAGCTGCAAAAGTCAAAACAGACTTTCAAGGGACAACTTCAGTCTTTGCCAAAATGGAAAACTCTTTAGAGACACATGCAGTACCTCACAAAAGAGGCAGTGATCCAGTGTGCAAAGTATGGCATTTCTTTACGAGATCTCATCAGTGCAAGTGCCCTTTGAGATAGGAGCGAGTGGTGCAAATTTTATCAACCTGGTGTGAATTTGCAAGACTGGCGCGAGAAAGGTGACAAAACCAAACAAATAATGGCTGAATGGTTATAAAGACACAGGAGGGGGCCTTATAAAAAGTCCTTTGCTAACTAACTAATAAGAGAGGTAGCATTGCATCATGTGGGTAGGAATAGGTGCGTTTTTTCTCCCGGTATATGACATTGGTGTGAATTTTTGGAGGCGTGCAAGAATTTTAGATGACTGGTGTGACTCATCCTGCCTGCTGCCATACTGTGCAGACTGGGCAGTGGTGTTTGCGCTCTTTAGCACCAAAATCTCTGACAATCTGACAGCTTTCATGGCTGCAAAGCTGAATACATTCACTCCACCGGATAAACCTCCTCTGGGAAAACCTGAGTTCCTGCAGAACTAGTTTTGCATCAGCCTTTGCATCAGGTGGAGGAGGGGAATTGGAATCTCATATTCCCCAACCCATCCAAAGTAACCGATTCAGATTGGTGGCAGCATGCAGAACCCTTCCTGGTTTAATTATCACCCATGGATAAGAAAAATGAATCAACTTTTAATCAGAAAAACAATTTTAGGGCTTATTTATCAACTCCCTCACTGCTATGGTTAAATGGCGTCGTCATCGACTCTTGCTCCTGTGCTCTCAGGATCCGGATTATACCTACTCAGAAATCCACCGGATGTAAACCCGGGCGACCGCGTAGAAAGAAAGTGTGATAAGCACCACAGCACCGTGCCTCACAGTAATTTACTGAACTTACGCAATGAGGAGACACTAAGAGGAATTTTAACTAGCCCAAGATACCTTTATTTAACTGCACCAACCGAAAAAAAGGGCAAACGGCGCCGATATCCTCCCACGAACCGGTCACGATGATGTCACGATTTTTTCACCAAGAACAAATCAAGCACTCGAGCTACAGAAAAACGCCTCCGTTCAATAGCAGGCGCAGATCACCAGATGTGACGTCACAACTGGTAGGATATAACATGAAACAATTAAATGATAAACTGCCCAAATTTTTTTAAAAAATACACCCAGAATCAAAAACAAAACGCTTATTTGTTGCATTTTCGATACAATTGATTACCGTGTGATCTTGAAAATGCATAAGCGAACCGCGCCATTAGCATCAGTTTGAGTCACGGCCTAAGGATGAAGGAATTCCGTAACGCCTGCGTGACATCTTTCAGACTTACAGGAATCCTTCTTCAAGGTACCTTTAGGTTTACCCATGAAAAAGCAGGCAAGCGGCATGCATTGCAGATGACGCACTAAAGACAAAATGACTTTCTAAACACGTGATAGTAAGTAAGAAATAGGTAACAGTCACGTGCTTAAAAAGTATTAGTGGCTGCTAAGTACCTTACAGCGTACCTTGCCTTACAACTACATTTACTCTCTCAACTCAACACACAACCGACACACCACAATACTGAATTGCAATCCCCATTCACAGAATTTGGAGCTTCAAGGGGAGGAAATAACTTATGAGCTCGTAACGGTAATGACAATATTGGAGGTTAGACCTTAGATCATCCCTTCTGTTTGGATTAAGTGATACCTATTCCTACCTAGACCTGGCTTCAGATTGCAACAAATAGGTAGGTACTTAAAACCAAAATGAGCACATTATGAACTTATCTAATCGTTATGGGCTTCTCTGCTGGGCTTGGTTTGTCAGATAGGTTTTTAGTGGTGCGATGGTCATAGGGCTATAAGTCACTGTTCATGATCAATTAGACAGGGTTTTGTTTGGGAGGAAATTTGTAATGTGCATGCTCAGGGCTGTGCCAGTATGCAAAGTATGACATTTTCGATGAGATCTCATTGCTGTGAGTGCCCTTGGAGACCTATACCTATACTTATACCTAAAAATTACAGAAGATTTTTAGGCTGTCATGGCCTGTTGACTCTGGTCTCTGACGAGCTTGTTTCAATCTGAGTCTTAAGTCAGTCTTTCTCAGAGTGAAGTGTCTGAGAGAAAACGGAGGCCCTCGTTAACCGAGCGACCTGCCGAGAAGTGTTTCTGGAGTGTGTATGGTTCTAATGAGTTCCTGTGGAGATGTATGACTGTGGAAATACCGAGAGGCCCACAGACCTTCCGAGTTTGGGTCGATTAGTGGTCTTCGTCGGGTACATGGAACATCTGCTGGGCCCAGTGATTGTCCAACTGAGACTTGAATGTATTTAAAGAAGGAGCAGTTATCACATGGGCTGGCAATGCATTCCAGTTGTTCACGATCCGGACACCGAGGGACACCCTACGCACGCGTGAGACGGTTTTCGGCTTCATCAGCTTCATAGAATGACCATGTGTGCGAGATCTGCTATCTAGATGAAAGAACTGGGTATAATTCTGGTCGATGGTGCCATGTAGGAGTTGGAAAACTCTTATCATATCTCCTCTGCGTCGACAATGGTAGAGAGAGGGAAGATTTAGTGTGCACAGTCTGTCCTCATACAAGTGTCCTCTCAGGGAAGGTACCATGCGGGTAGCTCGACGTTGGATCCTTTCGATGAGCCTTTGATCTGCCCTGTTAAAAGGTCCCCAGACAGAATTTCCGTATTCGAGCAGCGGGTGAACCATAGTTTTGTACAGTAGTGGAAGCGTGAATGTGTCAATGTTAGCAAAAGACCTCATGATCGCCAGTAGTCTGGATGCTTTAGAAGCTGCAGTGGCTGCCTGGCATCGAAATTTCAAATCCCAATCCACAAAAACTCCCAGGTCCTTCTCAACCTCCAGTGCCTGGACTTTCGTGCCCTCCATTAAGTAGCTGTGCCCTTGGTTATTGTTATTGTACCACACCGCACTTGCTTAGATTAAAGGGCATCTGCCAAGTGGAGGACCAATCAAGCCCTTGCCAGGTCCAATTGGAGGGATGCAACACAAGTGGGGGAGTCTGCTCTGGCATATAGCTTGGTGTCATCTGCAAAGATTTTGATCCCTGAGGTGATGGTGTCAGTCAGGCAGGTCGTTGATGTACAAAAGAAACAACATGGGGCCTAACACTGAGCCCTGTGGGACGCCACTGGTAACTCGCACCCTGTCAGAGGCTGAAGAGCCAACCACTACCTGCTGGCGACGACCTGTGAGAAAGGCTCTCAACCAGGCCAGCAGCCTCCCGTCAACACCATAGCCTTTTAATTTGGTCAGCAGACGTTCATGCGGGACCGAGTCAAATGCCTTTTGGAAGTCTAAATAAACAGTGTCAATGGGGTGGCCTTCCTCAATTTGTTGACTCCAGTCTTCTATGGCTTCCAGGATTTGAGATTCGCAGGATCGTTTCGGACGAAAACCATGCTGGTGACTGGACAGGAGGTTTTGCACGTCAAGATGGCCAAGAAGCGCATCCTTCACCAAAGACTCTAACAGTTTACAAGGAATGGCAGTTAGGCTGACAGGCCTGTAATTCCCTGGGTCTTGCTTATCCCCTTTCTTGTAAATGGGTGTTACGGTACCCAGCTTCCAGTCCTGTGGGATGACTCCTGTGTCTAGGGATTTCCTAAAAAGGAGGGGTTAAAAAATAAATAATTTAATAATAAAATAAAAAAAAAAAAATTTTATAATATTAAAAAAAAAAAAAAAAAAAAAAGCCAGTGGTGAACATACCTAGTGACTCCGCACCGTCGTGAAGCACCCGAGGGTGAATATGGTCTGGGCCCGGCGAGCTTGTTGTTTTTAGCGAGACCAGTTTTTTGTGAAGAGCATCTACCGATATCGGAATGTCAGTCAGAGGTTGACCCTCAAAACGACCTTCAAACACTGGCACATTATCCATATCCTCGACTGTGAAAACGCTGCCAAAGAACTTGTTTAGCAGTTTTGCCTTCCCAAAATCATCTGACTCAACTCCACCATTTCTGTTTTTCAGGTCACCGATTGCAGCTTTTGTTTTGAATTTCGAACTGGTATAGCTCCAAAAGGCTTTTGGGTTTGACTTGACTCTGCATGCCAACTTGTGTTCGTATTCTCTATGAAGCCTGCGTGTCATTGCTCTTAGTTCATTACGACAGATGGTGAAGCGAGCATAGTCGATAGAGTCGCCCGTGTGGTGATAGATCCGGGCTAATTTGTTTTTCTTCTGCTTGAGGCACGCAAGGCTGTACATATTTTTAACATTTTTTTCTGATCCTGAACCTGGGGATGCATGAGTCTATAATGCGGTTCAAATGGTTCATAAGGAAGCTGTACGAGCTTTCCACATCTAGAGTAACCATGAAGGACCAATTTACTTCTTGGACCATCAGGTTAAAGAGAGTGAAGTCAGCACGATTGAAATTCAGCCTAGGAACCAGATTTTCACGGTTTACAATGTTACATAGGACACTAAACTGAATGAGAAGATGGTCGCTCTTTCCTATACCTGGAAGGTACTGGATATTTTGTACAATATTTTCTTCACTTGAGAAGATCAAGTCCAATATACTTGGTTCCTGGCCCATTCTGTACCTTGTCGGTTTCAATATGTGTTGGAAAAGGAAATGATCGTGCATAACTTCTAAAAGAGCATGGGAGGGGTGGCTGACTGAAGCCCTAGAGAACTCTCCATCCCAATCTATTTGGGGAAAATTGAAGTCACCAGCAACCAACAAGTGAGCTGGAGAATGTTTTTTGACTTCATCAAGAACTCTGGTAAACTCCTGCATACTACAGTATCCATCACTGGAGGGGCTTTGGTAAACACAACCTAAGAGAAGAAAGTTTTAAACAGGAGACAGGAGTGAGTGGTACAAATTTTATCAACCTGGTGCGAATTTGCTAGACTGGTGTGAGGAAGGTGATCCTTAAACCAAAAAATAATGGCTGAATGGTTATTAAGACACAGGCGGAGGCCTTATAAAAATTCCTTAACTAACGAACTAATAAGAGATGGCATTGCATTGTGTGGGTAGGAATGGGGGCGTTTTTCTCCCTGGTATATGGGAGATTGGTTCAAATTTTTGGAGGCTGGTGGTGCGAGAATTTTAGATGGCTGGTGCGATTTGTTTGGCCTGCTGCCCAGTCTGCAAAGTATGGCAGCAGGCCAGACAAATCGCACCAGCCATCTAAAACTCTCGCACCGCCAGCCACCAAAAATTTGCACCAACCTGTCATATTGCCAGGGAAAAAACACAACCATTTCTACCCACACGATGCAATGCTACCTGTCTTATTAGTTAGTTAGTTGAGAATTTTTATAAAGCCCACTCCTGTGTCTTTATAACCATTTAGCCATTATTTGTTTGGTTTTCAGTGTCACCTGCCTCGCAAATTCGCACCAGGTGGATAAAATTCGCACCACTCGCTCCTGTCTCCAAGGGCACTCGCACCGACAAGATCTCGTCGAAAATGCCATACTTTGCACACTGGCCTGCTGCCATACTTTGCAGACTGGTGGCTGTGGAAAACATGCCCAGATTGGATTGTGTCAGATTACCGGTTTGTGTACAATTTCTGACACTCAGAGCAAGTGGTTCTGCTCTCATAGATAGCCAGATTGGGTATTCCTGCTCTTGTCATCAGACAGGTTAAGGTGAAGGACCCCATCATGGACAGAAGAGCAAGAAAAAGATGGAGGAAGTGCATCCCCCTGCCCTAGTCTGCAAAATGTGGCAGACTTCCCAACAAGTTGTGGTATTGGTGAGGTAGATGTCACAGGTACATGCCAGGTCATCACCTTGGGAAATGTATTCCAAAAATAACCTGAGAGGTTTACAGATGGGTCAAAACTTCCTTTGATGAAGTATTCTGAGTATTTCAAGTGTTTTTTGGAATTAATGGGTGGTATTTTGGCCTTCCTAGTGTCATTTTTCTATGTATAGCATAACATAATCAAACCTGACCTAACCTTGTCCCTATTCAGCAAACCAGCCTGTGGCGTATCAAACCTGCTGGTCACACTTTGTCCTTTGTTGGCTGTTGCGGCTTTGCAGTGTGCGGCCTCCTCACTTCCTCAGGTCTCAAATCTGCTCACTTCACTCCCATACTGTTTCGATTCGTGAATGTGTTGTTTCCCTTTCATTTTGAGCACCTACAAACAAAACGACTCAATTGGTAGGGAACAAGACATTGGGGAATCAAGACAGTATGTGAGTGGAGCAAGCAGATTTGAGACCTGAGGAGGCTGTGTGCGGTGAAGCAGCGACGGCCAACGAAAGTGAAGGTGCCACTGGTAGGCTAGGTGCGCCGCAGGCCGACTTGCTGAATCGAGACCAGACTAGGTTATGTTTGATTTATGTTATGCTACATGTAGAAATGTTAAATTAGGAAGGTGAAAGTGCCACCCAGCAATGAAAAAAAAACAGTTTTGGCACTCTGATCATTTGGCTGGTGGAAGTTTTGAATAGGGGAATATGAACAGATGAGGGACAGACCATCTACCTCCTGTGATAGTATGCCCTTGTTCACCTCACAATGCACACTCCTTCCAGCTGTCTGAACACACTCCTGTCATTTGCACCCAATTCCTAACTCTGTACATGCCCCTGCTTATTGCCATAACCGTTCTGTCATCCGGTCACCACAACAAGAGGCCCAAGTATGCCATAGGCGGATCCAGGGAGGCAAGGGGGCACGTGCCCCCTCCCCGATCGACCCTTGGCGCCCCCTGAAAGGTCGATGGCGCCCCCCTGATAAAAAAAATTGAAATATTAATGCTCTTTGAGAAAACCCCTTCCTCTTTTGGGCCATAAATAAAAAATTATCATCCTACAAAAAAACATTTTAAAAAAATTTTAATTTTCTCCCCATATTTTTTAAAAAAAAAAAATAATTTTTAGAAAAAAAAAAATTTTTTAAATTTTATCCCTAATTTTTATTTTTCCCCCTTTTCCCTTTTTATTACATATAAAAAAAAAAAAAAAAAAACAACCTCCCTTAAAAAAAAACACATACAACAAAAAAGGAAAAAAAAAAAAAAGAAAAAAAAAGCAAAAAACTACCCCCCAATTTAAAAAAAAAAAAAAAAAATTACTTTTTATCATTTTAAAACCCCCCCAAAAAAACAAAAAAAAAAAAACAAAAAAAAATAAAAAAAAAAAAACCTAAAAAAAAAAAAAAATTTTTTTTTTCCCCCCCTTTTTTCCCCCCTTCTTCTTAAAATTTTTTATTAAAATAAAATATAAAAAAAAATAAAAAAATAAAAATATTAAAAAAAAAAAAAATTTTAAATCAAATAAAAATTAAAATTTAATCTTAAAAAAAAAAAAAAATTTTTAAAAATTTAAATTTTTACCTTAATTTTTTTTTTTTTTTTTTTTTTTTTTTTTTTAAAACCTAATATTAAAAAAAAAAATAAATTAAATATTTTTAAAATATTTTAATAATTATTTTTTATTTTTTTTTTTTTTCTTTCCCCTCTCCACCAAACTTAATTAAAAAAAAATAAAAAATAAAAAATAAAAAAAAAAAAAAAAAAAAAAAAAAAAAAAATTAAAAAATTAAAATATTTGGTAAAAATAATTGGGGAAAAAAAAAAAAAAAAAAAAAAAAACCTTAAAAAAAACAAATACCTAAAAAAAAAAAAAAAAAAAAAAAAAAAAATTTTAACTGATCAGCTGCGCCCGCTCCTCCCAGCTTTTTTCGGACGTGGATGTTCGAATCCCCTTATGCTACCTCCAAGCTCCTCTCATCTGTTTTGGGATAAGGTGCTAGATAGACGCACTGTTGATGTTGTTTATGACAAGGAAAGGTATGAGCGAAGTGGATGACGTTTTTACTGCACAGTTTCAGCAGTATCGTGGCAAGCAGCCTGTGTAGCAGATACAGTGCAGTGCTCTGCGGGTTGCCATGGGGTCACCAGCAACCTCAGTACCAGACTCGCCTCCCACCTCCTTCATGTCTGAGGACGGTGACAACAGCGACCGAAATGAAGGTCAGTACACTCTAATCCGTCGTATGCATCTTAGCCAGAGTTGTGCGACTCGCGAGTCAGAGTCGGAGTTTAACTCAAATTCCGACTCATTCGACTCTGAGTTGAGTTGAGTTGAGTCTAAAAAAATTAGACAAGTGAGTTGAGTTGAGTTGAGTCAGTTCACAACACATCAATGAGTTGAGTTGAGTTGAGTTGTGAACACAGCGAGTCAAATGAGTTGACGAAAAAAGTTGGCTCAACAGGTAAGCATGTTGTCAGGTAAAAGTGTCTGAATTTGCCTACCTTTTTGCAAACCTCCTTTAACCTCCTTTAAAACATTTTCCCCAGTGTTTCAATTGTTTAAATCAAAGTTTCAATTTGCTTCAATAAACCAATAATTATGTGGTTCAATTGCTTATTTTAAAGGCCCATCCGGTCTGAAGGAATCCCTAGGCACGAATAATACATACACTCAAAAAATTAAACAGGTTCCTATCACTGGCTTTGAAGTTGTGGAACGCACTACAAAATACATTTAAAAACTCTCAAAAACTTCTCATCTTCAATATTTAATATTACTTCTTTACTTTAAACACTCCAACAACACCCGTTGTCGTCGCTGATTGTTGTCGTCAGTGGTGGTTTTCTGAGAATAGTGTGCGCCATTGCTGTCTTTGAAAAACAAATTCAGCAGAGTATGGGCTCAAGCTTAACTAACCTCAAGGCAAAAGAGTAATTATCACGTGATAGTTCATGAAGTAATGCAAATATTTATATGCCTATATGCTACATTTATTATTTTGTCCTAAATGCGCCGTCTGCCGCCACCCTTTTCATTTTACCTATCAATAGCAAATACTGTTACTAGCATTGAAAAATTGGACTTTTGATTCAACAAAAATGTTGAGATGTCTTTATTGCATGAATCAGAGGAATTGTTTCCTGCTACTGTTTTTTGTCGGATCAGAGACCCTTACTTGGCATCTGTGTTTATTTGGATAGCTATAATACATTAGCAATTTTCTATGAAATCGTTCTCCAATTTTGCTTGAAGAGCGATAGGTATGTATTTTATTACAGGTTCTGACTGAAGCTGAAAATTTGATTGGGTTTAAAATATGAATATATTTAAATCCAACACATCAACGTTGATAGAATTTTCATTGCTATTGTCCTTTGTCATTTATGGTATACTTTTCCTGGGGTTTGCTGTAATTCTTATAATTAGGAATTTCAACTAGGTAATTATTGCTTAAATTTTGATAAAACTCTTGGGATATTAATTTTAATTTATAAAAATTACCTAGTCTCATTCCTTAAAAGAAAAAGCAATACCTATACCATCCCTACAAATCAAAATACAGTTTATATCATGTTCTTTTAGCTTGAATCTTTTTTGGCAGTATGGAGGCTAAATTTTTTTGCCTGTGTTGGTGTAACCTTAGTGCTTTTAGAGTCTTTTCCATTCCATTTACTTAGTTTTATATGCGATGCTCCTTTAAGAAGTAATTGCAGCATGTGGTAGTTTTTTTTTTGGGGAATGACAGTCTGGAAGAGTTAAAAAGTTATTCATGGTTGCTGGGTAATTGTTAACCAATGTTTGAATGCCAATTAATTAATTTTGCTTCCATTAATCTTCTGTTTTATGTCAGACTTTCTGAACAGCTTGATTTTTGCTGGTTGATTGATTTATTTCTTATTTTTTATATTTATATATTTATCATGTATTTATTTCATTTTGCAAATGAGTCAAAGTTTGAGTTGAGTTGAGTCGTGAGTTGAGTCAGAGTTGAGTCAGATGAATTTAGTCGTGAGTCAGAGTTCAGTCGACTGACTGAACTCTTGGTCATGAGTTGAGTCGGAGTTGAGTCAACTGCTCTCAGCACTTGAGTTGAGTTGAGTCTACTCAAGAAAATTCTGAAACGCACAACTCTGATCTTAGCAGTATCTTAGTCAACTTGTTCTAAAATGAACTGATGGAAAATAAACCGAGGAAACTTTCAGGGGGCACTGATGCCCCCTTTCATCTTACTGCAATTAACTTTCTCGTGACGCCATATTGAAAATCTAGTAAACCAGAAATCACATGAATTTCAATCCATCGACACCTTAGTATTTTATCGTGAAATGACGATACACGTGAGGGGGTGCGAATAGAGCGAACAATCATCCCCTCTAAGGTTCCTGTTTTACCCGACTGCTGGAGAGAAACATCACGTATTGCAAGCATACTGGCTAAGGCGATTGTTTTCTCGCTTTTGCCAGGCTTGGGAGCTGTGTTAGTGGGGGTATTTCTGGTTTTAGATACACACCACCTTCTCTGTAGCAGCCTCACCCCTCCTGTTGGGCGGAGCGAGTGGAAGGGGTTGCGGGTGGGCGTACTCCATGCGGTTTCTCCCATTCAAGCTGCTCTCTAAGTGTGAAAGAGATGACCAGGAGCGCAAGTTTCCACATATTTGGGGGGGCTCGAGCCCCCCCAATACTCGGAGAAGCCCCCCCCAATGACCCGACGAGCCCCCAATCCCAAGTTGCAGGCCCCTTCGGACACAGCCGGGCCCCTGCCACGATTGCGGGCCCCAGTGGTCTACTTGGGCTAGCTTTGGCTGAGGCCAGGCTCCCTGGCATGCTAGTGGGTCCCCTGTGGGCCACCCTTAACCTCGGTGTCCGCAACCGGGCCCCTAACGATATTTTTCAGGTCCACTTTGACGGCAGCCGGGTCCCTAATTCTGGCAGTTTCGGGCCTCCTGTCATCCAACCGGGCCCTCTGTGATCCACCCGGGCCCCCTGTGGACTGCAACTGGGCCCCTGTAATCCTTCCGGGCCCCTGTGACTGCAACCGGGCCCCTGTGAGCTATCCGGCCCCCTGTGACTGCAACCGGGCCCCTTTGATCCACTGCACCCCTGTGACTGCAACCTGGCCCCTGTGATCCAGCCGGGGCCCCTGTGATCCACCCGGCCCCCTGTGACTGCAACCGCCCCTGTCATCCACCCGGCTCCCTTGACTGCAACCGGGCCATCTGTGATCCCCCGGCCCACCTGTGACTGCAACCGGCCCCCTGCAATCCACCCGGGCCCTTGATACACCCGGCCCCTAGGACTGGGACCGGGCCAACTGTGATCCACTGGGGCCCCTGTGACTGCAACCGGACCCTCTGCGATCCACCCGGCCCCTTGACTGCAACCGGCCTCTTGATCCACCCGGCTCCTTGATTACAACCGGGCCCCTATCATCCACCGGGCCCCATGTGACTCCATCCGGGTCCTCTTGACTGCAACCGGGTCATCTATGATCCACCCGGGCCCCCTGTGACTGAAACCGGGCCCCTGGAATCCCTCGGCCCCTGTGACTGCAACCGGGCCCCATGTGATCCACCCGGGCCACCTGTAATTACAACCGGGCCCCTATGATCCACCCGGGCCCCTTGATACACCGGGCCCCTGTGACTGCAACCGGGCCATCTGTGATCCACCCAGGGCCCCTGTCACTGCAACCAGGCACTCTGTGACTACAACCGGGCCCCCTGTGACTGCAACCGGCCCCCTGTAATCCACCTGGGGCCCCTCTGACTCCAACCGGACCCCCTGTGACTGCAACCGGGCCATCTGTGATCCAACCTGGCCCCTGTGACTGCAACCGGGCCCCTATGATCCACCCGGGCCCCCTGTGACTCCATCTGGGCCCCTGTGACTGCAACCGGGCCATCTATGATCCACCCGGGCCCCCTGTGACTGAAACCGGGCCCCCTGTCATCCACCCGGGCCCCCTGTGACTGCAACCGGGCCCATGTGATCCACCCGGGCCCCCTGTAATTACAACCGGGCCCCTATGATCCATCCGGGCCCCTGTGACTGCAACCGGGCCCCCTGTGATACACCCGGGCCCCCTGTGACTGCAACCGGGCCATCTGTGATCCACCCAGGACCCCTGTGACTGCAACCAGACACTTTGTGACTGCCACCGGGCCCCCTTTGATCCACCCGGGCCCCCTGTGACTGAAATCAGGCCCCTGTAATCCACCTGGGGCCCCTTGATCCACCCGAGCCCCATGTGACCATCATGGGCCCCTGTGATCCAAACTGACCCTCTTGACTGCAACCGGGCCCCTGAGATCCACCCGGGCCCCATGTGACTGCAAACGGACTCCCTGTGGTCCAACCGGGCCACCTGTGACTGAAACCGGGCCCCTGTCTTCCACCCGGGCCCCTGTGACTGCAACTGGGCCATCTGTGATCCACCCTGGGCCCCTGTGACTGCAGCCGGGCCCCTATGGTTCACCCAGCCCCTGTGACGCGACCGGGCCCCTGTGATCCACCGGGCCCCCTGTGACTGCAACCGGACCCCTGTGATTACAACCAGGCCGTTATGATCCACCCGGGCCATCTGATCCACCCGGGTCCCTGTGACTGCAACCGGGCCTCTTGGCCACCCGGCCCCTGTGACTGCAACCGGCCCCTGTAATCCACCCGGGCCCCTGTGACTGCAACCGGGCCCTCTGTGATACACCCGGGCCCTCTGTGATACACCCGGGCCCTCTGTACTGCAACCGGGCCATCTTGATCCACCCGGGCCCCCTTGACTCCATCTGGGCCCCTGTGACTGCAACCGGGCCATCTATGATCCACCCGGGCCCCTGTGACTGAAACCGGGCCCCCTGTCATCCACCCGGGCCCCTGTGACTGCAACCGGGCCCATGTGATCCACCCGGGCCCCCTGTATTCAACCGGGCCCCTATGATCCATCCGGGCCCCCTGTGACTGCAACCGGGCCCCCTGTTATCCACCCGGGCCCCTGTGACTGCAACCGGGCCCTCTGTGATCCGCCCGAACCCCTGTCCCGCAACCGGGCGCCTGTGATCCACCCGGGCCCCCTGTGACTGCAACCGGGACCTGTGAATGCAACCGGGCTCCCTGTGGTCCAGGAGGCACGGGTCCTCTAATGCCACGGACGGGCCCTTGCCATGAGTGCGGGGCCCCGTCGTCTATCTGGGCTTGCTGTGGCTGCGGCCGGGCTTCCTGACATGCTTGCCTGGCATGCTTGCTTGGGTGTGGTCCCCTTTAGGGCCACCCATAATCGCTGTGTCCGCAAACGGGCCCCTAACGATATTCTCAGGCCCATTTTGACTGCATCCGGGGCCCTATTTCTGGCAGTCCCGGGACCTTTTTGGTTCCTCTGTGACTGCAACCGGGCTCCTTGTATCCTGCCTTGGCCCCTTTTAGTCTGCCCGGGCCCTTTGTAGGTGGTCTGGGCTTTTTGTAGTGTGCCTGGGTCCTGTGTGGTCCGCCCGGACCCCTGTGGTCTGCCCGGGCCCCTTGTGGGCGGTCTGGGCTCCTTTTAGTCTGCCCGGGCCCTCTGTGGTCTGCTCGGGCCCCCTGTGGTCTACCCGGTCTCTGCGGTCTGCCCGGCCCCTTGCAATTTGCCCGGGCTCCTATGGTTTGTTCGTGTCCCTGTGGTCTACAAGGAACCACAGCACTAAGGGATCAGGGGGGGAGCAAAGGGGGGCAATGTTCTCCCCAAATCCCCCGATTTTACCGATTTTTACGGATTTTCTTCAAACAAAAACCATATTTTTTCATGATTTGGGGCCCCGTTGCCCCCTCCCCCACCATCGGCCTGAATCCGCCCCTGACTCCACTCCTCTCACGTCGCTGTATCCGGGAACCCGTGCTATATTTCAGGCTCCATCTGGGCTACCCAGGCCTCCTCTGGCTCTAGCCGGGCTCCTTGCCTTGCTTACGACCCCCCGTAGTTCACCACCCCCCACCGTGCGCAGCCGGACCCCTTCCGATAAGTACTGGTTTAATAAATTGGTATGTTTGTTATTTTGGCATCTCTGCGTCGGCACTACTTTTCTTCATTGATATATTTCTATGCATTTTTGTCAGAAATGTGCATGAAGTTTTCCATTTTTGTTAGTTCTAGTGGAATTTTAAATAGAGACAAATTTAAGACTCTTAAATTTGTCTGTCAAAAAGTGTATCATATCTTGTCGTCAAATCTGGGTCAAATAATGTGCATCCGCCGGCGAATGGTAGCCTCTTAATTTCCCGGGCTTGTCAGCGCAGCGCGAAGGAAGCTAAGGCATGCTCCTGGCTCTCTTATCGCATTCGCCGAGACGAATGATTTGCACAAAGTTTGCTTTTGACAGTAAAATTGGCATGCTTATGATTCAATCGGCTTGTGCCTACTCTGGAAAAGTTTCGTTAGGCTCTGATTTGGATTTTACGTTTGGGCTTTTCGTGTCAATCTAAATCGTGCTCCGGTGCGCGGTGTTGAATGGCAAGTGAAGTGATTGTTTGCTATTAGCTGCTGTCCGGCTAAGTCCCTAATGAGTGATGATCCCCTGTCCGGCTCCCCTGATGGCTAAATACCAAGACTTGGAGAATCTTGTGTCCCCTATGGCCGCCAGTGACGTATCTAGAATTTGGGTAAGGGGGAGGGGAGGGGCAAAGCCTCAGGGGGCAGGGTGACACTTAGCCACCCGAAGGGCGCACTTTTCACCCAAAGCGCGACCAATCGTCGCATCCTGGGGGAGGGGAGGGTTTGGGGGCGGCATTTCGTCCTCAGAGATTCTTGGGCTTAAGGGGTGGCTGCCCCATTCGCCCCCCCTGGTGGCCACCCCATTCGCCCCCCTGGTGGCCGCAGCCGGGTCCCTACTCCCAGTAGTTGATACCCTGTGGATGCAGACGGGCCTGTTATGGATGTGGTTCGTATAACTGCAACCAGCCTCTGCCATGCTTGCCATGCGGGCTCCTATGGTATCCCGGGCCCGTATTGGTCTGACCGGGCCCCCTGTGGCCTATCCGGGCCCCTGTGGTCTGCCCAGGCCCCTGTGGCCTGCCCGGGCCCCTTGTGCTCCGCTCGGTCCCCTTGTGGTCTGCCCAGGGTCCTTGTGGTCTTCCCGGGACTTTGTGGTCTGCCCGGGCCCCTATGGTCTGCCCGGGCCACTGTGGTCTGCCCAGGCCCCTGTGGTCTGCCCAGGCCCCTGTGGTCTGCCCAGGCCCCTGTGGTCTGCCCAGGCCCTGTGGTCTGCCCAGGCCCTATGGTCTGCCCAGGCCCCTGTGGTCTGCCCGGGCCCCAGTGTGCAAAGTATGACATTTTCGACGAGATCTCGTCGGTGCGAGTGCCCTTGGAGACAGGAGCGCGTGGTGCGAATTTTATCAACCTGGTGCGAATTTGCAAGACTGGTGCGAGGAAGTTGACACTGAAAAAAGGCTGAATAGTTATGAAGACATAGGAGGGGGCCTTATAAAAAGTCCTTAACTAACTAATAAGAGAGGTAGTATTGCATCGTGTAGGTAGGAATGTGTGCGTTTTTCTCCCTGGTATATGGCAGATTGGTGCGAATTTTTTAAGCTGGTGGTGCGATAATTTTGGATGGCTGGTGCGACTCGTCTGGCCTGCTGCCATACTTTACAGACTGGCCGGGTCCCATTTGGTCTGCACGAACCCCTTGTCTGCTAGTGCCCATTTTGGTCTGATCGAGCCCCTTGTGGTCTGCCTGGGCCTCCTGTGGTTTTCCCGGAACCCTTTTGGTCTGTCCGGGCCTCTGTGTGGCCTCTGCGGACCCCCTTTTGTCCGTCCGGGGCCCCTTTTGTCTGCGTGGGCCCTCTGTGGTTTGCCCGGGCCCTCCCAGTCTGCAAGTATGGCACTTTTGACGAGATCTCGTGGTGCGGACACCCTTCAGGTGGTGCGAAATTTGGAGCAAACAAATGCCCACTTTTTCTGTTTGGTGCGAGGGAGCTCAAATGAAACACCCACAGAGTTCTGAGAAGGGAGAAACTGGTAAGAACATCGAAATTTCCGGGTCAGTGAAATTTCTCTCCAGTGCTTGGTGTAAATTTTAGGCTGCTGGTGGTGCGAAAAATCTACAAGGCTGGTGCGGACTCGTCGGGTCTGCTGCCATACTTTGCAGACTGGGGCCCCTCTGTGATAAGCCCGGCCCCTGTGTTCTGCTCGGGTTCCTGTGGTCTGCCCGGGTCCTTTCATCTGTCCAGGCCCCGTGTGGTCTGTCCGGGCCCGCTGCCCAGCCAGCAATTCCGACCGGGCCCAGAGCGGGCTGGGCCGGGCTCTGCCCGAACCCTAAGACTCATAGCTGAGCCACATAGACTCGGGCTGGCCCGACATTGGTCGGGGGATGACACTTGCCCGAGCGGTGCCCGGTTTGTGACCATGGGTTCTGCCCGGTGGGCGGAGCGGACCTGGGCTGGCCCATTCTGGGCTCTGCCCGTAAGCGATTTGGGGGTGCAATTGCTGGCTCCTGAACTCGCTTGATTGAATTAATAAAATGAGTAGTCCGAACTTTCGGAGTAGCAATACGTTTGTGGTCACGGCTTCATCAACTTTAAGATGTGGACATTCAATGTTACTCATAAATGAGTGATCCGCCGCTAAGTTGTGTGTTTCCCTGTTTGCGACCAGGATACGATTAATCCGCACGGATTATGTACCGGTGGTGAGATCGATATCTGGTGGTTTGGAGAATAGAGGGGAAACAAACTATCACTTTTGGGGAGGACAAGCGAAAAGAGTATCCCGATGCCACCGTTCTACGGGTGACGGGAGCTTGGCAGACTAGATGTAATAGAATGAACTTGTTTAACTACTTAGATATGCTGGGCGAAGAATTTTCATTCGAGATTGGGGAGGACGGGACAATTTCTTTGAAATTCCAAAAGTTCATGGTGCTGCTTTTAGCGGAGTATATCCAAGCAATTATTCATAGTAGAAAAACGAATTTTTGCCTTCAGTATTCATTATTTTTATTTCCTCTGTGCACTCCTTTGAGCACTTCGGCATTTTCTCTTTCACTGTCAATGGTTTCCCATGGAATGGGAAACGGGATGGAAATGATGAAACGAAGTGGAATGGGATGGAATTTCCAGATCTCATGCGAGAGAGCTTTAAGAATTTCGAAAATTCGGAGGAAAATATGACACAAATATAAAATATAAAGGAAAACATATAATATATAACAAAATGTAAAAGTCAAGAATGATAAGGCAAATAAGCAAGTTGCCTGATTTATCTCCCCCGTACGACTGCGTTAGCTTGGTCACTATCGCTGGCAACCCCTCTTAATGGAAGCCCACTGCAATACGTTGTCGCAATCGATTCAGGAGGGGAAAATGCATCGTAATTATTATTTGCGTCATAGTTCATGCAAATAAACAAATATGCGACATAATGTCTGAATTTTCGCCTCTTATGCGTTCTGTCGCCAGATCACTCTGTCTGTACTAAAAAAGCAAAACATTTCCGTCTTTCTTGAAGCAAAAATTAGGTGTAAGCTAGACAAAATTTCCACTCTCAGCCTGTAAATATTCGAGAGGAGGGTAGAAGAGAGTGTATTGACTGTAGCGCAGTAGTGTGTGTTTCATCCTCTGCCGCGATTGCGTATTTCTGCCGTAAACACTATTCGGGCTGTCGGGGATGAAGCTGGAGTACTGCAGCGGTGGTTGTGTCAGGGCCTGGGCATCACGCCTTTGAAAGGCCGGCTTGTGGGCTGACCGGGCGTGGTCGGCAGTCGGACTACCGCCGCCATCGCCGGCCGCCGTCATACCTGTCTCAGACGCCCAGCCGGTCACCTACTGCGAGCCCACCTTCTGGTGCTCCGTCTCCTACTACGAGCTGTCGGCGCGTGTCGGCGAGACGTTCCACGCCTCCCAGCCGAGCCTGACGGTGGACGGCTTCACCGACCCCAGCAGCTCCGACAGGTTCTGCCTGGGCCTGCTCAGCAACATCAACAGAAACCCGGTGGTGGAGCAGACTCGGAGAAGCATCGGCCACGGCGTCAGGTTCTACTACATAGGTGGGTGCTCTGTCGGCTGACGATTCGTGGGCGCGCTGTCTTTTTCTGGCGAATGGAAAAATACCAATGCGGCCTTCAGTTTACACCGGAACCATATATATTCAGCACATCTGTGTTGATTGTAATGGAACAGTAGGGCGGTCTGGGTAATGTCGGTGAGAAGGGCTGCAGGGAGCGTGTGCTGGCAATAAGAGGGAGGGAGGGCTGTGATTAGCGCGTGCTGGTAATGGGAGGGATGGCTTATTGGGCCTACTGGTAATAGGAGGGAGGGCTGTGATTAGCGCGTGCTGGTAATGGGAGGGAGGGCTGTGATTGAGCGCATACTGGTAATAGGAGGGAGGGCTGTGATTAACGCGTGCTGGGGTAATGGGAAGGAGGGCTGTATGGAGCGCATACTGGTAATAGGAGGGAGGGCTGTGATTAGCGCGTGCAGTAGTAATGGGAGGGAGGGCTGTACTGAGCGCGCGGTGGTAATGGGGGAGAGGGCTGTATTGGGCGCGCGCTGGAAATGGGATGGGGTCTGTACTGAGTGCGCGCTGTGCCGGCAGGCGGTGAGGTTTTCGCCGAGTGTCTCAGTGAGTCGGCCATCTTCGTCCAGTCTCCTAACTGCAACCACCGTTTCGGCTGGCACCCGGCCACCGTGTGCAAAATACCCTCCAGTGAGTACCCGACATCGCCCCATGCTACTCAAACCTGGTTTTGCGGGCAACTATATTCCGCTAGCCTGGTTGTGCATGCGCAGGTCAACTCAACACCAGATCAGACCGAGCACGTGCCGAGAAAATTGGGGTAAGCACCGGAGCAATATTCATTGATGGTGTTGTCATTTCAAACTGTTACCATCCCGAAAAAGGAAAAGAGGTTAATCATTATAATCTGCAAGAAAATATGTATCCTAATTTATATTTTTCTAAACTTCCAAAATAGAGTCAAAGTTCTCACACTACAATGCATGGTAGAATGTTTACGCTGCGGCAGCCGCCTTGCCCATGTCCAGCATGTTTTATCCGAGGCAGACAGCTGTGACCATCTGAAAAGGCGAATGCGTCGATTCTTTCCACTGGGCTCTTTGGAGTAGTCTCTGGGAAATGACCCCGTCGTAGACATCGGATACGTTGTATCATACCTGAAGGAGATAAAATTTGATATAGTTTATAGCCTCGCCAGCGCTTTTTAATGGTTTCGCCTTCGGGATAGGACATTTTTAGCTAAATAAGAAGGGTTTGAACTGATCTAATCTGACTGATCTGGGCAGATATAGCCACTGGGCACATATAGCCTCTACTGGGCGTATATAGCCAAAGCAGCTGAAATGCCCTAAAACCCCAATCATCATCATCATCTCATGGCTCAACAAAATTCCTGTTTGATCCAACACAAGCGTACGAGGTGTGACCAAAATGAAACGGGACTCAGCCACTACAGCTTTATTTTACGAGAATACGACAGGAAACTAATTTTTCTCCCTCTCGAAGTGTTCCCCCTCGAAGTCGATGCACTTTTGGAATCTCCTCCTCCGCGCCTTGAAGCACCCCGCAAACTCCTCTTTCTCGATGCTTCTCAGGGTCCTTGTCACATGCTCTTTGATGTGCTCAACCCTTTCGAAATGTAATCCCTTGATGATGCCCTTGATCTTTGGGAATAACCATTAGTCACACCGTGTTAAATCTGGTGAGTACGGGGGATGTTCCAGGGTTGCGACCCGTCTGACGGCCGGGATCTGTGGGATGCTGAGGGCGCTGTGCACGGGAGCACTGTCGTGGGGCAGGAACCACCGCTTGTTCTCCCACATGTCACGGCTCGATCGTCGGATTCGTGCAATCAGGTGCCTGAACACTTTTTTGTGGAAGTGTTGGTTCACAGTTTACCCTTGTGGCACGAATTTGATGAACCAATCCTTGATGGCTAAAGAAGGCAATGAGCATCACCTTGATCACCCAGGTATCGTCTGCAGTGATGACATCGTCCAGGAACTCTGGGTTGCCCTCCAGATTTCTCCAGTTTAACCAAAAGCTTGATGTTGATCCTTTATTCAAAGCTCATGTCGTGACACGGGGCACTGCATGGGAGTTAGAGACACAGCTGTGGAAAAAAGATAATAGGTTAGCTAGAGCGGGACTTGGCTTATATTGTGTTGAAATGTTGTACATCACTATGACATAGTTTATCGGCATGTTGCTGCTCATTCGTATCGCGAGCAGCCAATGTCCCGTTTCTTTTTGGTCACACCTCGTATGCCCTCTTAATTCCAGTATGGCTAATGAATGCCCCAGGGAATTTTCAGCGTCTGCCTTGGTCCACTTTTGACTTTCATTCGCGGTTGTCTTCTTTGAACTGTGAGAACCCTTTCACTATAGAAGGTAACTGTTTTTTATCCAATGAAATCATTTAATCCCAATGTATGTACCTTTGATAGCGAATAGGCGTGCAAGTGTTTTTTATTTTTATTTTGTGTGTGGGGATTTTCTGTAGCGTGATAATTAATTGTCACATTGCACTATCGTTTGAAACTGTTTGCCCCATTTTGTTTATTTTGAAACATATAAATTGTAATACATTTTCTGACATATTATTATCATTTACGTCTTTTCACTTTTCATTGTGTCTCTGCCATATTTTCTCTGCTCTATACAAAAGTGATCACCCTAATGCCTTAGTTCACAAACTGCACATCAGATTCAGGACAAATTTTTGTCCTGGATTCGACCTAAGCTTAAAGGTTCTTTAGTGGTGGTTACATCCTAAATCGCACTGGGTGTGGGTACTCTTTGGCATCTCAGACCCTATATGCTTTCTGTGTTTTTTTTTTGCTAAGAAGGTAGTGTTTGAGAGGAATTTTGTCTTTTCTCTCAGTTCTACAACCACTTAGGCGTACTGAGCAAGATTTAGAAAGATACACTTCTGCCTAATCTACAAGACTTAATTGACCTAATGCGGATAATCTACCGAAATTAACCCAACATCAGTGTTTCTGCTTGAAATTGGCCCTCAACGATCGAATTTAAACATATATATTGCTTATTTGTCTATCATATAATAGACACGAGGTTCAGAAACGAGAGCAGGTGTTCTATGTACTGGTTTTGGAAATGTCTTGCCGATACGGTTTTAAAGAGTGGCATGCCTTGAAGAATGTGCCACGCTATAGAAACTGTAGCTCAGAGTGTGACGTAATGAACGAGTGTGATGTGAATTTAGCCAATGAGGGTTTTCACTATACCATTAATTTCGATGAAAATCGCACGTAGACACATCGAGTTCCTGCCACCCCGCGAGCGATGAAACACTTTGGTTAATATCGTAATCCCCTTGACTTCTGCTCTTCAGAATGCAACCTGAAGATCTTCAACAACCTGGAGTTTGCGGCCATGCTGGCGCAGTCGGTGAACCAGGGCTTCGAGGCGGTGTACAGTCTGACGCGCATGTGCACCATCCGAATCAGCTTCGTGAAGGGCTGGGGAGCCGAGTACCGGCGTCAGATCGTAACCTCCACGCCCTGCTGGATCGAGCTGCACCTGAACGGTCCGCTGCAGTGGCTGGACCGAGTCCTGACTCAGATGGGCTCGCCGCACCTGCCCTGCTCCTCCATGTCGTAACGTCGCCGCCGCCGCTGCGTGGAAATGACTAACGTCAGGTGTGTTATTGGATAGTGGTGAGGGAATCGCTCAGCCTTCGCCCGGCCGAGGTGTTTGGACAGTGGTTTGAGTCGCTCCGTGTAGTCAAATGGACGGCATGTCACTTTCAAAGGACCTGACGTCGGCCCGGTGTTTCATGTTTACGTTTGTCGTGGTTGATGAAAAGCTGACAGATGGAGACGTCTCGTCTCCGATGAGTCGGCGGGCATGATGACTCCATCTTTGAGTGTAACGAGGATAAAATCGTGTATATGGCCAAGCCCAACTAAGCGTGAGAAACCAAGTGGGTATTCAACACGCGCTTCAGGTATGACCTAGCAGGATGCTTGGCTTGATTTGTTGGTACTGAGTGCGTTCAGGGGGTGGTTTGCAGGCAACGGTTACACTGCAAGTCTCTCCTGGGGTTGGTAGAACCTGACAACTGCTCCTTCACTGCCAGGCTCTTCAAGTCGCTAGAACCTGGCGTTCAGTGTACCATAGCATCGTCAGCTTTACTCATGGTCTGTATGGCTGTCTCAGGGATGTTTATCTGTAATTTTGTTTGTCCCACATTTACCTTTTGCTGGGAAATAAGTATGCCCCGGGAGGAAATCAGCTCTTGCTAACGGCTCACCGCCCTCCTCTGTCCCTCCCCCTTGGCTGTCGTCGGTGCGCGGTCGCACTGATGCCGAGCGGGGTGGAAGTGCGGCTTAATTCGGCCATGGAAACGCCTGTCTCTTTAACGGAATTTTTGGAGGAATTTAAAAGGGCTCTTGTGCGTTTTGAATATCTCTGGTGTCAACATCGGAGTACAACCGATAAAGCAAAATAAAAAGCGGCCAATATCAGTTCTGAAACCTAACTTTTAAGGCGATGGAAGCTACTTCTTTAGGTGGCATGTTTTTGTGAAAAAAATATTGAGATGAAAAAGAAAGCATTCTCGTTCGGTGGAGCACAAGCTATCTGTCATATTAACCCCGTGCGAATGTCTGCGCCAGCGACATGAGGACCGACGAGGAGGCGCCCGATCAAAAGAAGTCACGGGCGCGGTGCAAAGATTGCCACAGGAAGCGGAATGAAGTGCAGGGGCTTAGCTTAAACTATAGCCGTATCATTGGAATGGCTATAATGCAGAGAACAAGGTCCTTCATTGTATGGGTAGCTGCTGGATGCGATGCCATGAATGTTATCTATAACTATAATCGCCCTGTTAGCTTATGCGTCATGTTTTTTAAGCACACAATCTGAACCTTTGCAAGAAGCCGTGCGATAATTTTTCGGTGGATCTCCAATTTTGGAGGGTTGGATATTTCAGATGTATTAAAAATATTTTGCTGCAAGTTAGTCAAACATTGGGTGAGCGAAGCTCATCCCTTTGCGTGGACGAAGTCCACCCAGCCACTGGCAGGCTTAGGACTTACGGCAAATTAGCTTCCTTGGGTGAGCAAAGCCCATCCTTTTGGGTGGGCTTATTCTCCCCTCCCCCCCAGTTACCGGCAGATCGAGAACGCCCGAGGGGATCAGGAGCTCTAGTGTTAGGTATATAATATTGGATTATGATATCCAAATATATTATTATATGAAAATATATGTATTTCTGGCACACCAGCTGGTCTGTCGTAGAGGATATTTGGGTTTTCCCGTCGGGACCTCTGAGTGGGCATGTTTTTGGTGATTATTGCGCGTAATTTCAGCTGTTTGTGAGAGAAATCTGCCGGAAAGCTCATCCTGATATGCATCAGAAGCTTTTGTACGCATGTGGGCCTGATACCGGGCGTGTCCTGCCTAGTTCCCTTCGACTCTACGGTATAGTTTGGAGGCTCCGTGTTCCTGGACAGAGTGATTTGGAGCATGGCGTTTTCTTGACTGTGAATTGCCAATCTTACAACTGCGAAAGGTGCTGAACTACGAGATGTGCTAGTACACAAATATGTTTATTAGGTGAGTGTTGTGAATTTTAGCTGGATATTATTGAAGCTGTACGCCTTTGGTATGCGTGCATAACAGTTCCTGATGAGCGAATTTAGCTGGAATATTTAGTGAACACTAGTGAGACATTTATTCGTTTTGGCTGAAGTCTGTGGTATATAGATATGCTCCGGCTTCTAAAAATTGGACAGTTTGCAGCAACCGTCAATGTGCTCTTGTTTTAAATATGTTCTATATCGTGTTCTTTCGGCGTATCTTGAAGCAATCAGGTGCCTGGGCGTACAATGACTCACTGCAATTTTGAAGGAAGATTCTATTTCCGGGACCGTGGCTCCCGCTCTTCATTGTTTGTTGACTGGGCCATGGCTAGAGTGCCTGTTGACTGGGCCATGGCTCCCGCTCTGCAGTGCCTGTTGGCTGGGCCATGGCTCCAATGCTCTGCAGTGTCTGTTGACTGGGTCGGGACGCCCGCTCTGCAGTGTCTGTTGACTGGGCCATGGCTCCAATGCTGCAGTGTCTGTTGACGGGCCGTGGCTCCAGCTCTGCAGGGCCAGTTGACTGGGCCGTGGCTCCCGCTCTGCAATGTCTGTTAACTGTGTCGTGGCTCCCGCTCTGCAGTGTCTGTTGACTGGGCCATGGCTCCCGCTCTGCAGTGTCTGTTGACTGGGCCATGGCTCCAATGCTGCAGTATCTGTTGACTGGGTCGGGACTCCCGCTCTGCAGTGTCTGTTGACTGGGCCATGGCTCCTGCTCTGCAGTGCCTGTTGACTGGGCCATGGCTCCAATGCTGCAGTATCTGTTGACTGGGCCGTGGCTCCAGCTCTGCAGTGTCTGTTGACTGGGTCGTGGCTCCAGCTCTGCAGGGCCAGTTGACTGGACCGTGGCTCCCGCTCTGCAATGTCTGTTGATTGGGTCGTGGCTCCCGCTCTGCAATGCCTGTTGACTGGGCCGTGGCTACAGTGCCTGTTGACTGGGCCATGGCTACAGTGCCTGTTGACTGGGCCATGGCTACAGTGCCTGTTGACTGGGCCATGGCTACAGTGCCTGTTACTGGGTCATGGCTACAGTGCCTGCTGACTGGGCCATGGCTCCAACGCTGCAGAGCTTGGCGCGTACTTTTTTGAGTGGCAATCAGTCACGATTGGTAGCCGCACTGAGTATCGAGAAAATGCCGAGGCTATTGGAAATAGTGGTCTATGGTGCGGTTCTACTAACCCCCCAGTGATCGCCAGTTGCTTGTGTTCAGTCCTGTTCGGATCGACATCCGTGATCGCAAGCTCACACAGCAAGTGTGTGGTAACGTTTTCTACTAAGATGATGTACAAAATGCACGTATTTACTCCCGGTTGGCGGGATGACGTCTCCGTGTGCGTGCTGGTTCTGGAGGCGCCCCGGGACAGTTCCGCTCGAGCCTCGACACGCTACTCGCGATGTTGAGCTGACCGTTGTTCTGTGTTTCCGCTGGTGCGTGAGCAGGTTGCACCTGTTTTCCGGAGGGCATGCTTTGAGTGAGCGGTCGCAGTGGGAATAGAGCGCAGTGTTTAATTCTGAGTGAGACGCAACCTGATATCTCTGTGAGTTGAGTCGTTGCCTGAGGCTGTTCTAGTGCTGTATTCTAGTGTATGTACCAATTAAATATGTTTTGTAGCTATATATTTTGTCCGGCCTTTACCAAACCCGATTTGGGCATCGGTATTTCAGATAAATTTATCAAAAAACTTGTCTTAGGGACTCGGGTTCGCAACCAACAGTTGCCGCAATGACGGGCCAATTTCAAAGTCAACGCTTTCAAAGTCCAAAAAGCATAGGGGGCGGCCATTCTGCTCAAGTCGCCCTTTCACAGGTCCCTACGAGTCAGCTATGCGGGGGGAAATGATGCAACGCTAGAAAGTTTCAGGGCAACCTTCTTTTTCATGCACTGCTAAGTGCTTTGGTCCTGAGCGGCGGACCGATGCTTGGATCTATGAACCAAGCAACTGGGGTGGGATATTGAACTTCTCTTGCTCGACAGGGAGAAATCATTTAGGAAGAAGGGATGGAAGAGAGAATGGAAAACAGCATAGGGTTGAGGGTTGTATGGAAAAGGCCAGTGAAAGCATATAATGCGGTTCGTTGGGTCAAATATGATTTGTTTGTGATTATGTAGAGGCATCTTACAGCACGGTTGCGCCCAGAGTACATGTGCTCTGTCGAATGAAACATTTGAGTGTTGGCAGTTGTGTCCGTGAGACGGAATGCTATGAGTTATGTTGGAGAGGTGTGATGCCCAGCTGATGCCCGCCCGTGTACTGCCAGTGCCCTGTCATGTATTGCCGGTGATGTTGATATGTGATGACCGTGAGACGTGTGCTAAGAGGTTTGCCAGCCTCACGAGCTGTCAGTCTGTTGGAGGTTCTGCCATTGGCTAACAAAGATCTGATGATTTACCGGCCGCTGTTTTAGCACGGATTTATAATATTTTGTGATGTCTAGGGTTTGTAATTGGCACGGCAACGATTAAGGCTGCGTTTGAGGCGCCTTGACAATTTCCATGGGCATGGGCGGACGCAGACCCGTGTTTTGGGGGTCAAACCCATGTCTGCCCCTCCTGGAGGAGAGGGACGTGCAATTTGGGTGCTCGACAGACCTATAGGTACAAGACCTATAGTATACTATACTATAGTATAAGCTACCTCTCCAAGTACATGATCGCTCTCCTGGAAGGGGGGCCGAAGATTTAATTTCTCGACAAACCTAGTGTAAAACCCTTTCGACAATTTCTTCGGCCTTTAAGAGGGGCCAAAAGATAGTTTGGCCCTCCCTCCAGCGCTTTGGGGGGCCATAGCCGGGATGCTTCCCCCTGCGTCCGCCATGCAATGGGGGGGGGATCCCCGCAGTTGCACCTGTTATGGGCCGAGATTGGCATGTCTCTAAGGTCTATCAGAGGCATTCGAACACCTAGAGACAGAGGATTGCCTACATCTGGTAATACATCAATGCGAACACAACATGGATATCAGAAACCCAAAGTCGGGTCTGCTAAATTGGTTCCATAAAAAATAAGTCAAAAATAATATAAGAAAGTGTCCACAAGGTAAACTATTTATTAACTTCAGCTAATTCAGAGGTATAAAATCATTATTTTGCATCTAAACTGCTCTAAACTGGCCCAAAAACGCAAAATTCCTTAAAGGCGTATGCCGTGAAACATGTGTAGCTTTTAAACACTGACGTCACTATTTCAATACGGCAGCTAACTTAGCAAAAGCTGGGTCTTATTTGCTGTGCCTTGGCCCAGTTCCTTCCTTGGCACTTGCGCGATTTGCACATTGTTGCGTGCGTCAATCAACGGCTCTGTGCTGCGTGAAGTCTTATTATTTATACTGACGCTTCATCTAACTTGATTATTTATCCTGCTCTGAAGGAGAAGCCCCTGATCTCAAAAATAGCGAGGGGTGGTGGCGTGTTATTTCTCTTTTGAACGTGAATTCGCATTGAACTTGTTGCTGCGGACGTGGGGCAGGAAGAAGGAGGTGGTTGAAGAAGTTCAAGTTAAGGCCGAAAGCGCAACAATCTAGTCATCATGTGTGGTGGATTTACTTGCACGAAAAACTCTTTAATCGTCCTAAATGTCATTTATATGGTAAGGGTGGTTTGTTGCGTGTGGATGCTGAAGCAAAATGTGACACATCTGGAAATTCCCGGAGTTTGCCCGATTTTTTGTGACAGAAAACACCATTTTTTCATGATATTAGGTCCAGTTACCCCTCAAATAGTTGGTGTGGATGATGACTTTACATTTAGTCTCACTCTGAATGAAGTATTTCATATGAAAGCTGTGTATAATTTAAATTGTGGGACTTACTGTATCCTGTCGCTGTGACTCAAATTTGAAATCCTTATATTACTATGCTATTCTATTGATAATGTATACTCTACTCCCGAGATGAGGACACCACCAGCTGATGTCAAGCCACACAATCTGTCCTACCAGCAGAAGAATATTAGATTTACAGGACTTCATGAGGCATTCTAGGTTCCTGTTTGCCTGTTTTTATCCAGCTTGTTTCTGGTTAGGTATCTCTGATATATCTCAGTGGGGGAAACTGTGGTCAGCGTTCCCAAGAATAGCTACATTCCCAATAATGGGAATATTGACCCATAGTTGGGAACGCTTGTTCCATAAATGGAAACGCACGTTCCCAAGGATGGGAACGCCCGTAACTATGTTTTCAGAAAACACAACAGGAGCTTAGAAAAGATAAGGGGAATATTTCTACCTGGTCAATTTTAACTCTTCTTAAAATTTGAGGGGGAGTTCTACTTTGAATTAGAAAGTCTGTCTTTGAACGCTCCCGCAAATATTCATCTAAACTGCACGATCCAGCCCCAACGGTAAAGAATGATGAAAATATTGCTCTTAAACTGTGAATTCAGACAGGTATTATTTTTTTAGATAATTTTCTGGGAAAGTCAAAGAAAAATAGTAGTATAAAAACAAAATTCTAGAATTGTAGACTGCAAAAATATTTTTCTTGGGGTCACACAGTTGCTGCTCACCATGTGCTGACGAATGAAGAAATGGAGGAAAACCGTGCCTTTTGTCTGTTTAGAAAGAAAGCAGTGCTTAAAAGTGGTATTTTCACATTTTCTAAGCTTTTTTATATTCATTTGAATCATAAAGATTTTAGATCCTGTAGTTTTTGCCTGAAGATCGTTTGAATTATTCCGTAGTGTTTTGACGAATTATGGTGCGCCGATGCATTAACTCGATATTTTCTTCTGGGGTGCTTCATTCATAGGCAGTTCCATCAGGCGGGGAAAGAGGGGCACGTTCTCCCGCTCAACCCTCGGCGCCCCCCATCAAACCTTGGCGCCCCCCATCGACCCTCGGCGACCCCCTGATCGACCCTTGGCGCAACCCCCCATTAACCCTCGGCGCAACCCCCCATTGACCCTTGGCGCCACTTGAAATGGTCACGGCGCCCCCTGATATGTCGCTTCCCACCGCCCACCCCCCCATGCGAAAATCCGATAAGATTTTGCGCCCACCTAATATTTGTTGCCTAGGGTCTCCTTCCCTCAAGATATCAGAGTGCATGCAGTAAAAACATACGCGGAGACTGTTCGAAGGCGATGGCGGTGAGATGCTTGAGCCCCTAGCCCCCCCCAATAAGTCCCGGATGTGAGAATTGGCCACTCTGTGATAGACTTTGGCACCCCCTGCTCGGATGACGCCCCCCTCCCCTTTCGAATATAAACTTGAATCCGCCTATGCATCCTTCTACTCCTTTGAGCCTGCTTCTTGCAGGGGTAGGCCTTTATCCTTGAGACGCTATCATAGGGGGATCCAGGATTGCCGATCGGGGGGACACCTTCCCGGAGGCGTCATTCTTTACCGGAGAACCCTATCGGATGGGCGCAAAATCTTATCGGTGGGAGCCGATTTTCGCATCCTGGGGGGGTGGGAAGTGACATTTCAGGGGGCGCCGTGACCATTTCAGGGGGCGCCGAGGGTCGATCGGGGGGGCACGAACTCCCTTTGCCCCTGGATCCGCCTATGGGGCACGTGCCCACTTCGCCCCCCTGGATCCGCCATAGGCGGATCCAGGATTGCCGATGGAAGGGGGCACCTTCCCGGGGGGCGCCATCCGGACCAGGGGGCGCCACTTATGACCGGCAAAACCTATCAGGTGGGCGCCAAGTCCTATCGGTGGGCGCCGACTTTCGCATCCTGGGGGGCGGGGGTGGGAAGCGACATTTCAGGGGCCGCCATCGACCTTTCAGGGGGCGCCGAGGGTTGATCGGGGGCACGTGCCCCCCTTGCCCCCTGGATCCGCCTATGGGATCCGCCTATGACCGCCATTCATATTTTGTCCGGAAACTAACATATTGAAATAATTCGGTAGATATACGCCTTTTTTCGTTTCAAGCTGTCTGAAATTCCAGTTTGAATATACGATGGAAAATGCGTCTCCAAATATGGGTCATTGTTCCCATTGTTGGGAACGTAGCCATTCTTGGGAACGCTGACCACAGTTTCCCCACTGATCTCTGATATCACATCTTAATAGAAAGTCACACATTAGGTCAGTCTTCACACTGTACAGTGAGTTGGGTTTGGGGTGCATACTTGTGTTCAGCCCAGTGTCTTGTCAACAGTGATGGAATGGCAACAGTCTTGTGAACAGTGAACATCCAAATTTAAGGGGGGCACCATGGACTACAACCCATTTCTTTCCAGTCAATGCCATAGGGTTATTGTTAAAATTTCTGATTTAATGGGGGCACTGTGCCCCAGTCCCTCAGTTCTGCCACCCAGTGTGCAAAGTATGGCAATTGATGAGATTGTGTCGGTGTGAGTGCGCTTGGAGACAGAAGCAAGTGGTGTGAATTTTATTAGCCTGGTGCAAATTTTCGAGACTGGTGCAAGGGAGGTGACACCAAAAACCAAACAAATAATAATGATGAATGGTTATAAAAACAGGAGGGGGCCTTATAATTTGACTAATTAATATGAGAGGTAGCATTGCATTGTGTGAGTTGTGATGGGTGCGTCCTTCTCTATGGTATGTTGTGGATTGGTGCAAATTTTAGGTGGCTGGAGGCGCAAATTTTTGATAATTTTAGATAGCTGGTGCAACTTTTCTGGCCTGCTGCCATACTTAGCAGACTGGTCTGTCAATGTGCTTTTTTAAACAATCGGTAGAGGGTGACATAACAAACCAGTCAGGGAGGCTATTCCAATCAGCGATTTCAAAAGCTCTATGTTATATTGAAACGTGTGAAGAGAATCGTTTCGTAATTTTTACCGACTCACTCAGCAGCGTGCAGGCATTAAAAATCTTCAACCCGAGCGATGGTCTAGTGCGTAAGATACGCCTACACATCTCACGATTAGGGCAAAATCAAAAGAAGATTCAGGTGTGTTGGATACCCAGCCATGTAGGAATAGGAGGCAATGAGGCAGCAGATGCAGCGGCAAAGCGTGCAGCGGAAAGAACATGTTCACGTCGACTCCCAATCCCGGCCAGGGACTTGTTCCCCCATCTATTGTATCACCTCCGCAAGGCCTGGCAGCAGTCGTGGGAGGTGCTTGCGAGCAGCAAGCTGTTCGAGATAAAGCCTGAACTCGGTGAGTGGAAGTGTGCATCGCGCCGATGTCGGCGAGAGGAGGTGGCCCTCTGCAGATTACGTACCGGCCATACATTGGCCACCCATCGTTACCTCCTTTGTGGGGAAGCGAGGCCGCCCTGCCTGTGTTGCGGTGCACCCTTGTCAGTCAGGCACGTGCTGACGTCCTGCCCTGGGTATAACGGAGAGAGAACCACACACTTTGGCGAGAGACAGGAGCCTTTTGCTATGTCAGAGATGGTTGGTCGCGACTCCCGTTTGATCGAACAAGTGCTGACTTTCCTGAAGGCCATCAATTTTAATATCATCTATGACCCTGGGTAAGCACAACATGCTCTGTGAGGATCTTGTGGGGAAGCGAGGCCGCCCTGCCTGCGTTGCGGTGCACCCTTGTCAGTCAGGCACGTGCTGACGTCCTGTCCTGGGTATAACGGAGAGAGAACCACACACTTTGGCGAGAGACAGGAGCCTTTTGCTATGTCAGAGATGGTTGGTCGCGACTCCCGTTTGATCGAACAAGTGCTGACTTTCCTGAAGGCCATCAATTTTAAAATCATCTATGACCCTGGGTAAGCACAACATGCTCTGTGAGGATCTCAGATGAACCCTTTTTGGCACACTGTAGCCTAATGCCTTGTGCACATACCCTGGGGGTCCTCCGGGTGACGCTGCGCGGAGGGCTGCCTGGCGCGGAACGCCCGACTCCCCCTGTGGAGTCTCACGCCCCGTGCTGGGACTACACTGCCGTCCGGCGGAGGGCGGGCATGGATCACATGAAAATGTGGCTTGCGCTCGTCTTCCGTAGGAGGGCAGCGCAGGGGGAGTCCGCCTGGGTGCCCAGCTGTTTGCTGGGCGCCCGGGCGGACTCAGGGACTCCCCGTACTCCCGGGCCCCCTGGGTCCGGGGGTACGGAGTGGGCGTCGGAACTGACGCCCCGACGCCTCGTGCCGGGCGCTCTCTGCGCGGCGTTACCTGGTGGATCTTGTGGGGTGTCGGTTTTTTTCAGTACAGGAAGGACTGATGTTAGTAGTGTGTGCACTTCTCTGTTTGCTTTGCCATTCACCCGCACAGCGAGGTATTGACACCGAAAGGGGTAATGAGTCTCTGAATCACGCGTTCTTCTTGTTCCAGATGGAACACTTTTAGCGACTGTACTGTTTTGGGCGCTATATGGCCTTGCCAGGCTGGTGCGCCCCTTAAGCCCAAATAACTAACTAACTAGCTTAAATTCACACTCCAAGGTGGACCCTTTGTGCTCTTATGACTGCTCATAGCTTTACCAGCTTTAACCTGTGCCTGTGTGTATTACGAATAGGTGGATCCAGAAAGAACTTCTCCCTGTGCACTTCCAGCTGTCCTTTCATGAGCTTGTAAACAAAGATGATGTCACCTCTCTTGTGCCTACACCAGAGTGATGGCACCTCAAGGATTTTAAGTCTTTGCTCATAGTCCAAAGAATGTACTAGTGGTGCAAACTTTTCAAGTTTTGGAATACTATTCAGTCATGTTGGGTTCACTTATATAAGGGAAAGTTTGGAACCATATTGTGCTTGCTTATGGAGCAAAGCATGTTTGTGAAGTGGGTTGGTATGCAAGCATAAGCAAGCTGATTGGAGTCCTGAGGAGGAAATGTGCGGCAAAGCCATATAGACTAATGAAGGCAAAAGTGCCGCTGGTAGGTTAGGTGCTCTGCAGACTTGCTCACTGAAGCAACACAAGGTTAGGTAAGGTCAGACTATGTTATCTTTTTTATGTCGTCTACACATATTTTCTCTCCCATCTTGACTGGTGATTATTCTGCTGCACTGTCTCTGTGGTCATGGTAAACCTACCTTACTTATAGTTCTCAGAACTTTGGAGATTACTTCAGCCTGCTGGATCTGGTCTCTGATGAGCTCAGTTTGGACAAGTCCACACTCAGTAATGCTCAGGCCATAACGCCTGGTGGGTAATAAGTTGGTATGTGGTGTTTGATTGAAAGGTAAAGGGGCCTTGAAGCCATTCATTCACATGTATTCATCGCACATAGAAAGCAGGACAAAAGCCCACTCTGGGTATTCAGGGATAAGGTACTTCCGAGATGAATGATGCATAACTACCTATGCACTTTACTTACTTATGCATGAGGCTGTTGTAAACGTCTGCTGAATCTGCTGAAAACTTCTGTTAAGCTATGCTTCCATGAATGAAGAAAAATCATGTTTGAAGGAAAAGTCCATGTGGAGGATTCCACATCAATCGCCGAATTTTTAATGTTGCTCCACCTTTATCTGTTTGTAGATGTGAGTTATTGCTTCAAATTTTTAAAGGGCCTCAACAGACTGAAATGGGTTGGTTTTATGACCCTGCTCCAGTGTGAACACCGTCGCCCTGGGATACGCCCCGCCCCTTCCCCCAGAGGGGGTTAGCCAGAGTTGGTCAGAGTCATAGTTAGTGTAGCCAGAGTTGTGTAGTCATAATGTATGCGGCATTGTATGGTATTGTTTGATTTTCGCAATAAAAACGGAATATCTCCAGATCCCAGGTTACCAGTTTTAATAGCTGAAACTGGGAGCTGGTCAGCACTTACAAAGGCAGCATATACGTCGCCACTGAGGGGCGAGAAAGTCTCGTCCAGCCCTTTTTATCGACAAAATTGCTTCAATGTGGTCAGAGGAACGGCTGGATCAAGCACCAACTCGAAAACGTCGCGGTCCATGCACAGTGGATATCTAGAAAAGTCACAACGATAACCCATAACAGGTGATACAGATAATACACACCTAACTTTAAAGGTAATGTGGCACCTTCATAACGTGATTTTAACTGAGATAGCTAAGTTGTAAAGCAAGTCGGAAAACCCGGTACTTCATATGTCATTTATCTTGGAACTCGATATTTCCGTAGAAAAAAAGCTAAAACCTACCTGACACCTACCCCTTATCTACCCCTCGCCGGGCGGCCATTATTGTGAGCTACTGGTGTGACGGCATATGCTGACGTCACGATGAGCATCAGCCAGTCGAAGCCCTTGAAGCGATTCAAGTATGGTAGTGGTTGCCAGATCATGATATCATCCAGGGGCGCAGCCAGAGCTTTCGTATGGGGGCACACCAACTTTGAGGGGCACCCCGGGGAAAAAGGGCACTTTTAACGTAACCTAAAAACTTA
Source organism: Lepas anatifera (assembly GCA_034440635.1). NCBI lineage: Eukaryota > Metazoa > Arthropoda > Thecostraca > Lepadidae > Lepas > Lepas anatifera. The sequence goes on from JAOTON010000204.1 coordinate 465,960, forward strand.
CTATATCTTTGTTTATATCATTTTTTGGGCATCTTTGGTTCAATAAAAATGCAAAGAAATGATTGACGGAGAAGGAAAACTCGATTAAAACCGAAAAAGGAACAAAATATCTCCAAAATGTCATGGAAGTAGCCAAAACACTACTTTTTTGGGATAGATTTAAGGACAGCCAACTCATGCAAGTACTTAACATCAGCGGAGCATAAGATATCTGTTACAATGTGCAGGTTAAGGCATATTGGAGTCGAAATTTTTTTGTTATGCCCACTGGTTTTGTCGTGACAAGTGAGCCCTGGCTGAACGCGGATTAGGTTCCTTGCCTCCCACAATCGCCGTGGGATGAGGAGTGGCATAGTGTCTTTGGAAGAACATATTTTTGCTGCCGGAAAAATTTGGGAGATACCTTTTGAACTCGTTTATTAAGTTCCATATTTTCAAGGATCGGTCCCAGTTAAGAGTAAATAAAAGGTGAACAGGCCGGTGGTTTAGATGGGGATGGTGTGACAGGGCTGAAAATTGTAACAACTAGTTCTTCATTTAAATTAATTAGTAGAAATCCTGGTTTAGGGGACTGTGCTCTAAGCTCAGGGGCACATGCCTTTTTATCATCCTTCCCAGAATCCACCAGTATAATAAGCAATTTATATAACCTGGGGTGCCTAGGTATCACAAGCCGTTTTAGAGATTCCTCATTCCTCGTTAGCTCCGTTTTACAAGGGGAGTTTCCACTGTGTTCTTATTCCCCATCTATTCAAGACCAGCTTTGGGGCCCCCAAATGTGGATCAGAGGCCCCCAGAGCAGCTTCCCCCATCCCCCAGTTGTGCCTCAGGGACTAGACTAGCTCAGTAACCCCGCCCCGAAATGATGGGAGTTGGCCTTGTGTTATTATTATCTGTCTATTCAAGACCACCTCAGGGGCCCCTGATGTAGATCAGGCCACAGAGCAGATCATGCTTCACCCAGGGACTAGACTAGCTCATTGGTCCCAGAGATGAGGTCATCAGACTAGCTCAATAGGCCACAGATAGGCTCATAGGGCCTTAAACCAGTTCAAGAAGCCCCAGAACAGTTTAAGGCGCCAGATCACTTCAGGGGGCCTCAAGCCAACTTAAGGGGCTCTCACAAGCTCAGCGCCCAGACCAGCTCAGGGTACACTCAGAACCTAGACCCGCTCTTGGGCCCCAGATCAGCTCTTGGGGCCCCAGATCAGTTCAGGGGCCTCAAGTCAGGTCAGGGGCAGGATCAAGTCAGGGCCACTAAATCAGCTCAGGAATCCCTCACCAGCTCGGGGCCCAAGCAGTTCAAAAACCCCAGAGCTGCTCAGGGAACACCAGATCGGCCCATAGGGCACCAGATCTTCCTCGGGGACAAATAATCAGATCAGTGGTCCCCGACCAGCTCGGGGCTCAGATCAGCTCGGGAATACTAGATCAAGTCAGGAGGCACTTAATCAGCTCAGGAGCCCCATACTATCTCAGGGGCCCTCACCAGCCCCTGTGGGCCCAGTTCAGCCCAGGGCCTGGGAGCTGCTCAGAAAATCACGTAATCAACCCAGGAGGCCCGGGTCAGCTTAAAGGGCACCATATTAGCCATGGGGCACCAGACTAGCTCAGAGGGAATAAGATGGGCTCAGGAGACACACTGATGACTCAGCAGGCACCAGATCGACTCAGGGGGCATTAGTTAAGTTCAGGAGGCAGTATATCTGCTCAGGGTGCACCAGATCGATCAGCACAGGGGGCATGTTCAAGTCAGGGGCACTAAATCAGCTCAGGGATCCCTCATAAGCTCGGGGCCCAATCAGTTCAAAAGCTCCATGGATGCTCAGTGCACACCAGATGCCCATAGGGCACCAGATCAGCTCCGGGGACAAACAATCAGATCAGAGGTCCCCGACCAGCTCGGGAATACCAGATCAAGTCAGGAGGCACTTAATCAGCTCAGGAGCCCCATACCATCTCAGGGGCCCTCATCAGCCTCTGTGGGCCCAGCTCAGCTCAGGACTTTAGATCTGCTCATGAAATCACGTAAGGAGGCCCAGATCAGCGTAAAGGGCACCAGATTACTCAGGGGGATATCAGATGGGCTCAGGAGGCACCAGATCGACTAAGGGGCATTAGTGCAGCTCAGGTGGCACCAGATCGACCCGCTCGGGGTCCAGATCAGCTCCCAGCCCCCAGACTATGGCAGGAGCCTAAATCAGCTCAGGGAGCAACATAACAGCTCAGGGGACACAAGGTGGGCTCAGGGCCCACCAAACCAGTTCAGGGGGGGGGGACCAGACCATCTAAGGAGACATCAATAATCAGTTGAGGGGGCACCTAATCAGCTGAAGAGGCACCATATTGACTTAAGAGACAGAATCAAATTGGGGAGGCATGAGATCAGTTCGGGGGCCCGAATCAGCTCAAGGGGCATTAAATCAGCTATTGGGGCACCAAACAAGCTCGGAAGCATTAGACTAACTCAGAGAGCATTATATTGGTTCAGGAGGCACAATTATTTGCTCAGTGGGGCACTCGATTGACTCAGGGGCACCAGATCAGCTTAGAGGGCAAGTAAATCAGCTCCAGGGGTCAAGACCAGCTGAGAGGCCACGAGATGAGCTCAAGGAGCACCAGATTGGCTTTACCCGTACGATTATTGGCGACAATGAGGCATTAGGTGGACACATACTAGGTGTCCATACTCTTCCCGGGTGCTTGGAAAGGCGATAGAATGCCCTAGCTGACCGAGAAAGGTATTAAGTTGTCCAACAATAGTTTCAATCGCTACATGCGGTCCAGTTACATCTAGGTTCAACGGCTAGGGCACTAAATTTCGAGCGGCACGGGCCAAAGAGGGTACACCACCTGGCAATCAAAAAGGCACCCGGCACCGATGGGTGCACGTGCCCCCTGTGCCCCCTGGACAGTAGATAAACTCCGGGAGGCATTAAATAAGTTCAGGGGGCCCGGATCAGCTCAAGGACCACTAAAACAGCTAATAGGGCAGCAGGCAAGCTCGGAGGCATCAGACTAACTTAGAGAACATTATATAGGCTCAGAAGGCACAATGATTTATTCAGGGAGGGGGCACCAGATTGACTACGAGGGCATCAGATCAGCTCAGAAGGCACATGATCACCCCCAGTGGGCACCAGATGAGCTCCACACGTACGATTATTGGCGACGATGAGGCATTATCTGGAAACGGATTACGTGCCTATACTACTCCCGGGTGCTTGGAAAGGCGAAATAATGTTTTAGGTGACCAAAAAGGCACTTACTTGTCAAACAATAGTTAAAATCGCTAAATGCGGCCTAGTTCCATCTAGGTTCAACGGCGTAGGGCAATAAATTTCCTGCGGCACGGCCCAAAGGGGGTGCACCACCTGGCAATCAAAAGGGCACCCGGCAACGATGGGGGCACGTGCCCCCTGTGTCCCCTGGCTGCGGCCCTGGACAGTAGATAAACTACGGGAGGCATTAAATCGGGCATCGGGCAAGCTCGGAGGCATCAGACTAACTCAGAGAACATTATATAGATTCAGAAGGCACAATTATTTTCTCAGGGGGGGGCACCAGATTAACTACGAGGGCATCAGATCAGCTCAGAGGGCACATGATCAGCTCCAGGGTTCAGGACCAGCGCTCAGGGGGCACCAGATTAGCTCTGCCCATACGATTATTGGCGACGATGAGGCATTATCTGGAAACGTATTACGTGCCTATACTCTTCCCGGGGGCTTGGAAAGGCGACAAAATGCCCTAACTGACCAAAAAGGCACTTAATTGTCAAACAATAGCTTAAATCACTAAATTCAGTCTAGTTCCATCTAGGCTCAACGACGTAGGGTACTAAATTTCGAGCGGCACGGCCCAAAGAGGGTACACCACCTGACAATCAAAAGGGCACCCCGGCACAGATGGGGGGCACGTGCCCCCTGTGCCCTCCCCCTGGCTGCGCCCCTGATATCATCCACAGGCAGATATTTATTTCTTTTCCTAGAGGAGTATTTTAAAAATAAAAATATTGCGCTTATTGTACATTTTTCAGAGAAATCATATGTGGTTTCATTGTTTTCGGCTAAAAGTACGCCTAATTACACTAAATTCCAGGATTCGACCAAGGTGCCACATTCCCTTTAACAACATGATGGAACCTCTTCAATCGCAAAAATTGCGGGACCCCAGTCCGGACAGCCTCTCACCCCCCAATTGAACCGAGCCGCAGGGATTGTCGACACCGTGCTTTGTAAGGCCGCCCGCAGCAGCTCACGATCTGCAGTTGGTGCTGTTATTGTGGAGGATGGTGTGTTAGTGGTGCTCCTGCTGACGGAAGTGTGTAAGAAGTGTCTCCTGACGAAGGAGTGTTAGTGTCATTCGTGCTGATGGAGGAGTGTTTGTGACATTCGTACTGACGGGAGTGTGTTAGTGGTGTTCGCGCTGATGGGAGTGTGTTAGTGGTGCTCTTACTGACGGGAGTGTGTTAGTGCTGACGTGAGTGGGCCGGCAGCTGGTGGCGTTTCTGCTGATGGGGGTGGCGGCGTACGGCCGCACGGCGTCGATCATCACCAGCGTGCCTGTGGTGGGCGGGATCGTGGCGTGCGGCGTGTTCCTGCTGTTCATCGCTGTGCTCGGTATCCTGGGAGCGGTGAAACACCACCAGGTGAGGCTCGCCGCTACCCTCCTCCGTTTGTCCGCAGACCTCTGGTGGTCGGACTGGGTGGCTTCGAGCGTAAGGAATGGCAGAGCGCATTGTGAGAATTTCGAGCCAGTGTACTCGGAAAGAGAGGGCACATATTCCACTCGAGTGGGCACCTTCAGTCCACGAAAGGACGCTTTTAAAAATTAATCACGTTTTTAGCCTTCAAAAAATGATTAATCTAGTGATAAGATGCATGTGCTTTTCTTCATGCACCAGTTTTTCAAACAGACACGGAGGGAAATGGTCAGAACAGTTGGTCGTGAAGGATGATTGAGGTAGAATATACGAGGAAAAGGGCTGTGAGATTGAACTGGGCAACAGAGTGGAAGACCGGAACACTTATGAGACAGGTTTGTCGAAAATGTCAATTACATGGCAGGTAAAACATAAATACGGTGTGGTTAGGCAGTAAAGCGCGGAGGAAGAGCCTGGTAAAGCAGTTGCGGAAAAGGATACAGGACGGAAGAGATGTCAACATGGGCAAGCCGTTTATATAGGACAGCCACAGGACGGGGGAGGGAGAAGAAAGGGATACGGGAGAGAGGGCAGTGTAGATGATTTGGGAGGACATGGAGGGTAAGCTTGGTTTTGGTTTTGTTCAATGTATAACTGTTCTCGAGTTATAACGGATTCCTTAAATGGGTCAAAATTTGGCCGATTTTGACCCACCATGACGTCACGAGTCAACAGCTTAGGCTCAAACTTGACTGAAAAAAGAAACCGGTTAGTCGCTTTTAGCGCCGTTTTAACTTTTCCCACAGGCACATAGATCGTAGGGAGGAGGTTCGATCACTCTCCCCCATTCCCCCAGGCGATGTTGGGTTCGAAAAGAGCCCATGTGGTGCTGGGTTCAAACAGTTATACACCAACATTTTTAGTTAGGTTTTTGTTTTAATGCCCTTGGTGGATTCGGGTGTAGATGGATGCAATGTTTTGTGGCTGCTGTTTTCCAGGTGCTGCTGTTCTTCTTTATGCTGGTGCTGTTGCAGGTGATGCTGTTCTTCTACATGCTGGTGCTGCTACTGCTGTTCCTGATCCAGTTCAGCGTGGCCTGCGCCTGCCTGGCCATTGACGAGCAGCAACAGGAGACGCTGGCCGCCTCGGGCTGGAACATCGCCGACGACGCGCTGAAGAAGGACGCCCAGAACAACTTCCACTGCTGCGGCTTCAACACCACCCACAACGCTGGCCTGCCCAAGGCCATGCAGCATCCGGCCTGTCCGCCGGTGAGCTTGTGTCGTACTCAGAAGGCAGTTTTTCAGCAATCGCAATCGTTGTTAATCTCAGGGACCCCTGAGCGGTGCTCTTTGGAGGCCCGGGAGTGTTAATGTTAGCAGCCTCGAATGCTGGGCTCAGGTGTCCTCTGATGTCAGCCCTCCCCCTTTCCCATTATTGATATCAGTGATCCCCGAGTGTTATGCTCAGTCCCCCCCATCTTTGGTCTTGGGGATACCGAATGTTGGCTTTGGAGGGGGGGCGGTGAGTGCTGGTTTTAGGGGCCCTTAGAATGCTGATCTCGGCATGTACCTCCGAGTGTCGGTCTCAGAAACCCCAAATCGTAGTCAAGAGGGCCTGCTTATGTTGGCCGCAAACGGATCTTGGAAGATTTAGTCCCCTCTCTCAATCCTGGTCAATGAGACACTGTCCCTGAGTTTTGGCCTCTGACGCGTGCTGCGGGTTGTGTCTCTCCACTCTCAGGCATGCTGTCCGAAGAACAGCACCAGCACGGACAACTGCTGTATGGAGGGCACGGCGTGCGGCTGCCAGCCGTGCTTCAGTCAGTTCCGACACGCCATCAGCCGGGGAGTCCGCGCCAGCGGCGGCATCGGCCTCTTCTTCAGCTTCACCGAGGTCAGTGGCAACCCGCACCTTATTCTCTTTCGTTGTACTTTTGAGAAGCATCTCAAGGAGTGGGTCGTGAGATCTGCAATTAGGATGGGTATCAGGGCATCATCAGGCCGGTTGGTAGATTGCCCGATTAAATGGGGTTTGATAGTTCTGCAACGGTTTATAACAACTTTGAACCAAGATTTTGGCTAGTCCTTTTTATGTTGGGCACCGTCTTTGTGGGACGTAAAACTTTGGCTTCTAAATAAACCCTTCATTGTGGGTGTTGCTCGTTGGTGTGGTGGGGTCAGAGTCTCCGTGACAAGTCCCTTGATGACTTTAGTGAGGCTCCGACTCCAAAAACTGAACTGGGAACAACTTGGACAAAATTTATATAAAAAACAGTTTCATTTGTCCTAGGACTGGCCATTTGCAAAGAAAGCAGATTCAGCTCAGGGCTGCCCGAGGAGCTTCTATATGCTATGAATCGCCATCCCCTGTCCACATACCGTAGGCTTCAGGTATTCAACAGGTCTCTTACACCGTGGCTTGCATCACCAACGTAATTTACAGCATGAAGATGATTTCCTGGCCTGGTTCATGGTATGATGCAGTGCGGTGCATGTGCTATTTATAATGAAAGCGTTTGTGACCAACGCGCTAACTGCGTGTGACTAAGGGTATAAATGTGTGTGTCACTAACGTGGTAATTACGTGTGTGACTAACACGGTAGCTGCTTGTGTGACTAACACGGTAACTGCTTATGTGACTACACGGTAACTGGTAACTGCTTGTGTGACAAACACGGTAACCGGTAAATGCTTGCGTGACTTACACGGTAACTGCTTTCTGTGAATAGCACGGTAACTGCTTCTGTGACTAGCACGGTAACTACTTTTGTGACTAACACGGTAGCCGTGTGTGACCAACAGGGTAGATGTGTGTGTGTGTGTGTGTGACTAACGCGGTAACTGTTTGTGTGACTAAAGCTCCGATGTGGCCCTAACCCTCCTCCGCCGGTTCCAGTTCCTCGGAGTGTGGGTCGCCTCTCGCTACCGAAACCAGAAAGACCCCGTCAAGCGTAACTCTTTCCTTTAGGTCGAGTTGTAGGCAAGGTAAGTATGCGAGCATGGTGGGATGAGGCTACTCGCCGTCCCTGATTCTCCTTTCCGCAGTAGCTACGGGGCTGTGGTGTCGCTACTCTTTGTGTTGCATATTTTGTGCGTGCTGTGATTTAGTCTTTTCCGAACGCTTATATTTCTTTCGGAAGACATGAATATGCCAAGGCAAGCATGCATGTAATATAGCGCCAGCTGCAGATTTAAGTTGATTTACCTCGCCTGTGATTGCAGGGGCCTGTCTCTGTTGAAATGGTCTCGTCTGTACAACAGTTCGTCTCTTTTGGAATGCCTCACCTGTGCGGCAGTTTTTCCAGTCAAACTTGCCCCGGTTACGCACCAGCTGGTCTGTTTTAGACTTACCTCGGAAATGCAGCAGTTTGCTTTGGACTTACCTCGTCTGTGCAGCAGTTTATCCCCTTGGGCTTGTATCGCCTGTGCGGCAGTTTGTTCCGTTGTATTTAACTCTTCTGTGCTGCAGTCTCTCTCTGTTGTACTTACCTCGCCTGTGCGGCAGTTTGTTCAGTTGTACCTAACTCTTATGTGCTGCACTCTCTCTGTCGGCGTACCTCGCCTGTGCGCCAGTTTGTTCCGTTGTACCTAACTCTTCTGTGCTGCAGTCTCCCTCTCTGTCGGCCTTACCTCGCCTGTGCTACAGCTTGTCTCCCTTGGACTTACCTCGTCTGTGCTGCAGTTTTCTCTGTTGAATTTACCTCGTCTGTGCTGCAGTCTGTCCCCGTTGGACTTACCTCGCCTGTGCAGCAATCTGTCTCTTTAGGACTTACCTCGTCTGTGCTGCGTCTGTCCCCGTTGGACTTACCTCGCCTGTGCAGCAATCTGTCTCTTTAGGACTTACCTCTCGTTGAGTCTGTCCCCGTTGGACTTACCTCGCCTGTGCAGCAATCTGTCTCTTTAGGACTTACCTCTCGTGTGCAGCAGTCTGTCTCTGTTGGACTTACCTCGCCTGTGCAGCAGTCTGTCTCTGTTGGACTTACCTTGCCTGTGCTGCAGCCTGTCTCTGTTGGACTTATATCGCCAGTGTGCAGCATTTTGTCTTCGTTGGATTTGCCTTGTCTGTGCAGCGTATGGCGTCCTCTTCGTGTCGGCTCCACAGCGTACCTTTTTTCGTTTTCGCTCTTAACAGAACAGTTGTATTATTTTGTATGCACGGGGTTCGGTAGCATGCTGTTTTGTTTTCCTAAACGTTCGCTCCTATTTTGCTAATGCTTTCTCTATTGATGACTCGGCAGTGATATCGCGACATCCGTCTTTTCCGCAGTATAAGTGTAAGGGTTGCATGTAGCATGCGTAATCGATTGCTTCAAAATGAGGAATTGCGCTTTTGCGCGATTTTGAATCTATTAGATCCTATTCGTATTTTAGTCTTAGGTCGGCTACTATATAGGTGCCAGCATCAAACCAAGAACGATCGATTCCGGGACGGGTATGAACACTTGCATGCCAGAGATCTGCGGTGTCCTAGATTGTGTTCCGGAGCTGGAATGGAGGATAATTTTTTGTGGAGTGTCGTGTTAAGTGGTTGGAAAATTTGAACGGCAAGCCGCAGAGAGAGAGAGAGAGAGAGAGAGAGAGAGAGAGAGAGAGAGAGAGAGAGAGAGAGAGAGAGAGAGAGAGAGAGAGAGAGAGAGAGAGAGAGAGAGAGAGAGAGAGAGAGAGAGAGAGAGAGAGAGAGAGAGAGAGAGAGAGAGAGAGAGAGAGAGAGAGAGAGAGAGAGAGAGAGAGAGAGAGAGAGAGAGAGAGAGAGAGAGAGAGAGAGCAGATTTAGCGCGCGCCATGGAGGTCCCTGGAGACGCGCGCCGTAGGGAAAAGGACGCCTCCCCCGTGGTTGTCTTGTTTCCTAAAATAACTTAAAGGAATTTCGAAGCGATGTTCGAAAGCTCTTAATGGAACGAACCGAGATTATAAGAACCTTTTTTAATGCAAGTCAATTAGAAAGGTTCCATAGAATTTCAGCAAAGCATTGCAGGAGTCTTCCTTTAGATTGTTACTGAGCGGCGATAAAGCAGATCTGTAGGCATCATTGGATTCCTTTCATCGTGGCGAATCGAATTATGTTTAACATGGTCATGCTGGGGAAAATTACGAAATTGATCCGACCTCAATCCCGGTCGGAGTTACATGTGGACTTGGTATCATTACAACATATTTAAATCGAATTCTGTTTTTCCGATATTTATTTGCACGAGACATCAATCTTAACACGCAGATCCATACTTCAGTGCACAGCGCGACGGGCTCACCCAGCCCGTACCCACTCAGAGGATTCCATAGAATATTTGTCACACAGCACAAACCTCGCACACACATGCACGCCATTTCAACCTTAAAGGGAGATACGCGAAAAAAATTATTGGCTATATGAAAAGTTTACAAAAAGTTGTTTCAGAAGTCCCATTCTCATTTTTGCGAATTCGGCCCGCAAATGCCTTAAAATTGCTCTCAAAGTCAACATTTCTAGACGACTTTACCGGTACACCTCATATCGATGTATATGATGTACACACGGCCAAGGCTATCAATTTCTCTAAGAATTAGGTCATATCTATCCTAAATAGTGATGTAGAACTTTGGACTACTACAGAAAAAATTACTTTAGAAAAACAACATTCCAAAACTCTTTTGAAACAGAAATATAGGGCTTAAAAGAAATCACAATTAACCAATCAGAAGCCTAGGAATTCTCAAACCGGGGTCACGTGACCTATCTGACGCAAAAGTTGTGTCATCCTGGGGCTGAAGCAGAAAATGACTCAAGACCCGGGGTACGAAACCGCTGAAGACTTGCATAATTATGTTTTTTTTCGTTTCTAGGGCAAACTAATTCATTTTGTAGTTTTTAAAGTTTTTTAAAATTAATTCAAATACAAATACAGGAGAACAGACATTTTTATTATAAAAAAACATTACTTTTCAACTTTAAATAGTTTTCGAAAAGTAAGTGATGGGTATGGGCATGGGTAAGTGATGGGCATTTTATCGAAACTGTTAACCTATTTCAATAATAAGTGAGTGGCCTCCCAAAATTTTGCCGAAGATACAAAAATAATTGATAGTTTCGTTATCAGGATTTTTCAAATAGCAAGAAACCACAATAGTAATTTTTTCGCGTATCTCCCTTTAACAATTCCAGCAAAAGAACCGGTCAAAAGGAGTGGAACAGCAGATAACCCGCATTTCACAGCAGATAAGTTGCACATACAATCAGATGTGTGAAAGGGGGAGGGAGATGCGCATATAAATAATACGGCGAATGCACACTAACTGGTTATTGATTCAGATGCAAGCGTTCGCTCAGTCTGCCCCACCTGTCCGTGAACTTCGATCGTGTGTCCCCAGTTTGTGCTATGTAGTGCTCTATCTTTAGATAATCAAGAATGTGGAGCCTTAGATTTTCCACGGTCAACGCTCCGTCGCAATCCCTATACTTCCGAATCATTTGGTTTGTTAGCATGATAACGGTGTTCACTCGCATTGAATCGTTGGCGTCGGACATATGTAAACCGAAAAATACATTCATGCTTGTGAGACCGTGTTGTAGTCCTAAAAGGTCTTTCACTGCACGCTGAAGGATTTGGACCGAAGGGCATTTCCAGAATTTGTGCAGAATACTTTGCGAGTAGATTGGGCATTTCCTACATTCATCAGTTTCCGAAAGGCCAAAAATGTAAAGTAACCGGTTTGTCGGTAGAATACGTTTAATTATTCTATATTGTAGCCATTTAAGATTTACATCCTTCACTGACTGATGCAGGCGATCATACACTGCGGGCCATGTCCCCTCCGGAGATACGACTGCGGGCAGATCCAACAGCCATTTCTCGTGGCACTTCTCCGTTGCCAGAGCCTGGGCATTCGCTCTTAATTTCCAGTAAGCCCATTTGGCTGTTATTGGTGCGTCTTTAAGAGCGTCGAAATCGAATTCCGTTGATAAAACATATACAATGGGATAAACATGGAAGCTGCACTGGTGACTTCAGTTGACTTTAGAGGTCAGACGTCCATATGTTCACCTTGATGGTCAGGAACATCTTAAGAACACGTTACAAAAAGTTCAAACAAAATCTGTTGCGTATTTGTTGGAAATGAATATTTTATATTTCCCGCATAGAATGCTATATTTTCAAAATCACATTCTGCGTCTTAGATCGCCAAGCCAAAAATTCCGAGACAAAATAATTGTAGAGTCTGGCGAAAGTTCGGAAATGGTGGATTGGCAGATATTCCTCTTCACGAAAAGGCATAAGTGGAGTTTCTGAATTATGAAGGTATTAAACTTGACTTTTCCACAAATAAACACCTGTTTAAGTTATCGGCCTTGAGTACCCATCACACATGCAATCCCCTTTTGACCGAGCCAAAATTTCCAATCATGCTTTTCATCATTGTCAGAGCCTTCTCCTGGAGTCCGCCTACATCAGGACCTTGGGTCGTCGAAATACATTTGTTATATCACCAAACGGCACGAATATGAACCCGCGTCCCACTGGTGGTCCGGCGCCACCTTCGCCCCACCGGAGCCATCAATGCCCCCCTCTAACTCCGAAATTATGGGGGTTAGCGCAAATATGCAGAGCATCAGAAAGCTCCTGTGAATTCCGTATGAGTTTATTCGCATGTTAAAGCGCTCAGGTCAATTGTTTTACCTCCAGAGGTCAAGTTGTGTCACGATAGGCCATTTGCACTGAAATATGCAATGTTTAAGAAACCTGGGCATAGCTCTGATGCATCTAGAGCTATAGAGGAACTCAGGCTGCTGAATCGGTGGCTGCCTATCATCCAGAGCTGCTGCACCCGAGCTTCCTCTGATAACGACTGAAATGATAATAAAGTCTTCACGTTTTTGTGCTTTATTACTTTGTATTGTGTTCGCTTACCTATGCGTATACTTTTAGCGTAATTCCTTCCCTGTTGCTGTATCTTCTCAACCTTCTTTTCTCAGCATTTGTGGATCAGTGTTTTTTCTATCGATGATCGATTTGTCTTGCACGTTTTTCACTGTTAAATTTTTAATTAAGCCTTAATCACCATGTTTAACCTCGCCCCAGGGCCATCATGCCCCAGGTTTTTGGGATGGCAGAAAACGACGGGCGCAGCACCGCGTTAGGGCTCTACCTCTCCTGCATCTTTTCCCATATTCCTGAAATTTTTACCCCGGGTCCCAGGTGGTCCGACGAGGTCACAGGTCACCTCACTTCACCTTTAGAGCTCTTAGAGCCACATTTCAAGTCGATCGATTTGAAACTTCCACACTTTGACCCTCCGGTCTAAGGTGTTATCCGGGATTTTTCGATTTCGTGCCCTGAGGTCGGTCACGGCGACCTCTCCCATTGAAAAGCATGGGAAAGCTATTTCATGATATAAAAGCCACAAATGAATGCAAATACTCGACTGCTCGAACAGCGTTTTTGGACACCTTTTCACGGATCCCAGGGGTCTATTTGCCCTTGACTTTTCCAAGTCATCCAAGTCCCAGAGGTCAAAACAGTATTTTAACAATAACTTTTGACCTAATTGAGCTGGCGGTGAAACAAACACCATCGTGTTTGTCTTGTCACTGGCTTTCATTTGATATACGGCGGTCACTTTGACTTTCTGACCTCAGGTCATATTAGGTCACGGTGACCTCTGGCGGTCAAACCACTGGCGGGAGGTCTTTCGTTCCATGGCGGAAAAGTACTGGCAATTTGTATCAAATGTACTTTACGGCCTCATAGCTCTATGACATAGAGTTATGCCTTTGCTTAATCATTGCATATTTGGTGAAAATAGCCGATCTTGACCTAATTTGACCTCTGAGGTCAAACCATTGACCTAGCACTAAAACATGAGTAATTTCTTACTAATTCACGCAGCTTTCTATTGACTTTGGATTTGCGCAACGCCCATATTTTCGAGTTAGAGGGGGCCATCGATGCCTGTTAAAGTACCTTTTATGCTTTTCTGCGCGGCTCGATTTTACACTGAAGGCTAGAATAGGCCAAAATCTTCTATTTATATTGTTTTTCCTTGTGGAAGAGTCCCTTTTAATACCTTCATAAGATATTTCTCTAATGTCGCTTCAGACCCGTGACTTTTAGTTTTTAGATTGAAGCCGAGATTTGCATCAGTTCTCTGCTGGGAGCTTGGGCCTTTTCCAAACCATCTTGTTGTCAAATTCGTACACGCAGCTTCCTACCTCCGTACATCCGTACACGCAGCTCCTACTCCGTCACATCCGTACACGCAGCTCCCCTCCATCTTATTCGTACACGCTCCCTACCTCCGTACATTCTACGCAGCTTCTCCTCCGTCACATCCGTACACGCAGCTCCCTAACTCCGTCACATCCTTGATCGCGCGCTCCACGTTCTGTGTATGGACGCCAGTGGAAATTTTTTGTCAAAACGGTTTCTCGAGCTTTCCTACTAACTCGGTAGGTTTGGTCCAATCTCCTTCGCCTCTCAATACCATAAAGTCCCTGTCAAGCTACGCCAATCTGTCGTATGTGAAATGCCAGGGACGGGGAGGGACTACAGTGGGACTTGAGGTTGCGGATGACCGAAAGTGGGTCTACAGCCGGTGGCTCTGTACCAGAAGCGTTCTTCTGACGGTTTGGACCAGTGGTTCCCAGGTGTCGGGTCTGCATCAGCAGCCAGGGGAGTACGTGAAACCAGTCGTGAAATGGATTCGGATTGATTCAAAACTTGTTTTATTTGTTTTCCCATGTGCATCTGGATCTTCCCTGGGGCATTGGCGTTTGCAATATAAACGGCCACTAGGCACAATGAATGTTTGCCTAAAATGAATCCGTTTCAGGCTTCGTTGCCGACAAGGCTTAATAAGGATTTTTTTCTTTGTTCATGCCATATTTGTTGATGCTCAGAAATATTTTCATGACTAACACGGCCGAAACCGGTTTCACACCGATGCCTCGCTCGTAGGCGGATCCAGAATTTTCGATGGGAAGGGGCACCTTGGTGGGGGGGCATTTCGTAAGGTGCGAGCGACATGTGGGAACTGCATCGCATTATAAGGGCGCCAATACTTCACCCTTGGGGGGGGTAAGGAGCGACGATTCCGCGGGGGGCATGGCCAGTGGGCACATTATAGAGGCGCCGAGCACTACATGTAAGGGGACTTGCCCGTTTCTCTCCCGGGTCCACCTATGGCGGAGCGGCTTTGTGGTGATACTTATTTTGAGTCTGCAGAGTGAGAGGGCGTGTGGTGACATGCCAGCCAGGCCTCAAACGCAGCCAGCGCCGCAGCTGCAGGCGGGTAAGCTGGATAATCTGATCACATGGGAGGTAGCCAGACCGCCCCCGACGACATGCAAGCTGGACAGGCGGAGATGTGGCTGCTGGAAGGGGCACATATGGAGTTGTCTTCCACTCGCGTGCAAACTAAAGGCGGGGAGTGCGCGTCCAAACAGGTGAATGAGGTTGTGAGCTCATCGTAGCGATTCGGCAAGTGAGACGGTTTTTGGACGGCCAGAGCTGAGAGCAGAGAGCTGATATTCGGTCTGGGGGTCTGCCGATACTTGCGGAATAGGCTCTGAACACGATTTGTCGCTTTTTCATGATACATCATGTGTATGCAGTCCAGACTTACTGGCGACTCAAGACCGACTAAATTATCAAAACAAATTTAGTATGCAACTGTATGAAACTGGAATAAGTAAGACAATACATGTTAAATAAATACACAAGCTGAGTTTTAATTACTTAATTGCGTTAGACTGAGTCATTTATTTTTAATCCCTTATTTGAGTCAGATGTTCATATTTTTCATTAAGCCAGCTTTCAGTCACCAGCAAGTCGCGGTACCAGATGGAACTGTAATAACAGTCTCCCATTTAATTGGCTATTGCATCGATTCCAAAATATGTTCAAACGATGTTTATTTTGTGTAGAACGGTACTTAAATATCGTGGAGCAAAATTGTCTCGTTTGGAGTAGTTTTAGATGATCTCTCTTTTATCCATTTCATGTAGTTCCCGCTCTGGTTGAAGTTCGTTCAAACCACTAGCGGGAGGTCATAATGTTCCACATAGCGGTAAAAGCCCTGGCATTTTCCCGTCAAATTTACTGTACCAGGTATCAATAGCTCTAATGGCATGAGAGCTATGCCCAGGTTTCCTAGGGATTGCATATTTTAGTGGAAATAGCCTGTGACCCAACTTAACTTCTGGAGGTCAAACCATTGCCTGAGCGTTAAAATGTGCGAATTAAAACCATATTGAATTCACACGAGCTTTCCAACGCACTTTTCAGATTTGTGCTAACCATTATATTTTCGATGTAAGAGAACATAATACAGAAGGAAAGCCCCCACTGCGGCTCATCGATGCCCCATGGGGCAAAGGTGGCGCCGGACCCCCGGCGGGGCGCGGGTTAAGTCTGAGCGATAATGTTTTTTCAACTCCGACGGAGGGGTATCACAGCACCAAAAAAAAACTTGTTTGGGGCCCCTTACACCATGGAGCACCATACCCTAACCACGGAGCAGTACCGGTGCTTTATCTCCTGCACATGCAGAGGCGGATCGAAGCAAAACTTTGGGGGGAGGCAACCAGGGCAGCATTGTGAAAAGCACAGTTTTCTAGAAAATGGGCCAAAAATAGGTTAGAACTAGGCAAAATTCGATCGCTTTTGGGGGTCATGACCGATTCCCCCCCTCCTGAGCACATGCTAAGGGAATTGCGCGGGGAAAATGGAATTGTTGGTTACTGGGCTCCAGACGCAAATCCGAGGGAGTGAAGGGGGCTGTCGCCCCTCGCCCCTAAACTCCGCAGTGGCGGCGGGGTCCAGGAGATGTTTTCCGGTTTTAACTAAGGAGAACTCTGTTATGCTATATATGCATAGTGTCCAGATTTGGAACTTTTCTTGTGTCATGTCATATGGACTAAATCCCGTCATGCAGTTTACAGCTGTTCTATCTCAGGGGCTGTAGTGTTCTGGGTGTTGTTAATGTGTCGTGTAAGTGCGTGTGCGTCGGCGGCAGGGGCAGGGGTGTGACCTTTGACGCTGGTGTCGTACGCAGGTGGCCGGCCTGGTCATGGCTCTCCGGTACCGTCGTCTCTCTGACCCCGAGCGGCTCCAGGTCATCGAGTAGACGCCACTCTCTCGCCGGCCGGCCAGTTTCGGAACTCAATTCCGACTTCGGGATTGAAACTAGATATATGGGGCCAATAACACGCAAATGCGCGATTAAATCTTATCAAAGTTGTTAATAATTGTGGGAATATATTTAGAGCTATATTTTATAATTTAATAGTACGCTAACATGTCTTCAAGTTTCAGTAGAAAGTGAGCTCTGCATACCATTACTACATGAAGAATAAGTAAATTAGTCGATATCAGGATTGGAAAAGAGTGGTGTAATACGTTGCACTTTCAGCTGCTGTTCGCACCTAAATTAGACATGGCGACAGCCGCCTCCCAGAATAGGTCCTGTTCGGTTTCAGGAGTTTCATCGCTCGTGAAGGCATAATGTTTTCATTAATGAGTCGCGCCAAAACGTATTCATCGCACTTGATTAATAAATACATTTGGTTGCGATGATTCCGACTCGCACAGCAGGAATGCTAATTTGGACATATTTTTTACCGCGCCCTCAGTTAAAAAAAATTTGGACACATGAACGCAAAACAATTTTAAAAAAATTGGCACATTGCTGGTGAAGTCAGTTAAAACTACGGCTCAGACATAACTCCAACGAGACAATTTGTTCATTAAATGAGAGCTTAAACCTCATTTCATTGCTACAGCCAGATTATGGTGGACAGTAATTTAGTTAGAAGTGTTTAATTCGAAGGAACATGTGCCATTCATGTGGGATTGAAACTGAGGTAACTGGTGTATGTCTGAGATAACCTGCTAACAAAATCCCTGAATGATCCTCGGCTCGTGCCAAACGTTCTGGTTGCGAAGCAGATAAGGTTTCCCCAGCGGAATTCCGCCCTGTGTCTACCCCTCTCCGCGCCCAGCCGAAGCGTTGCAATAGAGGGTACGAGACGGTGCTTGTCCCCCCTCTGAAGGCATTTATCACTGCGGAATCGGCCATTTCGAAACAAAGGAAATCGGGATTTAGTCTTCTCTGCAAGATTGATATCCTAGTTCAAGTCCCATACAGGTACCATATTCGTTAAGTCGATATGACGCTGTCGACCCCTTCACTGTTGGCAGGTAGTGCTCTTATCAGGGCACGCCATACTTGGGAATCCGCTAGGACTTGAACCCGGCATACTTCCTTCAGTAGGCGACCGTTCAGTACCACTGTTGCACGCTTCTGCTCGAGTCGACGGGCGAAGTGGAACTAAATTAACGATGTTTTATTTAGGGCGCGGGAAAAAGTAATACGAATTATTCATTTTTCTAAGTGCATCGAAATCAGCGCGACGAAAACATTTCCAAGAACGAGCATCTACAGGTCCGATGAAAAGCCTGAAACCGGTCCATTCAGCCCGGGCCGGTCTCCAGCGAAAGTAAGCGAGCTGCAGTGTAACTTCACGTCGTTCTAGGGTTATCTCAACCGGGTGGGGCTAATACGGATAGTGGGAGGGACGGTGATGGTTTTCGGTCGGGAGAAGTGTCCTGGTTTTGGCGGTTGCCGGTCCTCGGCGTTCTGGACAGGCGCCGACGGCTCCGGCCAGTTTGTGCCATTGGCGGCTGTGGAGGCGGGCTCACGACGATGAAGTGCGGGTTGCCGCCGCCGCCCCTATGTTCGTTTCTCCCTGAGAAGTGAACGGTGGAACCGGCCGGGCGAGAACCTGATGGTGTCGTTGGTTGTATCTGCCGGCAAACTTGCATGCATATTTTGCTGGGGAAGTTGTGGCCCGGGTAATCGGTGTATAATCGTGCTGTTTGTGCGCGACAAATCATTCCACTTATTCTGTGTGTGACGCGCCGCTCAAATTCTCTAAGGGGAGAATGGACTTGTTTCAAGGTTTCTATTTTGTTCAGGGTCACGATGCTGTCCTTTGTCTTAACCTTTCTTCTCGTGGTATTATGTTTATGATGCTTCCCTTCTGTATTCACCTGGTTTCGAGTTATTAAACAGCCTGTAGAATCTGGGACGCTACCCACAGATGAGATGCTCACAAGTGATGTCAATACGTCGCATTGTCTGTCCTCTAATAAATGACGAGGCCGTCACCGAGCGTTTAGCAGTTGCTGGTCGGTGGTATTGTCGGGCCGGGGCCGGGGAACCTGGCCCCACCTAGCGAATGAGGAGACATGCCTCCCTCCTCCACAATTGTATGATATCGGATGTTTGTGCCTTTCCCCTTACGTTTCTATTTAGAAATTGTTTGGAGTAACTTAGTTGGGAGAATGTTGGAACAGTTTCTGCCTCTGTGGTCCCCGTAAAAGGTCACCAGCAGGATGAAGATTCTTAATTTCTTAACATTGATGAGGGTTCTTAATTTATGAACGTGTTGCCCAGAAAAAAGCTTGTTTTTAATAGGAATTGTTGGGTTATAGTAAAAATTAACCCTCTCCCCAATAGGGAATGGTGTCTAAACACCACTCCTCGGATCCTTCCCAGACAGTCCGAAAATGGTGGCGCGGAGCTCCTCCAAACCTGGCACAACTTGATCTTGATCATTTTCACAACTGTACCCATACGCGTTATTCACTCTCCGATTTTGGATTAGCGTGGTTTCAGTGCTTCAGTGAGAGTGGTTGTACAGCGGGGTACGCTGTGCGCGCATGGGAGCAACACGGAGATCGCCGCACGAAAAACATGGGCAGGGGTGTGGATGTTTTCAAATGATTGGGGGTGCCCAAATTCGAGACAATGTCAACAACCACCGTCATAGTAATCAAATATAACGCGTGTTTTGGCCTTCTCACCCTCCCGTTGAAGAGCAAAGGCTAATTCAAGGTCCTTGAAATGAAAAATGTGAAAATTTAAATGGCATTTTAACACTACTCCAAAGTTTCATTGGGGGTACCCGGGCATCCCTAATGAGATATAAATTGACAACCCTGGTAAAAAGTTATCTTCTTCAAGACATTGTGGTAAAGTTGGATATTTGTTTTAACATTGCTCTACTTTGTGGATAATTTGTGATTTTTTTTCGAAATGCACTCGTTTAAAAGACATCCATGCCTGAAAATCATAGACAATCATCCACACCGGCATGTACGATTCGGAGAAAGTATTCTTTCGAAAGCGCCATACGTTACCTTGGGATGTCGCCCCGAAAGCAAAATTATATCGGGTTATAAAGTTAATGTGGCAGGATGCCTGCCCACCATCAAAATAAGAATGCAGCCTCTTTTCTGGTACAGTGCCCCAAAAACTGATCCAAATCAGATGATGTAGAGAGGGGCATTGTTGGATCTGGAGTGGCGGCTTTTGGAGGGGCAGTAGGGCTAAAAATCGTAAGTATTGGCAGGGGCGCAGCCAGACCTTTGATATGGGGGGCACACCAACTTTGAGAGGCACCCCGGGGAAAAAGGGCAATTTTTAACGTTACCTAAATAACTTACTATATCTTTGTTTATATCATTTTTGGGCATCTTTGGTTCAATAAAATGCAAATAAATCATTGACGGAGAAGGAAAACTTGATTAAAACTGAAAAAAGAAAACACCACCACCAAAATGTCATGGAAGTAGCCAAAACACGACTGTTTTGGATAGATTTAAGGGTAAATCAGCCAACTCATGCAAGTACTTTACCTTCGCCCGGGTGGGGGGTCTTTTTAGACCCCCCTCGGGTTTTGATACCATACACGTATATTCACACTACGGGGCGATACATGATCCATACAGTGATTTAAAAAAACAAGAAAACAAGCCCTGGCCGTGGTGGGCAAAGATAAACTACACACGGAGGCGCTGGGCCCCGAACCCGTGACCGCCGACGGCGCGAGCGCTCTAAATTACGCCCAGACGGGCACGGGCTCGGAGCCCAGCAGACGCCCACCGGCCGGGTGAGTGGACAAATACATCAGAATGATAATGAGCAGTACAAGATCGGTACAAGCAACACACAGCTAAGGCGTGAGCGACACCAATAAAATACGGAGGCGGTCTCACACCGCGCAGACACCGCCCAGCATCAGCAACGTAGACCCGGCGAATCCACCACACCGCCCCGGCGAAACGCACAACGCTCTGTCCACCCGGGCATCAACAACCGGACTCTGAAGCCGGGCCCTCGACTCGCAGCCGACCCCGCCGGGGACGGGATCCGGCTGATCGGCCGCAGGACAACTCAACGGCTCGGCAGCCTACGAACTTCCCCGACTCCGCTGTGGAAGTCCCGCGGCGGCGGGACCCTCCGAAGAATCCTCGCCACCGGCCCCGCCGCCCAGGAGACATACCGTCAGACTCGAGGGGGCGGACTCCTGATCTCCCTCTCCGGAGCCCGCGGAGCCGCCCGTCCAGGAGGCGCCGCCACCCCGATGTCCAGCCGGAGGCGCAGAACCAGTCCCGCGTCGACAGACGAAGACCGCCGTATCCGAGGAAGTTTGACGCCGCACCCCCACCGCAGAAGAAACCTTATCCTCCGCAGATCGGCGACGCCGGGGCGCTGCCCGCGCCGCCAGCGCACAACGTCGGGGCCAGAAAACGTCCGAGGTGATCAAAAACGGCGGCGCGCAGTGCCGCCAAACTGGGTCTGGCTGTTCCTTCATCATTTTGACATATTTCCTGAAAATTTTGGCTCAAGGTCATATCAGGTCAGGTCACCAGGCCAGGTGAAGTGACCTCACCTCAAAAAATACTTAGGACCGCATAACTAAAAGAAGGGTTAATCGATCAAGTTGAAACTCATACCACATATTGGGCCCACCAAGAGCTACAACATTTGTTCCGGGATTTTTGATATTGGTGACCTAAGGTCATGTGCAGAGCATGACCTCCCCATTGTAAATACATGGGGAAAATCACGAAATGAGCTTTTCTCAGTAAGTATGGATGAAATCAACTTCAAACATCGGTTGTGACTTGCTCTTAGCCCATTTCTGAAGCTGATAACAAAAGTTTGACTTGTGACCTTTAAAAGGTCACTTTAGGTCAAATAAGCGTTTTTTGGTGTTTTTCTCTATAAATTTTGAATAAACTAAGATAGAGCTTTTATTTTGTCACCGAAGTGTTTGTATAGTCACTGGAAGTCAAATGATATACATCATGACTATACCAGGTCAAGTTGGGTCAGACCGTTGACCTGGGTAAGGTCAAATTCTTAAATTTGACCTGGCATAGCAATATCATATATCATTCGATTCGTATTGACGAGAGGATTGCAATGGTGCATAAACTATGGTTGTACCTTGTTTGGTTTGGAAGCTATTAGCGAAAAAGTAAACGCCCTTATGCATGGGTGGCTATGGACATTCCCAAGAAAATGCCCAATATTTAGTGACCTGTAGCTCCCTAGGCTTTGACCTGACACGAAAATGAATGCTACTGCAATGAAAGCGCATCTCAAGAGCTTTCGAATGGTGTTAGAAAAATGTTTCTAGCTATCATAGTTTCTGAGATATATGAGGTTTTCTTAGTACACCTCATATTAGCGATTTTGACCTATTTTGACCTCTGGTGACCTTGATATTGACCTGACAAGAAAAATGACTGAAGTATTTCCGATATCATTTTCGAAGAGCTGTCGATTGCCGTTTTGCGATTTTTTCTAGCTCTCTTAGTTTTTGAGATCGTGGGGGTCTTTTGTAGCCCCCCCACCAGGGCGAAGGTGGCTCATACCCGCCACCGGGGCAAGGGTTAACATCAGAGAAATCAGGAGAGCATGTAATATATGTTCCCATGTGCAAGTTAAGGCATATTGGAGTCGAAAATTCATTTGTTATGCCCACTGGTTTTGACGTGACGAGTGAGCCCTGGCTGAACGCGGATTATGTTCCTTGCCTCCCACAATCGCCGTGGGACGAGGAGTGGCATAGTGCCTTTGGAAGAACATAATTTTTGCTGCCGGAATAATTTTGGAGATACATTTTGAACGCGTTTATTAAGTTCCATATTCTCAAGGATAGGTCCCAGTTAAGAGTAAATAAAAGGTGAACAGGCCGGTGGTTTGGATGGGGGTGGTGGGACAGAGTTGAAAATTGTGAAAACTAGTTCTTCATTTAAATTAATAAGTAGAAATCCTGGTCTAGGGAACTGTGCTCAGAGCTCAGGGGCACATACTTTTTACCGTCCCCAGAATCCACCAGTATAATAAGCAATTTATATAACCAGGGGTGCCTAGGCACCACAAGCCGTTTTAGAGATTCCTCATTCCTCGTTAGCTCCGTTTTACAAGGGGAGTTTCCATCGTGTTCTTATTCCCCATCTATTCAAGATCAGCTCTTGGGCCCCCAAGTGTGGATCAGAGGCCTCCAGAGCAGCTTCCCCCATCCCCCAGTTGTGTCTCCAGGGACTAGACTAGCTCAGTGACCCCGCCCCGAGATTATGTGAGTTGGCCTTGTGTTCTTATTATCTGTCTATTCAAGACCACCTCAGGGGCCCCTGATGTAGATCAGGCCCCCAGAGCGGCTCATGCTTCACCCAGGGACTAGACTAGCTCATTGGCCCCAGAAATAAGGTCATCAGACTAGCTCAATGGGCCACAGATAGGCTCATAGGGCCTTAAACCAGTTCAGGAAGCCCCAGAACAGTTTAAGGGGCAAGATCACCTCAGGGGGCCTCAAGCCAACTTAAGGGGCTCTCACAAGCTCAGCGCCCAGACCAGCTCAGGGTACCCTCAGAACCCAGAACCGCTCTTGGGCCCCACATCAGCTCTTGGGTCCCCAGATTAGTTCAGGGGCCTCAAATCAGGTCAGGGGGCAAGATCAAGTCAGAGGCACTAAATAAGCTCAGTGATACCTAATCAGCTCGGGGCCCAATCAGTTCAAAAGCCTCAGAGCTGCTCAGGGGCCACCAGATCAGCTCATAGGGCACCAGATCAGCTTCGGGGACAAACCATCAGATCAGTGGTCCCCGACCAGCTCGGGGTCCAGATCAGCTCGGGAATACCAGATCAAGTCCGGAGGCACTTAATCAGCTCAGGAGCCCCATTCCATCTCAGGCGCCCTCACCAACCCCTGTGGGCCCAGCTCAGCTCAGGACCTGGGAGCTGCTCAGGAAATCACGTAATCAACCCAGGAGGCCCGGGTCCGCTTAAAGGGCACCATATTAGCCATGGGGGCACCAGACTAGCTCAGAGGGAATCATATGGGATCAGGAGACACGCTGATCACTCAGCAGGCACCAGATCGACTCGGGGGGCACTAGTTAAGTTCAGGGGGCAGTATATCTGCTCAGGGTGCACCAGATCGATCACCTCAGGGGGAAATTCAAGTCAGGGGCACTAAATCAGCTCAGGGATCCCTCACCAGCTCGAGGCCCAATCAGTTCAAAAGCCCCAGAGCTGCTCAGGGGACACCAGATACCCATAGGGCACCATATCAGCTTCGGGTACAAACAATCAGATCAGTGGTCCCCGACCAGCTCGGGAATACCAGATCACGTCAGGAGGCACTTAATCAGCTCAGGAGCCCCATACCCTCTCAGGGACCCTCATCAGCCTCTGTGGGCCCAGCTCAGCTCAGGGCTTTAGAGCTGCTCATGAAATCAAGTAAGGAGGCCCAGGTCAGCTTAAATGGCACCAGATTAGCTCAGGGGGCACCAGACTAGCTCAGGGGGCACCAGACTAGCTCAGAGGGCATCAGATGGGCTCAGGAGTCACCAGATTGACTCAAGGGTATTAGTGCAGCTCAGGTGGCACCAGATCGATCGCTCAGGGGCCCAGATCAGCTCCCAGCCCCCCCCAGACTATGACAGGGGCCTACATCAGCTCAGGGAGCAACATACAGCTCAGGAGACACAAGATGGGCTCAGGGTCCACCAAACCACCAGCTCAGGGGGGCACCAGACCATCTAAGGAGACATCAATAAACAGCTGAGGGGACACCTAATCAGCTGAAGAGGCACCATATTGACTTAAGACACCGTAGATCAACTTGGGGAGGCATGAGATAAGCTCGGGGGCCCGAATCAGCTCAAGGGACACTAAATCAGCTCTTAAGGCACTGAGCAAGCTCGGAGGCATTAGACTAACTCAGAGAGCATTATATAGGTTCAGGAGGCACAATCATTTGCTCAGTGGGGCACTCGATTGACTCATGGGCACCAGATCAGCTTAGAGGGCAAGTAATTAGCTCAAGGGGCCAAAACCAGCTGAGCGGCCACGAGATGAGCTCAAGGGGCACCAGATTAGCTTCACTCGTACGATTATTGGCGACGATGAGGCATTAGGTGGACACTTACTAGGTGTCCATACTCTTTCCGGGTGCTTAGAAAGGCGACAGAATGCCCTAGCTGACCGAAAACGGTATTAAATTGTCCCAACAATAGTTTCAATGGCTACATGCGGTCCAGTTACATCTAGGTTCAACGGTGTAGGGCACTAAATTTCGAGCGGTACGGCCAAAATTGGGTACACCACCTGGAAATCAAAAGGGCACCCGGCAGTAATGGGGAGAATGTGCCCCCTGTGCCCCTTGGCTGCACCCCTGGACAGAGTAGATCAACTCCGGGAGGCATTAAAAATAAACTCAGGGGGGCCCGGATCAGCTCAAGGGGCACTAAAACCGCTAATAGGGCACCAGGCAAGCTCGGATGCACCAGACTAACTTAGAAAGCATTACATAGGTTCAGAAGGCACAATTATTTTCTCGGGGGGGCACCAGATTGACTACGAGGGCATCGGATCAGATCAGAGGGCACATGATCAGCTCCAGGGAGCACCAGATGAGCTCCGCCCGTACGATTATTAGCGACGATGAGGCATTATCTGGAAACGGATTATGTGTCTATACTCTTCCCGGGTGCTTGAAAAGGCGACAGAATGCCCTAGCTGACCTAAAAAGCACTTAATTGTCAAATAATAGTTGAAATCGCTAAATGCAGTCTAGTTCCACCTATGTTCAACGGCGTAGGGCACTAAATTTCGAGCAGCACGGCCCAAAAGGGGTACACCACCTGGCAATCAAAAGGGCACTCGGCACCGATGGGGGCCGTGCCCCTGTGCCCCCTGGCTGCGCCCCTGGACAGAAGATAAACTCTGGGAGGCATTAAATAAGTTCAGGGGCCCGGACCAGCTCAAGGGACACTAAAACAGCTAATAGGGCACCAGGCAAGCTCGGAGGTATCAGACTAACTCAAATAGCATCATATAGGTTCAGAAGGTACAATTATTTTCTCAGGGGGTGGGGCACCAGATTGACTACGAGGGCATCAGATCAGCTCAGAGGGCACATGATCAGCTCCAGGGGCCAAGAGCACCGCTCAGGGGCACCAGATGAGCTCAAGGGGCACCAGATTAGCTCCGCCCGTACGATTATTGGCGACGATGAGGCATTATCTGGAAACGGATTACGTGCCTATACTCTTCCCGGGTGCTTGGAAAAGCGACAGAATGCCCTAACTGACCAAAAAAGGCACTTAATTGTCAAACAATAGCTTAAATCGCTAAATGCAGTCTAGTTCCATCTAGGCTCAACGGCGTAGGGCACTAAATTTCGAGCGGCACGGCCCAAATAGGGTACACCGCCTGGCAATCAAAAGGGCACTCAGGCACCGATGGGGGCACGTGCCCCCTGTGCCCCCCCCTGGCTGCGACCCTGAGTATTGGTGTAAATCGGAGGGTTGAGGGGAGGGAGGAGAATACCTTATTCCTCGCCCCTGATGAAGGTTCCACTCGTGCCGACTGGGCATCCCCAAATATTTCGGGAAAATTATAACCATGACAGAATATATTACATGAGGAAACCAGCCTTTGCCAACAGGGACCCTGTCTCCTTTTCTCCATAAATTTCACATGGTTCGGTAAAAAATTATTTCTGCAAATACCGTACAACTATGCTTAACATTTATAAGGCGCGCCTTTCTCCAAAGTCGAAGGTAAAGCCAGCGCTGAAATCACCCTGCCCACCGTTGGACAGCCGCCAGCCATGGGTGGCGTAACACCTGCTCCGTGCATCCAGGTGGGGGCAGACGAGGCACGTGCCCTGACCCGATCCAGCATCGGAACGCCCCCGCCCTCCCCGCCTGATCGTCTCACGTGACCGTCCGCGCCTCCTTTGCTCTTCATACGGCAGCTTACTACCACTGTGGCCCCCACAACCCCTATCGGACTTCCCGGATCCATCTCAGTATAGCGTGTAACGTTTAGTGTCATCCATTCCACTTTGACGCGGTCGAACTCGCACGCGACTGCTGGGACCTTGAGAGCGGTGTCGTGCTCGGCGAGCGGGAGTGCTTAAGAGCGGTGGAGGCTGCAGGCGTGCTGGTAGTACTCGCTGGATCTCGGCCCGCCACCATGAACGCGGTAAGTCGCGCCCGCACGGAACCCACCCACATGTGATACTGGTCAGTGGAGAGGGACGACTTTCGTCCCATCGTTTTACATTTTTAAGCTACGATAAATCGTTACAAAAACCCTCCAATTATCACTTTTTATTTCCATAAAGTTTGCGTGTGGGGTTATTTGGAGCGTTGGATTCACCTCTAAAGTTTCCAGCTCAGTCTGACCTACCGTTGCTGAGTTATAGCGTTGGGAATTTTCGTCAGGTCTCCATATGCAGAACTATCTTTGTACGTCTGTGTTTCTAGCTTAGATTTACCTATTATTAGATTTATTACGATGTTTCCAATTATACATCATTCAAAATTCAACTCAGAGGGCACTCAACGTTATGACCCATGGATTTTTCAACAAGATTTTGGACGTTGAACGTGGGCTTTTCTTGGTTTAGCCCAGCTCATCCAGACCACTGAAAAAGCTTTTAGTTGTCTAAATTGTATTTTGTTTTCCAAACTGTTTGCCTCAAATCAAGTTCAGGGATCGGGGTTTTCATTTTATTTTTTACATTATATCACCAGTCACGTTTGCACCAACATACCATAACACTGGACGCAATGACGGTATATTTTCAGAACCGTGCGCCGAAGGGGCCCAAGATATAACTTACACGAAATACAAAACCTGCCTGCATCACTTGTGTGTTTTGAAATAAGCCCAACCCTTGGTCTGATAGCAGGCCCGTCATAGCCCCCGGCGATATTTTTAGGAGGAAACGATGGAGTCCTGTGCTGTTGTGCTTGTTATACCTCACTCGTTTTCCAGCATTCCCAACATTTGTAAGCCTGAGTTATCATTCTCAGGTCATGTTGCGGTAAATCGTTTTTGACTGGGACATATTAAGTTCTTTCAAGAGTTGTTTAAGACGCCAGTCGTATTTCGGTTGTATTTTCGGAGCTTTCGAATGTCATGCGACTATCTTCGTCAGCGAAAGATTGCTCAGCCAGCACCTAATTTGGCATTACAGAAGTTTGAGAAGACACTCGTGCTAAAAATTCAAACTTTACTAGTGATTTGTTGAAAAAAAGAATAATGAACATACAATTTCAACAATTTAATTGAGTTAAGAATCACAAAGGCAAATACGTTTTAATGCAGTACACACACGGGAAGGTCATACGTATACAAAAGTCTAGATCATCCTACACCTACGTCAAAGACCGAGAAGTGAGGTATTGCCGAACACGACGCGAAAACTTATTAGAATACGTACCACACCAATGTTATTTCATGAAGTATAATTATAATAGTTAAGTGCCAGGTGTACCTACTTGAAAAACTTGCAACTTTGAGATAATTTTTTAGTTAATTATTTTTTATTGTTCTAATATTATTATTGTCATTACTTTTCGACAATTAGTTAAGTATTTGTTATTGTTCTAGTATTATTATTGTCCTTACTTTTTGACAACCTGCCAAAAATGTTCGATGGTGCCACGGGTAGAACTGATCAATAGGCATTGTGAAGCCCATATCACGATATGGTCGCCCCAAGGACTACGTATATGCAATCCAATATTTATCTGAAATCAGTTCACTTCCCTGCCACCTCGCAGCAGTAGGGAAGAGGGTGGTAAGACGGGCATAGTTGTGCTTGAGACTGTGTATCTCACTCGCTTTTCATATGGCGGTAATTAAATTGTGCTTCAAGCTTCAGGAAACATTGTTATGTCCCTGCGCTTAAACATACTACGCGGTAAGTCGCGCCCGTACGGAACCCACCGACATGTGATACTGGTGAGTGGAGAGGGATTACTTTCGCCTCTTCGTTTAACATTTTTAATACATCTGTGTACATTGCTCGGAGCAGTACCGTTTACCGTAGAATGCTACAATACCCCGTCTTACCCCAACAGGTGGAGTAAGACGGTCCTCTGAAAAACAGTTCATCATATGCTAGACATTTTTTTAAAAATCTTGCCATGTGGAGCAAAAATGCGTTCTGCAACACTTTGCAGTGCATTGTTTCGATAAAACAGCGACAGAAAACTGTTTTGCCGAATTTCCATAAAATCAAAATTTTCCATTGTAGTCTAAAAATAAATGACTTACAGTTCCTATAGCTGGTTTGCAGCACACTCTGAGACTGATTCCCTTCAATCATGTAAAAACAGCAGCGATAAATATTAAAGTTTCATGGTGGTATCATATTTCACTCCGGGCCCGTCTAGTCCCATACTTTTGAAAATTCAATTCTGGGCGATCAACATGCAAGGGTAATATAAATTTTTAATCAACCATTGCATGTTAACGCTCTCCCCTGACAAAATTTTGCATATCTGCCCTTCAAAATTGGACTGGGCACTGATAGAATGTTAGGGACAAAACTAGTAAGAATGGTAGGGTGAGCCACCAATTTTTACCTAATTTTTTTAACGATGAAATTTAGGAATTAGCGTTTTTGTCTCATGACAAGGCACCCCAAGACGCACTACTGAAAATAATGGAACATTTATACCATTGCTGGTTTGGTCCACAGAGTCTGCCCGTCTTACCTCTCCACTCATGCCTCTCTTACCACCATCTTCCCTATATGGCTTCGTATTAGTACATATGTGCAGATTACCCTGGTCAACAAAATTTAACTTTTGTCGTGGATGCAATATAAAATAGTCCGTTTCTAGGGTAATTTGTGGAGCTGAACACGAATCAGGCAGCAGAAATTCCGTATCAGATCAGAATTTTGGATCCAATATGTCTGTGTGTCGTCTTTGTGCAAGCCTTCTTGGCATCAGTGACATTGACAGTGCAAAACCCAAGATGTTTAGGAAAATGAACGTTTAGGTGTTTGTGGAGGCTACGGTATTCTACCTTAAACCTGATTTTCATAGACCTAGGTCAATATATTCAAGGTAAAACGAGGCCATATAGGTCAAATTTTGTATGTGCAGGGTAGCCATTGGGAAATGCCGTGATTATGCGATGAGAAGCCGGATATGGAGAGAAAGTGGCCTAAAGTAACAGAGGAAAGGTCCGAGGCAATGTTCTCCGAAACTTTTAGGCCAAGGTCGTTCAAGGCCATTGACCTTTGACGTCAAAATATTACATTTTTCCTATGACGTGTACTGCAACTAGCACTATGGCAACCGTCGGGCAGAAAATAAGGTTTGACCTTGACCCATGACCTTTACCTTGAACCTGCGACTTTGAGCTCAAGATTGAGTGACCTAGCGTATGACGTCATAGCATGATATACGTCATATTAGGCAGCATCATCTGTCCAAAGGCATTAGGGTCAATGACCTTGAAATGGTGGTATGACCTTGACCTGTGACTTTTTACTTAGACTCGACCTTCAAGGGAGGTGACTCTGACATAAAATCCTCATCATATAATGTTGCGACATCACCTTTCGGTCTACAATACCAGCGAGCTTGTGCGACCGAGCGCAAACCTTGTTCAATAGACAATGTTCATGCACTTGAATGCGAGGTAGTCTTTCGTTGCAATAAATTCACATGTATATTGATAAGCTGCATTGTCTGGGTGCAGATAATCCGGATTCTCGACATCCTTGATCTATATTTTTTCCACAAAAGGTTAGACTGATGACAGTGTGTGGAAAGTGTAGGGGCTATACAACAGGTATGCTCTGGAGAAGAAACCAGGTCCGATGGCAAAAAACGGTTACTAAATTTGAAATCAGCCGTATCGAAATAGGCAGAAACAGGTGTTCACGTGCCGGATCCATTTTGGCTGTTGACCAGTGTTATCAGAGTCGGGCGGTCCGCTGCCTGAGTCAGCTGCTTGCGCACTCCAGATGGTGACGGAGTAGCGGTAGTGGATTCTATAACCAAAAGGTAGCGCCAGCGTTAACCAATCAAGGAACACCCCTCTCCCCCTGGGTCGAGAAGAGATCTCCATCATTGCTGACTACTGTGTGGTATTGGTATATATGTTATGACTTGAAGCCACTTGTTCTATAATTGATCCACCGAGCGTACTGCGGTTGATGGTTTATGCTCATCCTCGGTTCAATGTGTTTATTACCAAGCGGACACTTATAACGCAACGCCCGCGATGTCTCCCTACCTAGGGTTACAATTTCAGATATGAGTGACACGGCCCGGCCCGACCGTCACGTCGAAGAAAAGTTTATATCTCCGAAAGGGTGCAACATCCATATACGGAGTTTCGCCGTGCCATAGCCTGATCACTTCAGTTACTGACGGAAGATATCCGGGACATTGGTGGATCATGGAGCAATTTTTGGAAGGGACCAAACCAACGTTTCAGGGAGGAGGCCAAATCGAGAAAAAGATCGCAAAACGATATATATACCATTTTAATGATACACCTAAGTCAAGTTTGCTAAAAGATACCATTTTAGGCTTTGGAGGGGGCCACGGCCGCTTTGGCCCCCTGGGATCTGCCAGTGACTAGGGATGGTTTGGGTGCTGGCGAAGCTCGTGGCACAACCAAAAGCCGAGGCATGCCAAATCATCAATTTTCTGTCACTTATAACGCTATAATCTCTGCTTATATAAATAGGTTCAAAGTTGACGTGCAGGGAGCAAAAAGGCTGTAACTTGAGAAGCTTGATCCGGAACTTGTTTTAGGGCAAAGTGGAGCGTGAGGTCTAAATCACAAAAGACGTAAAACAATATCTATTACCTACCTATTTGCTCAAAATTTGTTGTCATGCATTTTTCAGGTACAGTTGCCTTCAGGACCTATCCACTCATGTTTATCCAATAACAAGCAATCTCTACTCCTCGATTCAATTTTCAACTGAACTAAAATGGCCTGCTGGTGACGCCAAAAAAATCTAAAGAAGGTACAGCGCCCTGCAATTGAATCTGTACACACTAGCCTCAGCAGTTTTTGTTAAAGTGTGCGTTAACTACTGCTTGCAGAGTGGTGATTCAACACACAGCTTGTGTGATTTGCTCCCAGCTATCGATTACGTGCCCACTTATACCTAGCAGTGACATATTCAAGAAATTAATAGCAAAAAACTAAATTTTCACGAGACAGCCACCAAAACCGTTTTCTGCAAATTATTTTCAAACTACGAATCTGGAACCCAGTTTTTGGGACAACATCGAAAGCCACGGGCAAGACACACATGCTGTGTATTCCATCGTGGCCGAGGGAGAGATAATTGTCCAGAATTTAGCCAAAAACTGCCGAGCCTAGTGTGTACAGATACAATTGTAGGGGGCTGTACGTCTTCTTCTTAAAATTGTGAATTTCCGCACACTGTTAAAAGGCGAGGGACACTTCCATCCTAATAAAAACGCTCCCACACAGACCTCTTGCACCTGTACAAGAGAAAGGGGTGAGCGGATTTCATCTCAACACATATTCATATTCAGAAAATATGAATCCCATCGTGATTTGATCTACGACATATATTCGGGTTGATAAAGGAACAAGATATCATTGGTTACGTCTGAAGTCCCAAGTTACGTGCCTACCCTTCTTCGATATCGCAGAAGCTACAGGCTTGATAAGGCTGAACTTTGGCATACATATTTGCGCCAGAAAATTAACCCGCGCCCCACCGGGGTCCGCGCCACCTCCCCACGGGGCCATGATGGCCCTCTAACTCCGAAAATATGGGCGTTAGGCAAATCTGAAAGTGCAATAGAAGGCTCCGTGAATTAGTAAGAAATTACTTCATGTTTTAGTGCTAGGTCAATGGTTTACGAGGTAAATTAGGTCAAGATCGGCTATTTTCACCAAATATGAATGATTAAGCAAACTGGCATAACTCTTATGTCATTAGAGCTATTGAGGCCTGGTAAGTACATTTGATAGCAAATTGCCAGTACTTTTCCATGTGGAACGTAAAGACCTCCTGCCATGGTTTGACCTCCAGAGGTCACCTCGTGACCTAATATGACATGAGGTCACGAAGGTGAAAGTAACCTTGCCGTATATAAATGAAAGCAATGACAAGACAAACAGATGGTGTTTATTTCACCGCTCTAGCTTAATTAGGTCAAAAGTTATTGTAAAATACTGTTTTACCTCTGGTGACCTTGGATGACCTTGGAAAAGTCAAAGGCAAATATAACCCTGGATCCGTAAAGGGTGTTAAAACGCTGCCTGAGCAGTCTGAGTATTTGAATCATTTTTGTGGCTTTTATATTATGAAACAGCTTTTCCCATGCTTTTCCAATGGGAGAGGTCGCCTCGTGACCTGACCTCAGGCACGAAATCAAAATCCCGGATATACACTTGTAGACCCTGGAGGGGTTATGAAGTGTGAAGTTTAATATCGACTTTGAATGTAGTCTTACAGAGCGCTAAATTTGAAGTGAGGTGACCTTGGTTGACCTCGTCTGGTGACCTGACCTTGGGTGACCCGGGGTAAAATTTCGGATGATGGGAAAATGATGCGGGAGGTGAGCCTCACCGCGGGTGCGCCTCGTTTTTTCTGCATCCCGAAAACCTTAGGGCCATGAGGCCGTGGTTAAGTGAACTGCACCGATCAGCACTAGAGTCATGCCTCACGTGCGCACGTGTACGCCTCTTCAATACTGAAAAGGAGACATTTTCGGGAAAATTCCAGGACGTGCCACGATATCCCAAGCAAAAGATGTGTCGTGAATTTTGCACGGATTTTTTCCTAAAATCACGCATACTTACACAACGATCCATCCCTACATCATCCAAGATACCTTTACTTAAAGGTACGTTCAAGAGGGATTCCTCCACGCCCGAGTGACGTCACACGAGCGTGGAGGAATTCCTTCACCATTGAGCCGTGTGTTAAACTGCTGCTAATGGCACTTCCCGCTTACGCATTTGTGAGAATACACAGTAATCAAGTTTATCCCAAATGGAATGAATAAGCATTTTATTTTTTGATTGTGGGCCTCTTTTTGCAAAAATTTGGATGTTTAATCATTTAATTTTCCCATGTTATATGCTACGAGGTATGACGTCACATCCGGTGGTCTGTCATTGCTGTTGGAGGGGGCTAATCCAGAATCTAATAATGCATTATCCTATTATACAACTTTGCAAGTAGTTGGCCGATTTTCATTTCTTTCGGCGCGGTCTCTCGTCACAGTAATGGTCTTGCATCAGACTATGACGTTAAGACATATCCCAGTCTGAAACCGATTCGGGTGAGCACGCACATTCAGCATTTACATAGACAGTTTCTCTGGGGTAGGGGATATGATCCTTTTTTGCCCATTACTCGAAATCTGTTGGTGGTAGTGACACAAAGACTTCACAATATGGTGCACGGTCAAATGATACACGCTGCATTATGCCGTTTTCAAGAACTTTTGGGCTCAGTTATCTTGTTAAACGAAAAAAACAATAAAACAATAAAGCAGAAACTTCTGAATTTAAGCCGGTGTGTGCATCTCCGAAACCATTGATGTGCGACCATCAATTTGCACCCGAGTCAAATGATGAGCGAGTCAAATCTGCACCCATATACTGTCTACGCAATACGACTACAAGCAACACACTGTGAAGCACGTGGAGCCCTGAGAACAGTTCAACCATTCAAGCAAGGCAGTCAACACGTGGATTCCGTAGATTTTCGCATATCAATCGTAAAAAGCGGGTGATGAGAAGACAAAATAAAACAATGGAATTCTCCCAGCCGTTGGGAACTTTTTTTAATTCATATCGAGCCACTTCACCTGAAAACTTAGAAACAAAAGCGGAAAGATTGCCCCACCCAAAAATTGGCATCTCAAATATTATATTTATTTCGTAAATTTCAAGCCATAGTATAAACTCAGTTCCATAGAAAATATGATATTCAGAGCCTAAAGCACAAGCTACACAAATCTAACTTTACTTCCCCGAAGACCAAACATTTTCCACAACATGAGCGATATGCGGATTTCAATCCTATCTGGTTTTTTAGACCTGCGAAACAAATTCAGCGTTGTCAATGTCATGTAAAAAAATTAAAAAAATATCACATTGAGGGGTCCGCCGTATGAAAGATTCGTCCCATTATTTTACCTTATTTTTTATATCAAGTGCCCGCTCGATTTTCCTCCACACATACGTTTTACCGGTTCTTAGAATACGGGGTGCTCCCGAGTCCTTGCCGAGACCAGTTAGTTAGGTAAAGTCTTTTTATAAGGCGTTCTGTGCATGGCACCTTTGTCCGCCTCTATAGAGTGTGGGAGAATTTTGAATTTTTTAGGTGAGGGTGGATTACTTTTAAGTCTCAAAGCAATGGGGAGGTTATTTCAAGTAATGGGTCGCGATGTGTTTTGACACTTGCGAGTGAATGGTCGTGGCTACGGCAGGATGGCCAAGCCAAGGGTGTTAGAGTAAAGTTGGGGATTCACGGGGTGCGTGAAGAAGACTGCCACCGCCAAGGTTGAAGAATTGGTTAAGGTTAAGGTTAGTTGATTGGTTAATCTTAATTTGAAGTTAGCTGGTTAGTGAATCTTAAGTTAAGGTTAGTTGGTTAGGGAATCTTAAGGTAAGGTAGGTTGGTTGCTCTGAGTCCATAGTTTGTCTTAACCTTTTCTGCTCATCAATCCTCTTTTTCGAATTTTCCCCGTGGATCTCAATGAAGACGTCACGACAGTGACCTGAAATTAGGTAATCGATATAAAAACCGTTGATATAAAAACCGTATATTTCAGGCAAATCACTGAAACCTACGCGAACTGCTATTTTTACAGGTGAGGTCACTTGTTGCGGCCTACCTGTCCCTTAAACCGCCAGCCGGGGGAAAGTAAACCAGCGCGGGTCGTTTTGTTACAAGCATCATTCGGTGTCAAAGTAGGAAAATTGATCAGTTAAATTATGACTAGGAGGATGAACTTAATCGAGCGCGCATTTATTTATTTAGATACCAAATTCAATATCCATATCATAGCAGCATATTGTTGTCCACTCTTAGAAGCGACAAAGACAGCAGCAGTGAATTCTCAGAACTGAAGGCTACCCGTGCTATCCAAGTCCTGCGGTGCTGAGAACAATCCGCATCTTTTACGGGGATTGAGCGTGACCTTGAGGGCGACATGTGTTTTTGCAACCGTGCATTGCCACATCCCCAATTTAATCCTAAGATGGGGAGAGTTGGATTTTACGTTATGGTGTTGCAATAGGACCAAACCCTCTCATAGATCACATGTATGTACCATCCAGATTTCACTTTCTACAAATGTAGGTGTGAGTGGGCCCCCCGTACTTGACGTGCGGATCTATTGCCCGTGTGCGCGTGTTGGGGCGTCGCCTGGGTGCAAGTATTAAGCAATGCATATTTTTATTAATACATCCATTCGGCTACGTAAGTAGGCAGTCTTCACCTCATTACAGTGGTGGTAGTGACGGAAGTCGCAAATGGCTTCCCAATTTAACCCTTGCCCCGGTGGCGGGTAGGAGCCACCTTCGCCCTGGTGGGCGGGGGCTAAAAAAGACCCCCACGATCTCAAAAACTAAGAGAGCCAGAAAAAACGCAAAATGGCAATCGAAAGCTCCTCGAAAATGATATCGAAAATACCTCGGTAATTTTTTTCTTAAAGTCAATATCAAGGTCACCAGGGGTCAAAATAGGTCAAAATCGCTAATATGAAGTGTACTAAGAAAACCTCATATATCTCAGAAACCATGATAGCTAGACAATTTTTCTAACACCATTCGAAAGCTCTTGAGTTGCTCTTTCATTACAGTGGCATTCATTTTCGTGCCAGGTCAACAAAGCCTAGGGAGCTACAGGTCACTAAATATTGGGCATATTCTTGGGAATATCCATAGCCACCCATGCATAAGGGCGTTTCCATTTCGCTAATAAATTCCAAACCAAGCAAGATACAGTCATAGTTGATGCACCATTGCAATCTTCTCGTCAATACAAATCGAATGGTATATAATATTGCTATGCCAGGTCAAATCTGGAAATTTGACCTGACCCAGGTCAACAGTCTGGCCCAATATGACCTGGTATAGTCATGATGTATATCGTTTGACTTTCAGTGACTATACAAACACTTTGGTGACAAAATAAAAGTTTTATATTTGTTTATTCAAAATTTATAGAGTAAAACACTAAAAAATGCTCATTTGACCTAAGGTGGCCTTTCAAAGGTCACAAACCAAATTTTTTAGCATCAACTTCAGAAATGAGGTAATGAGGTAAGAGCAAGCCATAACCGATGTTTGAAGTTGATTCCATCGATACTTACTGAGAAAAGCTCATTTCGTCATTTTCCCCATGTATGTACAATGGGGAGGTCATGCTCTGCACATGACCTTAGGTCACCAATATGAAAAATCCCGGAAAATATGTTGTAGCTCCTGGTGGGCCCAATATGTGGTATGAGTTTCAACTTGTTCAATTAACCCGCCTTTTACTTATGCAGTCCTAAGTATTTTTTGAGGTGAGGTCACTTCACCTGGCCTGGTGACCTGACCTGATATGACATTGAGCTAAAATTTTTAGGGAAGATGTAAAAAGATGAAGGAATAGCTAGACCAAGTTTGGCGGCGCAGTGCGGCGTCGTTTTTTGGTCACTTCGGAAAAACCCGAGGGGGTCTAAAAAGACCCCCACCCGGGCAAAGGTTAACATCCTCTGTCGGCCCTGGCCGAGCCAGT
Source organism: Lepas anatifera (assembly GCA_034440635.1). NCBI lineage: Eukaryota > Metazoa > Arthropoda > Thecostraca > Lepadidae > Lepas > Lepas anatifera. The sequence continues at coordinate 503,504 of JAOTON010000204.1, forward strand.
TTTGCGTGATGTCACAATGTGACCTCTGTTTCGTAATTAGGAGATTTTGGGGTGGAGTTGTGGAAAAATTAACGGACGTAGAGTGATGCATCTAAATTCAATAGAAAGGTGAGGAGCAAGGCACATACACATATAAAAATCGCATTTATAAATCAAACTAAAAGATGCATCGTTATGCGGTAAAGTTTTTAAGCAGCCTATTTTCACCTCTCGCTGATGTACCGCTCTACGTCTCGGAGGCTGTGAGTGACGCGCGGGGACGTTCCTTCTGAAGAGAGAATGTAGCTCAGAGTACAGTCTATCTGGTGGTATACAATTTTGATTAATGAAGTGCTTGGCTTTACCACTTGAGGACAATACATTTGCTGGAAACGCCTCAAAATCTTATTTGCAAATTAAATTATATTTTTGGAGTGCTCCCATTTTGTTTTCTATTATATGTCATATTTAAATTTACAGTCACCAAGGAAACGAAACGAAAACATTGCATTTACTTTGCGAGTTACAATAATTTCAATATTTCATTTTTTTGAAGATGAAGTGCATTGTGAAAATCACCAGAATTCTACAACACAAAAAAATCTTTTTTTTCTTAGAAGTTGACAGAGTGTAAACTGGCCTGTCTCCTCGAATCCTGGATGTAAAATACACTTAGATTATGGTGTACACTGACCTGTCTTATCGAATCCTCGATGTAAAATATACCTACTTAGATTATGTATTCGGGCACTCAGGTAGGTCAAATCACAAATTCTCCGTCATAGTTTAGCCAGACCTCTAATTCGAGGTTTGGCTACACTATGATGGAGAATTTGTGAAAGATATCCAGGATGGAGAAGACAGGCCAGTATACACATTTTCAACTTATAATCATGCTCCTCGCCTCAGCACTCCAAAACGTATCAACGCTTTCCTTAGAAGTTTCGGAGGACCAAGCAAACCTGGCCACGAGTGCGACTCTTGTTTTGCTACGGCAGAACCGTATTTATATATATATATATATATATATATATATATATATATATATATATATATATATATATATATGAGCAGTTGGACAATATATCCTCTTCGATGCAGTGACTATTGAATAGTATTGCTGATTCGCACTTGGATAACTTCTTTTGTTGTTTAATTATATTATTGATGGTTTGTTTGGTTGCAGTTGAAATTTCTTTGGTCAAATCAGTAAAGTTGATTAAAAATATTACAAATATAAGTTCGAGCTTTCGAATGTATTGGACATTCATTATCAAGATAAGAGACAGAGCGGCTCACCTTTTCCTAAATATAGTTGTTTGAAAAATATATCACCGAGTAATGAGCTCAAATCAGTTGAAAGACTTTCTATGTAAAGAAATATCATTATATTTTTGCAGACTACTTGCTATGAAATTATCTCATGAGTACAAAATACAATTCTTATATCATCTTGTCACAGTTTCATAGTCACAATAAATTAATACATAGTTAGTCACAAGGCATTACAAACAATAGAGAAACATTCACATTGTCAACACATGGTATGTTATACAGTACATATATCACACCTATTCGTTTTTCTATTATTTAACCCATCCCCATAGTGACAACTTGGCGAGTCTAACGTTTTTGTGTGTTGATTTGCGGTGCGAGTTGGTTGATGTATATTGCTTCAATGATTTCTATCTTGTTGTGGTCAGTGCTGAGTGTATTATATGTGTGTTATCAGTAAGCATTTGTCTTGTGAGTGTTGTGTTGTGTTCTTGTTGTAGGTGATTCTTAGGGGCTCCCTCGTGGAGGTGCATGGTAAGGCGACGAGATAAAGTGGTTGATGTGTATCCGATGTAGTTTACCTTACGAAGTCTGCAACCTTCGTCGGGACATTGAAATTGGTAAACTACATTAGTACGCATCAACCACTTAATCTTCGTGGGATTGTTGCACATTACAAGGTTTTTTGTTTTTGTGTTGGTAGTATATGTGAAGATTGATTGCGTGATTCTCTTTACATTTGATGTTTCTTTTAAGTATGCTTTTCAAAATCTTCTCATCTGTTTCGTACTGCGAGTTCATGTGATTTCGGTAGTAGAGATGGTGTGTTACTGTTTGTGCTTGGTCTGATGTTTTGCTGGTGTATTTGTTGTCTAGTTGTCTTTTGATTTCTGCGTCTACGTCTTGGTTAGAATATCCGTTATTCACTAGAATTTGTTTCAGCCTAATGAATTCAGAATGCATTTTGTCTGTGATGAACTGGTTTTAATAGCTCTTCTTACGAATGATCGGATGACGCTGGTTTTATATCGTGCTGGGCATTCGCTCTTTGCGTTGAGGGTTTGGCCGGGGTGGTAGGCTTCCGGTAGACGCTCGTGATAAACCCATTGTTCGTCGCCTCTACCAGAACATCTAAGAATGGTATGATGTTATCTTTGGCTAGTTCGAATGTGAAGACTGAATGATTTTCAAATTTGTGAATTATTTCCTGGAGTTGGTTAATGTCCCTAACGTTCAAAAAACAGTCATCTACATAGCGTAGGTAGATATGCGGAGCTACATCTGGGTTACTGAGGACTTCATTTTCGATAGATGCCATATAAAAATTGGCGAAAAGAGGGCCAAGTGGGGAACCCATGGCCACACCATCCTTATGAACATACAATTTGTTGTCAGGTCCCCTAAATGGTGAGCCTTTCGTACATGCTCGGAGCAGGTTTGCGAGGATGTTTCTTGGTAGGTTGAGGGGTTTGATGCCATTACTTTTTTGTCATATACCTCATTTAAGATAACATCGATAGTCTGGTCAATGGGCACGTTTGTAGATAGACTTTCTACATCTATGGATGCCAAGATACCTTCAGGTTTTTCAGTCTTAAAATGTCTAGAAATTCATCTACAGATTCAATACCATATTTGGACGGGACGTAGGGTTTTAGTATCTGGTTAAGACGTTTTGCTAGTTTATATGTTGCAGTAGTTACCTGGGATATAATCGGCCGGAGAGGATTACGTTCTTTATGCGTCTTAACTGTCCCATACGCATATCCCGGAGAAAATTCTCCTCCAATTTTAGCAAAACTTACACCACCATTAACGGCATTAGCACTGGTTATAATCCTATTGACTTTAGCCTAAAGTGTTTTGGTTGGATCAGTTTTAATTACTTTGAACTTACTTGAGTCTGAGAGGATGGTGTTGAGTTTTTGAGAATATTCGTCTCTGTCTAAGATCACAAACACAGGGCACTTATCAGCTCTCCTTACGATGATTCGGTCGTCGTTTTTCAACTGTCGCGCGGCGTCCTTAAGTTCTTTTGTGACAAGCTTGCTGTTGGCGTTTCCTCGTAATTTGAATCCTCTCCGATGAGTTCCCCTTTCAACTTGTTGCTTACTTCGATATGTTCATCTTTCTCCAATTGTAGTATATCACGATATAATCATTCTAGTTCGGCTTTTTTATCAACGTCTGAACGTTTTGATTGTATGTGACAGTTTAGACCAAGGTTTAAAATCTTGTTGTTCCTGTGTAAGCTGGACTGATGAGAGATTGATATAACCTTGCTTTTGTTCAGGTAGTGTAAGGTCACCCCCATACATCCGAGATAGTTTTCTGGCTACTCTAGTTGTATTTCAGTGGTTATTGTTTCCGAACTTTTCGTCTAAATATACGCGAATATTACGCTTCTGGTCCTCTTCGATATTACTTTCGTCAAAATCCTTATTTAGTTTCAGTAGCTTACTTTTTAGTTCTACAGCCAACTCTTCCTACTTCTTTAGCTGGTATTTCACTAGATTTTTGCGAAACTCCTGTGTGAATCCTTGTGTGGTTGTTGCCCGGTCGTGAAGTTTTAGGTTTGAGTAGTTGGGCAATATATCCTTTTCGATGCAGCGACTATTAAATAGTATTGCTCATTCGCACTTGGATAACTTCTTTTGTTTTTTAATTATATTATTGATGGTTTGTTTGGTTGCAATTGAAATGTCTTTGGTCAAATCAGTAAAGTTCATTAAATATATTACAAATATAAGTTCCAGCTTTGAAAGCTTTCGAGCTTTCGAAAGCTCGAACTTATATTTGTAACATTTTAATGAACTTATTGACTGATAAGTTTTGATTTGACCAAAGACATTTCAATTGCAACCAAACAAACCATCAATAATATAATTAAAAACAAAAGAAGTTATCCAAGTGCGAATCGCAATACTATTTAATAGTCGCTGCATCGAAGAACATATATATATATATATATCGACCTCAGAAATGTTTCATGCGATTAAAACCTTGAACGATCAGAATGTACAACCTACACTATTTCTTCACTTTCTACGAATTTCTATGGTTCTCACTCCCACAGGTCGGGAAATCTGCCAACTCGCCAACAATGTTGGTGACAAAAGTATGTCAAGTCGGTGATAAAATAGGCAAGGTTTTACACGCCACAGCATGAGAAGTTGACGCTCAGTCTGCCAATACGCTGATTAATATTTGAAAGTATTCAGAGAGTCTGGAAAATAATCCCATTTTGGTGCCACAGCTTAATATTCTTGGCTACACATGTTTGGCTTGAAATTCCGTAGGTGACACTTAGAGACCTTTTCCGACCTCTGCTCTCTCCGACTCTCCCCTACCGTTACGAAATGGTTGTTACTTTATAACATCAGATGCTACGAACATCAGATGCTACGCAAATATCGTATTTTCCAGTATAATTATACATTTTAATGTCTAAACTAAATTAGATGATATTTCAAAGTCATTAAGCATTCCCGACTGGCACAAGCCGCTAGGCCGGCGGACACGGCACCCATCAGCGGACTTGTGATGTTACTTACTGGCCAAGCGTATAGAGCAAACATTTCTCTGAGACCGAGTCTCAGTAATACGATATAATTATTTGAACTCAGTTCTCTAACAAACTGTAGCTACCAAAGGTGATTTTAAAAATCAAAATGTGATATTCTTATAAATGTCAGTAGCGGTGAACGGATTAAGAAAATATGCGCTATGAATTATATATGTGGGTACATATCTACATATTCTCACAAACCCGCCTGATTCTGGCCACTGGCTAGTGTTTTCATACAAATATAGTCAGCCTAGTGAGCAGCAAGCAAAACACGTGGCACGACCCTCTTCGTCACCGAGCTAAGACACTGTACGCGTCAGCTGACAGCGAATGCAACTCAGATTGGGTAAGCAGGAAACGACCGGCTCAACCTATGGCCGTACGTCCATCTGCAGCTGCGTGGTAGAGGGTATCATGGGTCGGATTTCCAAACCGAGCTCCTAACCGTTGGCGAACGGGATCAGACGGGTAAAGAATTAATAATGGAAAATTTGGGATCCGGCAATGACTTTCGATTATCTTCTTTGGCACTCTTGTGTCTTTCCACCAATACGTTTTCAGAAAGCATTTCTTCTTCATGCTTTCTAGGTGACTGAGTTGTTTAGGGAACTATAGGAAACGATTAATGGTAGCTTCAACAAGCTAAAAAAATATAGGTGTGCAGAACTATAGTCGGACTGGCCGGGGAAATTTTGAAGCGGTCCGGACTGGATCCAAATTATCTTGAACATGACATACTCTACGGGCGATTTATTGTTGACAGAAGTATCCGACAGTGTATCTCGTGCGCCACGATCGTGGTCCAGGGATGCGGCATTCTCCCTCTGCAACCTTGTGCATAATGCAAGCTGCACAGACCTCATCTGATGGACGCCTCTGTTGGGAAGGGCTCCCCAATTCGTCCTTGGGACTGAACACTCACTTAAGTCGGCTCACTTCAACTCCATGTTACATTTGGGTGGAGGGAGTTTTAGGCAGCCTCGGAGACCGCAGCCATGTCGCCTGGGTCTCATTTGGAACCGCTCACCAGACTTCGGTGAGGATGATGGACGGGGCTGCAAACCATGCGCTGCCAGCGTTGCCAGGCAACACAAACGTCTGTACTGTGGGGTCGACTGGAGGGCCAGGTGGCCAGTGGCAGCTCGTCATGTGAGGCAACCGAGGTATACCTCTGATTATTTCAGCGGCCAACCTCTCTAACGGCACACTGGAAAAGTACACATCAATGCAATGCATCAACTCCTATGGATTGATGTACGCGCATAATACCCAACAGTTTACATATACACAACGCTAGCCACACCTTCGCCCGCTCGCCTGCCTTTGACACAGCTGAATATTGGCACATCGTTTACCCTACGGCCAGTCGGTATTGAGAACCTCAGTATCATATTGAGGTCTGCCTGCCAGAGCGGCCACACATATGTTACATCAGCGTTGCTCTCCCGGTCAGCGAGAGGGTTTGGCCAGGAGCGTAGCCAGGATTTCTCTCAGGGGGGCGCCCCGAAAAGGGCCCCTGCGACAGCGCCAAAAGGGCCCTGATGGGTAAAAAGAGCCCTGCTTGTTACAGAATCGTGTCCTCAGGGCGGCCCTTCGGGCCCCTCAGGGGGGCTGTCCCTGCCGCCCCCCTTGGCTACGCCCCTGGGTTTGGCTCAGATCACACATATCTCTGATTGGCTCTTGCTAAGTGTCCATTCTGAAGGTCTGCTACAATTTGTGGTGACATCTTCAACACCTCTTGCCCTAACACATTCGCTAAGCATGACTGTGATGACGTAATAGTTATCCTCGCCTCTTCAGATGCGAAGGGTGCGGCCTGTTTTCTGCGTAACGTTCTTATGTGACGTTTAAAAAAGAAAAGTGAGTCAAAGAGCGAAGAGGGCTAATAATGTATCGTCCTTGCATTCAGGCGGGGTGGGGTGGGAGGCAATATATGGCGGCATTACATTGCAAGGGGCACCAGAGCGTTATGTGGCGACGCCGAGTACTCTATTGGGAGGGGTGGGAGGAGGGACACCTGCCCCCTGGATCGGGAATAAGCCATACGCCATGTATTTAGTTATAACTTTTACATACATGCATCGAATTCAATAAAACCACGATTGGTGCAGATTCCTGGTGGTAGGATTGGAGGCACCTCTACTGCATTTTTAATGAGTGCCCGTTGGACAACCACGATAACCACTGTCGTACCGAGCCCACCCCACCCCACACGCCGCCGCTGACAGATCAGTAAAGGCGCATCAGTCACCCACGTGCCTTCAAGTGTCTGGATATAGTGAACTTTTCTGTATCGACTGCAAACCGTTGAAATGCTTTTGATACTCAGAAATCGCCTTCAGTATTGGATTCACAGCCTTCCACAGATAACTCTTATTTGTATTGTGGTGGTAGGGCATAAGCGTCAATGTTTAAAATATAAGAGAGTATGAAACCAAGGCTAGAGATCTCTAGACCCAGGGGGATCCTCGATGGGTTAACGCTGACACTGCAATACAAGCCCTACACAAAATCTATGGGAGACTCAAAATTCAGGGGGGTTCCTGACCCCTAACCCCCCCCCCGAACTCCAACCATGTACGAAAGTTATTGCTTCACCTTAGCAAATACAGATGTTTGTGTGAGATGTTTGACAGTTTCTGCCGCTTCGCCGCTGTAGCGCCTATGAAGGTCAGCCGTTGAGGCCGCTTTTGCAGAGTGACATGCTTCCCAGTTCAACCAGGACAAGGACTTTGAATCTGCTGCGCAGTATTCTTCGACAATGATTGCGTCACATTAGCTAAGCCAGCATCAGGACTGAGCGTATCCAGGAGGATGCAGAGGAGGCAACCCACGTCCTCCCGAGTAGAACGGATGGCATCCCTGCGGTGGGCGGCAATGGGAAAAATACATGTCTCCAGCCTAACATACGAGACAATTTTCGGTGGAATCGCGCCCAACTAGTGCTTAACACAGGCATTGACGGAGGGCGGGTATCCACCCCCTGGGGTTTTTTTGGAGAGAGAATAAAAACGGCAGCGCGTCGCGCCGCCCCACTTGGCATACCGTTTCTCTCATTTTTATATCTTTGCCCAAAAGTTGAAGGCTGTGCCATCTTAGGCCAAGTCACCAGTGCAGGTCAAGTGACCTCACCTCAAAAAGGTTAAATATAGCATAAGTCAGAAAAAGGTGAACTTCTCCGATTGAAACTCCTATAACATGATGGACCCACCGAGTTCTACAAAGTGTATTCCGGTATTTTTCATATCGATGACCTAAGGTCGGGTACGAGCCATGAGCTCTCCATTGAAAATACAAGGCAAATGGTTTACACTGAATAACTTAGTAATGGATGGTGTCAGAGCGTTTATCTTAACGGTAATAGGGTCATGTCATCATTACAGTCTAATGATATACATTTTGATGTAATTTTAACCTTGAACTTCTCTCAGGTCGGGTCAAATCCAATATTTCACCTGATTTGACCTAGCAAGGTCAATTTATGTATCATTGGATTCGGCTTGCTGCGAGGACTCCAATGGTCTGCATTATTTTGCTCTATCTTAACACGCGCCCCGCTGGGAGGGGGGCGAAATTCGCCCCTCCTGGTTTTCCCCAGATAACGCAAAAACGAAGAGACGCAGAACAACGAAACTTACAGTACCTTATCCCTGATCAATTTTACACATCTGAAAAAAATTTGAGGTGGTCAAGTGACGCCCTCAAATCTAAAATCACGAGTTTGAAGCAGCGCCCAGGGAAAATCAGCGAACTGATCAGTTTGAAACTTCCACAATATGATAAGGTCATCAGGGTCTACAAATCTGCTATCTCGGAATGTTTATATTGTTGACCTAAGGCGAGGTCAATTTTTTGGTCACCCCATTATAAGTTTATGGTGAAAAATAGAATGGGCTATATTATTTCAGTAAATACTGGATAGATAAAGCTGAAAATCCTCAAACCATCTATTCTTACCACGATCTTGACTATAAAGTTGAGTTTTTAGCATCTGACCTCTCAAAGGTCATGTCAGGTCACGGGAGCATAGAGTGATTGTTTTGCCAATAACTTCTCACTGAATTGAGATAAAGCTCCCATTTTGCTTGTATTGTGCTTATATTGCCACGGGGAGTTGATTGATATGCAACATGACCATACCAGGTCTTTCTGTGACCCTGACCTAGCTCGAGGTCAGGTCATTTTCACTACTTGACCTAGCAAGGTCATATTATACATCATTCGATTTGCCGCGATGAGAGGAATCCAATGATGCATAAAGATTTACTCTAGCTTCCCTGAGGGCATATCTAGAGAGAGAAACGTACACTGCTCTGTTGTAAGCCTATGGAACCTTCTTTGACCTATGCTGCCCTCAATATCGACCTGACAGAAAAATTATTTTTTATAAGACCTCTTCGTCTTGTCAAGAGCTTTCGAACGCCGCCCGTAATTTTTATATAGCTTTCGTGGGAATGAGATACGGAGGGGGTCGAAAAACGCCCCCAGCGGGGCGCGTCATACCAGGGACCCCAGCGGGGCGCGTGTTAACTAGTTCAGATGCAATGACTGAAAACCTTAATTTAAATTTTATCCTTAGTGGCATGCCTTAACCTCCAGTGACCTTACATATGACCTGAAAAAATGGGTCACACCTTTTCTATAGAAATTTGGATGGGCTATCCAACACCGTTTTTCGCTATCTAGCGTGGTCCTCGAGATTTTAGGGGGGGAGCGGGTACCTGCCCCTGTCAAAGCAAAGGTGGCTCAGACCCCCGTCAATGCGCGTGTTAAATGAACAAACAGGCTTTGCTTTCAGGATAAAGGGCATATATGCGCGTGATGTAGGACGTTTTAAGCAAAAAAAACGTCTCAAATGCAACGGAAATAAGCTTCAGGAACACCCCCTTCTGAACTATGGCGTCCCTGTCCGAGTCTCGAACAGCGCCCCCTGATGGCACAGGCCCCTCACTCACGAAGATCCTAGATCCGTCCTCAGATTGTATCACCTTGTTCCGTCTTTAAGCCTAACAGTCTTTCCATTCCGATCTCCATTCTTGGCAGAGCGATGATCGAGTTGACCACCATGAGAGACAGCTCTGAGTCTGCATAATATCCAGGATATTCATACCAATTTCTAAGTAAGATGAGTAGTCTAACTAATAAGCTGACCTGTTTTGTAGTGTAGATACAACTGCCTTGCCAGAGCGAGTCCAACTGCAGAACAGGAACCATAACGATGTGATCTACACGGATTAAAGTTTGGTCTTTCAAAGCGCCAATCCCTTATTTTGCATTCATAGACATCTCTTCCTGCATGTCTGTCAACGCGGTAGATTGATGGAGGCCGTGCATCAGATTGGGGTTTAACGGCACACCAAGGTTATACGGCGCCGTATCAGATTGATGTAGGTCGTACCTGCGTGGTATGAAACAACGAGTAAGAAGCAGCCAGTGCTCTTCACGAGTATGTCGGAGGGTGGAATCTTATCCGTTCTATTTATCGCCTGCTCATACCGACAGAATTGCTTCTGCAAATGATTTAATATTCGCTGATGACGCTCAGATTTATCAGAGTTGACGGTTGAAATGATGCGGGAATAGTAAAGTAAAAGCTTGATTACGTACGCTAATGCATTGCCACGTACCGTTCAGATCACTGAATTGTGGAGTCTGAAACTTAGCATGGCAAAATATAAACTCTGTCCCTAACGCTACGCCGTTCTTTCGTGCATGCCAATTTATACTGCACAGAAAAAGCCATTACAGTACGTTTACTGTAAAGCATGATCTGAGCGTTTTTACCAACGAAAAAGCTGCCTTCGGAGCACATATCGACAACATTGTTTAAAAATCTCATAAGCCACCAGGCTTCAAGTCCAGAAAATTTCCAAACGGGCAAAGATGCAGGCGAATGTATTAGTGTGATAGCAAAGCAAATACTGTCCAACTACTATACAAATGCCAACATTCTGCACCAGAGGTGTGTTGCGTGGCGCAGCACAAGTCTTCTGAAGAGGCTGAGGAAAACTCAGCCCAGATTCTCGACATGGCTTTGTGGACACTACAAATTTTAGCCCACAGCCTTTGCCAACATAAGTCAACTCTCCCATTTTGGAGTTGCCGCTTTCGAGAGCAGACGAAAGCAGCGTTATCTCGGTTTATCTTCGTGTTTATCACCAATGTTCACACAAACGTCAACTCTTCTTCTCGACAAGGTTACACTTGCTGCTCCTCTTGAATATGGGGTGGTTAAGTGTTGTATATCGTGCGAAAGGGTGAAGCCTACCACAGGGGCTTGTCCATAAAGATTACCAGGCTAAGAAGCGCATTCCGAGACACATGTAATGCGGACCTTCGGTAGCTTAGCAAAGCAGGGTATAACAATGTTGTGCTTTGCTTTGAGGTGAGTAGGTATTAGGGGCCTAGCTTTTATGTGCATACATACATACATACCTAGTTATTTCTTAAGTGTTTGTATATGCGTTGGCTTGTATTAGGCTTTCTATTGTCAACTTGCTGATTAGTATTTCCATACACTGATGGATCCAAGGGGGAACCAAAGGGGCCGTGAACCCCTCCATAGCCTAAAGTAGTATATTCCCCCGCACCAAATTTTAGTCATTTTTCTTTAAGAGTACTATATTTTCGCGATTTAAAAAAATCAAATTGCCCCTCCCAAAACGTTGGTTTGGCCCCTCAAAAATTGCTACTGGGTCAGCCAATGTTTCCATACGATTTTATCCTTCACGTTTTGTTTCATTTTTGTACGTTTTGATCTCCTTTGGTCTGGCTTGTTCACGCAAACTTAATTGAAGAATTGTTGCGTCACCTTAAGCCAGTGGCGTAGCCAGGATTCGCCCAAGAAGGGGAGGGGGTCCGACATTCGTCGGGGGGGGGACTGGGACCAGGGTTCACTTGAGCTGGGAGCCCAGGAAGGATCAAGTTTCATGCTTGGTTTCCATTGTTATAAGTAAAGGTGTGGTTTAACGCTTTTTTCAGAAAAGAGATCGCTTTAAGTAAAGACCCTCATTTCATCCAACGTCCATGTGCCGCCACCGCATTTCCCCAGATCCAGGAGACTCTCCAAGACCACGCTCGAGGTCCCCTTCGAGGCCAAGCCCGGGGGACTACCAATAGCCCAGGTTTGGGGGTCCCGAATTCAATGTTTGGACCCCTCAGAGACTTAGGGGCCCTCGAGACAGATGCTCGAGGGAACCCTGAGACCAAGCTCGGGGGCCCCGAGAGCAATACTTTAGCTTCGCAGGGCACAAAGTCCGTCCAAGGGATGTCCTTGGATCCCAAAGGCCCGCTTAGCTACGCCACTGACTTAGCTTTGTACATACCCGTACCATGGATAAGAGACACCTGGATCGGAGACTCGCCGCCTCCGACCGACAGCGCCGATCACTCCGTACTGCGCATGCGCGAAACGACGTACAGGGCGCATCACTTCCGAATGCATTAGTTCGAATGAGACGTGCGGGGAGTTTGTGTTGAAATCAATTGCGTAACCAAGGAGGTGGGTCCTAGGGGTCTGCGGACCCCATTGGGCCGATCAGGGGGCCCCAGAGTCAGACTCTGGAGGTCTCCGAGATGCATTCTCAGGGGCCCCGAATCGGCCTCAGGGCTCCCTTCCAAGAGAGTTTATCTCAGGGGGGCCTCAAGAGTTGTTCTCAGGGCCCCTCGATGGCTATCTCAGGGGCACCGCGAGAGTTGATCTTAGAGCCCGCGAGAGACGGTCTCAGGGTTCCCCGAAAGTCGGTTCAGGGGGCCACGAGAGTCGGTCTCAGGGGCCCATGGACCATTTCCGGACCTTTTTCGTTACATGACTACTTTTTTACCAACTTGATTATCGCGCCTATGTGCCATACGCGTCGGAAAAGGGGGCCTGGCCCCCACCACTTTTTGGCCAAAAATTTTATTATCTCAGTCAAAATGAGAGAAAACCGGGCATTCTTATATCCAGCCGCTGCGGGAGGCAACGAAGAGCCCAAATTCGAACAGTTTTTAGTCCTGACTTTGAAAGTTTTCTGTCAGCATCAGGTTGAAGTTTGGCTGGCCCCCACTTTTGGAGGAAATGACTTCCGACAGCCCTCCGAGACTAATCCTGGGGCGCCCCCTGAGACTAACATTCGGGGGTGCGGAGCACTGCTGATACTGAGTCTTTGGTGCTCCTGAGACTAACTCTCGAAGGCCCAGATTAGCCTTCAGGGGGATACGGCTAACTCGGGACCCCCTGAGACGGACTCTCAAGCCACTTAGACCGAAATTAGGGAGCACCTCTGGGGATTGCTCCGATCCACAGGCTTAGCTCTCGGATGCCCGAGACTGACTCCCGGGGGTCCCCTGGGACTAACTTTTGGCTGCTCCCCGGGACTGATTCTCGGGGCCCCTTAGATAAAAATTGGGGGGCAAAACCTGGGGCTAACTCTCAAGGGCTCCCAAGATTACCTCTCGGCCCCCGAAACCAACCGGGTATTCATGAAACTAATTATGGGTCCCAAGACTGGCTTTCAGGGCCCCTTGAAAGGAACTCCTGGCTCCTGAGAAAGACATCCTTGAGACATGGGGGCTCCTGAAACCAACACTGGGCAGCACCTATGATAATAATTATCGGATCCCCATATTAGCTTTCGGGCACCCTGAGAGGAGGTCCCCATTGACCAAAACGGAAGGACCCTGATAATAACTTGGGTCTCTCGTGATTAAATCTTGGGGGCCCCTGATACTGGCCTTTGCAGCCCCCCTGAGAATGACTCGAGGGACTCCTGAGGCCAACTCTCGAGGGGACGGTGCTCCTGAGACTAAATTTCGGGGTCCCCTGACTGACTCTCGGGGACCCTGATACCGGCCCTCGAGGGCTCCTGAGACCGGCTCTCGAGAGAGGGGCTGGGGGAGCACTACCCCCAGTCCGAAAGTTATGGGGTAGCCGCATCCGCCCCTCCCCCACCCCCTGCTTCACCTATGACATCACGTCATCGTGTAATGCAGGGAAAATTTGTATTTTTGGGGGTATTCAGTTTGCCACCCTCTCCCCTTTCCCTGACCCCTGTTAAAGGCAGTGCCCTGGAAAATGAAAAGCGTGATACAGAATATGCTCATCTGTCAGCTGGAACCACGCTGTCTGCATAGATGTGCTAAATGTGGCCTCAATTTCGACGAGTCGTGGCCGTTTTCCCCATTTAACGTGCCTGCGTCCTCGACGTCCGGCGGCCGGCGCCCTGTATGTCGAAGCTTCCCACTTTTCCCGCTAGGCGGACGACCGCTGTCGCTCACATCAAAGGCGCCGACAGGGAGTCTCCGATCCAGGTATCTCTTATTCATGCCCGTACGATTCATTTGACTTAATATGTAAATGCGTAACCTACCCGTTAAGGATTTGCAAAACAAAAACAAAGAAACAACAAACAATAAATGTCAGGAAGGCCAGGGCTAGCAAAATGCTTTAGGCTCAAAGGAAAACCAGGGCTGGCTCGAGCTAGGTCTGGGCCACTTTTTTGTCTAACGTTATTATGCTACATCAGGCCATTTTTAACATGTTAACTGGGGGTCACTTGCCCCCCCCAGTCAGCAGAAATGCCCCCCCCCAGTGCCCGCCAATTGGCCCCCAGTGAAATAGACAGTAGATGACTTAGAATTGAACAAACAAAAACTTACCTAGCAAAAATAAAACAGAACGCCACCCTGATAATAATTATGTTGTTGTATTGCTCCTCCCAAATTGACAATCCACAAAAATTGCATTATAAAAGTTCCACCAGTGGCTGTCTTCTCTATCCTGCGAAGACGAAACAAAGGGGCGCAGTTGCGGGAAATCCCGGAAAACAGCCTTAGCATCAACTAATCAAAGCGCTGAACCAATAAGCGTAGAAACGGGGCGGGAGGGGGCAGAGGGACCACTGTTCCCCCCCCACTTTTCTGTGGTTAGCCCCCGCAATGGACATGAAAACATCAGCAGCTGTAATATAAAATAAGAAACCCAAACGGGCCCGATACCTTGCCTGAGAAACCTTATGAAGCTGACCTGGACCCCTGAGCTGATCTGAGGTCCTATGTGTCGATTTGGGGCCCCAGAGCTGTTTAGGGGTCCCTGAACTGGCCTCTGATGCTCTATGGGCTAATCTGGGCCTATTGAGCTAATCTAAGGTCCCTTGAGCTGGTGTGAGCCCCCTGAACTGTTGAAAGGCCATAAGCAGAGCTGGGAGCCGTGAGCTTGAATGGAGCCCCTTGAGCTAGTCAAAGGTCTTACATAAGCCGACCTGGGGGCCCCTGAGCTCAGCTGGGCCTCCAAAGCTAATCTGGTGCCCCCGAGCCAGTCCGAGGCTCCTGCTGAGTTATAGAGCCCCTGAGCTGAGCTGGGGGACATGAGCTTGAAGTGGCCTCCTTGAGCTGTTCTGGGACGCCATGTAAGCCGACTTGGGGTCCCTGAGCTGAGCCGGGCCCATGAGTTGAGCCGGACCCCTAGGCTGATCTAGTCATCTGCTAATCTTGAGCCGACTTTGCTGAACTGAGGGCTCCGAGATGATCTGGGACACCCTTAAATTCTTTAGGTCACTGAGCTGGATCCCTTGAGCTATTCTGAATCAGCCGACTTGGAAGCCCCTGAGCTGAACTAGGCCCCCAAGGCTTATGTAATCTGAGGCCCCTGTGCTGAACTGAGCAGCCCCTGAGCTGGTCTGGCTCCCTGCAAAGTTGTAGGGTCCGCTAAGCTGAGCTAGGGGCCATGAGCTTGAATAAGTCCCTTGAGCAGTTTTGTGACCCTAATCAGCCGACTTGGGGGTCCATGAGCTCAGCTGGCCCCCAAAGCTAATCTGGGGCCCCTATGCTGAACTGGGGGTTCTGAGTTGGTCTCGGCCCCATGAAGTCTTCTAGGGTCACTGAGCTGAGCTGGGATCCGAGATCTTAAACCTCCCCTTGAGCTGTTTTGAGACCCCATGTGAGCCAATCTGGGACCCCGGAGCTGAGCCGGGCCTCTAAGCCAATTTGGCTCCCTGTGCTAATCCGGGCCCTGTGCGGGGCTTCTAGAGTCTCTGTGATTATGTGGGGTCCCCTTGATAAGTCTCTCCGATCATGAGCTGGTCTGGGCCCTCAGAGCTCTGACTGATTTGGCTCCTGAGCCAAGATCTGGGCATTGGGGGGCCTCTACGATGACTTGGCGGCCACTGAGCGGCATAAACATAGAAACGGGGAGGGGACAGGAGAGCCACTGGCCTCCCTCTTTTCTGTGGTGTGCCCCACAACATATATAAAAATATCAGCTAATGCAGTATAAAAGAAGGGAACCCAAGCGGGCACGATAGCTCGTCTGGGAACGTTCCAGTTCCGTAGTACAACCTCTACAAGCCCCTGGACCAGGAACGGTTCGTGAAAAATGATAAGGCACCTATTACCCGAGTGCTTCCAGATGGGCCCCGAAAACTGGACTCAACCAAACTCCAGCTCAAACCGCTCCCAACACAGGGTGCTAATTCGGACACGCGTCTTGCACCAAACGCCGAACAGCAGCCGTCCCTTGGACACCGAAAGGCGTGACGAGACCGGCCGGCTTTTACTACGAAGTGGGAAAAGCACCACAGACCTATTCAATGAGAGGAAACAGCTGGAAAATACGTAACAAGTAAGGTATGAAAATCCCTAGTGTAGACCGGTGCGCATGCGTGCATTATTGACACCAAATTAACAGTTTTAAAAGTGCTCATAATTATGGGCCCCTTGGGCTGGGGCCCCTATAAGGTGGCCACCTCTAGGCTTGATCCTCCACATTTTTTAACGGTTCCTACGCCCCTGGCTGGACCTACAATCAAACATAATGTTCAATCAGACCGGAAGCCCCGCCAGTACCGTGTGATTACATGATGCTCTCATTTCACGAGCGGCCAGTTGTCAGCGCTCGGAGCTCGTTCGTGGTTTAGGCGGGGCACGTTGTAGTAAAGCGTGTTGGACTGATTGCTGGTGTAGCGGTGTAAAGCCCTTAGCCTATTCATTTATTATTGTGGTGGCAGCATACGGGGAAATTTGTAGCGAGATCGCTGCATCAAACTTTCTTCTGTAAAGTTGATAAGGTGTTAGTTGGCCTTTCGCATCGAGTCCTTGAAGCTAAAAATTGGCCGAGATTCCAACAGGGAAAGAGCTAGCGACACCATATGACCCTGGCAATTGGTGCTTCGATAAGCCGCGAAAAATATTCGATGGATTTTGCACTACATTCCCTAGGTGATCTTGACAGCAAGAGCCACACCTGATACTAGGTATGTATGTACATAAAACTTGTCTCGATTTAGCCCATAAGCCACATGTGTTCGATACTTCAGGAATTTACTTCCCTTGCCAGACTCAAAAGAAAAATGAGAAAATAGTTTATTCATTTGAAGTATATTACGGCAGCATCTACAATCTCTAGAATAAGGAATAACACAAATTGGAAAACATTGTTTAACACTAACGCTTTTAAGTTTTATTAGCCCCCCTCCTCCGAATGGGGTCTTGATACCCTGAAGACACTATAATGACCAGCACAAGAAATGCCCCCCCACTGATATTTCCTTTAAAAAAATGCCCTGTGTTACATTCACATTAAAATTAGAAATACGACTAAAACATAGGAGCTTTGTTACTGTTGACAAATTTGCTGCAATAAATCTAGAATACCCACAAGCCCCCCATACAAAAGGTGAGGCCGCAAGCTATTTTCACGATTTGGTTATTTTGCACCTATGACCCAACTCAGTAGTTTGGACTCATCTCTGCTATGGTGATCACTTCGCTGGACGGTATACAGTGACGGTATATTTGACGGCAGCATTTGGCGGTATATTTGACGGCAGTATTTGACGGCAGCGTTTGGCGGTGTGTCTGAGGGTATATTTGACAGCAGCATTTGGCGGTATATTTGACGGCAGTATGTGACGGCAGCGTTCGGTGGTGTGTCTGACGGCAGCGTTTGGTGGTGTGTCTAACGGCAGCGTTTGGCGGTGTGTCTGAGGGTATATTTGACAGCAGCATTTGGCGGTATATTTGACGGCAGTATGTGACGGCAGCGTTTGGTGGTGTGTCTGACGGCAGCGTTTGGCGGTGTGTCTGACGGCAGCGTTTGGCGGTGTGTCTGAGGGTATATTTGACGGCAGCATTTGGCGGTGTGTCTGACGGTAGAATTTGACAGTGTGTCTGACGGTACATCTGACGGCAGCATTTGACGGTGTGTCTGACGGTACATCTGACGGCAGCATTTGGCGGTGTGTCTGAGGGTACATCTGACGGCAGCATTTGACGGTGCTGTTAACGGCAGCATTTGACAGTGTGTCTGACAGTACATCTGACGGCAGCATTTGACGGTGTGTCTGACAGTACATCTGACGGCAGCACTTGACAGTGAGTGACGGTACATCTGACGGCAGCGTTTGACGGCGTGTCTGAGGGTAGCGTTTGGCGGTGTGCCTGACGGTACATCTGACGGCAGCATTTGACTGTGTGTCTGAAGGAACATCTGACGGCAGCGTTTGGCGGCGTGTCTGAGGGTAGCGTTTGGCGGTGTGCCTGACGGTACATCTGACGGCAGCATTTGACGGTGTGTCTGACGGTACATCTGACGGCAGCATTTGACGGTGCTGCTGACGGCAGCCTTTGACAGTGTGTCTGACGGTATATTTGACGTTAGCGTTTGACGGTGTGTCTGACGGTACATATGACAGCAGCGTTTGGCGGTGTGTCTGAGGGCAGCGTTTGGCAGTGTGTCTGACGGCAGCGTTTGGCGGTGTGTCTGACGGCAGCCTTTGACAGTGTGTCTGACGGTATATTTGACGGCAGCGTTTGATGGTGTGTCTGACGGTACATCTGACGGCAGCATTTGACGGTGTGTCTGACGGCAGCCTTTGACAGTGTGTCTGACGGTTTATTTGACGGCAGCGTTTGACGGTGTGTCTGACGGTACATCTGACGGCAGCGTTTGGCGGTGTGTATGGCGGTGCTGCTGACGGCGGTTGCAGCGGAGCCTCTGCGGCTGGATGCCGCCACTTTGTCGCGGCGCCGCGCGATCCAGCTCGACCCCGCCAACCAATGGCAACGCCGTCAGAACGCCCGCAGAGCTCAGATCCTGGAGCAGGAGAACACGAAATCAGGCGACGGCGACTACTTCCTCTCGTAAGTGGTACGGAGACGACTATCCACTCACATTAGTGGGGTGGCGATGGCTATCTTCTCTCGTAAGTTTCCTGTCAATTGCTACCTTCTATGGTCTGGCGATGGCTTTCTTTCTTTTCTCGTAAGTTGACTGCCGGAGGGTGCCTTCTCTCGGGAGTGTCTTTCATAAGATGGCTGGTGATGGGTTCAGTTTACCGCTAGTTGTCTGGCGATGGCTACGTTCTCTCGAAGTTGTCTGCCGGTGGCTACCATCTCTATTAAGTTGTCTGGCGATGGCTTCCTTCTCTCATAAGGTGTTTGACCAGGAAATGTGATACCAGTGTGTGATGTGTACGATACTCGTGTGTGACAGTTGGAACCTGTTACATTAAAGCGTGACGTGTGCAATATTGGTGCATGAAAAGTGGCGTGCGCAATATTCGTGCGTGACAGCTGGAGTGTGTGACCATGTGCAATATGTCTGCGAGATAGTCGAAACGTGTGACACCAGTGTGTGACGTGTACAATATTCGTGCGTGACAGCTGAAACCTGCGACAAAATTGTGTGACGGTACGATATTCGTGCGTGACAATGCGGCACCAGTGTTTGGTGCGTGTGGAAGCCACACGATACAGTTGGAACGACTGACAGCTCTGCAGTGTGTGACAGTCGCGTGTGACGTGCGACAGTGTGTGACAGTCGCATCCGACGTGCGACAGTCATATGCGACGTGCGACAGTCGCGTGCGACAGTGTGACAGTCGCGTGTGACATGCGACAGTGTGTGACAATCGCGTGTGACGCGCGGCAGTGTGTGACAATCGCGTGTGACGCGCGACAATGTGTGACAGTCGCGTTGGCCACAGGTTCCGCACCGACAACGGAATCGAGCAGCGCGAGACAGGCGTCTCCTACCCGGGCACGCTTCCTCAGAGCGGCACCTACGTCAAAGAGGGCACCATCCGGTACGAACTGGACGACGGGCAGACAGTCAGCCTTCGCTACGTGGCCGACGAGAACGGCTTCCAGATACTGGACCAGTCGGCGCTGCAGCAGGCGCTCCCCACGCCGCCGCCCACCGAGTACCCGGTACCCAAGGTGCCAGGTGCCGGGCTGCCGGTGCCTCTGCCGCCGCCCCAGTACGGCCTGTTCTGAGCAGCCGACTTAGTGCTGGTCACGCCCGCCTGTCTTCTGGCCAGTCGCTAAACGTGCGAGTCCGGCGTGCGTTGGAGTTCCGACGGCGCTTCCCTCAGTTTCTCGAGAATCGTGCTGAGTGAGCTTTGATAGGATGTGAGGCATTCTCAGCACTTCTTGTGCGACCTGTCTAGAGACTTTAACAAAATGAACATTATGTTGGGTCAGGTAGTGACGTCAACCAAGTAAGGTCGTCGCTCCTACCTTCGTGCAAAGCGATCGTAGTGGTCTACGAAGGGGTAGTTCTCCCCATGCACACCTTGCTCTTTGAACAGCTCTATTTAACGGTTGGATGTCACTGGTGAACCCCCGACAAGGCGACGGGCATGTCCTCATACTTGAGGCATAGTGAATAATGCAATAATTGAATGCCATCATTTTTGAGTGTTTTGTATGCAAACCTTTTGCATGAAATGCGGCGTAACAATAATATTAGTGTTATTGACCATCAAGTCACTTGGAGCTTGCATATTTTTCCGAGGTGCAAAAAGTACCACCTGCGGTCCAAAGCCGAACATGACCTTCTTGGGTCAACGTTTTACGCCAACCCATGCCAAAACAGCTTTCAAACATAACCCTTTCCTCGGGACAGGGTATCTATTGTTATGGATCACTACGAGGTGTTCTTTGTTAGTGTGCGGAACACCAAACCCGGCCGGTCAATATTCGGCTGATTTCAAGGAAAGACAGCAGCGTTGGAATTGTGTGCAAGTAGCTCGGTACTTTTGAAATCATCACGAAGAGCGTGTTTAGCGAACGGGTTTATGGTAAATATATGTCTGCCTGCTGTTGGCCTATTGTGTTTTACCAATCGATAATAACACTGCGTATTTGTTAGGATGATAATAATGACAACTATTTGTCCTGGATAAGTGGCACATGAAGATCGCGAAGACCGTAAACAAGATTCGTTATAGACTTTCTCATCCAAGGACTCGGTGAAGGAACGGTGCTATCATTCCGGAACATGTTGCGATAGATGGCCATAGAACACTTACAACTGGGCAAAATCTAAATGTTTGAAGTTTTCTATGGGCGCTTCATACCATGGCAATGAAATCATTTCGAAGGGGTCGGCCGATTATTGTATTCAAGATAGATTTATGCTTAGTGATCTTCAAGCTATGCATCCATATATGTCACAGCCAAGTAGAAATACACATAATTGCCTGACAAACAGCTTTCCCCACTCTCCCCAATACTTAATGTATCTAAAGTACATTCCTGAGATCTACAAACGGCAAAATCCACATTATAAACAAATAGGGGGTGTGGCAAATAACTACAGGTGGTGGATTAACGCCCTGGGCTGTGTTCCCTCCATTTCATAAACAAATATGGAGTAAGAAAAGCTACTATACATGGTGGATAAACCTATTGGGCTATATTCCATCAGCATTATAAATAGATGGAGGAAGATGGGGGAGGGGCGGTAGAAAATTACTATACATAGGGGATTGACACATTGGGCAGTTTTCCCGACTTTTCCCTTTCCATGAAAAGTATAAAACATGCAAAGGCTTATTTTCTAGGCAGCCTGTTCCATGCTGGCACAGCTTTACAAGTAAGCGTATTTCACAGTGCATTTTTACGACAAGGGCTTAGCAGATCATCTGCTTTTACGCTGTCGTAGGCGTTGTCAGCCTGCTTTTAGAAATCACACACCTTATGAAATGTGGCACTGGGGTTAATTATGCTAAGACACTGCGAGATTGCTGACACTGATGAGCTAAGTTTGATTTTCTGATTCATACAGGCACTGAGAAGTAGTAACACTTGAGGCACAATGTTTCCCTGCACAATACTAATGCCTAGCAAAAATCGGCTCGTGCGTCTAGGAAAAGTATCAGGACGTGAGCCCTATCTGGCGGTTCGAAAACTGAGCGTGCTGCCAACCAGACCGCTACGGCACTCCATTTACCCCTGATTTAGCAGGATTCACACCCTAACGAGCGGCATTCCGCCCCCAAGCGTCCCATAGCAGCTATCGGCAGTACTAATACAGCCACTTTTCCCGGCGAACCAAGCGGTAGGACTGGTAATCGGGCTAGCGCATGCGCAGAAGCCTAGCGCAGCTGTCCGGCTTCTGAGAGAGGCAGCCGCGGAAGACGGTACCAACGTTGGAGCAGCATCGGTTACAAATGGAGGAGCGTTCAGCGGCCCAGCACCTGCTTACTGTTCAATAAAAAACAAACGTCGCGGATCAAATTCGTCGTGGAAGCCCTGCTATTCGAGCACAAAATATGAACGATACTGAGAGCCGAGGAGCTGATGCAGTACAAGCATGACACGAGCCACATAAGTGTCAAATGCCCAGCCCGTCGTAAGCAGGCAGCGCGTGAGATACCTGTGCCATCGGCAGCTCCCCTGCATCGCCAAACACTTCCATTTCCTCATCCATGCCCAGCGCATCTGCCATGTTTCTGTAGACCTCCCCAGTTTCTGTCTGGTACAAAGTATCCTCGACATCGGAGAGAGTTTTGTAGGCCGTGACGGTGCGGAGCAGCTCCGGCGGCCATTGCTCGGCTGCCTGAGGCGCACTGTTGAGGGTTGAGCTGGACGCAGGCTGAAGAGGCACCGGACCGGCGACGGAGCTGGTGTCTACCGCCGCGTACAGGCCCGCCACCGATGGCTGGGGCGCCGGTGCCGCCTCATGCAGCCTCATGTGCTCTCGCATGTTCTCGCTCCTGGCGAAGCGTTTGCTGCAGACGCTGCAGGAGTAAGGCCTCTCGCCGGAGTGCAGCCGCGCGTGACGCGCCAGGATTTTAGCCAGGCTGAAGGGACATGCCGCACACAGTGCAGGTGAAGGGCCGTTCGCCGGTGTGGGTGCGCCGGTGGTCCCGCAGCTGGCAATGCTCCCGAAACGTCTTGCCACACTCCTCACAGCAGAACTGGCGACCCCCGTTGTGCTGGCGCGCGTGCTTGTAGAGGTTGGACACTGTGGCAAACTGTTTGCCACATTCGTCACACCGGTACGGCTTTTCGCCCGAGTGGAACCGCTTGTGAATGTTGAGATAGTATGCGTGTTTGAACGTTTTCCCGCATTCCTCGCAACAGAATGGCTTGTCGTTGGAGTGGACTCGCCTGTGGTTGATGAGGTACGACTGCTGAGCGAATGTCTTATCGCAGGTTTCACACTTAAAAGGCTTGTGTCCGGAGTGCAGCCGCCGGTGGTTGGTGAGGGTGGACTGCAGTGCGAACCGTCTGCCGCACACGTCGCATACCTGCTTCTTCTCACCGGTGTGGGTCAGCGAATGGGCCTTGATGCTGGCCAGGTACTGGAACTGTTTTTCACAGATGGCGCAGCGGTAGGGAAAGCGGCCCGGCACCCGATGCCACAGTGGCGCCCTCTTCTCCTGCGGCTGTAACAAAACAGAATCGTCGTGGCACAATGCAAGCATATTGCGAAAAAGTGTGAGTTTATGGCCAAAGTGCTTACGCTATCTCAAATAGGAAACATACAAACTTTTAAAAGTAATTTGGGGTAAGAAAAACCAACTTTTTCAAAGTACCTCTACCCATTTCGGCACAGGAATGTCGGAGCTTCGACAATACAGCTTCAATGCCGTGCAATTTCGTTTGATGATTAAAAAACTGCATACGTTTCCAGAAAACTTGCTGCAGACAAACATTATGCACGGAACAGAACATCCATGCAATGGCCTGGAGCCCAAAAAAGAATATTTTACGGGGTGGGAGGACGTACCTGCTAAGGAACAGTGGACGCAAAAGTTTGAAAAACGTACGTAAGAAAAAAATAAAATAAAATATTCTACGAAAATGTTTGCGCAAATTGTCTAGCAAACAAACTTTTAAAAACATTTGTTTAGACAATTTTCAAAAATACAAACATTTACAATTCTTACAAACCATAAGCAACCTTTCTGTCACACTTTGTTCCAATTTCGTCACACTTGTGTTATTCTTCCACAAAACCGCAAGGGCTTTGTTTGGGTGTGGGGGTTTGGTCAGTGTAAATATCGGCCCCGAACTTTTGAGTATTTACAAAGCAGTGCTATACAAATAAAGCATAGATAAGGTGTAAAATTACACATCAATGTGAAATTGCATTCAAAAATAGTCACAAAAACACAAATACAGACAGCGAATGAGCTTACCTTAGGGTCTGGTCCATTTGCAAATAGCTCTACTTGTTCCGAGGATGCAGATTCAACTTTTGAAGCGTCTGTTGGAAGGAAATATGAAAGGCCGCGATAAAGTCGATAACAGACAAAAAATGAAAAATATGCTATACGAAGATTCGAAGTGTTTGTGCTTGCTAAATCGCATTGGTAGGCAAATAACGAAAAACAAACTTGAACACATCTATTTAAAGGCCTATCATATTATAAACAACCAAACAGTGAAAAACAGGCATGCTCGGTGGTATTACATGCCCAACCTTTCAAAGATAACTCAGCTCCACAGCATGAAGCATCTGCCAACACCAAATAACTACAAACATTGCAAAAATAAATAAACAAACAACAACAGCAGGCCGCAGTGCAAAGCCACAGGGCATACACACTGTGTGTATTACACAGCATAAACGGTGCCAGTACATACCTGCAGCGGCCGCGGTCGCGCTGGGAGTCGACGACGGCGCCGACGCCACCGCTCCGTCCGCCCGCTGTGTGACGCCAGCGCTCAGACAAGACGTCACCGGCAGCAGAGCCGCCCTCTGCTCTTCTACGTCATGCACCGCTCCGCTGCAGCCGGCGCCAGATGCTGGCACGGGTCGCCAGGCTTCATCTGGGCCGCTCGAACCCACGGTCGCACCACCAGCCCCTGTCTGTTCCAGCTGTCCGCTACCCAATGGAACACCTTCCCCCAGCTGTCTGCTCCCTGGACCAACGCCTTCCCCCAGCTGTCTGCTCCCTGGACCAACGCCTTCCCCCAGCTGCCCGCTCGCCGGCCCAACGCCTTCCCCCAGCTGCCCATTCCCCGGCCCAGTGCCATCCCCCAGCCCAACCTCTTCCTGAAAATGTCCACCACCGAGTCCAACGCCTTGCAATTGTACACTCTCCAGCCCCACACCTTCCAGCAGCTGTCCACTATCCAGCACAACACCTCCCTGCAGCTGTCCCTGCGCCTGTTGGCGAGCTTGCTGCAAGCGCTGCTTCAGCTGGTCTACTTGCTGCAGTAGCTGGATGATCTGCTGCAGCAGCAGCCAGCAGTGGTGGCAGAGCAGGGCTGCAGTATCAGCTGTGACCTGGCAGCACAACACCTCCGCCAGCAGAGCACGAGCTGACAGGTCGCCACAGACGGGCCGGTGCAGCGGCTGCCAGTCGACGGCGCAAACCTCACAGCGCCTGCTCACCTCAGCGGCAGCCATCGTTTCTTACAGAACCACCTGAAAACCAGGTGACACTAATCAGCGGCCAAACAGATGCACACACTAACGGACATACCACCCGAGCTGGGCAGCAGGCCATTCAACTTATTTAAGAGGGCCGAAGCTTCGTTGCCCAGTGCTGTCACGCAGCCGTCAGGACAGCCGTCGCGAAGTACCCAATGACCGCGGCGCAGCCATCATACAGCAGCAGAGCACGCGCGCGCGATGAAAGCAGGGGGGGCAAGTCCCCACGCTATTACGGCCGAAGGCGACATATTAACTACAACCAACTGCTAAAACGCAGTTAGTCGCACCTGCAATATTTGTATTTGGAATTTAAAAAATAGAATATAATTGATCTTAAAAAAGGAGACAAAAAGACTCAATAAATTACAGAACGATCAGCCTTCTTTCACGGTTTTAATTTTCATAGAATGCATTATCTATAATGTTGGATTCTACCGAGCGGGCCGGAGCTACCGTGTTGGGCTCCGGCCCGCTGCCGCCCCTGGTAGCTCAGTTGGTAGAGCGATGGGCTCCAGCCCGCTGCTCAGAAACATGCAGTGGCAGTGCATGTCCAGGCTTGGTATCGGTTCCCCTGAGACGCTCCGGCGCTCAATTATTTGCCCGATGTAGGTCGGCTGGCAACTGACTGGCGAGAGAGTGACCTGAGCAGGGCGGCCGTCCCTGTGCTTTGTGAGACGTTAAAATTTGGCTTCTAAATTAACCCTTCATTGTGGGAGTTGCTCGTTCGGGTGGTGGGGTCGGGGTCTCCGTGACAAGTCCCCGAGGTTTTTAGTGAGACTCAGACTCCAGCAGCCGTACTGGGAACAACTTGGACACAATTTATTTTAAAAAATCAGCTGTTTCGATGAGTCACCTCAGCTCTCTTCATAAGTACGTAGATCCGCTCCCTGCAAATAATGAGTCAGTGACAAGTCTGATTTCCTCAACTCGGCATGGGAGGCCATTTCGGAGCGACACTGGGCGGAGGCAATTCATACAGATTCCTAGGCCGTTCTTCCAAGTGTCAACCGCAGGTTTCTGACCCACAGATTGACAGATTTATATAATATAACAGACATAGCACTAAAATGGCTCTTACTAAGTGATAACTATGGACACTCTGCCACACGGACAAGTCTGCCGCATCTAGAGTTAACAGGGAATGCGGTATTTGGAAGACACGGATCATATCCTCGCGTCCTGTAGTAAAGCGACCGCAAGTGGAGTTCAGCAAGGCCTTCACTGTATGGCCTATGGCGGATTAGACAGATATCGGATTCTCTATGCCATCCATCTTTTCTTCCTTTTCATCCAAGTGATTGTCATTGAATCAAGCAAAATTGAATCTAGCTGTCAGCTATATGCCACCGCTGGCAAGGAGAGAACCGACGTTAGCACCAGATTAGTAGGCACTATTATGCAAGCAGAAGTATGTTTTTTTGTTATGACCATGCCCGGCAGGCAATCCTGGCCATAAACGCCACCCCCTCTCTCTCTCTCTCATGATGAGAATTTATCTTCCAGGTCAATGATCATCTCCCCGATAGAGTACCCCGTTCACGTAGCGAGCCGACTGACGCACGCAGTCCCGGCCCAATCGTGCGTAGTCCCAGACGACCCACGCCATCCATGATATGCCTGCGCCATTCCAGCCAATCCGCGCCATCTAGTTGATTCGTGCGAAGTTCGGAGCCAGCGGCGCCCCCCGCACGTTTTGTGCACCGCCTCTGAATAATACAGTATCCCGCCGCAACGGAGTGAGCTCCTCTTAGCGGTGGATTGATGATCCTGGATTGGTATTGATGATGAACAAGAAGGTCCTGCACATTGTGATTGTGAATGAGTCAATTTGATGGGACTGATTGGGTGTTATTAGTTGGAGCACAAATGTTTGCATGAGGGGCTGACGGATCCCGCTCTGTATTGACTGATGGGGTCTGTTCATCCATCATCAATCCACTTGTGTTTGGCGCCATAAGGTGTGACTGCGCAGCTTGATTGGTGGTAACCTCCAGAACCATGGCAGTATTCTCTGCTGTCTGCGAGTGGCCCACCCCATTGGGCTGCGGGCCATCCTGTGCCTCTGAATGAGTGGCTGCACCAGCTGGGGTTGGCAAGATGGCTCCATTGCTAAGTCCAGTAGTGGCTACCTCTTTGGGTACTCTGGAGGCATTTTCCGGCCCATCCACCTTGCAAATCCTCCCCCTCTTGATTATCAAGCCCTGTTTCCCCAGCATCTCTACGCCTCCAGAGCTCCTCTCTAAGCTGCTTCTGAGCCTGGCGCTCCTTCCATGTCAGGTCTGGGGTTATGAAAACCCGATTCCAGTCAGAGCGCCTGAGCTGGGAAGCCATGGAAAGAATGTCATGCTTCGACTCCTCGTTGTCTAGGTTGACTATGAGAAGCCTGGGCCTTCCAGAGACAAGCTTCCCAGCACGGAATGCCCTAGTTGTATGGACATTAAGATGGAGCACCTCTTTGAATATGGTCTCAAAAAGAGACACGTCAGCAGAAGAGCGCTCCCTCTGGCTGGCTCCTGTCTGTTCAGGCAGGTTGTGGATTACCAGGTTTCTTGTCCGCTTGTTCTTGTCTATGAAGTTGTCAAAGACCTGTGATATGGTTAGTGCAGCTTTTAGGGTTACCTGACCCCCTGCAGGCTGAGGACAAACTGAAGACAGCTTGTTGTCCATGTCTTTCACCACCTTCTCACATGTCCCTTTCACCATGTCTGCATATGAAGCCTTCGATGACTCACTTTCAGTCAATGACATTCGCATGATCATGGATTGTTCCTGGGAAGCCTGTTCAAGTTCCTTAACATGCGCATTGACGGGGGTCTGAGCCACCTTTGCTTTGACGGGGGGCGGGTACCCGCCCCCTAAGATCTAGAGAAACACGGTAGGTAGCGAAAAACGGTAAACGGCGTTGGATAGCCCATCCACTTCTCCATTGGAAATATTTGAACCATTTTTTGTCAGGTCACATTTAAGGTCACGAGAGGTCAAAACATGCCGTCATAGGGATAGCATGTAAATTAAGGTTTTCGGCCATTACATCTGAACAAGTAAAGATAGAGCGATACGACTTGAACTATATGAATCCTCGTAGCAAGCCGAATCGAATGATATATAATCTGACCTTGCTAGGTCAAATCAAAGATTAATATAAGAAATATTGTAATTGAAAAAAAAAAAATTAAAAAGAAAAAAGAAAAAAAGCTGGGTATGTTTAAGCAGTGAGTCTTTCAGTTCGCTCACAGTGTTAACAAGGTATGAGTTGACCTCGTTGGCTAAAGCTTTAGGGTCACTAAAGCAGGCCCTGGACTCTGTCTGTGTTGAGTGATTGGCCACATTGGTGGTACATGAGCCACTGTTGTCTGCCTGCACAGCTATTTCTGCAGTGATGCATGTGGGTCTTGGTTGAAGGCTCCTTTTGCATGCATTGCATAAGAAGGCAAGTGACTGGTGTTTTTTCAATGCATTGAATGCAGGCTTAGGAACATCCTGACAAACTGCATGATACCATGCCAAGCATGTGTCACATTACTGACATTGCACACCTTGTTGCTCATTTTTTACTTCCAACCAACACATAGAATTAACAGGGCCCCCTCTGCACACAGTCAGGGAGAAACTCGTCACTGGCAGATCGGGACAGAGTGGGTGATACAACAGTACCTACATCAAGTGGGAGAGACTTGATGGCTGAAGCAATAATGCCTTGGTTACCTCCACTGGCTCCCATGCCAGTTGTGGAAGCCACATTCATGTGTTGTTCACAGCCACTTTTCCCACCACAATCAACCTAAAGACCCTTTGCATTTCTAGAGCTGCCAGGTGTTTTCACAACCCAACCACTACCACGCCCATCCTCACTATTCCCTGCACCTCGACCTGAGTGGGTATTAATATCTCGCTGTGGGGAGGCTGGTGCCGTTTTCTGTGCTCCCTGAAGAGCTTTTGGTACCTGAGTGGCTGGAGAGCGCTAATTCTTTGATCATGGCTCATCCTTCCTAGGCAGCAAGGGGGAACGCTGCAAGGGCATGTTCTGATTTTTGTGTTTTTATCATTTTTGGTTGTTTTTGTGAATTTTTATATCTAATGTGAGCTGCTCTGTAGTCTGTACCCAGCAAACTAGCCTCGTTGCTGGTCAGAGCACGTACGTTCGGCCGGGAGGCACGCACAATCTCTGAAGAGAAAGAAAACCTTGTCTGTTCTCAATGTGTAGATCTCCACAATGCTAGACCTCTCACAAGCCACCACGCAGGGTAGTAAAGGACCAAAGAGTAGTGACCTGCAGTGCTTTATAAACCAATGTTTCGTGGACCAAACCCAATGTTTAATACATACCACTGGCCTGGTGTACTGTGGACGACTGATGTGCTGTAGATAAACACTGTGGGCACTGTAAGCCAAAATGGCGCGACACCTTCTGGAATTGTGTTGGTGCTTTTTGTTGAAAATTGTGGATTTATAAGCTAGATGTGTAAATTGAGGTCTGATAATAAGTGAATGTGGAGAATCTCGAGCCATCAATCCTCTTCGAACCTGATCGCAATACACTCACGAGGGGCCATCCCTTCAAACTGGTGAAACCAGCGGCGGTGTCTCGCGTACGCAGGAACGCTCCAGTCTACAGAACGTGGCAGGCGACTCGACGAGGCGCTTGGGGCAGCCCAAAGCCTGCCCCAACTGGGGCAGGAATTTGGTTCCTGGGGCAGACTCCTCCAAAGGTGAGGGGGGTAATTTTTACCCATACAAGTTTTATTTACTCCATTTTAAACGAGACACCAAGAAATAAAATACCACCGTACATCCGACCCGACGACGACGACGTCATCACGACGCTCCACGTACCAAAACAATAGAAACTCACGTACAGAGCGTGCAGCAGCTATCATGCATTCATGATGTACGATTTCTAGGATACCTTTACTCAAAGGTACCTTTATTTAAGAGCGAGGACTTTTCACCTCAGTGACGTCATTTGCCCCTGCTTTCAAGCGGTATCAATCAGTGCTATTAAAAATATTTTAATTGACAATTATACTCAAATAGAATAATTTTTTCCGCAGCTAAAACATTTTGTTCCCCTTTGTTTTCCACATTTACATGGAAGCATCACAGAATTTGGAATATTTTCAAAATAACCAACCGAAGAAAGATCCTCTTACGCCCATGTGACATCAAATCACGGACCGGCATTCATTCTTCGCAGGGGGCTGGCATGATTAGCCGGCCTTTGGCGATAAAAAACGACGGAGGAAATACAAAAAACTAGTAAATTTTATTTTTCGTTCTAAGATTGTTTTATGTAACTAAAATAAAGTTTATATTACAAATTTAGAAAATAATTCTAAATTCAACTTTTGAAAGGCTCCCATTACCTGATTTTCTTATTCATATTCCAGGAACTTTGTGTCAATTAAGAAACTCCTTTAAAGGGAATGTGGCACCTTCACAACATGATTTTAACTGAGATAGCCAAGTTGTAAAGCAGGTCGGAAAACCCGGTACTCCATATTTCATTTGTCTTGGAACTCGATATTTCCGTAGAAAAAAGCTAAAACCCAGCTGACACCAGCCCCCATCAGCTCCCCGTCGCCGGCGGCCATTGTTGTGAGCTACTGGTAAGACGACATATGCTGACGTCACGATGAGCATCAGCTAATCGAAGCCCTTGAAGCATTTCAAGTATGGTAGTGGTTGCCAGATCGTGACATCATCCACAGGCTGATATTTATTTCTTTTTCTAGAGGAGTATTTTTAAAAACAAAATATTGCGCTTATTGTACATTTTTCAGAGAAACATGTGGTTTCATTGTTTTCAGCTAAAAGTACGCCTAATTACACTAAATTCCTCGGCCAAGGTGCCACATTCCCTTTAACTGGTATATTTAAACCATATTTCGTTTGATGACAAATATGACACTTTTGAGACAAACTAGCTTTTCCAGCGCAAGTTTGTATAATGATTGTCCTACCTTAGGTTACCTTAGATGTACAGGTCTTTATGAGGCAAGCTAGGTGCCTGTTTTGCCCGCTCTCATCAAGCTCATTACAGGTATAGTGCTTGACTACGTCGGGAATGTATAAACATGCTCAGCCCAGTGTCTGTCGATGTTATTCTTGAATGAATCAACAGATGGTGAATCGACGACCCAGTCGAGGAGGCTGTTCCAGTCGGACACAGTATGCACTCCAAAATGGTTCCTTCTTGCCCTCGTTACTGCATGTGGCTTCCCAACCTTGAAGCTGTGACCGTGTATAACACAGACAGGTGGATCAATGAAGAACTCTTCCCCGCTAACTCCCGGCTGGCCGTGCATCAACTTGAAGACGAAGATCATGTCCCCCTCTTGCGCCTGTACCAGAGAGACGGTAGCTTGAGGAGCCTAAACCGTTCCTCATAGTCCAAAGGACTGTCGTTGCTTTTCTTTGTTTTTCTTCTTCCCTCTGTGATTACCCAGACTGACTGCTACCCCAAGTACTACAGCCTGCCCCAAAAGCCCCCCTCTGCCCCAAGCTAGACCAAAAGCTGCCCCAAATCGGTAGGTTTGCCCCGAGGCTACCCCAATGAGATCTCGTCAAAATCTGCTATGTTCTGCAAT
Organism: Lepas anatifera; assembly: GCA_034440635.1. Lineage (NCBI taxonomy): Eukaryota > Metazoa > Arthropoda > Thecostraca > Lepadidae > Lepas > Lepas anatifera. The sequence goes on from JAOTON010000204.1 coordinate 535,566, forward strand.
CTGGCGAACGCTTTTGTAGTCCGGGTAATAAACGATTGGAATAGTCTTCCAACATACATTGTCTGTTCGCCCTCCATCAGTGCCTTCAAAGTAGAGATGGGACTTTTGGTCCCGCGGTCCCAGCACCAGGACCAGGTTTGATCCCGGCGGGACTAAAGCCGGGACCAGAGGCTAGATGCTGGCACTGTGCCGGGACCAGAGTTAGTCTGGATAAAGAAAAATTCATGATAATGGTTTCCACATTTTATCTAAAACTTGAACTTGAACTTGAAGGATACGGACTTAATGAGGCTCTAGGCCTGTAGGTGTCCGGTCTTAGTGAGCTCGTGTAAGTGTGGTTTCACTACCTAATCCGTGTCAGGTATGGTATACCAATAGTCCTCCCAGTGTTTGTCAAGCCTGGTCTTGAATGTGTTGACAGTAGGTGCAGTGACAACATGACTGGGGAGACCATTCCAGCCGTTAACAACCCTAATGCCGAATGCATTGCGACGGATACGAGACTCGGCACGAGGTTTAACCAGTTTGTATTCGTGTCCCCTCGTCCGAGAGTTAGCGTCTCGCTGGAAGAAGCGTTCAGGGTCGAGATCGATGTCGCCATGAAATATCTGGAATACGCGGATCATGTCCCCCGTCGCCTTCTGTAGTATAGAGAGGGAAGTCGAAGATCTTGCAGCCTCTCACTGTACGGCTTATGCCGTATTTCAGGGATCATTCGGGTGGCACGCCGTTGCACTCTCTCGACCTTTTTCTGGTCTTCTCGGTTGAAGGGCCCCCAGAGCAAGTTCCCATATTCAAGATGTGGTCTCACAAGAGTTTTGAAGAGAATCGGAAGCGACACCAGGTTGATTGCACGAAATGATCTACGAATCAATGCTAGGATTTGGGAACTCTTTGCCACCGCAGATGCCGCCTGAGCACGAAACTTCATGTCTGCGTCGATAATGACTCCTAGGTCTCTTTCCTGGGCAGAATGGGCGAGCAGACTATCTCTCATTGTGTGTGTGCTGCTCATTGGTTGTTCCGAGATGGAGTACAGTGCACTTTCCCTTGTTAAAAGACAACTGCCAGGTGTCAGACCATGCAACAGCACGATTCAGGTCTGCCTGAAGAATCAGTGAAGAACTGGTCGAGCTAAGTGGAGCGTACACCTTTGTATCGTCCGCGAACACCTTTGGAGTCGTATGGAACACATCAGGCAGATCGTTCACATACACCACAAACAGTAGGGGCCCCAGCACGGATCCCTGAGGTACACCGCTCACCACAGGAACCCAATTTGATTCACATCCATCCACCACTACTCGCTGCTCTCTATCTCTCAAGAAGTCCCTTATCCAGGCAAGTATTTTCCCTGAGATGCCATAACCTTGCAGTTTGCAGAGCAGTCTTTCATGAGGCACAGAGTCAAAGGCTTTCTGAAAATCTAAATATACTGCATCAACTGGCTGCCCTGCCTCGATACTCCTACTCCAATCGTCAACAGCCTCTAAAAGTTGGGAGTCGCATGAGCGGCGGGGGCGAAAGCCATGTTGAGCAGCAGAAAGCAGGTGATTCCGTAACAGATGCTGCATCACCTGGTCACGGATGAGACCCTCCAGTACTCTACAGGGGATGCAAGTTATGCTAATGGGCCGGTAATTGCTAGCGCTCTGGCGGTCACCTTTCTTAAAAATCGGCACCACCGACCCTCTTTTCCAAGTGTGCGGAAGCAGTCCTTCATCAAGGGTTCTCCTATACAGAGTTGACAGTGGTGCAGCAAGGACATCAGCAGCCTCGTACAGGACTCGAGGATGTAAGTTGTCAGGACCTTGGTTGCTGGTGGTTTTGAGACAACGGAGTTTCTGGTGAATGTGTTCGGGAGTGATGACAAAGTCCACCAGATATTCGCCTACACAGCGATTTGCGAAATCTGGAACAGCTGCAGTGTCCTCTCTGGTAAAAACAGAAGCAAAAAACTTGTTTAACAATGTTGCTTTCACGGGAGCACTGCACTGAACGACTCCGTTTTCGTCCTTCAAATCGCTGACTCGGGACCTAGCCTTCACTCGAGAGTTGACATGTCTCCAAAATGGTTTGATTGACTGCTTAATACTGCCTATTATCTTATTTTCGTGCTCTAGCAGCAGTCTCCTCGTTAGGGCACGAAGTCGATTGCTAAGCATGGCATAACGAGCGTGGTTCAGCATGCGCTGCATCTCATCCTGTGTGTGTCGGTATATATTCCAGGCAGATTGTTTCTTTTTCCTCAGCTTGAGAACCTCACGTGTTACATAAATGTTTTTCTGTTGCCTTCCCGCTGTACGATTGGGGATGCACGTGAAAGCGGCAGTCTCTATAGCATGAGTAAAGTAGGAGAAAGCTTCATCGATAGGCAAGGTTTGAATACTGTGCCAGTCAGTGGACGATAACATAAGCCTGAGACTCTCAAAATCAGCTCGCAGGAAATTTGGTTTACTTGATTTGACCACTGGCAATGGAGTGTAGCACCATAGACTGAAGCGCAGCGTCAAATGGTCGCTTTTGCCAAGCCCTGGCAAGTAATCCATATTTGTGACTGAATGTGGTTCATTGCTGATCACGAGATCTAGTAGATTCGGAGATTCACCAACCCTGTATCTAGTGGGGTGCTGGACATGTTGAAAGAGAAAGCTGTCTTGCAAAAGTTGAATGAAGTTATGAGAGATATGAGAGTGTGGGGCAGTTGACATACACAAATTCCAATCAATTTGGGGCAGGTTAAAGTCCCCGGCGATCAAGAGGTGAGTATGGTTACCTGAGCACACAGATCTAAACAGGCCACAGAGAGAGTCAAGGGATTGTGGTGCAGACACCGATGGACTCCGATAGACACAACCAATCATAACACTGTCACCATTCTTTAACCTCAGTGTCACCCAGACATGTTCGACATGAGGAAAACCCTCCACTTTGAATTCGGAACTAGCCAAATGCTCTCTGACAAAAATGCACACTCCCCGTGTACCTGAGGCACCTAAGCGAGACTGTGAGGGATCAAAATTAATGAAGGATACGTATCCTGAAACTGATATAAGAGCGAGCGAAATAGGAAGAGTTTGCGCCTTGGGAATGATCTCAGTGAGAAGAATTATATCTGGCTCGCTACCAGCAATAGCTACACACAACTCATCACGTTTATTCAGAAACTGATCTGTGTTGGTGTACATGATGTTTAACTTGTGATCACCTGTTGGGTGTAGTCAATTTGAATGTTGGTGAGGATGACTGGGCACGGATACCTCAGCAGAGGAAGGTGAATTTCTAGAGGCAGAAGCGCCCTCCATCGCCACAGAGTTGGGTACCTCCATAGGCAGTGGGTGTGTAGCCTCTGAAGCTGGCGGATTTTGTCGTTCTACTTCGGGCGTGCTGCTGTTGGGCCGGGAATTTTGAACAGCTGATCCAGCATGATCCCTCTCAGTACCCGGTTGAGCCTGGACACCACAACTGGAATTGTCTACGGGCAGCTCTGAGCTGTTTTGGGGTCGTGAAGAATCACTGGACTCTGTTCCCTGCCCCCGGATGTGTGTCCTTGGAGGCTGCACAGGTCCCCGTTCCATTACTTTCCTAGCTACAATCTTCCCACGCACGATGGTCAGGTCAGTCTCTCCAGCAGCCCTTCTACTAGTTAATTCTGCGCGCAACTTACGACGCTCCTCCCTCTCCCTAAATGTGAGATCAGGGCTTAGGTAGATGTTTGACCACTTAGTGTTCTTCTTGAGCTGTGGAGCCAGCCTAAGAAGCTCATACTTGCATTGTTCAGAGTCCAGAGTGACAATGAGGAGGCGAGGCTTGCTAACAGAGACCGCACCTGGGCGGAAGGACTTTGAAACCCTGACATTCAGGCTGAAGGTCTCCCGGACCATGTCCACAAAGGCAGCACAGTCTGCCTGGGATCTTGAACCGTGTGATTCACTAGACTGCTCTGGGAAGTTGTGAACAACAAGATTACACTTTCGTTTGTCACGGTCAAGGAAGTCATCAAAAACCCTGGACATTGTATGTGTGTCCTTGTTCGCAGATGCGCTATTGGCCAGTGATGCTGATTCAACCTGTTTGTTGATGGTCTTGATGACTTTCTCACAGTTACCCTGAACAATCTCTGCATATGAGTTTTTTTGTTCCTTATGCTCCTCAGACCATTTTGTCATGAGCCCTGTGTTGTCAAGCATGACCTTGTGCTGTTCTTTGATGGTTTGTACCATGCCGTCTATTTTTGCCACTACATTGGACTGAAAGTCAACGAACATTTCCCCAATAGTGTGCATGTGTTGGAAAGATTGAGAGCTGTCCATCTTTTCCTCTAGTGCCTTCAACCTGTCGTTGGTTTTAGTGACAAGATCGGTGTTTGATGTCTGATCCTGTCTTTTCAGCCATACTTTGCACTCATGGCATAACCAAGTGACTACAGGATGAAATCTGTCGATGGCTTTTAGTGCTGTCTTTGATACACCTTGGCAAGTAGCATGGCACCACATCTGACACTTATCACACTGCACTGCATCCACATCCTGCTCGACAACTTCACCACACTCCTTATTTGGTCCTCCTTTGCAAGTGACAGAGGATGTCCCAGTGTCAGCAGAAACACCTGATGCAGAAATGCCACCATCAAACTTTCTGATTTCCCGAGACACCAGACCTACTGGAGTGAGAGGTGAGTCAGGGTTTGGGGACATACCCTCACTGGTGATTCTGCCAGCAGATGTTAAATCAAGGGTCAGTTTTGCCCTATCCTTGACTTCAGTGTCCTGAGAGGTCTGTGGGCCCTTTTCAACAGCTAGTGTTGTGTCAGTGCGAGATTCACCTACACCTACCCTTTTGCCCATCACACATTGCTCATTCCCTATTTTTGAAAATTTCCTGCTAGTACCCCGCTTCCCACCACGCCGTGTTGCCAGAATCCATGGCCCCGCCTCCACATCATCATCATTCATGACCTCAACACTCGCTCCGTCACCATGCGCCTTGCTCTCTCCATCACCACCCGCATCGCTTTCAACATCTCCACACATATCGATATCCCTATCCCTAGCTCTATGACCATGTGCCGCTTGCGGTTTCCGTGACATTAGCGATAGCATCGCTCAAAGCCGTAGCAGCTTCGTTTTGTGGACGGTCGGAAGTGTTTTTCTGTTTTGACGTCGGAGGTGGTGACCGAGAGCAAGGCATTATATACCTTTAATTGAATAGTGTATATTCTCACGGTACCAGCCTGTATGCTATCGTGGCTGAGTGTGATGAATAAGGTGAGTAAGGTGGCGCTTTAGGCGATCTAATAGGCTTGTGAAAATCGCCAGTACTAAATAGAAAATATGTGGAGTTTCATTACAGCTGCAGCTAACCCTAAATTTTCGAGCGAATCGTAGATGAATCTGCTGGATGTGTAATTAAATGTCTGGTTTAATGAGAAAATGTGGATGTAAGCTTGTATGGAGTGTGTGCCTGTGTCGAAAAAGCGGTCTTAGGTGGTCGAATCAACCGCCTCCGATAACAAGTCTCCAGTACTAAATTGAAAATACAGCTTTCAAATTCAAAGTAGTGAATCTTGCTTAGATGTCTTCTCGCTATTCACACATCTTGATAGTGTGATAGTGTGTATGAGTAAGCCTTCTACAATGTTCTTCCTTTCTTCTGAGTTTGAATTTTGAAAAAGCGCGCCCAATATTTGGCGGGAAACAAGGACGGATATCAGCGAGGCCAGGGCTGGATGAGCTCTCCGGAGAGATGTTGCCAGGACGAAGGCCAGAGGACAACTGACAAGTTCAAGTTCAAGTTCAAGCTCTAAGTTTCATTCTTTGGAAACAACATTTTCAGATGTAATTCCCATTCCTTCACTTAATTATAAAGCAACTCAGTGACACAACCAAAATACAACCCAAAAATGGTGGGTACTGGGGTCGAAATTACTTTGAATTGAAGAAAAAAAGTTTTTTGCATATAGATACTGGAAGGCATAAAAACAAAAGCTTGATTGAAAAGAGAATTCTGGAATTAGCGATTGGAAATGGCCGTCCCTACCAACCCCACTGTTTAATTAATTGCCTACTCTCTAAAAAAAATACTCAACAGTATATAAAATTACCTACGTCTGTGCGTTATGTCGTGAATAAAACGAAAACAACACTAACAATAACAATAAAACAATAACACAAAATATAACAAAAAAATAGTAATAATAACAAAATATAATAACAAAAAAACGTACAGAACAAGAAGAATAATCAAATAAAAAACAAGTGTGCGCCACTACTGTCTTTGAAGAAAAATTCAACCAAGCAGAAGCACAAGCTTTAGTAGCCTCAAGGCTAAAAAGTATTAAAAACCATGTGATAATTCAGTTAATTTTTTCTTTATTCTCTCACTAAACGTGATAACGTATTATTTGTCTTTAGTGCGCTGTCTGAGGCTGCTGAAATTTTTTTGTCTATTACAAGCAAATATGGTTATTGGTATAAATAATATTAAAATTTGATTTGTATAAAATAATTTAAAGCCGTTTTAGCACGAATCAAAGAAGATATTTTTCTACTAGCTTTGGTTTCAACAGACCTATGCTTGGCCTCCTTATTTGGAAATCCATACATGGACATTAGTTTGTGTGTGTGTGTGTTGGTTGGTTGTTTTGGAAAGGAAGGAAAGAGGGAAGGAAGGGGGGTGCTTACATAATTGTTTTTGAGAACTACCTAGGTATGTAAAACACTAATTGTCAGTTCCTTCATCCAGTGTATCAACTTGCATATTTCTTCATAAACAGCCAAAAACATTCTTGTAGTCACATGGCAACTGCAAAAGTGATTTGTCAAATTGCTCCTGTGCTTTGGTGATTTGATCTTAAATCTCTTGAAGGTATTTGTGTCCTGACCTTCCCTGATAAAACTTAGGTGAGCCTATTGATTGAATGTTAATGGATGGACTGAAGGGAGGTGTGATACAGCTTGAATTTGGATTGATGTATAATTTCTTAGGTATTTTTTAAGGGTTTAACATGCAAACGTTTCCTCAGAGAGCATTGTCAGATAATTGTGGCCATTTTTCATGATGTAGGTTAGGATTTCCTGAAGCTATAGTTCATACTTTATGTTGATTTGTTTATGTAATGATTATATAAATTTGCTTAATATGTTTGGTTCTTAATCCACAAGAATTAGTATGTTTAAAAGCCAATAAATGGGAAAAAGGCTGCAGGGACCACATCTTTCTCGCTGGGACTAGGCCGGGACCAAGAAATTTTGGCCAGGACCGGGACCTGGACTGGGACCAGCTTTTTCCAAGAAGTCCCACCTCTACTTCAAAGCAAGGCTTGGCAATCACTGGCTCGAACACAAGTACACCACTCCCAACACTGACTGAGAACCCACTGTCTACACACAACAGTGTCCCAAAATCTGGGGTGCTGGGTGCAGAGCGACACCCAGTCAAGCAGAATTTTCCACTCACTTTTATATTTTTTTTCCTGAATTCTCCACTCACTTTTCAAGTATGGTTCTAGTTACCAAAGGCATAATTCACTCACAAAGTTAACAATATTCAACAATACACTTACTACAAGGGCCATTTCAATTGCCTCCTCTACTAATGTACACTGGAAAAAGAGAGCAGGAGAATCGAATAGAAGGTCTGCAAATTAACTCGGCTTTTATGCACGTCTTTCGCTTTTCTGCAAAAATCTGGCGACTTCTATTTTTCCGGCCAATTATACCTGGCATCCTTATCTCCACCGATTTCAATGGAACAACAGAATCAAAATTCTGGCGCAGGCAATACTCTCAGTGCCCACCCCGGAGAAAGTTACAGTGGGTGAACACTGCCACTAAATTCCACCACTCACAAAATTTGTGAGTGGAAAATTAGACACCCTAGCCTTGTGTTGCCAAAGAAATAAACTGATCGCTTTAAGAGATACATTTCTGGAAAGCAGTTTATCCGTGCACATGATTTCTAGGCTTACGTCCTTGAAAAATTGTTTTCGTATTTCTGGTACCGAGAATAGGGAAAAACCATTTTTGGTCACATTTTTGTTAAAAGTAATTATCTTGAAATTTGTATGCTAAGTAGCATATTTTTTTGACAATGTATCATAGAAAATTCACCATTAATGTGAAGAAAATCATTTTTATCCGTATCAGCCCTTCATTGCTGCGTCCACGCCCGTGTGACACCCAAATCCACTCACGACACCCTTCGACACCCTAGGCATAAAAACGCTGATATTTTAGTTGAACTGGAATTGTCCGGTATTTGAATATATTGAAACTCTACATTTTCATTAAATGAATTTTTCTAGCCACAAGAATGCATCCAGCTACCCTTCAAACATCGGCACTTTTTGTATGGCTGGTCTCTGGCGTGGACTTACCAAAACGCCCGTCTTTACATCTAGTAAATAGAAGCGGCATCTTTAGGCTTTTTGAAAGGCAGGTTGCATGGTTGCATATTCGTTATTGACAAAAAATTGTTTGTCTTACCCTTTGTGTGATTTTATCTGTAGAATTTTCTAGCCTATAAGGATTCAGAAAAATAATTTAGGGCAATTTTTTAAATGCAAATTATGTAGCTTAGGCGACTGGCAGGCAGCAAGCGATAAGAAATTTAAAGTAGTAGTCGTTGTGACGCTGTCGCAACGGTCGCAACCCGCCGCGCCTGGCTGATGTAGACGAAAGGAAGAAACAAAACAAAAATAAGGCTGTAGCCACGGTGGCTGTAGCTTCGATTAGATTCATACAAAGCAGCATATTCATATGAAGGTGAGAATATATGTGAGGAGGGGCAGGGAAATTAACAAGTAAAGAAAATAAACTTTTAGCAAGAGTCTGGAAGAGTTTATTGCCATGATAGAAAGTTTGTAGTTTCGTCTGGGTTACTTAAGTGTAAGCCAATGCTCTACTGGGCCCTAGCATAGGTGTATGCGAGGTGCAGTGATTGAGGTCAGGAGTCGCCTCCAAAATTCCGATAACTATAGGTATAGGAGAGGCGTTGTCCAGGACAGAAAAACTATACAGTGTATGCTTAGATAATAAATTTAGACACTAGGTATTGCATGACAAATCCCTTCGTTATTTTTCACCACCTGCCGGTCTCGGAGGCCTCCTCTGCAGAGTTTTTCTAAGGGGGCCCCGATATTTCGTCTCAGAGACTTTTTAGAGCTGGTCATATGGGAGAGGAGAGGAGGGACACAAGCGTTGGTCTAGGGAAGCCCCCAAGAGTTGGTCTTCATCCCACAAATGTTAGTCTAGGTGGCTCCCAGAGTTCTTTACCCCGAAGGTTGGTCTCAGAGGCCCCTCAAAAGTTTTTTCATGACAACTCACCATTGCCTCAAAAAATAATTGGAGACTGCATCAGGGGGTTTCAGTTGGTAAAGATTTACCTGTTTAACCCAAATTTTCACATGGTAATGGTCAAACAATCTGCTTGGGGACAATTTAAAAATATTTACTTTGAGACAATTAAACAAAATATCCATCCCTCAGTTCAAACAAGGGCTCTGAGAGTTTACCGCCTGAGTACCCAAATTGGGAAATTTTTACTCCACCATACATTTTGAGGGGAATTTTCCACTCACTTGTCATATATTCTAGCTGAATTTTCCACTCGACACCCTAGCACAAAACCTATTTTGGGTCACTGACACACAATCAAGCTCGTTGAGACTGGCGTCTACAGGCTTTTAGTAGCCAATTATGCAAACGACCATCAGGTATCAGGTAAGATATAAAACTGATAAAAAGGTTAGGAGTGTGCGCTAGGGTGTTTCAGCCCACTATAGTAAAATTTTGTTTGTTTGGAACGAAGTCATATCGACTTTCCCCCAGCTCTATACGTAAAACTGAATCGATTGACACCCTTAAAAGCAAAATAAAAAGGACATTTAGAGGTCGCGCACTTTTATCACCAAAAACCATTACACTTGAAAGAGGCGCATTCTTTCTTGGTGCGCTTGGGTAGAGCCCTCCGATGGAGTTCCACCACCTGGAGCAGGTACTGCTTCTGCTTATCGTCCTTGACGAATCCGTTGAATCTCTTGATGAGGGCGATCTCCCTTTCCGCTGTTTTTGTCTTGAGTCGAAAGTTAAAGTCGTTGTGGCGTCCCATTTGATATAATGATCCTTCCCATATGTAGAAGGAGTATCGCAACAGATTCGACGCATATGTTCTAAATTCAACGTAAGAACATATTTTAAGCCACATCAAACTATCAAACAATTACTGGTCAAACCAAAGGACAGGACAGACAACCGGAAAAACCAGGCCCAGTATACAAGATGGAATGTAATGACTGTCCAAAAATATACACTTGAGAAAGCAAAAGGATGATGGAAGTCCGACAAGACGAACACCGAAAATCTCGACAAAAACTAATCCGAGGTTCAATTGACGAGAGAGCAGCGGAGGCCACAGCGGAACATGCATTCAAGAAGGATCATTGTATCAAATGGGACGCCATAACAACTTTAACTTTGGACTCAAGACAAAAACAGCGGGGAATAAAAGAGACAATTTACATCCAAACCACCACGGAACCAAAAATGAATAGAAATATCGGCAAAGTTACCATCTTCTCTGGATTTTTGGACCTCTTAAAACGCCAGCCAAACAAGAGATTGAATTGAAAAATAACACGTGTTTAGAGCTAATAATTATACAATGATTCGTCATGTTCATAGCTAAGATTGTTCTTTCAAAGTGTACCCTGTCTTCGTGTTTTTCGCTTAGTTAGTTCATGTCATAGTGTTATCTTCATCTCCCTTGAAAACGGGGGCGGGATGCTCCCGAAATGGGTCGGGTTTATACTCAGGCTAGTCATTGTGCAGTAATAAATGTTTTACTTAATTTGAAGAATATTTCAGATGTGAAATAGACAACCAAACAAAAGAAAACCAGCGCCAGTTTCAGTGTGGAAATGTGTACATTCATAGGCGTAGGAACAGGGGGGGCAGGGGGTCATAGCCCCCCGCCCAATATTCTTGATTCTTAACCCTTAACCCTATGGCGCTGGCTGGAAAGAAATGACTTCCAAATGCAACCTTGGCCTCCCGAATATTCCGGACGTTCCTACGCTTATGTGTACATTTGAATACATTTGATAAAAAGCTGCAAAAGTGCGCGACCTCTAAATATCATCGAAATACATGGAAATTTCGCACAGAAGCTTGTAAGCAGATGAGGTTTGAGGGGAACATCGATATGCGTCGAAATATTGCATTTTGGAACAATGAAACACCCTAGTGTGCACTGTGCATAAAATTGTGTTAGTCAACAGGGTGATGAAGCCTCCCAGGCGAGCTGGGCAGGTGTCTATCTCAATTACAAGAAATGAGCATTCTTACACTGCATCGCCGCGCACCACCCACGACCCCCAGCACGATCAATAATTATTTCTCACCTTCGCGTCACATCGAAATACATACAAATATTTTGATTCTTAGGTATATTCTTCACTATTGTTTGTTAGTTCTCATTTTATTATTCTCTTTTTCCGTGTCTCTTTGGCAGCAGTAGCCAATGGTTGTACCCAAGGCCTTTTATACCCATGCCAATTTCATCACTAGTAGCTGAAAGGTATTTGTAAAGTATATAATGTAATAAAAAATATTTTGATGTATTTCTATCTTATTAATCAGGTGATTAAAAAACCAATTTTGTCTTTAACGAATCATCTGCATCATCTTTAGCAAATGTGATTTATAACAGTAAATAAATTACTAAATATATAAACATACCTTTTTAATTTGAAAAATAGAATTAGAGCAGCCAGATCAAGCTAATCATATAACGAACATCTGGCCATTTGCGATTTTAGAACATAGTTCTATAGATTACAAAAAAGGAGCTCGCAGTTTCCGCAGTTTCTAAATACAAAGGACGTTCACGTTAGTAAAGGTATCTTGGTTTTCACGAGGTGTGTTATTCTGCCGGCAGAACGCATAATAGTATGCCACACTCATGCTCAGTACGGTATCATGGACTACAAGATACCTTATTGTGCATGCGTGCAGCATACTAGTATGCGTTCTGCACGGCAGAATAAACGGCTACGTTCATGGTATGAAGGAGAAGAGGAGGAATAGACAACAGTAGCAATATCAATATATGTAGCTAAAGTTAGCACACATTCAGCACAGCTTCGGCACAGATTCAGCCCACATTCATATTCAATACAAACTTCGATCACCACACTTAAAAGTATATCCTAGCTCACCAAGAGAGCTGATCACATCAAAACTGATATCAGACGAAGATATCTATACCCCGAAGATATCTAACACAAATATTTACAGAAAACACCCCATGGGCCCCTCAGGTCCCTTTTGAAAATTTGGCAAATAGGGCGGACCCCTTCGATTTTCTTGAAAATCGGCATGTGTGATGTTTATGTCCATTGGAGAAATCTGGCTGAAGAAACCTTATGGGGCATTGATAAATAAGGGGCCTCTGGGGGCCTCAAATACTAATAATAGTACTTGTGGGCACCAGTTTACAAAAACTTGGGATTTTTTTCTTCGCCATCAGAAAGGGCTGCATTTTCCAAAAACAGTGCAAAACAATTTTTAGGGTGGGGCCCATAGGGGCCCCTCAGGGCCCTTTTGAAAATTTTGGCGAATAGGGCGGACCCTTTCGATTTTCTTGAAAATCGGCATGGGTGATGCTTATGTCCATTGGAGAAATCTGGCTGAAGAAACCATGTGGGGCATTGATAAACAAGGGGCTTCCGGGGCCTCAAATCCTAATAATAGTACTTGTGGGCAATAATGTATAATATGATTATACTAGGTCAAAACATAAATATAAACCGGCCTATGGTCAGGTAAAGGTCACTATCTAACCTAGATAGTTAAAATGAATATTAATCAACCTGCAAAAACAATTCAAAAGTAATGGTGTCAACATAAAGGCTTTATCACAATTTCCTCTAGACTTATTCCCCAAAGTTCTAAAAGGAATTGGGTTAGAATGAACTCCCAAAGATCACAGGTCAAAAATTGCAGCATGAAGATATAAAGGGTCTAGGATAAAATAATTTTGAGGATATGAAATTATTCCAAGTAGTATCTACAAAAAAACCGAAAAGTTTTCGTCCAATTTCGGTTTCCCCAGATATTTCCGAAGGAGAGGTTATGTCCCGTACCTGATCCTAGGTCATCGATGAAAAAGTACTGCAATATATTTCATAGAACTCGGTTGGTCTGTTGTGTGGTATGAGTTTATCTTTGATAGATTCACACTTTTCTACTTTTGCTACCTTCATGATTTCTGGAAGTGAGATCACTCGAACTACACTGAGGTTTGAAGCCCTCGGGGGCCCCTTGCCAAAATTCGCCAAAATTCGCCAAAATTCGCCCCTATTCGCCAAAATTTTCAAAAGGGCCCTGAGGGGCCCCTATGGGCTCCACCCTAATTTCTTTGCGCTGTTTTTGGAAAATGCAGCCCTTTCTGATGGTGAAGAAAAAAAATCCCAAGTTTTCGTAAACTGGTGCCCACAAGTACTATTGTTAGGATTTGAGGCCCCCAGAGGCCCCTTACTTATCAATGCCCCATATGGTTTCTTCAGCCAGATTTCTCCAATGGACATAAGCATCACGCATGCCGATTTTCAAGAAAATCGAAGTGGTCCGCCCTATTCGCCAAAATTTTCAAAAAGGGCCCTGAGGGGCCCCAAGGGGTGTTTTCTGTAAATATTTGTGTTAGATATCTTCGGGGTATAGATATCTTCGTCTGATATCAGTTTGGATATGATCAGCTCTCTTGGTGAGCTAGGATATACTTTTAAGTGTGGTGATCTAAGTTTGTACTGAATATGAATGTGTGCTAAACCTGTGCCGAATCTGTGCTGAACGTGTGCTAACTTTACATACATGATATGATATGATATGATATGATATGATAAGATAATTGGAGTAGTGAAGGCTTAATGCCTGTGGGGTCCGTTCTAATGGAGCTCAACTACATGTGAAGTCTTCGCTCAGTCCTGGTTTGGGATGTCATATTTCTGTAGTGCCCAGTGGGCGTCAAGCTGTGATTTGAACTGGTTAGTCGTCGTAGACTCTACCACTGCAGCTGGAAGTGAGTTCCAGTCTTTCACAATTCTAACACTGAAGCAATTCTGGCGGACTCTGGACACTGCTACAGGTTTTGCAAGCTTCCAGGAGTGACCTCGGGTACGTGTGTGGGTTGCTATGGTGAAAAACTGCTCGGGATCGAGGTCGATATATCCCCTTAAGATCTGGAAAACTCTAATCATATCTCCTCTCCGGCAACGATGGTACAGTGAAGGGAGGTCGAGTACCCTTAGCCTATCTACGTATCCGAGGTTTCGAAGTGTTGGGACCAAGCGGGTCGCTCGTCTCTGGACCCTCTCCACTGCCTGCTGATCACGCCGGTTAAAGGGTCCCCATGTGATGTTCCCGTACTCAAGGATAGGCCTAACCAGGGATTTGTACAGCAAAGGCAGTGACGTGATATTAATGGCCGTGAAAGATTTCCGTACCATCGCTAGGACTCGCGAAGCCCTTGATACGGCTGTGGCTGCTTGTTCATGAAATTTTAAATCACAGTCAGTCCAAACTCCTAAGTCTTTCTCTGCATCTGACTCGGAGACAATGGATCCTGCCATAGTGTAGGTAAACCCAGGGTTGCTGTGGCCCACATGCAGCACAGAACACTTGCTGGTGTTGAACGGCAGCTGCCACTGCGATGACCATTCCACGACCGCATGGATGTCTCTCTGTAGTATCTGAGTGCAATCAGGTGTCGAAGCCGGATAATACAGTTTCGTATCGTCCGCAAAGATTTTAACTGAAGATCGAATGTGGTCGGGGAGGTCATTAATGAAAATGACAAAGAGCAACGGGCCTAGCACAGACCCTTGTGGAACGCCGCTCGTTACCGCAGCCCAGTTCGAAGCGGAGGAGCCAACGATGACCTGTTGTTTCCTGAAGGTGAGGAATGCCCTAATCCACTTCAAGAGTTTCCCTCGCACCCCATTACACCACAGCTTGTGAAGGAGGCGCTCATGAGGGACAGAATCAAATGCCTTCCTGTAGTCTAGGTACACCGCATCAAGTGGACTCTTCTCCTCCAGCACCCGACTCCAATCTTCAATCACCTCCAACATCTGAGTATCACAGGAGCGCTTGGGTCTGAATCCGTGCTGGTCCTTACTCAGCAGATCGTGACTTAGAAGGTGTTCTATTAGCTTGTCTTTGATTAATGATTCAAGCACTTTACAGGGAATAGCAGTAAGGCTCACTGGCCTTTAGTTTTATGGCCTGTGCCGATCTCCCTTTTTAAAGATAGGAACCACAGATCCGAGTTTCCACTCCTGGGGCAATTCGCCTACATCAATCGATTTCCTAAAAAGTATAGATAATGGATGACATATTTCGTTCCCCACCTCTCGCAGAACTCGTGGGTGTATGTTGTCTGGTCCGGGTGAACTAGTTTGCTTTAAGTGCAAGAGCTTTGCAAGCACAAGATCTGTTGACAAGACAATATCATCAATGACTTCGCCCTGTCATCTAAGTCCAAGATACGGAACATTGGAAGTATCTTCGATTGTGAAGGCACTTGAAAAGCAGGAATTCAGCAGCTCGGCTTTTTCTTTGTCCTTTGTCTCCAAGCAGCCAGTGTTGTCATCACGAAGATCAGCCAAGCCTACCCTGGTGTTCAATCTGGAATGAATATATTGCCAGGTTGATTTGGGGTTGTCCTTTATACTCCCTAGTATTGTTTGTTGGTGGGAGGTCAGTAACCTGCGGGTCAATGATCTCAATCGATTCCGACATTGTGTGAAACGGACGCGATCCAAGTCGTCTTTAGTGTTCGTGTATATCCTCCAAAGTGTATTCTTTTTATCTTTGAGTCTGCCTTCTTCACTTGTCATGTATATGTTTCTAAATTTTTCTGGACTTGTTGTATGGGATGCAGGCATCAGTTAGTGAGTCTATAGTATTTTTGAAGAATTGATAACAGTCTTCCAAATCCAGGTGTGCCATCGCTGTCCAGTCAGTATCGCATAACATCTGTCGAAGCAGAGTAAAGTTTGCCCTGTAGAAGTTGAGTTTCGGTTTCCCTTGCTCAGTTGAAACTGAGGAACATTTCAGTGTAAATCTAAGTGTGACATGGTCACTTTTACCTAAACCTGGAAGGTATTCCATGTTACGCACTATACCCTCCTCGTTGGAGAATACTAAATCAAGTATGTTGCTAGTCTCACCCAGCCTATAACGTGTTGGGCGCTTCACATGTTGAAATAGGAAACTGTCCTGAACGATTTTGACGAACTTTGTGAGAAGGATGGCCCTCTGGAGCCGAGTAATATTCTGTGTCCCAATCTATCAGCGGAAAGTTGAAATCTCCAGTAACCAATAAGTGAGTGGGAGCCAGGTCACAAATTTCACGAAAAAGACGTTCCAGATATACAACATTGTTGTGGGTGGTATATGAGGGACTACGATAAATGCAGCCCACTATAAGAATTTTGTTGTCCCTCAGTTTCAGCTGCAGCCAGAGTTGCTCCCTGAACCTCGATGCAGGATCAGAGATTGGGATCGCAGATGTAAGGATGTCATCCCTAACAAAAACACACACGCCTCTTTCTCCACTTCTGCTTAAATTTTCCTTTGTGTGGTCAAAGCTCAGATGAAGTGAATATCCTGTGATTCTCAGGAGGGCCATAGAGAGTGGAAAGCGCTGTCCCTTAGGAATGACTTCGGTTAATAACATAATGTCTGGTTTATTTCCTGCGATCATCATAACTAACTCTCCCTCTTATTGACAAATTGGTCACAGTTTGTATAGAGTATCTTGAGCTCATTGCCTGCTCGCTGGGTTAGTCAGTGATCCTGGGCAGCTTGAGAAGTGCTGCCACGAACACGCCTGTCGTCTGTTGCACCGGGAGGGTAGCGAGGCATTGGTGGTTACTCTCCAGGCTGTAGGTGGGGGACCATTGGTGGAGATGACCCCGATCGTGGGGGAGGCATCAGACCCAGTACCAGCAACTGGCCCATGTCGTGCTGCCTCGTCTGTATCCACATTGGTTACTGTGGCCACAGCCGAGGCCTGATTGCCGCCAGACCCGGTCTGGCTCGGAAGGGTTTTGCTGGCAGTATCCCGCTTGCAAATCCTCCCACGCCTAATGACCAAGTCTGTTTCTCCCTGCTCTCTGCGCTGGCGCAGCTCCGCCCTCATCTCCTTTCCTTTTTTCCGTTCCTGCCAAGTCAAATCAGGTGTACTGTAGATCTGGCCATATCTGGCTGAGTCTCGGAGCTGGGATGCCAGTCTCAAGATTGAGTGTTTGTCATCCTCACTTTCAAGTGTCACAATCAACAGTCGATGCCTACCTGTTGAGGGTTTTCCAGCCCGAAATGACGACTTAGTGTGAACATTAAGACGAAAGCACTCCCTGATCATACCTGTGAACTCTGACATGTCTGCATTGGAACGATCCATTCTAGTATCCCCAGCCTGCTCTGGTAAGTTATGAATGACAAGATTGCACTTTCTCCTCTCTCTGTCCAGAAAACCATCGATAGCATCAGCCACTTTCCCCCACCATCCTTGGTACCTGCAGAGTTATTCACAGCCTGCACACACTTAACCTCAATTTCTTTGGAAAGCTGTTCACATGACCCCTTAACAATGCTAGCATACGACTCCTTGTGTGCAACAGTTTCACGGATAGATCTTTTTATGAGTTCTGTGTAGTTGTGATTGTTTCTCTCCTGCAGCTCCATGGCTTGAGACACTAAGTTAATGTGATCCCTGACTCGCTTGTCTAGCTCATCGACTCTTTTCTCCAGATCTGAGTGTTGCTTCCCTTTGGAGACTTGAGTCTCTTTGTTAGCAAGTTGCGGAGCTGCTGCTTCCTCAGTCTGAGAAGTGGTAGTTTTAAGGTTGCAATCTGTCTGAGTCTGGGTAGATGCTGGTTCAGGAAGGGGACATTTTACCTCCAGCTTGCAAATGTTGCAAATCCATGCCAGTGTTTTGTGCCTGTTGAGGGCATTATATGCCTGTTTGGGGATGGCCTGGCATCCAATGTGGAACCATGCATGGCATACATCACATCGGACACCATGTTCCCCATCCTTTACTTCTTCCCAGCAGGCTTGCTTTCCAGGACCCCTTGCAAACTGAGAGCGTGCTTGAATTGCTGCTAGCACTAGATGACCTAAGAGTGGAGGAGAGTCTGAGATCTTAGTGTCTATAAGTTTAATCACCCTGTCAACAATACCGATAGGTGTCTCACATGGGGTTAACTGTGCTCCAGTCACATCGGATTCACCAACTCCCTCAGAAGCTCCTTGATCACAGGCAGATGCAGCTCCGAGAACCAGATTGGGCAAGCAGTGTTTTCTGTTGGAAACAGATTGTTCGTTGGTCTTTCCAGCCACGCCTGACGCTCCATCACTGCTGACCCCACTTTTTGACGGTGACACAGTGGTTGCCGCCACAGCAGCACCAGCCAAGGGAGATGACAATGTGCTAGCTCGGCGCCTCTGAGGAGGTGGCGATCGCCACATGGCTGTTCTGGCAAACCCAAACTGAGACCAATCCCAGTGGTTTGACAGGCCCCAAGCGTTCCAGAATCAACACCAAGTGTGCAGTCAATGCAAGTGGGATCAACCTACCAAAGAGTCTAATGATGCAGGCCCATAAATCCTATGATGGTGAAGTGAAAAACCCTATTAGACCCTGCTTTCAAAGTGAGAATCTCCACAAAGCTCAATTTTTCACCAAACAGTGCGCAATGCTTAAAAAGTGGTGACCTGTAATGTTCTGCTATCCAGATTTGACTAGCCTGATAATCCAATGCTGCAAATGGGCACTGTAAGAACTGTAACCAATTGACGTGACACCGTCTCACGAGCGGTGGTGAGCGAGCAAACAAAATTTTTAACATTATCAATATAGGTATTTCTTGGTTTCCTAAAAAAGAGCTGTCCGCCAAAAAGTTTTTCATTTTTTAAACCGGAGCAAGGACAGAGTACCTATTGCTACTTGCAAACGAGGGCGGCGTGGTGTGGAATCAAGATACACAGGTAGGTGTGGAATAGGGATCCACAGAATTGCTGGCCGATACCGAACATTAACCTGTTAGGAGTGAAGGTGCCTATTACCTACATGCTCTGATTGGATATTTTCTGGAGATAGAGGGAGTAGATTTTCTCAAATCATAATTTTATTTATATTTTCAGCCCAACACAAGAAGCAGAAATGCCTTATGCAAATCAGCCGACTCTTGCATTAACAGACTTGACCGAAGAAAATGCAAAGTTCTGCATTGAAGATACAGACCTGAGGTAAGTCCTATTTCAATGACTTATTTTGTTGTGATGCCAAAAGTTTTACA
Source organism: Lepas anatifera (assembly GCA_034440635.1). Taxonomy (NCBI): domain Eukaryota; kingdom Metazoa; phylum Arthropoda; class Thecostraca; family Lepadidae; genus Lepas; species Lepas anatifera. The sequence goes on from JAOTON010000204.1 coordinate 554,932, forward strand.
TTTTCTTGAGTAGCAACGAGTTCCAATTATTTCTGAACTGGTTTTGGGCTGTGCTGGTCTATCCGCTCAGTTTGTTTTGTTATGCATTTCATTTTGTTATGTGCATTCAGTATGTTTTTCAGTTTTGTATCATTTTTAATTTTCTTTTTGTTCCATTGCTGCTTCTTTGTGTGTGATTCTATGCTTTATTCCATCCACCTGCATTGTTTTGCTCTAATCTGATTGCATGCTTGCCTACATTGTTTTTTCTGTACTGTGTACCTATGAAAAGTTTTCTATTCTGTTACTCCTTATGGTTTTTTCTCATGTCTTTATCACTATTCTCTTCCTTCACTTCTAACTACCTACCTGTATATAAAAATGAAATTAATTGATCATGAAACCATTGACATATATTTGATCATCATAACATCATGATCTTGGTTATGATGATGGCTCCTACCTTAACCTACCCTAGATGCCTTAGATTTTAGATATTGTAATGAGGCTGAATTTGGTGTCAGGCTTCCCTGATCTTGTCAAATTTGTATGAAAAAATTAAAGCAACTGTTCTTGCAGGGCTCAGAGAGGGCCTGCTCTATACTTGTCCGGAGCATTCTGAGTCAACTCAAGATGCCTGGAAATATGATGAAAGTTATATGGATATTTACAGTGACTTAGTTTTTGTGGTGAAAATGTGATGCAATCCCAGTGTCCCAAAACTGGTTTTGTGGTAGGGCGCTGAGTGGGAAATAAATATTGGAAAATATAGTCACTGAGAAGAAAATTAAAAAATGTTGATTTCCTTATTTAAAATTTGAAAACATTTTTCATCAAAATTTCCTTATTACCACATTTTACATGATTTCATTTACCGCAGTATTATTTGATTGTGCTTAAAAAGCTCCACATAAATTATATATACACATGAGTACTTCGGGAGCAGGTTTTCTTTGATGCAATATTTGTTGAATATGACGGCGAAAAGGGCCTTTGCTACTTTTCGGCTAAGTGATTCTATTGTCCTGATAAGCTTCTTGTTCTCGCGATTGAATTATTTTAAAATAACACCAAACGACTCTGGGCTTTGCAACATTTCAGTATTTCTAGTATCATCCTCGGGCATAATTAAACATATTAAATACACAGCGAAATCGATCTAGTGTTCGTAAATATTCTCGTCGGACTCCATACCTTCTAAAATGAGCGAACATTATTTCATAGCATAGGCAAGTAAAAAACAATCACAAGAGATGCGTTATTCATGCGGGCACTTCGTTTTCAAAGTTTGCACGTTACCAATACCCTTAAAATCTAAGACATGATCAATCATAAACACACACGGATACACAATGATATTTGAATTGGTACCGTACTTTTATTATACACATATTGCAATCGACAGCACACAACGGAACGTAAGTGAGGGAGAGCCCCACGTTCAATGGAGGCGGGACGTGTAAGACGCCGGTCGGGTGGAGCTTCGGCTAATCGAGCGCAAACATGACTCAGCGGAAAAAACGTACGTCCGAAACCCACCGAGTTTTTAATTTTTGACTGCGCCACACACCCAGCCAGCAGAGAGAGCACCCTCGGGACAGAACCAGAACACGCGTGCGGTCACTGACAACTGAAGAAAAGCGGTATATTAGAGGAGTGGGCAAGGTGAAGTGCGATTTAGCTAGTGGAGGTGGGCCGTGTTAAACTAACATATTTAAACACGGGTTCACATTTTAACAGCTAGATGTTCTGGGTTTTAGCTATGTACTCTCAACGGGGCGCTTTCATACAACGCTAGTTTAGCCACCAGATTTATCTGTCTGTTGATGGTCAGTTTCATTTCACGGATGTAGACCGTTTCCAGGGCTTGCAGTTTTCTTTTGTCGTGGCAGCGCGTCAGTATGGTGGTGTTCTCCACAATATCGCTCCTGGTGAGTTCTTTGTTGTGGGAGAGGGGCACGTGGCTCACCAGTGCTCCTTGCTGTAGGTGGTTCGTCAGTCGTCTGGATAGTGTAGTTGTTGTGTAGCCGATGTAGGAACAGTTTGTTTGGTGCGCACAGTCACCATGTTTACATTGAAATCTATACACTACATCTGTGGCTTTCAGGTCTGAGTGGTCTTGTGAATGGTTGTTTTTCAATACGAGATTTGCGGTCCTAGGGCTCTTGTAATATATCACTAGCTCGATAGAGTCGCCGAGCTGCTTTGGCGAGCAGTTCTTGCTGATGATAGCTTGAATGACCTTTTCGTCTTTGAAGTATGATGTTGACATTGAGTTCTGGTAGAATATGTTGTGGGTTGTACCGGTCTCAGTTGTTGGTGTCTTGTTTTGACAGTATTTGTTCATTTGTTTTCTGATGATGTTTTCTATATCTTCGGTGCTGTAGTCATTGTTGACGAGGATGTTCTTCACTCTGTCCAGCTCTTGATGAGCAAGCTCCCATGTAGAAAAGTTGGTGAGGGCACGGTGTACATATGCCCGGATGAAACTTTCTTTATATCGTTTTGGGCATTCACTGCGCCCGTTCATGCACTGGCCGGTGTTGGTAGGCTTTCTGAACACCTTTGTCTCGATGTGTTTAGCTGAGCCGTTTACATGGACATCCAGGAAAGATATCTTGTTGTCGATGCTTTCTTTCGTTGCGAAAGTCAGCTTCGAAGCCTTCTCCAGGTGTTCTTTCAGGCTGTTTAGCTGGCTCAAGTCCGCTACTTCGGTGTAGATTTCGTCAATGTACCGAAGGTATATATAGGGTCTAGTCGGCATGGTGCTCAAAGCCTGCTCCTCTACAAATGTCATGTAGCTCTCGGCAAAGAGGACACCGAGCAGAGAGCCCATGGCCACACCATCCACTTGAGAGTACAGGTTTCCCTCCGGGTACCGAAACGGTGCAGTTTTTGTGCACACTTCGAGCATCTGCTGCAATGTCTTCCTTGGAACGCACAGTGGAGGTTCGTCTGGGTGGTTGAAAGCATAGTTGAGGATGATGTTGATGGTTTCATCAATGGGAACATTCGTAAAGAGACTTTGGGGGTCTAGTGACGCTAGGGTGCCTTTCCTCTCACGAATTTTCACCACTTCAATGAATTCAGCCGGTGATTTCAGAGCATGTTTCGTCGGAATGTATGGTGCAAGTAGCTTGTTTAATGACTTGGCTAAATAATATGATGGTGTATATACTTGTCACAAAATAATATATAGGTATATATATATATATATATATATATATATATACATACCTATAAATTATTTTGGACAAGGATATGCACCATCAGTACATGGCGTGTGATGATGGCAACACGAAGGTGACCACAAGTTGTGCTGGTACACACTAGAGATAACATGTTTAAAAACCAGTGTGAGATTTCAAACACTGCATGTTAAAAAAAATTATCACAGACGTCAGCACCCTGCAAGCCAGGCCAAGCCACGTGGTGGCGCCAGCACTCCACGGCGGAGACGCCACCTGTATGTAAAGGCAGGATTCACACAGCAGGTAGATACGCCCGGGGAGTAAACAACCGCCCCGCAGGTGGCAGAGCCGGGAGGCCCCGGGACGGATCATGCAAATATCCACTGAAATGACAAACATATCTCGCTAAGGTCGCGTGATGGAGGCCCCACCTGTGAGCATGCCGCACAGCCACACGAAGACCGCGGCACACGCCGCGGCAGACCCCGGCCGCGAGATGACGGCGTCGGCGACGCACGAGAGTACCAGTCGGTATTCGCAGGTCTCAAATAACTTTTAAATAGAGAGGTAGCCCGCGGTTAGCAAAATCAAGAAATTATACAAGCGATCTCATGGCATAGCTGTACTGATTATATTTTAGCTTGAATTGTTTGCTCACAATGAAGGCAAACGCCCACAAATTAAGTCATACTTTATGTTCTCAGATTTGATCTGTGCTCACCCGCCAGACAACGGCGCCTTTAGCAGCTCACGGTCATAGCAATATTCTGGGTCGTAGTACGCCTGCATAGGGGTCACAAAGTGCCCGCTTCAGACTAGCCCCCAAAAAAAAAAACAGGAAGATCCCAAGAACGCGCTGCTTGCGCACTTTAGGAGTGAACAGAGAATGTACGGCTCTGCTCACCGCCACCACCATTTTTGTATCTGGACTCGCCTCTGGGCACCGCAAAAGAGTTCGGAGTGCGCCTTTTCTTCTTGAAGTCTGCCTCTGTCCTGTTTATGTTTATTTGTGCCATGAGCAACAGGTTGCCCCCAATTACAGCTCATGTCGTATCGAAGACGATCAAACACGATCGACGATCGAACACTCTGCTTATACAGGATACAACGAATCCACATACGCACTAAATGCAAATAATAAAACGTCATAAGAAAACAAGGGGATATCACTACAGACATTTCATATACGCGCAAACTTGAGATCTGAACTGACAAAACGTTGAACTGAATACATATGAATTTTGACACACAGTTAGGAAAGAGTTCATAGCACCAGCCGCCCGACAAAATACACCTCTTTTAACCGTATCCACCCTGGCGAAGGGAACGTGGAGCAATGTCCCGTTCATATTCCGGGTGGGTCGCGCGGGAACGTGAAGGGGGAATGTCACGAGCAAGAGAGCAGAGTCCTTCCTTCCCGGCCTTCCAGACCTTCCCGGCTAGAATTTTATGGACGAAAAGTACATTGTACTGATACCTCCTGTTTGAAAGGCTGGTTATGTTAAAAGTCGCCAAAAGGTCTGAGTATGCCAAAGACGTTGTTAATGTACGAGTAGTGGAAGCTAGCCAGATAAGGAATTTATGTTGAACCCTTTTAAGTCTTTCAAGGTTTGTTTGGGCAGCACCCCCCCAAATCACGCAACCGTATTCTAGAATTGCCAGAATGTTGTCAAAATAGGCTGCCAGGAGAGGTTCCGGTGACAATTCTCCCCCAGTATGGTAAGATTGGAGGGTTCTAATCAGACCCCGTTCAAGTTGTTTGGCAGCATTACGTCATCATGGCTGGAGAGGCACTACAGTTACTATGCAGGGCATTGGAGAAATTGCACTTTTCGAAGCTCTAAATAACCTGTTTTAGAACTGTATCAATAAAACTGATATGGTTGAACAGAAAGCTAAAAGATTTTTATTTGTGAAACCCTCAGACGTTTTGCAAAAACTCCAGTGAAGAATATTATTTTTACAAATTTTCCAGAGCGTGTCAAAATAAGGACATGTTCAGCACTAACAGCTGTTTCCAGTAAGACTAATCTGGATTTTGATTGGCTGTTGATTTCTGACTTTTGATTGGCTGTTGGTGGTACCTGCAGCAGAAGACAATAAACACCGGTGATCTCTTGAGCGAAGGTAAATTTATTTCTCTCGCCTATTATGTAGGCCTGAGTTGATCAAATAAATGCATGCCCTTTCAACAAATTCTTTGAAGTGTTATAATTTTTTCATTAGATTTACGTAAAATACGCTGCTCGCCTTTGAGATCAAGGTTACTGTCAAATGGGTGAAACAAGTTGTTTCGATTTATACTAGATTGATGCCAAATAAGCCCAAACTTGGTATGTTTCAGCTGATCCTTCCAAAAACTTAGTAGAATCTCCCATAACTTAGTAAGAAAATGCGGTGACGTCATCATGGGAGGACTATATTCAGTAGGAAACTTGGTTGTACCCGTAATTAAAGTACCCTGGTTCTAATCATCATCCCCAGAGCTCTGTTTGCTTTAGTTGCCGTGTTTTTGATGTGGTGGGCGAAGGTTAATTTGGTGTCCAGCGGATTCTATCCGGGGCCCCGGATAGAATCTACCCGGTCCAGAGCAGTGTTTTGAATTTTGTAGGTGGCCAGGGTGGGGTTCCGTTTCAGATTAATTGAGAATGCCTTGTATTTCAAAGGATTTAGTATGAGTTTCCAATCATGAGACCATTGTGTGAGAGCGTTCAGGTCTCCCTGAAGCCGCTCAATGTCTTCCAAAGAGATAATTTGGCTGTACAATTTTACGTTGTCCGCAAAAAGAAGGCAGTTCGTTTTGATCACGTCCGGGATATCGTTCACAAACAGAACAAAGAGCAATGGTGAGAGAATGCTACCCTCTGGTGTTCCAGAGATTACCCTAGTCCAATCCGAACACTTTCCGTTGACAACGACACGTTGCTTTCGATTTCCCAAATAGGATGATAGCCAATTTAGTGCCAGGTCAGTGATTTGGTAAGAGTGCTTGAGCTTGTATAGGAGAAGTTTGTGATTGACGCTCTGGAACGCCGCAGAGTAATCGGTATAAATGACATCGGTTTAGTGTCCAGAAGAGATTGAATCCCACGCTGTTTTTAGGAGAGAGGCTAAATTTATTTCGCAAGACCTGCGTGGGACAAAACCACGCTGTTTGTCTGACAACACGGATTGAACGTGGAGTATTAGTGAGTCCCGTACACACCTCTCCAATAGCTTGCCGAACAGGGGCAGGAGTGAAACGGCCCGATAATTTGATGGTGATTTCTTAGATCCCTTTTTGTGTATTGGTACAATGTTAGCCTCTGCCCACCTACTCGGAAACACACCCTCGGATACGGATTTATTGAAGAGTATGCAAAGTGGGGTTACGAGCTGGTCAGAGCACTCCCTAATAATGCACGCGCTGATGCTGTCTGGCCCACAAGCCTTGTGGGGCTGGAGATCTTGCAGGGCAGACCTAATGCTAGCAACACTAACAGTGAAACAGTTGAAACGTGGGAGGTCGTGCCTCGGGGCATAAGGAAGGACTTCTGCGTCAGGCGCGGTGAATTTTGAAGCAAACACTCGGTTGAGTAAATTCGCCCGCTCCACATCTGAGCTGACTTCCCTATCTCCGTCCAATAAAACAAGTAATTGGCCCTTTGCTCCCTTCGCACATTTCAAAAACGACCAGAAACGTTTTGGGTTTGATTTAAAGTCTCCTATCAGCCCACGTGTGTAGCGTAGTTTCTGCGGTGCAATAACTATCACTGTCAATTTAACGTCTTCCATGGGTGCTCATACTTGATGACGTGTTCTCGCACACCATGATTATAGTTACAATTCTATATGTGTATCGTGTGTAGCACGTAAATCGTGAGTACACTAGACTGCAATGGTCTTAGAGCGCGAACAAGGCGGGTGATTTGAGTCCTGAGGAGGCCGCGGCCTACGAAGGGAGAAAAGTTAGGTGCCCTGCAGACCGGTTCGCTGGATCAAGAAAAGGTTTGGTTTGGTTAGGCTGTGTTATGTTGTGTTATGTTAAAGGGAATGCGGCACCTTTATAACGTGATTTTAACTGAGATAGCCAAGTTGTAAAGCAAGGCGGAAAACCCGGTAGTCTATATATCATTTGCTTGGAACTCGATATTTCCGTAGAAAAAGCTAAAACCTACCTGAAATGTACCTCTCATGTACCTCTCATGTACCTCTTACCAGGCGGTCATTGTTGTGAGCTGCTGGTGTGACGACATATGCTGACGTCACGATGAGCATCAGCCAATCGAAGCCCTTGAAGCGTTTCGAGTATGGTAGTGGTTGCCAGATCATGACATCATCCACAGGCAGATATTTATTTCTTTTCCTAGAGGAGTATTTTAAAAATGAAAATATTGAGCTTATTGTACATTTTTCAGAGAAATCAATGGTGGTTTCATTATTTTCGGCTAAAAGTACGCCTTATTACACTAAATTCCAGGATTCGACCAAGGTGCCACATTACCTTTAAGTCAGGTGACATTATTAAGTTGAGTATATAGTCCGTATTTGTCGACCTTGCTCATGTAGGGTGAATGAATTCGCCGGGGGCTTAAATTTAAGTGGCTTAAATCTCGTTTACATTTGGATTTTTCTTGGATTGATTCATTTAAAAAAAGAAGCATAGGCTAAAGACTAGTATGGCAGAGTTTAACGGGTATCATTTGGATATGTTTCGTTTTTATTGAAGTAACCCGTGTTCTTAAAAATTGCCCGCCTGAGCTGCACACATCACCATTTGTACCTATGTATTGTAAATGGTGCCTCCTGTACCGATGTGCCGTCTGCAGCGCTCTTGTACCAGTGAGCTGTATGCGATGCCATCTGTACTGGGGTACTGTGTACAGCGCCACCTGTACCAGCCTGCTGCGTGCAGTGCCACCTTTTGCAGTCCATCAGATATCGCCACACTGTTTCGTTTTTGGGGAGGGGCTGAATTGTCAGGTCGGACGTGAACGTTGAAGGTTCGGAGAAAGTCCTTATTATTGCGATGCATTAATTGCTGGGTCTGTCATCTTGTTTGAAATGGTACAGGTAATATTATGTACATGTTGCCCTGTCTTAATAGTTTTACCCTCGGGAGTTTAATTTCACTCACAAGAGGTTTCAGTAGCAGGATATATAGGGGTGAAACCTCTGCCAGTGTTTTTCTGCGATGATTCCAAGTCCCACAGAGGAGCTATATGACCGAAATCAAGACTGCCCAGACACTGCTTACGACTGAGACGCGTCACCTTATTCCAATTAAGATAAAACTAAGCCCATTGCGATACATGTGGATACAATACACGTGGATGGAACCATACGATACACGTGGATGGAATTGTATTAAAGTCTGTTTTGCGTCTTTTTAATTTTTACTTCACACCACGCAAGATTTAGCTTTCCGCATTGTGAAATTGTATGATCTGTATGAAGTTCACATTACTTCCTCTCTCGCAGCTGCCGAGTGGGACTTTATTTTCATTACATTCAATCAATATCCAGGCCTCCCGAGATCACGTTCAAGACGATGAGTTTTCTGGTGGAGCCGTGCCGTCTTCCGTGCGGAGTACGAACTTCCGCCGATCGTACTGTGCCATCGGAGCCGCGGGGAGTTTGTCCGCGGTACTTCTGGGTCAGGGTACACGCGGGTGTCGGTTGCCTGTCACGGTGACAGTGTAGCCTGGTATCACCGCCGCTCCCCGCGCTGACAGTGGTAGCTGTTTTCACCTCTGCTCCGCAGAGTTTTCTGTTTTCACTCCTGCTCCCTGAAGCCGCGCCTTTGGATCGGTGTGCCGGAGTTGGCAGGTATTCACACTCTCACCGCCTTTAGAAGTGACCTGTACACACCTATTACTTTATTTTTCCATATATATATATATATATATATATATATATATATATATATATATATATTCCCATGATTCGGTGTTTTCCACCAAAACCACTTATTTCCCAGTTTGTGTACATAAGACATATATTTGGCCCTTTTGCATGTTATTGCTAAAACTTCTGCGAAATAATTAAGCAAAGATTCACTTTTCAAGGATAGAATTCGATTTCTCGATCAGCTTCAGCCGTCGCAGCCGGAGCCAACCCCATTGCTTCGGTGCAGGTATAGTTATTGGTGTCGGTTCTATCAGTTTGCGAGGAAATAGAAACGTGGCAGGGCGGTGCCAGAAATTCGTCGATAGGTCTCAGTGGCCGTAGCACGCGCCACCCAGGCTAGCGGCGGAAGGCCCGTATATCTAAGAATGGGAAAGCCAATCAAAGAGGGGCCAGGACCCAGTGCCTCCTTCTGCGCCTCTGAAAGTGACTGCCAATAATTATATATAATTATATATCGCCATTTGGATAGCAGTGAAACGTAGAAATTAATTCACGTCGAAGGTTGGTCGCGCAGTTTCTGTACGGGTTTTAAAATGCCTCGTCACCCGATCATTTCTCTCGCTTCAAAAATTTTTTCCACAAAAATCGTTGTCAATAATATTTTTTGGATACCTCACATCTGGACTTGTGCCCTCCTGGGGACATCTTCTTGTGTCATTCTCTTTCATTAACCAAAAACCGACGAACAAAAGAACCATGTATTTTCTGGTTTGTGTTACAAATTCCGTATTTCTTTCCACACACAATGTCATGAAATTGTTCAAAATATTACCAAACGCTTCGGTCTCTAGAGATCTGAGAGTCGCTATGTATTCTGCCGCCGTTTTCTGGGTTTCACTCCGCTGGACTTTATACCAGTGGTGTAGGCGGGATTAGCCTCTTCTGTAAGCAGATGGCATTAAGTGAAAACGTCGTCTTTTCTCAGGTTTACTAGCACTTGAAAAAACGCTGTGGAATGCATGGCTTTTGCCGTCTTGTTGGGACCCGTGTTGTTTATTCCTTGTATTATTAGTGCATTTGCTCCTCAACCCCAGGTTTCGCTCCTTTCTTGCAAAGAAAAAATAATTTTCACGATTTTGGTTCCATTGCTCTCCCCCCTCAAACAATGGGTCCAGGCTCAGCACTGATGCTCCATATCTTCTTTAGTGTGGATATTTATCCGGGTCAGTATGCTTCTGGGAGGCACATCAGTGTGTTTCTGGACCAGCTAGTGATGCGGCTCCGGAGGGTATCGTTCCCTGTACAGTGTACACGGGCGTCGCAGATCCAAGTCCATGCATGTTTATTGTATAGCACACACCGCACATAAATGCCTCCCCAGGGTGCAGTTCAGAGAAGCATGGTGATGCCTAAAAGAGAGCTGTAAAATTTCAAAAGGGACTGCATAGAAGGCATACAGCTAGGGACTGGTGAGGCGAGGCAGGTTTTAGGGGGAGACCGGAGCTCCAGCGGCACAAGACGTATTATATATTTACGCCCTACAATGGCCCGCGTCACGCACCCAAGATCCGCCCGTAGTGGGGATTGATGGAGCACGTGGGTGTAGCTGCAGTGTACCGCCATCAAGAACCGTGCGTCTCGCATCGGCGACCGCCAGATGGTGCGATATCCCTGAGCTACGCCCAAACGGCCACGGACGAGGAACAGAGCGGCGGAACGCAAGTCATATAACTTGGATTCACTGACATTTCCGATACCTTTTTGTTACTTTAAAAGGATCATACAGGCTTCCGCGCTGTCTTCCGCGCTGTTGAGAAGACGCGGAAAGTTAGCGCGTAAGACGGCGAGTTACGATACTACTTCCTCGACAACTTAGCTGCGCGCCGATGGATTCCTTCAAAAGCCGCTGCGCGCTAACTTACGCCCCCTCCCCGCGCAGCTGCGCGCTGTCTACCGCGCGTCTGGATCCCCCAGCCTAAGCCATCCCGCGGCAGGCCCTGGTGACGTGCATTGGGTGAATGATGGAATACGCGAGTGTAGGTGCGGAGTTCCGCATCAGCTGCGTAGTGACGCGAGAGACAGGTGAGCGCACGCACAGCGGGGGCGGGGAAACAGGGCATGAGCTTGGCGAGCGGCATTAAAATCATAACAGCAACATGTAACAGAATGGTATAGGATAGGTATGTAGGAATGGTACAGAACAGGTACGCCCGCCAAGGATGGGTGGCAACACAGTTGTTCCGTCACTCAATCGACAAAAAGAAACAAGCATCCCCCTGTGGAATCAGGTCACGAGTTACTTAGGGACCGGCTGCCACCAAAACATACAGGGCCAGCACCTGCACCAGCGGACACGCCCCCCTCCCCCCACGCGGGTTAGCATCCTAACCGCAGCGGGCACCACGCGGTTGGTGCCAACTCGGGGAGACAGAGAAGACTGTCAGTCCAGGAGGCCACGCCATTGAGACGACGACGATCCGGGTGGCCAGATATCTCTGCAACTAAACATTAACGCTATTAAGCCAGGTGACGACCCTGGTAATGCTATCCCACCGAACCAGCGGCTCGCCTGTACGGGCTGGTATCCGCCGATGGGGGCGCTAAATGACCTGAACGGTTGACACGCCCCTTAGACCCCAACATGGCGATGACGGGCGGATGTTTGGGAGCGGGGTGGGGAGGCTGACGTTGGGTTGGGGGCCGGCTGAGTGGACGCCGCCGGCGGTGCCGACCCCCTGCCCTTCCGGCTAGCCTGCCTGATGGCCTGGTCGCCGGAGACAGTTGCATCAGACGGGGCCAGTGTTTGCTGCCGACCTCAGCCCTGTCCTGAGTCGGCGTTTGCGCCACATCCGCCCTGCCTCGATGCGCCGGCGGCGGCTGCCGAGGGCCCGCTGCTCGCTGCCACCACCGGCGGCACCGGCGCAGGCAGTACGGGGGCGCACATTTACCGTGATTCTGGGGTATCACCAACGGATCGCCTAGGTGGTAAAGTGTCGCCACTTATCTCTTCTCAGGATCTGCGGAGCTCACTTGACACGGTATTGGGGAATTGGTTTGTACTAGAACCAGGGTAACTAGAATTGGATGCAGCGGCGCTCTTCTATAAGGAGCTCATTCCCGCTGGATTATCATATCCCTCTCCTTTATAACTTCTTGGCGACTCACCAGGAACGGATCCAGGGGGCGAATGGTGTTGTCGCCCTCCCCCTTGAACCGTGGAGCCCGCCCTGCCCTCCTGTGGATGTCGGGCGCCGAAGGTGCTCTGAATGCCTCTAGAGTTATAGAGCCGAACTGCGCAGGTGCCTTAACCCTCGCCCCGGTAGGGGGTGCTGGAACACCCCCTCGGGTTCTTTTCCGGGGCACCGAAAACGGTGGCGCTTTGCGCCGCCGTTCTTGGTGCGCTTTCTTCTTGATCAATTCTGTAACTTTTCTTAAAGTTTTTAAGTTGGATCATCTCGGGTCAGGTCACCATTACAGGTCAAGTGATCTCACCTTCAAAAAGTTTAAGATAGCATAAGTAAGAAGAAGGTGAATCTATCCAGTTGAAACTTTTATCACATAATGGGTCCACCGATTACAACAAAAACAAATTCCGGCATTTTCATATCGATGATCTGGGATCAGATACGGACGATGACCTCTCCATTGGAAATGCATGGGGAAAACGGGAGTTGGGAAAAATAGCTCTATTTCTGTAGATACAGTTTAGAATACCTTCCTATTCTCCACATCGTGGTATCCTAGTAGGCGCATGTTACGTGTTTGGGCGTGTGACCTCCAGGAGCTCATCTGGGCCTAAAACAGGTTTTCAGACTTGGATTAATAAATTAGCAGGAAATTATGTTAATTGATGTCATTACGTTTGGATTGTTATTGCGAGTCGATTGATATGCATATTGACTAAGCTAGGTTACCTGTTGACCTTGACCTGACCTACATTTTTATTTTTTGACCTATTTTGTTCACATTATTTATTATTTGATTTCCCATAACGAGAGGAATTGAATTTCCCGTAACGAGAGCCTAAAGAATGTATTTTAATTCAATTGTTGACGCTAGGAGCCCAGAAACTCTTCTCTAACCTGCCACCTTCTTTGACCTGTCATGACATCAGTATTGACCTGAGCTAAAAAAGTGATAGATCTGGCTTCGTCATTAATTTTTATGAGCTATCCACGAGCGTTCGCGTTTTTTTCGCTATCCCGCATAGGAACCGAGATCAAGGGGGAGGTGTTTAAACACCCCCACCAAGGCGAAGGTTGCCCGGAGGCCCACAGGGGCGGGTGCTAAAACTGGCTTTATATACTGACCATAACAAAGAGGTCTTGTTTCTGGCGTCTTCCGTTGTTTGACTCGCGTGCTCCGCCAGCCGCAGGCCTACCATTTGGTACTGGCTGTATTTTGGCCGCCCCTCTTCAGGGAAAATAACCCCTTTAGCCGAATTTGTTCTGCTACTTCCCGGTAAGACTTGAACACCCACCCTTAAAAAACGCAAAGAATCACTGTGGTATGCCGCCCTTCGGAACGCACAAAGGGTGCCCCGTGAGATGTCCCCCTTATCGAAGTTCTAGATCAGTCACAGGTATTCAGAACAGACCCATGTTACGCTGCTCTATTTATGTTTAGTTGTGCGAGATTTGCCTGCGGTGGTGCCGCCTCAGCCATTGTGGTATTGTTAATATGTCACTAATACCGCCTTTGCCCACCTTGCCCCATCTGCCACCAGAACTGCGTGTCCGCCGCTGAGATCGTGTGTGTCTGCCAGTGAAACCGTGTGTATCCGTCACTAAGAATTTGCGTCCGCCGCTGAGATCGTGTGTGTCTGCCAGTGAAACCGTGTGTATCCGTCACTAAGAATTTGTCCGCCGCTGAGATCGTGTGTGTCTGCCAGTGAAACCGTGTGTATCCGTCACTAAGACTGTGCGTCTCCACTGAGATCGTTTGTATTCCCACCGTTGAAATGGAGTGTGTCTCCCTCCCAGATCGTGCTTATCCTTCTCTGGGATCGTATGTGTCCGCCGTTTAAGTGGAGTGTGTCTACCCCTGAGATCGTGTTTATCCTTCTCTGGGATCGTTTGCATCCACCGTTGAAGTGGAGTGTGTCCCCTCAGATCGTGTTTATCCTTCTCTGGGATCGTGTGTGTCCACCGTTTAAAGGGAGATACGCGAAAAAATTGTATTGGCTAGATCGAAAGGTCACAAAAAGTTGTTTCAGAAGTCCTATCCTCATTTTTGCGGATTCGGCCTGCAAATGCCTTAAAATTGCTCTCAAAGTCAACATTTCTAGACAACTTTACCGGTACACACTATATCGATGTATATGACGTACACACGGCTAAGGCTATCAAGTTCTCTAAGAATAAGGTCATATCTATCCTAAATAGTGACGTAAAACTTTGGACTACTGCAGAAAAAAATTATTTAGAAAACCAGCATTCCAAAACTATTTTGAAACAGAAATATAGTGCTTAAAAGAAATCACAATTAACCAATCAGAAGCCTAGGAATTCTCAAACCAGGGTCACGTGACCTATTTGACGCAAAAGTTTTGTCATCCTGGGGCTGAAGCAGAAAATGTCTCAAGACCCGAGATAAGAAACCGCTGAAGACTTGAATAATTATTTTTTTCTGTTTTTAGGGCAAACTAATTCATTTTGTAATTATTAAAAGCCTTTTAAAACTAATTCAAATACAAATACAGAATAACAGACATTTCTATTACAAAAAAACATTGTTTTTCAACTTTAAATAGTTTTCGAAAAGTAAGTGATGGTTGAAGGTTTCAACACTAAATCGGAACTGGTAATCTATTTCGATAATAAGTGAGTGGCCTCCCAAAATTGTGCCGAAGATACAAAAATAATTGATAGTTTCGTAATCAGGATTTTTCAAATAGCAAGGAACCACAATAATAATTTTTGGCGTACCTCCCTTTAAGCTGAGTGTGTCTCCCCTGAAATCATGTTTATCCTTTCTGAGATCGTGTATGTCCACCGTTGAAGTGGAGTGTGTCCCCTCAGATCGTGTTTATACTTCTCTGAGATCGTGTGTGTCCACCGTTAAAACGGGTGTGTCTCCCTCGATCGTGTTTATCCTTCTCTGAGATCGTGAGTGTCCACCGTTTAAGCGGTGTGTCCCCTCAGTCGTGTTTATACTTTCTGAGATCGTGTGTGTCCACCGTTAAAACGGGTGGTCTCCCTCCCAGATCGTGTTTTCCTTCTGGGATCGTGTGTTCCACCTTTAGGGTGCCCTGAGATCGTGTTTATCTTCTCTGAGATCTGGTCCACCGTTTAAGCAGAGTGTCTCCCCTCAGGTCGTGTTTATCCTTCTCTGGGATCGTGTGTGTCCACCGTTTAAGCGGAGTGTGTCTCCCCCTCAGGTCTTGTTTATACTTCTCTGAGATCGTGTGTGTCCACCGTTAAAACGGGAATGCCTTTCCCTCAGATCGTGCTTATCCTTCTCTGAGGTAGTGTGTGTCCGCCGTTGAAGCGGAGTATATCTACCCCCAGATCGTGTTTATATTTCTCTGACTTTGTGTGTGTCCCTCGCTGAGGCCGTGCGCGTGTCCGCCAATGAGACTGTGTATAACATTATGTCTGGCGGACGTTTCAGCGTGGCCAACAGCATCCGCCGGATCATGATAGCCGAGGTGCCGACGCTGGCCATTGACTGGGTGCAGCTGGAGGCCAATTCCACGGTGCTGTGTGACGAGTTCCTGGCCCACCGGATCGGCATGATTCCGCTGACCTCGGACGAGGTGGTGGACAGAATGCAGTACTCCCGGGTTAGTGGCCGATCCAGGCGTCAGCTGCCACTCAGACGGATCCGGTATTGAAACGCTGCCTTTACCAGTTGGGATATTGGTTACGCAAGGGTTTTTGTGGCGGGAGAGGTGCTGTGAATGGGGAACATACTTATGCTCTTTCGAGGCACTGATTTCATCGATGTTTGCGTCATGACAGGAGCGTATATTGTCTGCTGTGTATTTATATCCTTGCTACGAAATGTTTTGAACACTTTTCATTTTCCTGGTAAAGCATGCACCCGCGTAGTACTTTATTTTCCCCTTTTGTGTGCTTTTAAAACGGGCTATTTGTCTTCCAAAAATTTGGTTCCTACCCTCCATTCGGCTATTTGTCGGCAGTTAAGGCAATGTTCAAACCATCATGGGTTCAATATTTGGTTTGAAAATGTCAAATGTTGAGCGACAAATACTCAGCAGACCGAACTCGCGTGTCAGCTGGGCGTGGTGCTGCGCCCCTGGCTGTGTTACCGCGGCCTGGGTCGTGGGGCGACTCTGCAGACAGTGGTGTACTGACGCCCCTCTCTGTGTCGGCAGGACTGCACCTGCCCGGACTTTTGTCCGCAGTGTAGCGTGGAGTTCACACTGGACGTCAGGTGCAACGACGCCACCACCACCCACGTCACCACCGCCGACCTCAAGTCGTCCGACAGCCGCGTCCAGCCCGCCACCAGCCGCCGCGACGAGGATGGCGCCGACTACGGCGACTCCGACGGTAGGTCACGGCGTCGACTACTGAGACTCGAATAGTAGGGCACGGCGTCGACCTACGGCGACTCCGACATTAGGTCACGGCGTCGACTACTGAGACTCGAATAGTAGGGGGCGGGCACGGCGTCGACTACTGAGACTTTGACGGTAGGGCACGGCACCAGCTACTGAGACTCCTGACTGTAGGTCACGGCGTCGACTATAACTGAGAACTCTGATGGTAGGACACGGCTCCGACTACTGAGACTGATGGTAGGTCACGGCACCATTTTCTGAGACCTCGATGGTAGGTCACGGCACCAGTTTCTGAGCCCTCGATGGTAGGTCACGGCACCAGTTTCTGAGCCCTCGATGGTAGGTCACGGCGTCGATTACTGAGACTGATGGTAGGTCATGGCGTCGACTACTGAGACTCCGACGGTAAGGCACGGTGCCGACTACGGTGATTCTAACGATTGAGGCGGCTCCAATAGTAGGGGACAGTGTCGACTACGATGCATGCAGCGGTAGGGGACGGTGCCGACTTCGGAAAGACCGACGAGGACAATGTCGCTGATGGTAGGGATGTCGCCGGCTTACGGGGATACTTAGAGAAGGCGATGATCAATACCTGCTCTATCGACCTCTGGTTAAAGTACTGGTGGTTTTCCACTAACAGGGCCGTATTCCCATCCCTGACATTTGATTGTACGATAAAACAATTGTTTTGGTTGATGTATCAGGCCTCTGTGGCAAGGACTATCATCAATTGTGTCTCCTATCAGCGTTAGCATTGCGATCAGCTACGTTTCATACCTTGCAAGTCGATCAGTGATGACGAGTAGTTCTGTTTCGTGCTGCCAGCTTGGAAACGGACCGGCCATCCGTTGACTCTCGGGCCTGTTCCAGAGATCGTGATTGTGAAGCTGCGGAAAGGCCAGGAGCTGAAGCTGCGTGCCTACGCCCGGAAGGGGTTCGGGAAGGAGCACGCCAAGTGGAACCCGACATCGGGAGTGGCGTTCGAGTACGACCCCGACAATGCGCTGCGGCACACGCTGCTACCGCGGCCAGAGGAGTGGCCCAAGTCCGAGTACACCGAGGTGGACGAGAGCCTGCGTGAGTGCCGCGGCAGAGGGGGGTCGCAGATCGTGAGGTGTATCTGTCGTCTAGCTGCAGGGGAGGAATGTCACCGAAACAAACTCGGCGTGGGTGGGGATCCAGGACTGAGGCTGGGAGTTTCGCAGTTTCGCCACAGGGCCTGCATT
Organism: Lepas anatifera; assembly: GCA_034440635.1. Classification (NCBI taxonomy): domain Eukaryota; kingdom Metazoa; phylum Arthropoda; class Thecostraca; family Lepadidae; genus Lepas; species Lepas anatifera. The sequence continues at coordinate 572,688 of JAOTON010000204.1, forward strand.
GCGGGGTCGGGCTGCAGCATCTGCAATTGGCAGTTGGATTGGAACCCATAACGTATAGCTATGATTTAATAGTCGATCTTCATTCCAGCTAATGTCCAGTCCATTTGATTGAACTGTCTTTTTTGAGAATCACCCTATTTGTTTGCCAGGTAGCACGCGTTGGACTCCTAGATTTTGTTGCCTACCTCAGTGGTGCGGATTGCTTCGCTATAGTTTGCATTGACCGGTCATTTTTCTCGCTGCTTACCAAGTTCTGTCAAAACCATATCAAATCTGATATAAGGACTTTTGCCCTTGATAATGCAAACTTCCATCTGTTTTGGGTCAGCGAAGCTAGTACACCCATCTGTCTCTCACGCGCGGGTAGTTGCCGGTCTGACATCCCGTGTGCTCGTTTTCAGCCGAAGCACCCTACCAGGACGGCGGCAAGGCCAACAAGTTCTTCTTCAACGTGGAGAGCACGGGGTCGCTGAAGCCTGAGAATATAGTAATGACGGGCCTGTCCATGCTGAAGAAGAAGCTGAGTGACCTGCAGACGCAGTTGACACAGGAAATGAACCACAACACAGACGCCCTCACCATCCACTGAAGGAACAGAATCACTCCAAACCACTCCACATACACTCCGCTGAGGAAGATTGAAGACATCATAGACGTGTTCACTATCCAAGGATCAGAGTGGGCCACTCCACAAACTCCCCAGGTATTCACTTTGGGGAATAGGGATGCCCTGACACTGCGGCGCCGTGAGTTATGTAGTAGCTGCCCTGGATTTGTGAAGACCAATAGTCCAGCAGAGAGATGCGATAGGGAAAGCGGTTCCGTCAGTTTCGAAGAGTGGGGGCAGATGTACCCCGTGGAGAAATTGCCGACTGTTTCATATGCTATTCTGTTAATATTTCTCCTGAGACATCTGTCTGCCTGGCTTCGACATGTTCATACGGTATCTCATCAAAGGCAAGAGGATCGAGATGTAAGTAAAGACAATATGGTGGCCTGATATCGGAAAGTGCTGCTTTCACAAAAACGCCCTGAAATGTGTCGTGGCCCTTACTGTGTACCGCAGGGGTCGCACGTGAACTTCATCTTTCGCGCTTTCTCGGCCTCTCAGGGGGCTTGTCATACAATACATGATCATTCAACTCAAGTGCTTTGCGTCGCTTTTACACTGGCAGACGGAAGGCGAAGCCTGACACACTGTGCTAACGGAATGCGTTGACGCAAGATGGTGCGGCAGTCGGCGAAGACGGGTCAGGGCGAAGCGTCAGGCGGCAAGCAAGCCAGCCCTAGGCCAGCACCCCCTTTTGTGGTCAGCAGTCAGCAGGGCCCTTTGTGCCCACCGGGACTCGTTTGACCAGAAGGCTCTCCGAAACCAGCAGGACCCTTTTGTTGGACCATATTTTTCATATGCTCTTAATGGTCTCAGGATGTTTGAGATAACGAGGACATGATCACCATAAAGGACAAGTTGTTGGAGTCACGGTATGTCTGCTGAACGATCAGTGACGCAGTTAAGTGTGATACGGTCGGAAAGTTGTGTGCACTCTTGGTAGTCACCAGGGACGGATCCAATGGGGCTAAGGGGTGTGTTCACCTCCGCCAAGAGGCGTCCGATACGAGCGGAATCATTGTCATTGACAAGCGTATATGACCGGCGCCTGCGATCGGGTGAACATATGAAAAAGTGGACATGTCTCCATCGGTGGCTCTCGCCTCCTCCTCAGCGTAAAGGTGCGTGGGAGCCTGCTTGGTGGCAACGAGGGCTTCCATGCAGAACGAGTGGAGAACAGCTGAGTCGCGCTCTGTCTGCAGGAATCGACCAAGCTGAGCTCTGAGCAGCCTTATACTGCCTGAGTTAGCCGTGCAACATGGGTCGCGTTCTTACTGCTTCATCTAGTGTTGAAACATGAGGTCTGGTTTGTCGATCATTCAAGTCAATCCTGAAGGCTGGTACAGATCAGGTGGCATTGAATACTTCGTTTTCAGGAAAAGCGCAACCTTGTTCCAATAGAAGGCTCTTTGTTGGTCCGGATGTATTCCTCAGCACACACTGATTATACAGTACAAGTCAAAGTCGATACAATCACATCTGAAAGTGTTTATTTTGTGTGTGTATTCCGCACGCAATTCTGAAACCTGGCTCGGGCTATTAGCTGAACTACCATTACATTCGGTGAATCAAGAAAGGCTACAAGGTTAGATGTTGTACATGCAGTGCGCGCAGGTGTCACACGGTGTCCACAGCCGCAACATTTCCAATAATGATGTAAAATTTCTTTTTAAAAAATGTTTATATTACAGATGCGACTCCGAGAATATGTCGCTCTGCTCTACCATTGGCACGTCACAGCCATATTTCCTGGATATTGTCACCGGCTGCTCTATTGCGTAGACCCCGGCCTGGGATCGATCGCAGCGATTCTTTGCAGATCATATATACGTATATATACAAAACGGCTAAAAGACTTTGCACTCTCACCACCCTCCAAGATAACACCTCAATTTAGGTCACTAGTCACGCAGGCTGCCATTCACACTAGATAGAATCTGAGTAAGACGCACTTCGGGTTGATCCCGCTTTCGCGGCCGGCGGCCAACAGAAGGTGTGTCCTTCATAGCGTGTGCCGGCCCCCTCCCGCCCGGAGACCTCGGGGTTGCCGCGCTGCCTCCCACTACGGCATGGGAATCAGGTTGTGTTGCGGGTCGTACATGCAGGTGTACTTGAAGTGGCAGCACTGGTTGTCGCGATAGTTGGCCACGCAGCCGGCGGGGAAGTCGGGGCAGGGCAGCCGCGTGAAGACGATGGTGGTGGTGCCGTCCGGCATGCACATGTAGCGCGTGCACTGGCGCTCGTCGTCGTCCCACCACTTGGCGCCGGGCGGGTACTCCTGGCCCTCGTACGTGCAGTCGGCTGGGGAGGGGATCGGTGCCTTTAACTCATCGGAAATACCCTCATAATCAACATGGTTGAAGTTTGCGGCATATGTTAGTAACAAATATCATAATTGAGATCACGTTACATGCTCTCTTCGTACATATCGTACAGACTCTCCGACTCACGGACGTTATCTGGCTGCTGACGGTGCTCTCGGCAGTGGGCTGGTCTGATCGGAAACTTTTCTACTGCACAGGACACCACAATGAATGGGGACAACGGCTCAGGGTCGCGCCCACTGTGGGTCATACAATGCCAGATGGCCCCGGAGACACTCGCTCCCTCCTTGCTATCCCATACAACCCTGGCACGTGTAAAGCCCATTCGACGACAACCAATATGTGTTGGGCCACCTTTTTCACCAATAACGCTACCAAAATACACAAGTGTCTGCTTCATGGCATAATGGCCAGCAGAAGAGGAGAGCGCGCGGGCCGGCGGCGGCACTCACGGCAGATGTAGGTGGGACAGCAGTCCTCGATGCCGGAGATGTAGCAGGCCGGGTTGGATAGCGTGACGTCGGTGCCGCAGTGCTCACTCCGGTCGTACACCACCACCGTCACGCTGCTGCCCACGCAGCGCAGTAGCCGGCACTGAGTCAGCGGGTCGTCGAAGTAGGTGGAGTTCACGGGGTGCGACACCCCGTTATCGTCCACGCACTCCGGGTCTGTAGACGTACGGAGAGGAATCACCACTGGCCATCTCGCACGGGGAGAGGAATCACCACTGGCCATCTCACACGGGGAGGGTGATCACCACTGACCATCTCACATTGGGAGGGAAAATCACCACTGACCATCTCACACTGGGAGGGTGATCACCACTGACCATCTCACACAGGAGGGTGATCACCACTGACCATCTCACACTGGGAGGGAAGGTCACCACCGGCCATCTCACATTGGGAGAGGAATCACAACTGACCATCTCACACTGGGAGGGTGATCAACACTGACCATCTCACACTGGGAGGGTGAAATCACCACTGACCGTCTCACACTGGGAGAGGGATCAAACTGACCTTCTCACACTGTGAGGGTGATCACCACTGACCATCTCACACTGGGAGGGGATCACTGACCTTCTCACACTGGGAGGGTGATCACCACTGACCATCTCACATTGGGAGGGGAAATCACCACTGACCCTCTCACACTGGGAGGGTGATCACCACTGATCATCGCACACTGGGAGGGTGATCACCACTGATCATCGCACACTGGGAAAGTGATCACCACTGACCATCTCACATTGGGAGAGGAATCACAACTGACCATCTCACACTGGGAGGGTGATCAACACTGACCATCTCACATTGGGAGGGTGAATCACCACTGACCATCTCACACTGGGAGGGTGATCACCACTGACCATCTCACACTGGGAGGGTGATCACCACAGGCCATCTCACACTGGGAGGGGATCACTGACCTTCTCACACTGGGAGGGTGATCACCACTGACCATCTCACACTGGGAGGAGGATCCACTGACCTTCTCACACTGGGAGGGTGATCACCACTGACCATCTCACATTGGGAGGGGATACCATGACCATCTCCACTGGGAGGGTGATCACCACGACCATCTCACACTGGAGGATCACCACAGGCCATCTCCACTGGGGGGGATCATGGCGCCTCACTGGGAGGGTGATCACCACTGGCCATCTCTCACTGGGAGGGGGATCACCACTGGCCATCTCCACTGGGAGGAGACCACTGATCACCACTGCCATCTCACACTGGGAGGGGATCACCACTGACCATCTCACTCTGGGAGGGGTACTAGCACGGATCATCTCACACTGGGAGGGGGACCACCACTGGCCATCTCACACTAAGAGGGGGGACCACCACAGATCATCTCACACTAGGAGGGGACCACCACTGGCCATCTCACACTTGGAGGGGGTGGAGGACCACCATAGACCATCTCACACTGGGAGAGGGACCACCACAGATCATCTCACACTAGGAGGGGACCACCACTTACCATCTCACACTGGTATGGGATGGGTAGGGTGGGAGGGGGTGACCATTGGCCATCTGACACTGGAATTCACCATTGATCAGTGAAAAAGGAGCGGAAAAACTACTCTGTCGGGTAGTTCCTCCGCATAAATTTTATTAGAGCTGACTGTCAGACGTTCGCGTCGTTTCTGTGTCTCCGTTTCTTGGGTGCATCCCTCTGTGCAGTTTATGTACGGGCATCCGTCTCGAATCCAGCTGACCTTAGGGTTGGTGCGCCCTTAAGCCCAAATAATCAATCAATCAATCAACCGAATGCAGGAGCCTTGCAATCACATTAAAGGGAATGTGACACCTTAACCCTTGCCCCGGTGGGGGGTATTTGTACACCCCCTTTCCACAGGTTGTTCCGGTAGCACCAGAAAACGGTGCCGCGAAGCTCCGCCGCACTTGGTATACCTTATTCTTGATCAAATCTGCAACTTTTCCAAAATTTTAAGGTTAGGCTATCTCTGGTTAGGTCACCAGTGCAAGTCAATTGACATCACTTCCAAAAAAGTTTAACATAGCTTAACCCGCGCGGGGCTGGGGTCTCCAGCCGAACGCGCGGGGCTGGGGGTGTAAATTTTACCCCCTGTTATCTCCCAAACTAATGGTTCGATTCGGAAAATTCAAACGCCAATCGAAAGATCTCATCACGAACAACTAAAAACATGTACTTAATTTAAAGTTTGAGGTCAAGGTCAAGGTCAAACTGAGGTCAGCTGTCAAAAGCGTGGTTTTTGAGGTTGCAATGCTACGGAGATCAGGCAATGGAAGCTATGAGCTTCATACTTCATGGAAAGCCTTCACTTGAATGCAGCAAGGTGCTTTGAGACCGTTAGGCTGGTGGCATGACCGGGTCAGGTCAAGATGAGGTCACTAAAGGTCACCATATTTTTGTATCCAAATGTGGTCATGCGATACATGTTTTTGAGCCATTTTGCATGCAGAATTCAGCTATGATGTTCAGAGAATCATATCTGAAATACTCTGGTCTCAACTTGCACAGCCGGGGTCAAGGTAGGTCATCAGAGGTCAACTTTTTAAGTTCATACTTGTTGCCAAATGACACATGATTTTGGACCTGTTTTGTCTCAGGAACACTATAAAAGTAGTGTAAAGCGTGTACGAGGTCATCCTGGGTCATCCTGGGTCACTATGATTCACTAAATAAAGACAGTATTGATCAGCCCTAAAAATCAGAGCGTGAGTCGCTGAGCTTTCGCAGCTCTCCAGGCTAAAGTTATAAAGCTAGAGACTCAAAATTTGTCATGCATATGCACTGTATGGTGTTTACCAAATAAATTCCGGTTTTTGAAAAATCTTGAAAATTTTAGAAATTTTGTAACTTTTTCCAAAAATATTTTTTTAAAAATATTTTTTTCCAAAACCAAAATTTTGAAAATCCGAGATAGCCATTTTGAAGACCACAATAATGCCTATCGTTTGATGAAAGAAAATTGGAAATCGGTTCAGAACTGTAGCTTCAGCAGCTCTTTAAACATTGCGCGATTTTGGTACAAAATCGCCTGTAGTGACGTCACATTTTTGCTTATTTCTCAAAAAGTTTTCAACCGATTTTATTTTTATTTGGCAGAAATGTGTAAAATGTTTGTAAGAAAAGGTACTGAAAATTTGGCGGCGCTGCGCGCCGCCGTGTTTGATATATCGCAAAATTCGCGAGGGGGTAAATTTACCCCCAGCCCGCGCGGGTTAAGTAAGAACAGGGTTAATGTATCCAATTGAAACTCATCACATAATGGGCCTCACTAAGTGCTACAAAATATGCTCCGGTATTTTTTACATCGATGACCTTGGGTCAGATACAAGTCATGACCTCGCAATTGGAAATGCATGGGGAAAACAAATTGTGCTGTATTTGTGTAGATACAACTGAGAATAACTCGATATTCTCCAAATCGTAGTATCGTGGGCCCCTTTCATATTCATGTGGCAGATTGACCTGTGACCTCCGAGAGGTCATCTGGGGCTACTAAGCAGGTTTTCAGACTTGGTTCAATAGCTTTGCAGAAAATGACGATAAAACTTTAATTTTGATACCATTACGTTTTGATTGTTATTGGGAGTCAATTGATATGCATATTGACTATGCTAAATCAGATAGTGGCCTTGACCTGACCTCTGGTTGGGTCATTTTTATGTTTTGACCTAGTATAGTCCTATTATACCCCATTCGATTCGCCGTAACGAGAGGAAGCGAATGGTGTCTTAAAGTGATTTTATTGAGAGGAAGCGAATGGTGTCTAAAAATGGTTCTAACTCATTCTATCAGACGCTAGAGCCCACAAACTCTTCTCTAACATGTCACCTTTGACCTGTCATGACCTGAATATTGACCTGAGCCCAAAAAGTGACTAATAGGGGTTTCTTCATGAATTTGTATTAGCTATCCACCAGCATTCGCGTTTTTTTCGCTATCCCGCGTAGGTGCCAGTTCGAGGGGGCGTGTTTGAACACGAACTCCCCTCCCCACCATGGCGAAGCTTCGCCTCCGAGCCGCCTTCGCGAAGGTGGCTCGGAGGCCCACCGGGTCGGGTGTTGATGAGATTGGAACTGAGATAGCCAGGTGATAGAGCATGCCGAGAAACCATCTGGTTTGTCCCATGACTTACTTTTCCCTGAGATAAAAGGCAAAAATGCATCGACCCCGTCGTCACTAGGTAGTCAAGGGGTATGAGATGACCATGGGAAAGTGGTGCAATGCTCAAGCCCGCTGCGTGGACAATTTATTCTTGCTTGATCATCTTTGAAACCTACATGCTAAATGTGGCTTTAGTAATGGCGGCTGTAAATGCATATAGCTTTCTTCAATGGCTGGTTTGAAACGTAAAATGTATTTCGATATATTAATAAAATAACAATATGATGTTTCTATTTAATTTTAGTCATTTTAATGACGGATCGCCGATGCGGGATCTTTCCCTCTAGAAAAGGGAAATGAAATAATGCGAAATATTGAGGTTTCAGCCATCCTTTCAGCAGAAATAATGCCGGATTCATTATTTTCAATAACTAATCCACCCTAGACCTCTGCAGTTGCACTAAGGTGACACATTCCCTTCAAAGGGACTCTTCCACTTTTATAATGGGTTTTGAGTCGAGATAGCAGCTGGATAGTGTCGAGAAATCGCTATTGGCAGTGTCCTGAAGCTCAAGGTTTAGGAGGAAAATCTACCTTTTTCAAATGTTTTCGGATGTGACTGATAAAGCCAAGTGATACAGCAAACTAAACAACCTCAGGTATGATGTATCGTTCGTGATACTCGTATATGATATATCGGTGCAAGTCTAAACTATTCCGTCCTGAAGTCTGCCAGCTTTTGAACCCATAAGGAGGCGGGTCTTAGAAGAAGATCCGTGAGCTCAAACGGTAGCACGCTTATGAAGCGCAGTTCATTTCGATAAAAGTTAGTTCTGAGAGAAAGAAAATATTAAGCCGAGGTGTTTTGGCATACTCTAAGCGAATGCTAGCTCAGTCCAAATCCAATGAAGGTGTCATAATCCCTTCAAGCGAAAGTTATCATGGGGACAATGAGCAGGACACGATACGCTCTCTTCCCTACCATCCTAGGTGGGAATTGCTTGTTCGGGTGGTGGGGTCGGGGTCTCCGTGACAAGTCCCGTGATGACTTTAGTGGAACTCCGACTCCAACAGCCGTACTGGGAACAACTTGGACACAATTTATTTTAAAAAAACCTGCTGACCATTCTACTGTTTACAGTTGGTCAAGGTCCGACCGATGCCTACCGCTCTCGGGAGGTAAACACTCCTTGCAGCATTTTCCCAGCTGGCGGTGGCTGGGACAGTCGGGCGGATCCAGCGGCGGACAGCTGTCGGTCAAGTCCAGAATCTTCTCCGGCCCGTCGCGCGTACACCGCCAGCGCTTGCACACGAAGCTGGGGTCGTCCACCCAGATCTGGTTCTCGACGTAGGTCTGGCCCAGGTAGGTGCACTGGACTGGGGGCGGACCAGACGGGTAGTTAAGACAGATGTGGGCGGTTCACTGGATGAGGCCTTAGCGCCACTGCTCGAGCAAAGTGGAAAATGGGGCTTATGGAGTTTCTGAGTTAATTGTGTTTTATTTTGTTTGATTCTTGTAGTTGGTTTCTTCGCGAAACAGAGATACAGATTTTGATATGTGTGTTTACCAGTGGTAAATATTGCAACTTCTCACTACTCTGTATCCAAGAAAAGGCACCATCTTTGACTGAAGGTTCTCTCACCAGCGAAGCCTGGTCTGTTGGATAGGGTCAGTGACTGGGAGATGTCTCCTCACCTGTGACACAGTCGTAGGCTGGACAGCACTGATAGTCCACGTGTCGGGGCGTGCAGTTGTCGGCGGGAGGGCCCGGGCACGGCGGGTGCTCGGAGGCCACACTGACTACGCTGTTGTTGCACGTCAGGTGCCGGCAGGGCTTGGTCGGCACCTCCGGCCACGTGGTGCCGTGATCGTAGCTCACACCGTTGTGCAGGCACGGCTCTGTCAGAAAGTGCGCAGTCTCATTCGGTGGCTACTAAATCCACGTTGTCGGGGATTTGAGTCATTGCTACCCCCTGGAGAGCCTTCCCCACGAATAAAGAGTTGGGTTCTTTCAGTTCTTGGGTCACCATGCTATGCGACCTTGGCAAGTATCACTGCACGGAAAAATTCCGCTCAGCAGTGAACCCACACAACACGCAATCGCCTGACAGTGGACCACACAACACGCAGTTGCCCGGCAGTGGACTCGCACGGCTTACTTTCGCCCAACAGAGGCCCTCAGCATACAGTCGCCCAACAGTGGACCACACAACACGCAATCGCCTGACAGTGGACTCACACGGGTTACAGTCGCTCAACAGTGGACTCACATGGCTTACAGTTGCCCGGCAGTGGACCACACAACATACAGCCGCCCAACAGTGGACTCACACGGCTTACTTTGGCCCGGCAGTGGACTCACACGGCTCACAGTCGCTCAACAGCGGGCTCACACGGCTTACTTTCGCCCGGCAGTGGACTCACACGCCTCACAGTCGCCCAACAGTGGACCACACAACACGCAATCGCCTGACAGTGGACTCACACGCCTCACAGTCGCCCAACAGTGGACCACACAACACGCAATCGCCTGACAGTGGACTCACACGGGTTACAGTCGCTCAACAGAGGACCCTCACAGCATACAGTCGCCCAACAGTGGACTCACACGGCTCACAGTCGCTCAACAGCGGGCTCACACGGCTTACGGTCGCCCGGCTGTGGACTCACACGGCTTACAGTCGTCCAGCAGCGGACTCAGACGGCTTACAGTCGGCCAACAGCTGTCTCACTCGGCTTACGGTCGCCCGGCTGTGGACTCTCACTGAGCTGTGAGCATTCACAACTGCATGCTGTCGATAACACTGGAACAATATCGCAAGTGATCAAGTCTGAATATGGGAGCTTCGATAGGAGATCAATTAAAAGCAATAAAGCTAACGTCACCATAAAATTTCGCGGCAGTCGTCAGGAAAGCTGATATTACAAACCGGAGGCGCGTTGCGATTTCGTCATCTCGAACAAAACGTTACTGGCCTACGAAGTGGCGCGGCTGGAACCCGCCAGTCCCCACTCACCGTCGACGCAGTCCCACTTTGGACAGCAGATCTTGTCCATGTACCACTCGGTGCAGCCGGGCGATGGCGCCGGGTCACACGTGGTGTTGCCGATGACGCGTGCGAAGCCGTTCTCGCACCGGTACTCCACACACGGCCGAGACTCGTCATCGAACCAGGTCTCGTCGTTGGCGTACTCCTGACCGCTGAAGACGCAGGGCGCTGCCGCGAGGGGCGGGGGTCGGTGGTGTTAGTGGAGAGCCAGCCATCTGGCTGAACAGCGTACTTGGGAAGAACACATATATTTTACTATTATGTGTCTTTGGGCTAGGTAAGCTGTGATAACACGTGAGAATAAGTTAATGTGGAGATAAATATTTAGTTAAAGACCCTGAACTTTCTCCAATAGCCATATTGTATGTTCTAACTTATATCGCGTCGTGCTGTTCTTAGTCCCCATCCCTTTCCTTTACACGAAGGCAAGACTAGGTGCGATGGTATATCCTAGTCCCCGTAAACGTTAAGGCCCTGAGGGCAGCAGCTTTAGTAGAAATAGCTGCTGTTTGGTGTCTTGGGGGGGGCCAGGACCCTTCAGTAGCTTGAGTCAAAAGTTAAGCTGTTGCTACGCCCTTTGATTTATAGCGCATTGCACCGCTCGACAGAAGAAACGAGGAAAACATTGAACAAGCCTGGTTTGTCGTGCTCGAGGAATTTGCCAACGCCATGCCTCAAAATAACGCATGACGACACTATACAGCAGACTACACATGTCACCACTGCCCCCCATTTTTGTTTGGGGGAGGGGGTGGTAGATAGCTGTGAGGGCGTCGGCGCGCGGGACCACTCACCGCACTGCCGGCAGCACTGTCCGATCGGCCACACTTGGTTGGTGCAGAGCAGCGTCGGGCACGACACCTGCGTCACAATGCTCACCTGGCCCGAGATGCAGCGCAGCAGCTTGCACGGGTGCTCCGCGTTGTCCTGGCGCACCGTGAACACACAAACGCTGTCAGAGTACACGGCTACTCCAGGTAGTGCGAGTGATCCCATACACATCTACGGTTCCAAATGTGTCATCGCCTTGTAAGATTCTCTTCGTGCTCTGGATATAACTTAAAAGTTACGTTCCACAAGACTTAAAAAGGTTGTTTTCTTCTGAGAGAGGTGGGGGATCGGGCACCCTCTCCCTCCTCATCCCCATGGTGACGACGCCCCTGATTGGTGCGCTTGGGTACTCCGAGCAGTGCCGGGTGAACACACAGCCAGCTCGCACCTTTCCTCTGAATCATTCTGGAAAGCCGAGTAGCCACACATTGCCATAATGTGTACCAACACCTCTGAGATGCGACGCGTACCAACGCCTCTGAGAGGCCAGCGCAGTCAATACAAGATGGCGCGTCTTCCCAGCTTATAAACTTTTTGTGTCATATGGATGGGTTTATGTTGTGAAGTACAGTGATAAGGTCAGCTGCTAGACCAGAGGGGACATGTCAGCTAAAAAGAGGTTTCAGCGTCTCATGTCCTAGCCTACTATCCGAATAATTCGTCACCAGAGTTAACACTGTCCAGTTATGGTGTTCTGGGGTGAGGGTCTGGAAGGAGGGACTGACCTGGAACTCCTCGCCGTCGCTATAACGCTGGCCATTGTAGAGACAGCCGCATGTGTAGGAGTGACAGCATTTGCCAGGCCTCCGCTCGGCGACGCAGCCCGACTCGCTGGGAGGCGGCGGACACTCGGGCCGCTTGTCCACGACAGTGACGACAGTGCCGTTGTTGCAGACGAACTTGGCGCAGGGGTAGGTATCGTCGTCATACCAGATGGCGGCGTGCGGTCGCAGCTGACCGTTGGCGTCCCGGCACGGTTGTGAGCCCACGGTGATGGAGCAGTTGTAGCTGTAGCAGCACTGGTCTGGGTCGCGATACCTGATGCAGGAGGGTGACGACGGCGCCGGCGGGCAGAGCGGTCGGATGTCCTGAAGCACGCTGACCTGACCGTCTCTGCAGATGAAGGTGACACACGTGTTGATGGGATTATCTGGCCACGTCGCGCCGTGGGGCCTCTCTATGCCGGACGAATCCACGCAGTCGTTTACGTCCTGGTCATTGGGGATGGTGCAGTTGTAGTTGAAGCAACACTGGCCCGCCTCCCGGTAGCGCGTGCAGTTGCCTAGGTTGGTAGGCTCTCCGTGGTCGCAGCCTAGGCCCAGGTCCACCGTTGTGACCTGTCCGCCCGGCCGGCACGTATACAGCAGACAGGGGTAGACGGGGTCGTCGGGCCAGGAGCTGTACACGGGCCGCAGGCCGCCGTCCTGGTCTAGGCAGTCGGGGTCGTCGTATCCGGAAGATTTGCTCTGCAGCTGTAGAGACGAGTGCGAAGCGGGTGGTGCAGGTGTAGATGCAGGAACCACTGTCGGCACCCAACCAGCGTTAGCGGCGGTGGCAGTCGGTGCGGAACGGTCAGCCACGCCTGCGGCCGGCCCAAATAAGCCAGACACAAAACCCGACTGCACAGGGGCGAAAATCCACAGCAGTAACATGAGCATTCTGAAAAAGGTGCCTGCTCTCAATACCTGAAGCTACAAATCGTTGGCGACAGAGGAAAATTGCTGGACCCTCTCGTTTTATCCAGAATGATATGGATAAAACGAGATGCACGCCTACATATACATGCACGCCTACATATACATGCACGCCTACATATCTTGCACATCTGGTTCGACACCAAAAAAGAAAGCTCCGAAAAATATGGTCTCTTGCATTGCGGAGACTTTAAAGGCCCTTCATTCCATACCCCGAGAACTTTGCATTGTGACGCTTCCCCGAGTTTTACATGGTGAGAAAATGAAGGACAGCAATGGGTAACCTCCAGGGAGAGTTTCAATGTGGCATAGATCCTTTCGGCGCTTTTGGTTACCTGACGACTGGATCAAAATACTTTATCCCATTTTATTTCGCTAAAAATTGCCCCTTGAAGCGGACGTCAGCTGGGGATGCGTGCTAGTGGTCTAAGACAGCTCCGAGAACCCTTGGGGCTTTACAACGCACCTACTGCTGAAGTCACATGGCGTCGCCAACTCTCATCCTGTTTAAAGTGTATAGTAGGGATCAGAAAGTACTTATTCAGTATTTGCGCCCGGGTCAGCGGCTTAACGCCGCTTTAACAGTCCAACGTGATACCACTACAACGCCCAGTGAGTGGCTCGCGATGAACCTAACTCACCATATGAATAGGTTTGGTAAGCCAGAATATGTCCAGGATTAGAGATCGCGTGGATTCCGAAATCGATGGCAGACTTGATTGATTACCCAGAGTATTAAATAGTTACGTATCTGGATGTGGTTTTACTCCCATTTGTCGGTACAGCTTTCTTTGCGAATACGGATTGAATTAGGTACGATTGCTTATCATGGTGTGCAAATGGATTGGCCTGATTTGTTTGAAAAATTTGGATATTGGACAATATTGGATTCAAATCGTCAGGGCCATGACCTATTCTATGGGAAATGCGCTGAAAATACCGCTCCAAAACAATGAGGTGAAAATTAACACCGTAGGGAATTGAGGAGCCATGGTGCTTTTCTTTTTTAATGATATTTTGAATGAATCTTAAGAATCTGCGTGGAAATTATAAATGGTTTCTTATTAGAAAACTTCTGCCGATAACTATTACCGAATTAGTTTTCGATGATGTCGTAATTTGGGTTTACTTAACGTTTTGTTAGTCACGTTATCGAGGACTGGTGGTCATGAGCTTCACATAACTTTTTTCCATGAATCCGTTAACGTTGAAACTGAAAACAAGCACCTGTGGCCTGTGGCAGGTCATCTGAGGTCAAGCAAGCAGTTTATTTATATTTTACCTATTCATACTTCAGCAAACAAAGATAGAGCTATCATTGTGCTATAACTGTTGTATTATCACTGCACGTCGATCGATGTATGTACGTCATGACCATACCAGGTCATGTCGGGTCAATTCGGTAACCTGAGGTCAAGACAATCTCTGAGTTTGATCTAGCTTGGAAAAACTGCATATCATTCAATTTGCATTGACGAGAGGATTACAATGGTACCTCAATAATGAACGTACCCAGGACTGGAGATCTCTTCTCGATCCAGGGGAGGGGGTTCTGGGTGGGTTAACGCTGGCACGGCAATACAAGCCCTATGCAAAGCCTATGGGAGACGCAAATCCAGGGGGTCCTGAACCCCCCCCTATCTACATCCATGGTGTTCATGTTCATAAGCTATTGGTAAAAAGTAATTACCCATAGTATGGTTAGTGTATCGTCCTCGACCTTGACTGGCCTGAACTCTTGTAGCCGTTACCGATGGGCGTTTATGACAGCTTTCAAATAGCCGTGGAAGCACTGACATATTTTGCCGCGTAGGCACTGGCGGCGGACCTGGGGGGGGTTACAGGGCACGGTGCCCCCCTTAAATAATAAATTTTAACACTAACCCTATGGCGTTGACTGAAAAGAAATAGGTTGAAACCGGCCGGCCCATGGTGAAGGCCGGTAAATTCGGACGTTCCGCCGTCACTGCTCGTGGGTCGTGCAAATTGCGTCTAAATAGAACCTACTTGACACTTTCTGAAGGTATATGCTAAACTTCACAATACTCGTGAGAAAACGTGATTTTTTCAAATTTTTGACAGCCCAATTTTCGATTTCACTGCTGGTTCTCCCGGTACTTTGGCTACCTGGAGCCGCTACCACTACTAGCGCCACGTTTTCATAATCGCGAAACCGCTAACCGGGACTCCGTTATCGCTACCTTTTATAAAGTGCTACTAAACGCTACCAAAAAAAACTTTTTATTGCTCTTTAAAAAAATGAAGAATAGCTTCTGCTTATCTGTGTATTACATCAGAAATTAGCAGTTTTTGTGTAAGATTTGCAAACAGAATCACAAAATGCATTCTTTCAATCTCCTTTTATTTTGCTGATGAAGAACAAATTGAATCGCCCTTTCCATCTTTTAATTTGTGTGTTTGGCTGGCGGCAGCCTTAACTCTCGCCCCACGGGGGGCATCGATGCCCCTAAGGTTTTTCCGGAATAGCAGAAAAACTACGAGGCGCACCACCGCGGTTGAGGGCTCTACCTCTCACCCCATCATTTTCCCACCACCCCTTAAGTTTTTTACCCCGGATCCCCCAATGTCAGGTCACCAGGCGAGGTCAACCAAAGTCACCTCACTTACACTTTGGAGCTCTATAAGAGCTACATTTCGAAGTTGATCGATTTGAAACTTCCTGCACTTCAAGACCCTTCCAGGGTGTACAAGGTGTATATCCGGGATTTTTCGATTTCGTGACCTGAGGTCAGGTCACGAGGTGACCTCTCCTATTGAAAAAGCATGGGGAAAAGCTGTCTTATGATCCTAAAGTCATAAAAACGATTGCAAATGCTCGGGTTACTCAGGAAAGCGTTCTTGGACACCCTTTCCGGATCCCAGGGGCCATATTTGCCCTTTGACCTCTCCGAGGTCATTCAAGGTCATCAGGGGTCAAAAACAGTATTTCGACAATAATTTTTGACCTAATTAAGCTAGAGCGCTGAATCAAACACCGTCGTGTATGTCTTTGTCACTGGTTTTCATTTGATATACAGCAAGGTTACTTTCTGACCTTTCGTGACCTCAGGTCATATTAGGTCACGAGGTGACCTCTGGAGGTCAAACCACTGGCGGGAGGTTATTACGTTCCACACAGCGGAAAAGGTCTGGCAATTTCCTAGCAAATGTACCAGATCTCAATAGCTCTAATGGCATAAGAGTTATGCCCAGTTTGCTTAAGCATTGCATATTTTAGTGAAAATATACGATCTTGACCTAACTTGACCTCTGGAGGTCAAACCATTGACCTGAGGGCTTAAACATGCAAATAATTTCGTGCTGAATTCACGCGATCTTTCTAATGCACTTTGCAGATTTGCGCTAACCCCCATATTTTCGGAGTTAGAGGGGGTCATCGATGCCCCCCGTTGGGGCGAAGGTGGCGCTGGACCCCCGGTGGGGCGCGGGTTAACAGGCTGTCGGCAGAGGTGTAACTTTGTGAAAAGTTTAGGGGTGTTTTTTTCCAGGCCGGGCCATACAATTTTGTTGATGGGTTGAGGCATGGCACGCTCCACCCCCACTCCCCGCTCACCGAAATCTGGAACTGGTTGGCCGACAGGTCCGGTTTAAATATCGCGGAAATTCGAGCGGTTCTCCTCAAAGTTTATGGGTGTTGTTAAGCTTTTAGGGATGCTCGCACACCCCGAAAAGTATACAAAGTTATACTCATGACTGTCGGTAGCGACAGTGATTTGAATTATCTTGAGTCTGTTACCCGCTACTCGGCTACGTTTTGGTTATAGAAACCACGACCGTTACTTTGCCGCCATTTGGGGAGTTCGCAAGAAGCGGAGAAGTGGATTTATCGGCTTAAGTATCGGACCTCCCGTCTATGGTAAAATATGTAAATATGTATGTTCATTGTTGAGATCCCAGAGAAAGAAGAAAAACGGGCTTGCTTGAAAGGACTCACGCAAAGAGGGCCGGGAGAACTTCTGCGTCCCTTTATCCGAACTTTTACCCACCGAGCACGTGCCATGCCGTCCACAATGGCATGACTTAGCAGTCAAAGTCGTGCCCTTCCGGCAGCATGTCGATTATTTAACACGCGCCCCGCTGGGGGCGAAATTCGCCCCCTCCTGATTTTCCCCAGCTAACTCAAAAACGAAGAAACGCAGAACAACGAAACTTACAGTACCTTATCCCTGATCAATTTTACACATCTGAGCAAATTTTTTAGTTAAGGTCATGCCAGATCAAGGAGCTATTCAAGGTCAAGTGACCCGACCTCAAAACCTAAAATCACGAGTTTGAAGCGGCGCCCAGGGAACATCAGGGAACCGATCAGTTTGAAACTTCCACAATATGACAAGTTCATTACGGTCTACAAAATCTGCTATCTCGGAATTTTGATATTGTTGACCTAAGGTGGGGTCAATTTTTTAGTCACCCATTGTCAATGGTGAAAAATGGAATGGGTTCGTTTTCAGTAAATACTGGATAGATAAAGCTGAAAATCCTCGAGCCGTCTATTCTTACCACAAGCTTGACCATAATGTTGAGTTTTTGAGCATCTGACCTCTCAAAGGTCATGTCAGGTCACGGGAGCATAGTGTTGCCAATAACTTCTCGCTGAATTGAGATAAAGCTCCCATTTTGCTTGCATTGTGCTTATATTGTCACGGAGAGTCGATTGATATGCAACATGACCATACCAGGTCACTATGTGACCGTGACCTAGCTCGAGGTCAGGTCATGTTCACTATTTGACCTAACAAAGTCATATTATACATCATTCGATTCGCCGCGATGAGAGGAATCCAATGATGCATAAATATTTTCTTTAGCTGCCCTGAGGGCAGATCTAGAGAGAGAAACGTACACTGCTCTGTTGTAAGCCTATGGAACCTTCTTTGACCTATGCTGACCTCAATATTGACCTGACATAAAAATTCTTCGCATAAAACATCTTCGTCTTGTCAAGAGCTTTCAAACGGCCCCCGTATTTTCTTTTAGCTTTCGTGGGGAATGAGATACGGAGGGGGCGAAAAACGCCTCCCAGCGGGGCGCGCCATGCCAGGGACCCCAGCGGGGCGCGTGTTAAGCATGGATCGCAGAAGTGAGTCTCTTCCCTGCGCGCAGCTGGGAGACGTAGTATTTCATGTATAATTTTTTGTTGGTATCTTATGCATAACAGATCATGAGTAATTAAGGAAACAATACACTGATCAGTTTGGGACCTTAATTTTTTATAAACAAGTGAGGAAGAATGTTATTTCATGAAAAGGTTGTTGATATTATTTACAACCCTAGAAAGCACTACCTATTCTCGTTTCATTAATAAAAAAACATTATCGCCCCTGCTGAAACCATAACGAAGTCCCTAAGCTGGATTCAGCTATCGTTATCAGAGTCGCTGTCCCCGGCAAAGGTCATCGGTTTATCGGAAGTGAGGATCGAGTGAACATCGCTGGAGGAAATGTATATTTTGTCAGCATTGTCTTCCAGTTGCAGGGGATACATGTGGGCCTGGAGGCCAGTCACCTCCCAAGATTACCTACTGAGACATTTTTAGATACGAACCTGGGATCACTTGTGGTCTCCCTCGATCGGTCATTATCTCCTCAGGTTTTCCACCAGACAAATTCTTTTAAAACATAACACCGCGCTTTATCCTATATTTTTTAACAAATAAGTTGACGGTGCCAAAACATAACACCAAATTCTTATAGTATTTTCTGACCAGCAAGGTGATGATCTGGGCGGCCAGCATCGCACCACAAAAAATACTATATTTATGCACGCCAGTAGATACTGACGGATTAAATGTAGCTATTTCATCTATTGTTCCTTAGAATGGTTTCCAAAAAATATTTCATCTATTGTTCCCTTAGAATGGTTATCAGCGAAAAAAATCACTGCTTCCATACGGCAATTATTGTTATTCTAATCTGTAATTAGCAACTGAACACAGCCTATGATAATCAGACAGCAGATATGGGCGCTGCTTCAGTTTGTGCTACTGCCGCCTGGTGTCCCGGAAAGCTTCGGATGGTCGGGGAGAGGGAGCCGCCAACAGCGGCCGTCGCGCGGGTCGCGGAACGCTAGCGAGGAGGGCAACACTCACCGCCAGCTCAAGCGTTGGGGTAGCAATCGCCATAGGAGCCGGACAGCGAGGGGACGGAGAAAACTCACCGCCGCCACAAATATCGGGACAGCTGTCGCCACGGGAGCCGCGGAGCGGGACACTCACCGCCGACACAGACGCCCGGGTAGCAGTCCTTGCAGTGTTCGAACAGCGGGGAGCTGGGGAACTGGCAGATACTGACGCACACTTCCTCGCTGACTCCTATGTGGCAGGAGGGGTTGGCTGCGGCCGTCGCGACAACAGCCAGCAGCAGCGATAGCAGAGGAACCATGGCGAGAGCCTGTCGCCACCAGTGGCCTCCGACAGAGAGTGAGGTCTGCGGCGGAGATGCTGCCGGGTCGCCAGCAGTGCCGCTGTCGTCAGCGCTCCTGCCGCCGACTCAGCGCTGACCGTCTCAGCGCTCGCACACAATGAACAGGTCCTGGGGGATGGCGTTTCCGCTTCCTGCAGGGGCAGAGAGTTGCCAGGCGAGTAAGAAGATCTGGTAAGAACATTTACAGCCTGAACGGATTACTGCTGCGTCAACAAGCCGCAGGACGTGCCGGGAAGGGTGCTGGTGTAAAACTTCATCGGAAGTCAGCGCTGCAGGGTGGGTGAAGTGCGGAAGCTAGGTAGAACCTGGGTTGTGGCCTGCTATCGGCTAACGCTCGCGTCCCGGGCAGGTTCTCTGTCAGTGGAGCGCAGTTGAAAGGCACAGCTGCCGCGTCTCCGGCGCCCTCCACTGTAGCAGGGCGCCTGGTCAGCTGACAGCTGACGACACAGCGCCACTTCCGGCGCCAACGACCGCAGGCGACAGCGGGGAGCAGCTCCGGGCCGGCGTCCACGTGTTAGTCCTCGGACCCGCCGGCCCCGGCCCTCCCGTCAAGCCCATTATGATTACGGAAGTTATCATACGTCATGGAATCCTATGCTTTTTCACGTTTCGATCCATGTACACCAAAATTGTTGCGACGTCCTCGGAGGCACCTGAAAGGGAGATGTGGTAGTATCCCAAGCGGATGGTGTTTAGATAGTTCTATTCGCGTGATAGTAAGCAAAATGATGCCAAGTGCCGTTCATGATTAATACCAAGACTAACACAAATGCGCTAGTCCCAGTGATTTTGTTCAAAACATATCTAAAAGCGCACTACCAAGAGCGATGTGAGTTGCCTTTCGATGAGTAGGGCAAAACGCTTCTTCAATTCATCCAGGTAATTTGTAAACTTTCACGATCCTGCACACAAGCATTTCGAAATACAATTCACGACACTTGAAAGCTTTCATGCGTAGTATCCAGTATCGAACCGCAGGTATGAGGTGCATTCCAGAGTTTCGACTAAAACGGCGACTAAAGTAAGCGCACTGAGGAGCCTAACAAATAGCAATGGCATTGCTATTTTCACATCGGACAGAGGTAGTGCAACAGTTGTGGTGAATACGTGAATACAGGGAAAAAGTGCGTGCATTCGTGATGGACGAGTCGTACTAAGAGCTAAATATACTTTAATTTTTCGGGTGTTGACGTAAGGGTGCTCCAGCACGCTGGGATGGCGGGGAAAGGGAGGGGGAACACTTAGTCACTTCTCAACTGAGCCAGTACGAACAGAAAACTTTGCTCCTTGTTTTCATTGTATTCAATAAATCTGTGACTTTTTCTAACAAACTACGTTCGATTCCACGCAAGACCATTGGCCCCGGACGTTTCACTCACGTTACCATGCGACCGCCCCGTCCACGAACGCAGCGATGCCATTTCAGGTGTTTTACTCGGTCTGATGCGATTGTAACCGCGGGTCACGAGTTGGGTAAACCAACAAGGATGGTCTGCCAACCACTCACCAAAGCCTGAGCACTCCCAGAAAAAGCCACGAATGTCCAAGATCGTTTCAAAACATTCAAAAAGATGGCAAAGTTCACAACAATGGAACAGAAAACTATAGTCAGGCAAGCATCCACCAGTACGACACAGACCAACCATCTTCCAGAACAGAGAGCCATGGGCGTCTGCCGTCACAAGGCAGCGCTTGGCACCTTTGAAGCTCGACTATTTGCGTTCTCATGTGTTCACATTTCAACCAAAACAGCAGGTGAACGCGTTTCGACCGCAGCCTTTGTCAACATCTAAGGCATGAGGGATCAAGAACGCGTCACCAAGACATGTTGCAGTTTCATCGTTTGGATCTTTTGTGCAAAATTATCACGCGACAGAACTATAAAATCACCGTTCCTGAGGATATCCAAATAATGTTCGGTTGTTGATAGACTGCGGTCGAAACGCGTTCATCTGCCGTGTTGGTTGACATGTGAATACCTGTCAATCACTGTTATACAATTCTCATGTGTGTTACACGTTCTCTTGAAATAAAGACAGATGGACACATCCGGCGACACCCTAGTTCAGTTCCGACGCATTGCCTAAGCCCGCAAGTACTCTTCCAAGGCTTTATCCTGCTTATCAATCCGGCATGGCTTATTTTCACGCCAATTTACATACATGTCGGTAAACGTAGAGCATTCAACCACCATAAAATTTGAACGTTTCAGTATTGTACCAGCTTCAAATTTGAAATCCCGCAATACCCAGAAAACGGTGATAAATGTACTGATATTGACTCACTCGGTCTATTGTCAAACGCACATCAATGGTACCGCAGATCGGGCACATCTAGTCTAACGTAAACTGACGGTGGAGTCGCACAGGACACATATTGGCTACAATAGCACTTGGAGCCACCGCAGATCGATTGACCTTTTTCATAAGTAATATTACCGGAAAGTAAATCAGTGTTTTGAAGTGGAAAGAGGAAGAGAACCGGGTAGCTAGCTTGAAATGTCGCACAATTTAGTTGTTGCCCAACAGTTGAGCTGGGACGTGGCCTAAAAGTTAACCTAAGACCTTGTCCAATCAACAAATCAAAAACATCACTGCCAACTAAACGTTTGATTTTTTCCCATTACCAAATCTGTATCTGGTTACAGATTTACAGTAGGACAAGCAGGACGTCCACAAATGAACCTCGGTAAACGTGGAAAGTGGCCAGGCAGTTCATCCACCAGACAATTTTTGTGCCAAGCGATAAACATGCAATAATGGAACGTCGTATTCCATCCCAAATCCATAAACATTATACTTGCCGAACACAGTGCGCTTTAGAGCACTGGATCTCTTTGAGCTACAAACTTTCTTCAAAATCAATACAATTTATCGCACTTGAGACGAAATTTTCTATACGTTTAAAATCTCCGACGCATAGGGATACATTTACGACGTACGCGACAAATAAAATATGCAGGAACACAACAGATGTATGAATTAAGCTGAAAATGGCGCGGAGGAAAAGAACTTTCAGGAGGAAAAGAACAGATGGCAGAACAACAAACGCCGTACATGGCCAGGCATGTTCTAACTGCTGTGACGTTTGAACTTCAGGTATGGATTCACACTGTTATAGTAATTCCCCTCCATTATCTGATCCCAACATGGAAAAAGCGAACACACTTCACTATTTCGATCAGAGGCTAACATGAAACCACAAAGTGGTGACTTCCTGAGAAAATTGGAGCTGGCAAGCAGGTCACAAAATGGACTCGCATCTGATCATTTGATGTATAACGGAGATGGAATGGTCGGTTAAGCGCATTGACTATTTAAATATTTTATCTCAATCAGTTCAAGGAAAGCGCGTGTGTATCGGGGTTTGAGGACCCTTCAGCGTCTAAGGCCAGTTGTGCCCAACAGTTTAAGGAAAGGGCAGCCCTCTCATGTGTATTTGTACTTGTCGAAAACGCTTCTTCCCAAATACTATGGCCTTTTAAAATGCCGCAGTGGGTAATAGCCATTAATTGACCAAACTATGGAAAAGGCAGCGAGGATTACAAAGGATGACAGTGAGGGAAGTTAAGATACTGCCTGGAGAGGTCGCTGCTGCCCAAGGCGCACGCGCTCGCTGCCTCCAGGATATTAAAAGATAGGAATAAGAATGGCCGACCACACATACCTACACACATAACTACAAACACAAAACAGGAAACCGAATAAGATGAAGGTACAGATCGTACATTTCTACACTTGTTTCTTTAAATGTTCACAGCACGATTACGAGAATTCAAAATTATCTACTTTCAAACGGGCGCTTGGTACCGAATACCAGCGGGAATTCAGGAATAATGGTAATGTTGACCCTGTCTGGTGAGATAACATATGGATTCAGCAGGAAAAAGTACCTATAATCACTACAACACGTTTATGCCGGTCTAAGGGAGGATGTGAGATCACAGATTCATTTCATGTGGCTACATCTCACTGGACTAAGTGAGACATTCTTGCACCTTGATGGTCGTTAGATACGTTGCGTGGCTGGCTAACTTCAAGTTACCGAATCTTCCTCTGGGAGGACGGCACTAAACCCAGAGATTTCCACCAAAGATTCACTTCTGTTCTCTCACTTCGTTTGTCGGTCCCGCGTTACAGAGATCCGAAATCCAGAGAGCACTAGTCGAGCGACAGATCATCAGGGAGATCAAGAAGAAACGACAGGTGACTGGAAGACCCCAATCCGGAATATGGCTTCATCACCGATGTATCCTCAAAACCAGCATAGGTACATACACCCTCCACTCTGAGTCAGTCCGCAAACCTGCGGAGATAGTCAGCCGCCCCTCTCTGTTTGTCCAGTCGGTTTCCGACCAGGCCTCTGTGGATGGGGCGGGTCGGCGGCCGTCCCCGCCCCCAGGGACAGTGCAGTGGGTGGGGGTCATCTCCATCAGCGGAACAGTCCTAACCTAGGAGGGACAGCGGCCGGCGGTCGGTCTGTAGTCGGCACTCCAGCTGTCCTCAGAGCCACAGTCGGAGTCACAGGCGGAGTCGGGCGGCTGGCCGGTGGCCTCGGGGGGCGGCTGCGGCTCCTCCGGATAGAGCAGGCCCGCCGCCTGCCAACAACTGCTGAAGTCCAGGAAGGGCCGCCGCAGCAGCAGGCGGCCAGGGGCAGCCACCGGCGTACCGTCCCCACACCGGCCCGAACGTCCCGGTCTGGCGTCGGTGATAGCCTCGGGGTTAGCCGGGGGCGGCTGGTGGTCACGGGGGATGGCATCGACAGCCACCGCGCCGGCCCGGGCCACCGGGGTCTTGTTGGACACTACGGGAGAAATGCCGGCGTCGGCGATGATGTCCGTGCCGATCCCAGAATCGTCAGCAGCGGTGTCGCGGCCCGTGTCAGTGTCGGTAGCGGGGTCCGTGTCACCAGCGGTGTCACGGCGGGCAGCACTGCTGACTGCAGTGTCACAGCCAGTGTCCCGGTCAGTAACCGTGTCACGACCGGAGTCAACTGCGGTGTCAGTACTAATCCCATTGTGAACAGTGGTGGCAGTGTCAGCAAGGGTGTCATAGTTCTCTTCGGCAGCACCAGCAGTGATGAAGTCCACAACAGGTCCGTCGCCTGATAACAGTTCAGCCCCTGAAGCGCCAGCGTATTCCCCGCTGTGTCCATCTTCTGCACCACTCCGCATCACGTCCACAGACCCTGCTGTACCCGCCTTCCTATGCTGCCAGTCCGCCGTACATGGCTCAGCCTCCCGCCGCCGGTCACAGTCACGGTACTCGGCTGAGGCAGCACAGACCAGTTCCGCCCGTCCCGGCTCAGCGCTCTCCAGACTCAGAACAGGCTTCTCCACGGCACGCTCCAAGACGGCTGGATGTTCTTCTTCCTTCCTACTTCCCATGGATGGCACGGCATCCAAAAGCGAGCTGCTGCTGCCCACGCCGCTGTCTGCATCTCGGGTGCTGGTTTCCTTTATCCGTGAGCAGCTGGTGCCCACGCCACTATCCGAGTCCTGGACGCTGGGTTTTCCCGTCTGGCTGTCTTCACAGCGGCAGAGGCCGCTGCCTGCGTCTGGGGCGCCGGCCTGGCGCGACATCGCCATCGTTTTCTTCAGCTGCTGCAGCAGAGCGGCCTCATGGCGGCGGCTCAGTGCTGCCGCCTGGTGCCTCGTCAGCTGAACCACGTCCAACGCCGTCAGCTGCCGAGCACATCCCGCTCCAATCAGACGAGTGATCACACTGCAGCGGCCAATCAAGGAAGTCGTCACATAAAACGATGTCGATGAGGTGAGTAGGGATTATGTGCTCTGAAATATTACATGAGCGGGGGGGGGGGGCGACTAGAGGATACGACAAACTGTTGGGAACAACAGTCCCCGAATCCAAAACTGGTGTCCAGTGGCTGTCCTATGACCTGCAGAGTTTTAAATCAAGCGTCATCACGTAGCAAGTAGAGGAGCATCTGCTCAAAGTGCGTTACTGTCCCTGTGGGATGTAATATTTCAAGGGTGAGACAAATTTATACATTTGACGACGAGAATAGCGTTCGGCCACCGCAAACACATCAGGTGCCCAGTACAAAGGGTGATTACTGACCGGGACCAGGCTGGCAGATCGTCGAATGTAGCAGCTGCCCGACTCCGTCAGATGAAACGGGTGCAGTCGGGTGTCGTCCGACCACGGCAGCACGGCGATCTCCACCACGTAATCCATAGGAATTTGACCCTTATTGAAGCCGAGGATACATGTCAAGTTGTCAGGCTGACGCTAATAACAGGCATTTACGACGTTGTTAAGGTTTCAGCAGCTTGACGGCAATCTTCAAATGCGTCAATGCTGCAGTTATGACGCAATAAATAACACGGAACAGCTCAGAAGAGCCATTAAGAACACCCACCGATCCTTCCAACATCTGCAGTGTTAGTACACCCCCGATTCAACCCCATCCACGACTCCCGAGGAGGTCCTCAGCCCCCACCTGGTGAGCCCTGGCCTTGCACTCCGCTTCACACCAGCAGTAGACCGCGGTGGCCACACGGTGGCGTTTGCGTCGCTCCCCGCGGTTGTACCTGTGAACGCAGCACAAACCACTTACGATCCACGCTCAGCCACAGCTACCAGTGCCCTCCCGCACCCACCCACGCTCCCCACACACGCTCAGCCATAGCCACCAGTGCCCTCCCACACCGATCCACGCTCCCCACACCCGCTCAGCCACAGTCACCGGTGCCCTCCCACACCGATCCACGCTCCCCACACCCGCTCAGCCACAGTCACCGGTGCCCTCCCACACCGATCCACGCTCCCCACACCCGCTCAGCCACAGACAAAAGTGCCCTCCCGCACCGATCACGCACGCTCAGACACAGTCACCAGTGCCCTCCCACACCGATCCACGCTCCCCACACCCGCTCAGCCACAGTCACCGGTGCCCTCCCACACCGATCCACGCTCCCCACACCCGCTCAGCCACAGCCACCAGTGCCCCCGCACCGATCCACGCTCCCCACAAATGCTCAGCCACAGCCACCAGTGCCCTCCCGCACCGACCCGCGCTCCCCACACACGCTCAGCCACAGCCACCAATGCCCTCCCACACCGATCCACGCTCAGCCACAAATGCTCAAGTACCACCGCTCAAAGGGACGGTCTTTGGATAACTTTCCATGTATTTCTTTGTACCGGAGTTAAAAACTATGCGTTGGCATTACTGACTGAACACTTGAGAAGGCACAGCTTAAACCGAAGGTAATTTACCCCCACAAAGTTCTTGATCGAATCTTGGGAGTTCGAGGAGAAGGAGCAGAGGCACATGACAGAAAAACGCTTCATGTTCAAACAAGAAACTTCTGGCATCCCAGAATACATCAAGCGTATTTCTTTGTACTCACTTATACTCCTGTAGCGGAGGGACGCCCTCGGCGGCCACCACGGGTACAAAAGTGACTGTGTACCTCTCCGGTGCCACCGGCGGCCGGTACCTGTCGTGGCAAGGGTAGCGTCAGCACCAGCGTCTATCTCTGCAGTAACATCAGCGTCTATCCCTGCAGTAACATCAGCACCCGCCCCAGCTTTAGCATCAGCGCCGATCCCTGTAGTAACCTTAGCGCCCGTCCCAGCGCGGTGCCAGCTATCCACACAGCTGTTGTTGCTCTCGGGACAGCATTTCCAATGGTAGCCTGGTGGCAAACGCTTCACTTTATGAATGTTCAGTACGCAAGCAGAAATGGAAGCCGCCTCTCCCTGAGCCACACTGCAAGAGGGTCGCCTGAACCAGCAGCATCATAGCTAGGCAGCACCGTCCACACAGCGCCCGGGTGAACGCACCCCTCCGATGACAGAGCGTGGAGACAGACCTAAGAGAGGTCTTCCAAACAGGGCCCAGGAAACGCACCCCTCCGACGACGGACTGAGTGTGGGAGAGACCCAAAAGAGGGTTTACCAAACATGGCCCAGGGAAGGCACCCATCCGAGGGCAGACTGAGTGTGGAGACAGACCTAACAGAGTGTCTTCCAAACAGGGCCCAGGAAACGCACCCCTCCGACGACAGGCTGAGTGTGGGAGAGGCCCAAAAGAGGGTTTACCAAACATGGCCGAAGGAAGGCACCCATCCGAGGGCAGACTGAGTGTGGAGACAGACCTAACAGAGGGTCTTCCAAACAGGGCCCGGGGACGGCACCTCTCCGAGAACACACTGAGTGTGGAGACAGAGCTAACAGAGGGTCTTTCAAACAGGGCCCAGGAAACGCATCCCTCCGAGAATAGACTGAGTGTGGAGACAGACCTAACAGAGGGTCTTCCAAACAGGGCCCAGGGACGGCACCTCTCCGGGGACAGACTAAATGTGAAGACAGACCTCAACAGAGGGTCTTCCAAACAGGGCCCCGGGGAGCGCACCACACTCAGGGCACACTGGATATATTGGGTCGATGCTAAACAGTCCAGAGCAGGACAGCAGTGCCAGGACCGGTCCAGCTGCCGGTGTTGTACTGGGAAGAACGTGACCCTCGTGGATGCAGGAGATTATATTGTGAACTGCAGGCACTGGTCTCCCGCGCCTGGCAGCTGCCGCACTCCCCTCACTTCTTCAGTCTGTCTAGTACTGCCAGCCACTGCCGGGACGACGCATCCGCACAAGGCCCGAGCCCGTAAACTCACCAGACGCTCCTGAGATCCGGGCGGGTGCTCATAAGCATCCAGCACAAACAGGGAAATCGAAATAAATATTAAAAATGTAAGAAAACCAGCCAATAAGCAGACAGAAAAAAACAAATCGAGAAGAAGCAATTAACACCTTCTATGCTCGCTTCCATCACCGGCCTACCTCCTGAGAGTGTCGCGAACAGCCAGCAGCACGTGGTCCTTCTGGAAGCGGGTCAGGTGGAGGCCGAGCACGCGGCCGGTGTCGTCCACGCCCAGGTACACAGTGCCACCGGAGCCCGTGTTCAGGAAGCCGTTCAGGTTCCTGCGGCCGACGGCGGCCCTCAGATGGCGCCAGGTACGACGCCGGCATCGCCCCAGCTCCAGCCAATACACCGATACTGATACACCCAGCAGGAGCGTGCGACGCAACTTCAGCAGGGAACGGCTTAAAGGGAACGTGACACCTTGAATGTGTAATTTGAGAGACTAGAGAGACGCATAACTTTTAACTAGAGAGACTGGTCATAGGTATACGGAGAAATATTTACATTTCATTTACAGTTTGCAAAGAATGATTACATGCTAAGAGAGGAATTCGACCCATCGGTACCGCGTAGATCCCTATCGATTCGTAACCAGCGAAATATGCCTTTAAGTAATTTCTGGTATGCTCTACGCGGCTGATAATTCAGTTCAAAGCCAACAAATGTGTCATATTCCATCTCGAAGGTTTTGTAAGGTGAACGCTCCGAACTCGGTTCGGGTGGTTCTTTTGGTTATGAGCACTGGGTTAGACCAGGACACGGTCACAAATCATGGAGGAAATATACGCGTTAAGGAACCACTCGAAAATGTTTATTTTTGTCGACATTTTAATCTTTACAATAGTAAAACTGACGAGAGGTGAAACCGGCTCAATTTATCACGCACCAGTAATTCCATGTCCAATAACTCCGACTTTGCCATTACACTGTGACCTGTTCATATGCTCACTTTCGTTTGGCAGCAGTCCAGTGATCTAGCCGACCCGGTGCGTGAGTCACGCCCGCAGCCTGTTCCTCACCTGGAGACTGATTTGCGCGACTGGCGGTAGTCGGGGGTCATGTGATGCACCCATTCCGGCAGGTCTTCAATGGCGATGTTACGATGGCCCTTGAATTCGTGTGTTTCGTCCTCTTCAAATGGCAAGTATGTGTTCTTCACATACACACGCTGCCCCTGGACGGAATCTGCCATGATTGCCCTGTTGCACCCAGAAAAATTTGTTGGGAATAAGGAGCAGGGAGCTATCACACCCATCAATGGCACAAGAAAATGAATGCTGTAATTTCCATTTTAACACATAAGAAAGGAAACTTTTCATCTTATGAAAATATCGAAAGATGAAAAGGTCACCAAGTCCCTCAATGTGTGGCAATGAGATTTTGGAAATTGTTGTCTAGAGAAAGGTTTATGACCTCTACATTGGAAAAACATAGGTAAAATAGGAACAAGCCAGAAAGTCGCTGTATATGTCATCTGGGGGGTTTCAGGCTAAAGTCAACAATTATATAAGGAATTGCAATTGACCTTTCATTGTGATTCCTTTTTGTTCCAATTGTCATCTCAAATTTGGCGACCTTGACCTTACTTAAAGGCAGGTAATTTTCTATTTGGCCTGGTATGAAGATAAACCTACAAACCATTAGATTTTCTAGTTGTACCTAAAATTGACTCTTAACTCAGCTTGATCCCAAGCTGAAGACAAAAATGTTATAAATCAGTCACCTTCCACCTACCCAAGATCAAGGGGGTTGTTCAAGCACCCCCATATCATGACAAAGGTGGTATTAACCCCTGGCCAGACATCTGGCATATCAGGCCAGGATTTAATAAATAGCCAATAGATTATGGCACTTAATGCTTTTTAGAGCACAGAATCAACACTTATCAAATTATTGTCTTCTTTCAAAATATTTATATTTTTACATATATTGATGGATTTAAACCAGATTTGCAGGTCCACAAGAATAGCTTGGTATAGTGAACAGGATTCAGGAAAGACTTCCATGGCTATAAATAAAAAATAAACAGATACAGATAGAGATATATATATATATATATATATATATATATATATATATATATATATATATATATATATATATATATAAACATAAACAGCAAATATATGCAAATATATAAATAAAAGCAAAATGTGTCAGACTCAACTAAAATAATGATAGGTTCAATCAGTGCCTCAAACAGTAGTTGGACCCATAGGCCAAAGTGGGCATTTCCCCCTTCCCCTGATTGATCCTCAGTGTCCCCTGAAATGATCACTCAAAATATTGTCACCCTATCCATTTAATCATATATTATCTATTATCAACCTATTATATATTATAATATTATCACCCTATGCCCCTTAATGATGCAAGTATCAATACCTGTACAACAGGAGTTGGTGCCCACCCCTATTTCTAAATGTTATAATAATATAATTTCTAACAAAACAAGCACTGCCAAGCATGTGGCACGGTGGTCTAGTGGTTAGAGGCCCTGTCTCTTGATCGGGTAGGACCGGTTCGAATCTGGGGGTGACCACGTAATCTTTCATTGTTTTATCCATTGACTTTAGCTGTAAGTGTGATAATCCTGTTGCTCATATATACTGAATAAATACAAAATTCAAATACATGTCACCAATGGGGGATAATGCATGCTGTGGGTTATCACCTGATATAATGCTCAGGAATGGTAATTGGAAATCTATAGTCTGTATGAGATCTCTAGAAGTCTGTAAGCAAGTATAAATCTGTTAGTATCCATGTTAAGGTCACTATTTTATATAAAAAAATTATTTTGGGAATGCTGGACACTGTAATATACTCCTCCAGCTGGTTCAACAGGTAAAAAGCAATTCAAGCCACTTTCTATCGATTGCTGATTGCTACCAGCCAGGCTGAGATGGAATTATCACAATTGTTGTTATTTGACCATTTACAACAATTATTTATCTCAATAGTCAAAAACAAGAAATGGAAGAACCCAATGTCTATCTGGCAAAGCTAAAACATCAGCCCTAGTTATACCAAGATTTCTGCCCTAGTAATGCTGTAGTCTGATGCCTTTGCAGAGTATTGGTAGAAGTTCTATACCCAAAAAGTAAAGAAATAGCTAGTAGCAGACTCAAAATAATTCCAAACTGCTAATATGACCAACAGCCTGTGAAGGAGGCATCTTAGAAAAGCTTGAGATGGAACAAGAACAATGAAAATCATTTCTTGGGTAGCATACTAGAAACATTTTATAATCAAATGTTGTGGTAGTACTGTAGCAAAAAGAATTCCTCACTTTTGAAAGTGGCGTTTGTAGCATCATTAGTTTGACCTAGCAATAACAGTGGAAGTAGCGGCCCCAGTTTCAAAAATTTTGTTGTGCTGGCCACCTCTGCAAACAGAACAGTAACAATTTAAGCCAGTGTGCAAAGTATGGCATTTTCGACGAGATCTCGTCGGAGCGAGTGCCCTTGGAGACAGGAGCGTGTGGTGCGAATGTTATCAACCTGGTGCGAATTTGTGAGACTGGTGCAAGGAAAGTGACACTGAAACCAAACAAATAATGGCTAAATGGTTATAAAGGCAGGAGTGAGCCTTATAAAAATTATCAACTAACTAATAAGAGAGGTAGCATTGCATTGTGTGGGTAGGAATGGGTGTGTTTTTCTCCTTGGTAAATGGCATATTGGTGCGAATTTTTTATGGCTGGCGGTGCGAGAATTTTAGATGGCTGGTGCGACTTGTCTGGCCTGCTGCCATACTTTGCAGACTGGAATTTAAGTTCAGCTGAAGTGCAGCTTAAGTAGTGGTGGAAAAGAAGATCACTGCACACAGGTTAGCAGACCTGCACCTTTACCTTAGTATAGGTCTGCACCACCGCTTCTTCTTGTTACAGCCTTATTTCTTCTTTTGCTGTTTGTTTACATTTTGACTTTCGCATGATAGGACCTTTTCTCTCTCTCTAGGGCCTTGGATAGTATCTTGCTTGGATAGGACCTCGTGCAATGTCAAGGTAATAGAAAGAATTGGTGCAATGTAAAGCAAAGCTGTTTGTGATTGTGTACTTCCTCGTCATGAACGTCTCAGACTTATGAAAGAATATTAAACCTTGAGATTTGAGGTATAAATTAACTACTTCAGAAAGTCTTGATATTCGTAACACTTCAGCTTAGAGGTCAGCATGGGACAACAGCATCCATGGTATATACCATTCCGACGCACTTAAAACTCGCCACCAATGGCCAGTGTGCTTCCGATCCACCTTTGCCCCGATGGGGGGGGGTTCAAACACCCCTCGATATCGACTGCTATACGTATGACGAAAAGGCGAACGGAACGGCGGTTGGATAGCCCATTAGAGAGAATAGAGAAGCTATATCAGTCATGTTTTGCTCTGGTTTATTTTGAGGTCATTTCAGGTCACAGAAAATGATAGATTAGAGCATAGATTGATTATTGGGTTTTAGGGGCGCGCCAACCTGCGAGGTCATATAGCGCCCATAACACTTCTCTGCAGTCAAAGCTTATAATTTTGCCTGTCTTTAGGGGAAAGTAAAGTCTCGTCTAAAGTGAACTAATATTTACATTAAAGAGTGATTCTTTCACATCGTAGTTATGATTCTCACTGCACGGATGCATGGTCACAGATTCAAACAGGTTTACCGCGCCGGCAGGCGCTCGGCGCGGGGCGCCGGGGCATCACTTCCGGCGCCCACGCCGCGCCAACGGACCCAGGGGCCCGGGGGCGCGGGGACAGCCTAGACGCCGGACCCAAGCCCGACGTCTAACGGAGGCCCTCCCCGTCGCTCCGAGACTTGAAAGGCCCCGGAGCGAAAGGGAGGACCCGCCAAATCGGCGCCAGGCGCCTATCAGCGCGGTTGACTACCACAACACACGCTTTTAACCAGGATCAAATATTATCGTAAAGTCAATGTCTCTAAGATAGGACAGCACCCGTTCAACCATACTGGAGTCACGGCCGATCAATTCTAAAAGTGTGGACTCCTGCCGGTGCACGCCAAAATGCAAAGACCTGTGTCTAGCATATTCCGGGCACGAGACTAGCACGTGTCGGACCGACAGGAGCCCCGCACATCGCTGACATTGTGGTCGAGGTTCGCCGCATAACAGATATCGGTGAGTGGCCAGCGTGTGGCCAGTCCGCAATCGACACAACGCCACCTCCTCACGGCGGTTAGGCCGCAGCGAGGATGGCCACTCGCCGATCTCAGGTTTGATAACTTTCAACTTGCTATTTATTATATTATTCCATTGTTCTTGCCATACACTGCGAAGGTGGGTACATATATATGGGTACAAATCTCTAGCGGGGATTCGTTGCGCACGCCTGCAGGGCCTACGGGAAGCACGTCGGGCCGCTGCGTCTGCCACTTGATTAGAGCATAGGCAGATCCAGGCAGATCCTACCCCCGCTCCCCCGGGGAAGCGGGGGTAGGTTTCCTCAGCAAACCTCGGCGCCCCTGAAATGGTCATGGCGTCTCCGTAAAGGTCGATAGCGCCCCCTAATGATATGTCGACTCCGATCAACTGCACTCCCCTAGGCGAAAATCGTCGCCCACCGGTAGGATTTTGCGCCCATCTGATGGCTTTTTGGTCAAAAGTGGCGCCCCCTGGTCCGATGGCGCCCCTCCCCTTCCTGGAAAGGTGCCCCCCCCGATTGGCAATCCTCGATCCGCATATGGGTTTGAGAAGGATTTCCTGGTTCTTGCGTTGCGTTTGACTGTGACGAGTTTGAGACAGAGAAAACTTTTGTGGCATCATTCGCTTCCACTTGTAACGGCGAATTCAATGATTGGTATGATATGAACATACTAAGCACAAAAACATAAAACTGACTTGACCTAGGGTCAAGTCAAGATCACCATCTGACCTAAGGCATTCAATATACAAATCGGCTGATTCAAAATCATAACACGAATGATAATCAAATTTCCTGTAAAGTTATTGAAAAAAGTTTGAAAGCCTGCTTCAGTAGTCCCGGATGACCTCTAAGAGGTAGGTAACAGGCTGGAACTTGCAAGATGATTGTGAAGAGGGGCCAAATATACTAAGATTTGGTGAATAAGAAGGTATTCTAAGCCGTATCGGCAGAAAAAGAGCCATTTTCCAGCAAATTTCCCGTTTTCCCATGCATTTCTAATAAAGCGATCATGCAGGATGTGCGGCTCAGGGTAAAGCACCTGCTTTCTGAACTACAGGTTCATGATTCAAGTCCCGGCAGAGCCTCTGAATAAGTCTATAGATTTATAAATCCATATATATCTGAACCCCCAAATCCCTCCCAACAGGGCTAGATTTGGCAACACCGTATAACCCTATCCGTTGTCGCGACGTTAAACCCCAAAATAATGGACACGCCATGACCATAGGCGGATCCAGGATTGCCGATAGGGGGCCCTTCCCGGGGGGGCGCCATCCGGACCAGGGAGGCGCCACTTATGACCGGCAAAACCTATCAGGTGGGCGCCAAATCCTGTCGGTGGGCGCCGACTTTCGTATCCTGAGGGGGGTGGGAAGCGACATTTCAGGGGGGCGCCATCGACCTTTCAGGGGGCGCCGAGGGTCGATCGGGGGGGGGGCACGTGCCCCCCTTGCCCCCTGGATCCGCCTATGGTCATGACGCTTACCTGAGCCGAGTTCATCAATATAAAAATCCCGTTACCACAGTTTTCGATACTTGGCGGGCCCATTATGCGATTATGCGGTAACACCCCCGCCCCCCGCCCGTTGGGGGAAAGGCTAATATTTATTATTTTCTGTTTTTATTTCTCAGATCCTCTGGTCGTAACAATGCAGCGACAGGGCTGAAAACAGCCTTCAAATGGAACAAGGGGGTTGAGAAAAGTAATCAAGAAGATAAATGTCAGGGCTTGTAGTCTCCGGCACGTATCCACAGGGGTCGAAAAACTTACCATTTTGGCATTCTAAATGGTGACTGCCCAAGGCGGACAAGGTGACAAAAATTAGCTGATATGTTTCCTCCAGACGAATAACGGAACAAATAGCAAAAAATTGCACATGTAATTTAAACTCGCAATGTTTTTCAACAACTAAGATGGTGCAGGAGTATCCCTTGGTATCCTACTAACTCAAAACGTGCCACATTTTGCAGCCTGGGCTGGTGACACATTTATGGTTTGGCATTTTCAATGGTGACAACCTGAACACTTTTTTGGCCCCTGCGTATCCAAGCTCACCACATACCTGTTCGTACTTTGCGAGACCACCTGTGAGACGTGTTTCCAGAGACGCACCAGGCTATCATTAAAAAAGGAAGGAAGACGAAATCATGGCAACTTTGACACGGTCCTTAAAATTTGGGTAGGGTACCACCGTTGCTGGCATAAATAATCCGAACATCGTTATGCCAAAACGCGTTAAATGCTTGTATATATATATATATATATATATATATATATATATATATATATATATATATATATATATATATATATATATATATATGATATATATATATATATGTATTGATATTGATATTGATATATATATATATATATATATTTCATGAATATACCTTAAAATGTTCTGATATGATGTTCAAACCAACCAGGGGCGTAGCCAAGGGGACAGCTGCCCCCCTGAGGGCCCGAAGGGCCCCCTGAGGACACGGGCCGCGCGAAGCGCAGCTCGCCCGCATTATGCTGTGGCCAAATTTGAAATTTCATACCCCTCTTAAGCCCTCTTCAGCGCTCTATTTTGTAACAATCAGGGCCCTTTTTACCCATCAGGGCCATTTTGGCGCTGTCGCAGGGGCCCTTTTCGGGGCACCGCCCCCCTGAGCGAAATCCTGGTTACGCCCCTGAAACCAACATAAATATTGCGTGTGCGTAATTAGGCTCGCGCATTCGACAAGGAGGCTGAAATTAGACACATTGTTTCCAATCACGCATTTTTCAGACTGATGGTACCTAAAACAGCTATCTTACGATGACAAAGATAGCAAGCTTTCTAATCCTGAAAAAGGCCAGGCAGTGGATTGAACCATAGATAACTTCCATCATGAAAGTTTCGTGATAAGTAATTTTGCCGTTCTGAAATAAATGTGATTTTCTCGTTAGGTGTGCGCAATTACGACACTTCGCCCTATTCCTATTGAATCATTCTTGACATAGGCGGATCCAGTATTGCCAATTGGGGAGGGGGCAACTTACTAGGAGGGCGCCATCTGGACCAAGGGGCACCACTCTTGGCCGAAAAAAACCTATCAGGTGGGCACCAAATCCTATCTTTAGGCGCCAATTTTCG
Source organism: Lepas anatifera (assembly GCA_034440635.1). Lineage (NCBI taxonomy): Eukaryota > Metazoa > Arthropoda > Thecostraca > Lepadidae > Lepas > Lepas anatifera. The sequence continues at coordinate 609,210 of JAOTON010000204.1, forward strand.
AATCCTGAGGGAGAGGGTGCGGGTGGGAAGCGACATTTCAGAGGGGCGCCATCGACCTTTCAGGGGGCGCCGTGACTAATTCAGGGAGCGCCGATGGTCGATCGGGGCGGGGCACTTTCCCCTTTTACCCTCCCCTGGATTGATTCTTAAAGAAATATTTTACCTCTAGTGATCTCAAAAGTGACCTGATCAAGAAGTATTGGGTATGTTACCTTTTCCGTAGAATCATGACGGCGCGCCATGATTATTGATTCGATAGCCCGTCATTGATGGGCTATCTAATGCTGCTTTCTGCTTTTCACTACTCAGCATGATTGCTTATATATATTGTATGTGGGGGTTTGATTCCGAAGACACCATGATTGGGATGTTTGGAAGTTATTCTAAGCTATACTGAAAGAAATAAACTCATTTTAAGAGAATTTTCGTTTTCCGTTGTAATTCCGAAGAAGAAGCCGTGAAACGTACCTCACTGGTCTGGTGACCTGAAATGAGATGACCCATTGGTTTGCTTTGAGCCAGTCGTGTGCCGAAGCAAATCCATGTCATGTGAAATTTTAGTCGCCTGGTTCAGGATTTCAAGTGTTTGAATTGATCATATCAAATACTATAGAAAAAATAGAAATGAAATATATATAGTACCAATACTAATGTTTTTCTCCCCTCCTCCCACGTTTTTGACACTTTAAAGTCTTCGTTAGGATGGGAGCTGATAAGGCGTACTAAAGGAGGTGGCTGACCAACGCCTCGATGCAGTGCAATTTCCAAAAATGTCACAGTGGAGCAAGGAATGAAAATGATTCTCCTCATGGCTTCGAAGGTCAGATTGGAGCACTAGCCACTCTCGGATTTTCTCTTAGGTGTTCTTGGCTTTTAGTTCGGCTCAACAGAGCTGGTCATTTCAGGATGTCATAATGACCTTCGCCAAAGAGAATGGCCTTCGTATCCATTGCCTGGGAAGAAGTAGGAAACAACTTGATAAATTAAAGCCTAAGTCATTTATGATGTGGCCTTAACGGGAAGAGGGGCTGGTTATGCATCCCATGGGATTCAGTCAACTGCCATACCATGTGGCCTGGCCCGGGGGTGTGTTCCCTCACAGAGTTCAAAACAGTGCGGCCAGTCTGCAGCGAACATACCGCGCTGGCCGTTAGCCGTGCACAGGGCTCTCCAGCGCGGAGGCGTCGGCCGCCCCGCAACTGTCCGCGCTTCATCGAACTGATCGTCCGCCGCCCATGTCCCTACCCCTATTTGGTGAGGAGACCAACGGCTCCCGCGCGAGAGAGCCCGATAATTTCAGCTTTTCTTCGTTCAAGAAATAATGGAAGCTCGTTTTGTGCGCCGAAATGCATAATCAGACATAATGTCGTCACCCTTTATGACTATTTCCTTATCTTCGACTCTTTTAATTACTATTAATAATATTTACTATTAGTATTAATAATCAATTATTCTTTAAAGGGAATGTGGCACCTTTATATTGTGATTTGAACTGAGATAGCCAAGTTGTAAAGCATTCCGGAGAACCCGGTACTCTATATATCACTTGTCTTGAAACTCAAAATTTCCTTAGAGAAAAGCTAAAAACTACCTTAAATGTATCCAACGTGTACCTACCCTTACCAGCAGGCTACAATTGTTAGCTGGTGGTGTGACGACATATGCTGATGCCACGGTGAGCATCTGTCAATCGAAGCCCTTGAAGCGTATTGAACATGGTAGTGGTTGCCAGATGATGACATTATCCACAGGCAGATATTTATTTATTTCCCTAGGGGAGCATTTAAAAAATAAATATTGAACTTATTGTACATCTTTCCGAGAAATCATGGACGCTTCATGATTTTCGGCTAAAAGTTCCCCTAATTACGCTTAATTCCAGGATTCGACCAAGGTGCCACATTCCCTTTAAGTAGATCCATATCTCACCTGGCTTAAAACAGAAGGCGTAGACCGTCACGAGTAGATTAGAATCATTTCATAGCCCTTAAAACGTTAAATCTCTCAAACTAATTTCGTACATCTTTCCTGTTGGTGATTCACTTCATGATGATAAGATCGAAGATCTTTCACTTGATATCAATGATATCTTAATATCAATTAGTGCATATAGTTACGTGTGTTTACCCCGTAGTGATGTATTTTCCTGGCAGCGAGCTGTTCACTTGACGTCACCACACCACAATATCCCACGCAGTTCCCCACCCCGGAAATGCCTTCTCAAGGTAGCGACAAAGGCGTTCGAAGCAATCACATTCAGGAAACTCGCTGGGAACTTCGGAGGACAAAGTGCTGCCGGGAGTGCGATCGTCAGATTTAATGGTAGAAATCGTCATCATTTATTTTCATATGCAATCGCAAACTCATAAATGCGCAATCGGGAGGTGTCCGCTACAGACGACTCTGTTCGCAGCCCCTGCTTGCGATACAGCAGGTACAAACAATACGGTCGTCCCGTTCAGTGGTTAGGTGAGCGACAAAAAAGGTGCTCGAACGGAAATATCCAAGACTTCAAAGGGGTTCAGGAAGCCCCATGCGGAGGCTCCTTCTCTCACTATTTTTGCATCGCGTCTCAGTTTTAAACTTTTGCGAACTAAAGTATGTAAGCCTGCTTAAGTAGCTACTCATTATTGTTTTTTGTCTTTTTCGCTGTGTCCAGCTTCGGGCCCGCAAATCTGTCACCAACTAGGTACTTAAAAATGCTTTAGACAAGGTAAGGCGAACTAACAGAGATAGGTACTACGGTTAACTATGGTTTGGCGACTGGCACTTATCAATTCTAGTCACCCCGGAAAACATTAAGGACTTATGGAAGCTGCATAAAAAATTATGCAATTTTAACTTCTGTTTCCTCATATGATTAGGCGGTCGATGCCCTAATAATGAATTTTTTCGAAATGATAATTCGACGTTTCATTGGGGGCACCTGAGCACCCCTCCTCAAATGAGAAATAAATCCACACCCCTGCTAGCATGGCGTGCAACGATCTTGAATTATATGTATTGTTATCGACGAAAGCTGTTGTCCCCCTTTGTCATTAGAAGGATAAAGGGGTTAAGCAAATTGGCAAGAAAAGCATATTTGAAGTTAAATCATGTTTTGCAATGTTTTGAAAAGCGAGAGATCGCTGTTCTTAAGTGTGTTTTCTACAGGGTGTTTCAAAAAGAATAATATTTTTTAAATGTTCAGTTAATGACTAAAAATCCATCAAATCCACCCACAAAACGCTCATTCTAATCATAAATTGTGGGGCATTTTTATACAAACATGTTTCATTTACATAAAATATTTTCCCCCGTCTAAAATGTACTCGGTGCGGCACGTCCTGGTGTCTTGTCCGGAGTATGATATTCTGAGGCTTTCACATTTCGGGTCACGTCTTCTCACACTGTCTCATCTGATTGGCCCGGACTCGGACATGAGAGAAAGTGCTAGATTATCTAAGAGCAGCCGATTTCGTGATTGTATTTGACCCGGGCTGAGGACTTGTGCTTTGATAGGGAGTGACAATGTGAATGTGAGTTTTTTTCTACGAACTGTGTTGGTTAAGCTTTTTGGAAATCCCCCTTTTGTTACCACTCTCTGAGGACCGATTGGACTGATGTGAACCTTCTTTTTACTATTTTGTTTACAGACACAACTAACTGCAAGGAATAAGGGTAACAAGGGAGTGTTCAGCGGATGTATATTTTACGTTGTGTTTTACTGGCAGTGACATGGGCGCTATATGACCTTTAGGGTTGGCCAGTGGCGTAGCCAAAGGGGGTCCTTGGGGTCCGCGGACCCCCCCTTGGCCTGACCTTATGCACTGGAAAGCACGAGCATTGGTCTCAGGGGCCCCCTGAGCTTGGCCTCAGGGGCCCTCCGAGCTCGATCTCAGGCCCCCCGAGGTTGGTCTCAAGGGACCTCCGAGCTTGGTCTCAGGGGGCCCCCAAGCTTGGTCTTACGGGCCCCCTGATCTTGGTCTCAGGGGGCCCCCGAGCTCGGTCTCAGGGCCCCCGAGCTTGGTCTCAGGGAGCGCCCAAGCTTGGTCTCCGGGGCCCCCGAGCTTGGTCTCAGGGGGCCCCCGAGCTTGGTCTCACGGGCCTTCCGAGCTTGGTCTCAGGGGCCCCCGATCATCGGTATTGAGGACTCCAGAGTATCGAACATTGATTTCGGGAGGGCCCTGAGCTTGGTCTCAGGGGGCCCCGAGCTTTGTCTCAGGGGCCCCCCGAGCTTGCTCTCATGGGACCTCCGAACTTGGTCTCAGGGGCCCCTGATCATCGGTATCGGGACTCCAGGTAACCAGACATTGATCTCGGGGGCCCCTGAGCTCGGTCTCAGGGACCCCCGATCTTGGTCTCAGGGTCCCCCTAGCTTGGTCTCACGGGCCTCCTGAGCTTGGTCTCAGGGGGCCCCGAGCTCGGTCTCAGGGGGCCCCGAGCTTGGTCTCAGGGCCCCTGAGCTTGGTCTCAAGAGACCTCCGAATTTGGTCTCAGGGGCTTTCCGAGCCTGGTCTCAGGGGCCCTCGATCATCGGTATCGAGGGCTCCAGAGTACCAAACATGGATCTCAGGGGCCCCCTGAGCTCGGTCTCAGGGGCCCCTGAGCTTAATCTCACGGAATTTTTGATCTTGGTCTCAGAGGCCTCCGAGTTTGGTCTTAGGGGTCCCCGGGCTCAGTCTCAGGGGCCCCCGAGCTCGCTGTCAGGGCCCCCAGGTTGGTCTCAGGGGACCCCCGAACTTGGTCTCAGGGAACCCTGATCATCGGTATCGAGACTCTAGGGAACCAGACATTGTTCTCGGGGGGCCCACTGAGCTCGGTTTCAGGGGCCTCCGAGTTTTAGTCTCACGGGCCTTTCGATCTTGGTTTCAGAGTCCCCCTAGCTTGGTCTCAGGGACCCTGAGCTTAGTCTCAGGGGACTTTCTATCTTGGTCTCAGGGGGCCCTCCGAGTTTGGTCTCAGAGGACCTCAGAGCTCAGTCTCAGGGGCCCCCGAGCTTTGTCTGAGGGGACCCCGAACTTGGTCTCAGGGGGCCCCTGATCATTGGTGTCGAACTCTAGGGAACCAGACATTGTTCTGGGGGGGGGCACTGAGCTCGGTCTCAGGGGCCCCCCGAGCTTGGTCTCAGGGACCCCGAGCCTTAGTCTCACGGGCCTTTTGATCTTGGTCTCAGGGACCCCGAGCTGAGTCTCAGGGGCCTTTCTATCTTGGTCTCAGGGGGCCCTCCGAGTTTTGTCTCAGGGGGCCTCAGAGCTCGGTTTCAGGGCCCCCGAGCTTGGTCTCAGGGGACCCCCGAACTTGGTCTCAGGGGGCCTCTGATCATCGGTATCGAGACTCTAGGGAACCGGACATTGATCTCGGGGCCCCTGAGCTCGGTCTCAGGGGCCCCCGAGCTTGGTCTCAGGGACCCCCGAGCTTTAGTCTCACGGGCCTTTCGATCTTGGTATCAGGGTCCCCCTAGCTTGGTCTCAGGGACCCCGAGCTTAGTCTCAGGGGCCTTTCTATCTTGGTCTCAGGGGGCCCTCCGAGTTTTGTCTCAGGGGGCCTCAGAGCTCGGTCTCAGGGGCCCCCGAGCTTGGTCTCAGGGGACCCCCAAACTTGGTCTCAGGGGCTCCCGAGCTTGGTCTCACGGACCTTTCGATCTTGGTCTCAGGCGGCCCCCTAGCTTGGTCTCAGGGACCCCCGAGCTTAGTCTCAGGGGCCTTTCTATCTTAGTCTCAGGGGACCCTCCGAGTTTGGTCTCAGGGGCCCGAGCTTGGTTTCAGGGGGCCCCCGATCATCGGTATTTAAGGCTCCAGAGTACCGAACATTGATCTCAGGGGCCCCTGAGCTCGGTCTCAAGGGCCCCCGAGTTTGGTCTCACGCCCCCCCTGAGCTTTAGTCTCATGGGCCTTTCGATCTTGGTCTCAGGGGGCCCCGAGCTTGGTGTCACGAGGCCCTCCGAGTTTGGTACCAGGGGGCCCCGAGCCTGGTCTCAGGCCCCCCGAGCTTGGTCTCAGGGGGCTCCTCGAGCTTGGTCTCAGGTCCCCCCAAGCTTGGTCTCAGGGGCCCCGAGCTTGGTCTCACGGGTCTTTCGATCTTGGTCTTAGGGGGCCCCAGAGCTGGTCTCAGGGATCCCCCGAGCATTGGTATCGATGGCTCCGGAGCAGCGAACATTGATCTCGGGAAGTGGGGGGGGACAATACTGATCTCGGGGTATCCCCCGGCTATCGATATCGAGGGGACTTATGAGCGAGGCCCGAGAATTGGCCCCATGGGACCCAGAGTTTGGTCTCAGGGGCCCAGGCTTGGGCTCAGGGTCCCCGAGCATTGGTATCGAGGGGCTCCAGAGTACCGAGCATTAGTCTCGGGGGCCTTCGAATGTTGATCTGGCCCCCCCAAACAACGGTGTCGAGTTACTCCTGAGAAAAGTGCAAGCATAGGCCTAAGGATGCCCCCGAACCTGATCTAAGCGGAACCCCGAGCTTGGTCTTAGGAGCCCCGCGCATCAGTATCCAGGGGCTCCGGAGTATTGGTATCGGGGGGGAGGGAGCAATGATTTCAGGGGCCTCCAAGCGCTGATCTCGGCGGGCCCCCGAATGTGTGGATGCAGTGGCGTAGCCAAGGGGTTCTAGGAGTCCGAGAACCCCCTTTGGGCCAATCTAAACCACTGTAAAGCATTCTCTAATCACGGGGCCCCCAGAATCAGTCTCAGAAGCCCCTGAAGATTCGTTCTCAGGGCGTCCCGAGTCGGCCTCAGGGCCCCGCCCTGAGGGTCAGTCTCAAGACCCCCAAAAGTAGATTTCAGGGGGTCCCTGAGAGTTAGTCTCAGGGGATCCCGAAAGTCGGTCTCAGGGGCCCCGAGAGTCGGTCTCAGGGGGCCGAGCTCGTCCTAGGGTCCCCAGAGAGTGGTTCTCAGGACCCCGCGACAGACTAGTTCAGGGGGCTCCATGAGAGTCAGTCTCAGAGAACCCCAAGGGTCGGTCAAGGGGACCCTGAGAGTCAGTCTTAGAGGACCCCCGATATTCGGTCCCATACTCTTACGGGCGTCTCTCTCAGGAGTCAATATTTACTTTCAGGTGGCCCCGAGAGTTAATCTAGGGGTCCGAGAGCTAGTCTCATTTGATCCGCAGAGTGCTGATCTCAGGAGGCCCCTGAGGGGTAATCTTGGGAACCCTCGAGATTTAGCCTGAGACTGTGCCCCCCCTAGTTGTTGCATAAGAGGCCCCGAGAGTCAATCTCAGGGAGCACCTAAAAGTTAGTCTCAGAGTGCTCCCGGGAGCTAGTCTCCGGTTCGTCCAAGAGCTAATTTTGGGGCTTTGAGAGTAATTCCCAGAGGTGCTTCCGAATTTTGGTCTCACGGCTCCGAGTTAGCCTTAGACCTCTGAGGGCTAATCTGGGCTTCCGAGAGGCAGTCTCGGGAGTGCCGTGCCAAATACTCAGTTTCAGGGGTGCTTCCACGCCTCCCTCCTCGAGTGTTAGTCTCAGGGGGCGACCCAGGGTTAGTCTCAGAGGGCTGTCGGAAGTCATTCCCAGTCCCCTCCCCCACCCCAAAGACAGCCTCAGAGGACCCCAAGAGCTAATCTGGATGGCCACGATAGTCAGTCTCAGCCCCCTCCAGAGTAAATCTGGGGGAGGGGGCCCAATAATTAGTCTCAGAGGTGCTGCCGAATAACTAATCTCAGGAGCCCCGAGAGATTCTCAGGGGCCCCCAGTTTTGATCAAGAGGCGCCGTGAATCAGTATCAGAGACTCCCTGAGATCTAATCGGGAGAGGGGCCGGAAATTAACCTTGTGAGTAGCGCCAAGTGTTGGTCTTAGGCAGCCCCAGAGCTAGTCTCAGGTCCCCCAAGAACTGATCTCGGAAACCCGGGTTATTTTCAGGGGACATTTCAGTTCTAGTGTAAGGAGGGCCGGAGAGCTAATCTCAGAGATCCGACAATTAGTCTCACGAGGTCTCCAGTAGTTAGTCTCAGGGGTCCCCAGAAGCTGCCCTCAAGTGTCCCCAAAAGCTAGTCTCAGCGAGCATTCCTCTCCTTCCTCCCCCTCCCCTCAAAGTTATCCTCAGGGCCCCACGAGAGTAAGTTCCAGGGAGTCCCAGTAGGTAGTCTCATGGTACCCCCAAATGCTGGTTTTGGGGGACGTAAGTACGGATTTGCGGGAAAAGTGTTGTTTTCGGGGGTCCCTGATACTGGTTTCGGCGCCGTGTCAAGTGCTAGGCCCCTGGAGATCTCTGCTCGACTCAGGAGTCAGGGGGGGAGCGGTGGGTGATGGTCCTGGGTGGCTTAACACTGGCATAGCAGTACAAGCCCTGTACAAAGCCTATCAGAGACCTAAAGTCCAAGGAAGTACTCACCTCCCCAAGCCCCCGGGATCTCCAACCAATGGCTAGGGAGGAGTAAGTGAGCGGTTTCATCAGTAGGACTGTCCATGGAATAGGTTTTATATAGCATCTGGGGCACACTCATATATCCTTTTTATTGAGCCTCCTTTTTCCTTTCCGTTTCTTTTAGATTTTAGAATACAATCCAGAGATATCGCTTGAGATCCTAGGCTCAAAGAAGATTTCGAAAATCATATGCCTCGGAAAAATTTATGCATTCCCATTGCGTACCAAAAAGACAAATTGAAACATATCGATCAGGCACCATTACTGAAGGAAAGGCAAAAATTAATCTAATTTTAGCATCCATAATAGCAAATCGAACAGGGAATTTGGAACTTCAGCTGGTTTTCAATCTATTAGCTTAGTCCCAATAACTACCGTTCTAAATATTCTGAAATAAACAACTTTCAAATATTGTCGTAGGAAACCAGAAAAACAAGGAAAATGACACACATTGATGAGCATAATCCCAAAAAGAAAAATAGGTATGCAAGGTTTAAAATAACAATGACAGAGCAATCCAAGGCGATACTTATCTCAGGGGCCTATTGTTTTGGTAATTTGCTCATTTACAACATAGCAAGGGTAAGAAAGTAACTGTGGTGAATTCATCAGGATCTTTCCGCGGAATAGACGTTATATGACGTCCGGAATACACCACCATCCACCATATCCCTTGTATTTTTATTCATTTTTTCCATTTCTTTGGAAACTTTCTGATTAAAGAGTTCATTAATTCGACACCCGGAAAAAATTGGTAATCATTTTCCGTAGAAGACCATTTATTCGTACTCAAAACGACTGACCTTCAATGACTTCATAGCTGATTACCAGAGTGAATTGAGGTAAAGTCAGGTTTAACATCATGCACGCAGCAACATCAACATTTGATTTCCCGAAATGTGCCACAAAACTGTTATTATAGCCACGCTGTCATATAGGTATGGGCCAGCCTTAATATTTGGTGACCTAAACTTACCAACACTTGGTCGGATCGAGAAAAATAGAACTATAAACAAAATAATAACAAACACTTAAAAATGGATATAAAAATTTCCGTCGTGTAAATGTTATAATGCCAAAATATTATACGACATATATAGGAGATGGGCCCCGACTACTAAGGGGCCCCCGGCCTGGGGGCCCCCGACGGTAGTCGGACACCCCTTGGCCGAATCCTGGCTACGCCACTGGGGTTGGCGCGCCCTTAAGCCCAAATCATCATCATCATCATACTCAGAAAATTGGTGCAAGAAACATAATAGGTACATGCCGGCTTATATTTGAGAAAACGGAACTGTCAGCACTCTAAAAAGGCTTTAGCACACAAAAATGGCACGTGAGCATGCACATCAAAGGCACAAGTTCAGTAATATTGCAGGTTTTAAGTCTTTGGCTCAAACTTCATATGGCTCATTGGCTTACCGTCCATGTATGAATGACTGGAAACGGCGGACACAGCGCAAAAGACGCCACTGTTCACCGCAGAACAAGGGACACGGACCAATTGGGGATTGCTTGCTTAGACCCGAGCTTTCCTAGGCTTGAGAGGTGTGTTTTTTAGAATCAATTTCCAGAGGCAATGTGCGTGTGGACTGTGATGTACCGCAGTGACGATGTAATATTTGCAGTGTCATTGGCGTGATACTTGTCACGTGATACGCGCGTGATTTCTACGAACATTTTCGATGAACGCAAAATAGACACTATTTTTCAACTCATTTTTAAGACTTCTTTTAACTAGTAAAAATATCAAAACAGTTATCAAAATACAAATAATCGTAAATGTCCCAAAATTTGCTCTCGATCGATATGTAAATCATACCACAACAACCAATTTATAACTGCATTATGATTAATTCAAAAATATCACTCTTTATGAAACACCCTGTATGATTCCATTTTTCCAAAGACCATGAACTCCAAAAAATATATAATTCAAAATATTCTGAATGCCTTGATATGAGTTCACGAGCCATCTAAGCTGGGAGAAGCGGCCCAAGTCGGTACATAGCCTGTTGTATAATACCTTGGTGTACCGGCTCTACAGCTGCGCCGTGACCTTCCCCAGGCTCCGGCCTCAATATGAACGGATTACCGTGATGAAGAAACCAAGACAACGGACTACATCGACTTTAAATGCTGTAAGTTAGGGAAATGAGAATTAATTTGCTATTGATAAACAGAACATAAATGTACTTGAATTTCATGCCCGTCAGCATTTCGACAAAACATTGGGCCAGCCGGCTGAAAAAAGTTTGTTGTCTGCCCGGCTTCACTGTTAATTTTGAGCAATGATTATTTGTCCATCCTCTTAAGAGTTTCTTTTTTCTCATGTATTTGCGGTATGATCTTGTAACTCACCTTCTTTTCCTGTTTTGTTTGTTCTGCCTAGTTTTTGGTTTGACTCCACTACCCTTCATTTGTTCTCACTGATCACCTTTTTAACATTGGCGTCTGAGTTTGTTCTGTTCCTAATACTGCTTGAGTGACTGTCCCTTCTTCTTTATTTTGTCTTTATTTCTTCGCTGCACTAAATTTTTCTCTTTGTTCTCGAACCTATATGATAGCATTATGAAAAAAACAATAAGAAATAAAGGATAAAATAGATGGTGAAACTATTTTCGTCTCTGATTTAACGTATGCAACATGTGTGGGCCCTCGACTTAAAATCATGTTGTATGCTGGTTTCTGCGTTTTTCTCCTTTTTATTTGCTTCTTAGGTCATGCTTTAACGATATCAAATTCCACCCAGGTCGTCTTGTTACGTTCATTTTATTTCGTTTCGTTCCTTTTTGCTCATTTAGTTGCACTGTTTTCTCCGTTGTTCCATTGCTTTTTTGCTTCTCTGTTTTTGCTTTTTAGTTTGTCCGTTTTGTGTTTGTTCCACCGACTTGAATTATTATTAATTCTCATCTGACAGCATGCTCTCCTTGCTTTTTTGTTCCCTTGTGCCTTTAAAGTATTTGCGTATTCTGCTGCACCTTTTTGGTTGCCTTTCTTACACTTCCTGCGGTTGTCTACTTCACTTCTGTCCATCTGTCTTTATCTAAAAAATGAAATGAAAAACTTGATTATGATGATGAAACACTGTTGATCACGAGCAAAACAAAAATCAGAACAATTTAGCGTATTTGGACATTAACTTTCCAGAAAATGACGATGGTTCGAAAGTAACAATACGCGTTAAGAATCATGATGTTTGTCATCGATCTGTATGCAAACATCCACGGTACTCATCAGTTCGCTTCGATACAGTAAAGACAAACTGCAGTGAAGCATGGCCGGATAATAATGGGGATCGGCCAATTCAGCATCCCCAAAAACTGCAGTCAACATGGTGGAAGCCCAAGCTGACATCTGCCTGACTTTGTACCATCGAGCAACGGCGGCGAGACTTATGCGGCTTTAATGTGAATTACTTATCAGGCTTGTTGCTCTCGGCGGAGGGTACACGGCGTGCGCGACCGCGGCCGTTTGAAAATCCCGTTTAGGTGTTGTGTGGGAGTCAGCCGTTGCGGAGCGGCCGGTGAGTTGGCAGCGTGGACCGACCGGTCGCCGCCTGTGGTGAGGAGAGACGGCACAGCTGATAGTCGGCCCCTGCTGCACACCAGGTCCAACCCCGGATATCGCAACTCGACGGAACCTTTGTCAACATTTTTAAGGCTTGAAGCGACGTTTTTTTCGTGCATACCAGTAGGGACAGTGATTATAAGCAATTAGGGTTTTCGAACAGAATGCGGCGAACACAGAGTTGGCCGTTGCAGCGTTGTGAGCAGGCGTGCTTTTGACACCACTGCACTGAAGTGAGGTGACTCATGCAGTCATTGGGACATGCTCGTGCCCGTTCAGGCAAGGGCGAGTGACCCGGCATCTGTACCCGCCGTTGCTGTCAACCCGTTTAAAATCGCTGAGCAGCGTGGCAGCCTTCGCCTGGGATCAGAGGGACGACGGACTGGTTCAGGCAACGTGTGCACAGTCTAAAGCGGGTGAATGAATTACCGTCAAATACGAAAACGTACAGAAATACATAATAAGAATAGCAGGAAGTCTCGCTAAATGAGAGGTTAAATGGCCTGTCTCCTAGAATCCTGGATGAAAAATTGAGCGAATTCACTGTGATTACATATTCAGGCACAGCCCTTCATCTTGATGTGACCTGGAATTCGAGGCCACAGCTCACACTGTAGCCAATATTTTGGGTTTTCACCTAATTTCTAATGAATATTCTGATGAAGAACTGTGTCAGAATATAAAGTCACGGTGGATTTGCTCCATTTTGCATCCAGGATTCGGAGAGACAGGCCATCTAACCACTCATCAACTTATACCTAATCATGCTCCTCGGCCCAGCATTGCAAAATCAATCAGCCTTAGAGGTCTCACTAAGAGACCAAGAAAGCTTAGAAAAATAAGACAAACATATCTGATACTGCCAGAAAGCTCAGATTAATATGAGCAGCCAGCGAATCAAGACAGCGATTTGTCGATTGAACAGTTTGGCGTTTAAACATATCATAGGTCGATCAGGCATAGCAGCTCAGTCACAGCAAGGGCCGGGTCGATTAGTCGATGGGCAGACAGACAACTCGATAAAAAGCCGCCGCTTTCAAGCCTCGGTTCGATTGCCACGTGCTAAAGTTGAAGGAAACATGGAGTGGTGGATCCAGGACTTGATTAGGGGGGGGCGAAGGGCCTCTAGCCTCATCCGCCATTGCATGAGATCAGTCTCCGGCTATGCATTTACGATAGGCACTTGGACATGGGGGGGGCTGAGCCCATCTATATCCCTCGTATCCACCACTGGACGTATGTTAAAACGAGTGTTTCTTGCATTGTTTCTGGTGCTACGTTGGCATGGTGGGCGCGTGCGCTCGTGTGGACCCTTAGTGTTGAAAATACGTCTTCGAAAAGTAGCATCTAGTCTAGTATGTTGGAGAGTAAGCATTTTACCCGCCGTATTCTCAAAACCGGAGTTTGCAGCTTGTTATAATATATTTTTTGGTAAGTGTAGCATATAAACGATAATTTATCAGTAAAACCACCTTTATTGGCGATAGCCGGGCAGCCACTTCTGTCTCAAGATGGCAAGTGACGAAAGCGAAGCATAAAAATGACCGCATTCACATGTTACATGACATAATTCAATACAAGTTACTTGGTTTCATTATTTTCGGCTTAAAGTACGCCTATTTACACTAAATTCCAGGATTCGACCAAGGTGCCACATTCCCTTTAACCCATCCATAACCCCCACTCCCCTGGATCGAGAAGAGATCTCCAGTCTTGACTTAAAGGAAACCCCGATAGATTATGCATCAAATGGGGCGTCCGACTCGTGTTTCGTACACTGCATTCGTGAGAGCACTGTATTTGGTGATTAGTTTCCAGGTCCACAGCAAGCGCTGAAGCAGCCAATCTGAAACAAAGAAACCGGAGCCACCCTCTGGTTGCTCCGTAGTAGATTGGCAGAGTAAAGTCTGTACTGAAGTACTATTAAAAAGACATCAACACCGGGTGAGCCCCGCGAGTGAGTTTCTAGTGCCGTTTAAGTTTTTTCTGTATCACTTCCGGTTCCCAGATCCTATCACTCTTCATACACTCCAGGCCGTGGTGTGTACGAAAAGAGCCCAACAGGTCGGCTCCCGTGGCCGTAGACTCCTCTCATATGGTCCGTTCCATTCGGAGTTGAATGAAGATCAGCGAGAAGGTGGGCTACCGTCTGACAAACAAAACAGGTCATTTTTTTTAACAACCCGGCAGGGACTTCTTCAATGACTTAGCAATAATTCCACTGTGCCATACCCCCCTCTCTCTCTCTCCTCGGTCACCGTCTTTGTTCCTGTTGCTTTGTTCTCAGGACTGGGTGTGCAAACGGTCGACCTGCCTGTTCCTTCACGGCGCCCAGTGATTCAAAGCCCAGTGTGGGCGTGCAGCACGGCACCGGAGTCCATCCGCTCGGAGCGAATGTCACTGAAGCCGAGGCCTTCCGCTGCTGCAGACCATTGCAGAAGAGGTTCGCACAGATTGTGGCAGCAATAGTGGATCTAAAGGGGGCTTGAGGGGGAAACCCGGACAAAATTATGGGAACAGCATTTTGAAAGAAAATGTGTACAAATGGGCCAAAATACGTGAAACATAATCAGTTTACGGACGTGGGAAGACGGGCTTGGCGGGACTGGAGACCCTGGATCCGCCCCTGTTGGCTGAGCCCGGACTCAATGAGGATCACATGATGCGAAATATTTTTAAGATATAACATTACTAACTATACATTGTTTGAGGTCAGCAACACATTTAGCCACGAGATTGCTAACTAGATACATTTTGACACTTCTTCACATAGTGTTTCCCTTCCCGAGTCGCAAAATGATATGAAACACATTTTGTGCCATAACGGTATCAAGCAGGGTACATTTTAAGCTACAAATTGGTGGGCATTTTGCCCCGCAGTCCCCCATGCCATGTCCACCAGAGAACGGTCCTGAATGGCCCAGTGCCCACCAGTTACCAGTCATTTGATGCTCTAGGGGTACCCCTTTAGTAGGAATTCGTGCCATTTTCAGCCGAATGCTCCCAGCCCCAATTCCTTAAAATATGCCTTGGTATCAAGGGCTGCGATTTTGTTCTTAATGACTTCTTCTGTATCGGTCAGCTAAGGCTAGGCCAGTCCCGTGACCTTAACACCATGCTGTTTTACAGTGACGGGTTCAAGGGGGTTAGGGGTTGGAGTTCCCCCCGAAATTTCAGAGTGCCTATAGTAAAGGTCTATCTGAAGGCTGTTCCGAGACTTCTTTTGTCACCCTGATACAAAGATAAGAATGAACCAAAACCCGAGAAATTTGCGGTCTTCGATCGGACTTCCTATCAGCGAATAGGGTCAAGAATCACTGGTTAAGACTATTATTTTTCCTGCCTTTTTACCGGTGGTGATGAAGCCAAACTCAATAGTTCTCATGTAAGGTTTTTGCCCTAGACAATTTTGAATAGCTTTATTTCACCACCTAGTAAATACTTTTTGACAGAAGACCTTTTTGGCCATCTGACTTTAGGTCCTATGCTGAGTCGTTGACAGACTCAAAGGAAATGAATGTGACACCTTGGTCGAACCCAGGAATGTAGTGTAATTAGGGGTATTTTTAGCCGAAAATCATGAAAACGTCCATTATTTCTATGAGAAATGTACAATGAGTTCAATATATTTATTTTCAAAATGCTTCTCTAGGGTGAACAATAAACCTGTGGATGACGTCATAATCTGGCAACTACTACCATATTCAATAGGCTTCAAGGGCCTCAATTGGCTGATTACTCACGGTGACGTCAGCGCTGTCGTCATACCAATAGCTGACAACTGTGGCCGCCTGGCTGGGGTGGATTTAGGGCACATTTCAGGTAGGTTTTTAGTTTTTTTCTACGGAAATCTCGAGTCCAAGATAAGTCATATATTGAGTACCATGTTATTCGACATGCTTTACAGCTTTACAACTCAGTTAAAATCACATGATAAAAGTGTCACATTCCCTTTGAGAATTTATGCAGAAGCTTCTCGAATACTGTTTGAATGTGATATATGTTTACGCAGGTAAAAGTGAATTTACCTTGTCAGATGCAAGTTTGAAATAGGTACTCCAGAACAAGGGCCGTATTCACGTCGGCATCTTAAGATGCATTTTCATCGTAAGATAAAAATTGGTATTCACGTCGCGCAACTTAAGATCAAAATTAGGTTATTTTTGCAACTTGCGATATTTGGTATTCACGTTAATATCTTAAGATGGATTTGTATTCACGTCGATATCTTAAGATAAATTTGTATTCATGTCGATATCGTAGGTTTTCTTTCGTTTCTTATGCAATTGCATTTCTGCCCAAAGACGTTGTTTTGAATTTATAATGCACGAGACAAAAATTCAACATTGATGCTAGATGTCTGTGATCCATTTCTTGGACAATTTGCATGTTGCTGATATTGGAGAGTGCGCTTACATTGTTTCAACTACATTTCTATAGACATCTTATTCTATTATTTTTCACATTTTAACTTAAGTGTATAAATCAGTCTTTACAGCGGCCTTAATCTGCTAAATGGCCGAGCTAATGCTCCTTTTTTGATATTAACAATGCACCGCATCGATACCGTCGAGATGACGCGGCAATTTTCGACTATTCCGACGACATTTTGCTTAAGCGGTATAGGCTACCTCGAGCGATGCTTAACCGGTTATGCGTTGATTTGAAGCCAAAATTAGAGACTGAATACAGAGGAGCCAATATTGTTGTGAGCAAGCAAGTGGCCACTGCCCTACGCGTTCTGGGAGAGGGCAATTCCGAGCATCTCCACAATTTTGATATATCTCTGGAGGGGGCGGTGGAGGCGGACCACCTCCAGTGCCTTGGCTTCTTCTCTTAAGATTTGCCACCTCCCGTTTCGATATTAACTTTAAATCCGTCCACTTCTTTCGGAGCTCATCTACATTTCTGGGTATGGCCGTTTGCATGCAGAAATCCCTCTCTACAAACCTCCATGCCTCAGTTTTATGGGCATTGGGTTTAGGGTTCCTCCTGCAAGCGTTCTGCCAGAATGCATCTTCGAAAACATGATAATTTGCTGTGGCAAACTATGGGGGGGCGGAGGAGGCAAAACATGCATTTAGAACCCAATTGGCGATCCTTCATAAAGCCATAACGTGGGCTGGCCTCCACTTGATAGCGAACCAAGCTCTAAATTGCTCTCTTCAACGTATCTATCCGATGTTTTTTAAAGAAAGAAAAGAAAGCGTTTGCCGAACACAATAATTATAATGACGGGCAAACACAAACATGAATATTTACTGAAGGCATTAAAAAAGTTGAATTAATTAAGTAGTCAAAGTGTAACCAGTTTCGTGATGCGTACGAAAGAAGTGACAGAAGTCCTGGTTGAAAAGAAGAAAACATATAACTCGTGGTGGAAAGGTCGCCCCATGATTCACCGGAGGAAAAGTCGCGATTTTATTCGATGGGCTGGGAGGGGTAAAAGAAAGCTGGCCTCTCCCTTGGTCACCTTTAGGGTCATGAACCGGATTTCATCCCTTCCTCCACCCTGTGGGCGTGAATTTTTGAAAATTATTTGGGGTGCTAAAATTTAAAACAACGTCAATTTACCATAATAAAAAATGTGTTTTAGCGTTCTCACAGGCCTGTTGAAGAGCACAAAATCAGTTCAAAACTCTGGAAATAGAAAACATGAAAGTTTAAAGAATATTTCAACACTGTCTCATCGTTTCGCTAGAGGTGCCTGAGCACCCCAAGGAAACATTAATCTACCACACTGCCCCCTTCGCACCGCGCTTGGCCTCCTCGAAGTTGTCCCAAGATCCTCCCTAGTATTGGATCTAGCCGGTAGGTTTGGGGGGGCGAGCCTAAGTCGAAAGGCAGAAAAACGTCACGTGATGCAAGATTTTGCCACAATTTAAATAGAAGGTAATTTTTGGGGGTAAATCCAAGTAAAAAAACGTCACAGGGTATTCTTATTTTCCACCGGAGTGATCTTGACGCTGACAGATGTGACCGCAAGATGTTTTATTTTGCTACCCAAGGCTCAATGTTTACACTGAAGTTGACTTTTCTGTTTGAAGCTGAGAGTTGAGGCGCCAAAACCCTACTTATATACTAAAATGGGAGTCGGGGTAAGAAAGAGGTCGACGGCTTTGGGAGAAAACATAGTTTTGAATCGAGTTTTTCCGTTCGGGGGGGGCAAATGCCTTTTTTTGCCCCCAAAAGGGCAGGGTTCACTCATCAAGCATTCTTTATGACATATGAGGTTAGAAAGGTCTAACATGATTCTCAAGCTTTCTTTTTAACATAACAGCTCAGTAGAATCTGCAGAGGATACTGCTACGACCTGGGGGTTTGAAGGAGGATGAGGGGGGCGGCGAAAGGGGGAGGCGAACCAAAGATCAAAATGTTGTAAATTATAGTGTTTTTAAGGAAAATCATAGGAAAATTTTGCACTTCATCGAAAGGGGAGGAGTATAGCCATGTCATAGGCGGATACAGGATTGCCAATCGGAGGGGGCATCCGAACCAGGGGACGCCACTTTTGGCCGGTAATACCCGTCTGGTGGTAGCCAAATCCTTTCGGTGGGCGCCGATTTTCGCATCCTGGAGGGGGGGTTAAATTTCAGTGGGGTGCCATAACCATTTCAGGGGGCGCCAAGGGTCGATTGGGGGAGGCACCTGCCCCCTCCTCTTTGCCAACTCCTGGATTCGCCTATTAGCCTTGTGTTCCCTTTCCGTCGGATCCGCAGTGTTTCTTTCCGGCAGCGACCGATCGAAGACTGCGTTAGAGAACGAAGCGTTAAGGGGGTGCCATTACCATGAACAGTGACAGATTCAGACGGGGGGGCAAAAAGGCATTTCCCCAAACGGAAAAGTTCGGAGCAAAACTATGTTTTTGCCCCCAAAGCGATCGGCCTCCTTTTTTCCCCCGACTCCTGTTTAGATTATAAGCAAGATTTTGGTGCTTTAACTCTCAACTTCAGACAATCAGTTAAGTTCAGTGTAAACATTGGGCCTTAGATTAGAAAAAGTATCTCAAACCCATTTTTTACCCCGGGACTTTTTTTGCTTTCCACCTGAAATTCCGCAAATTCTACCGGCAAGTGATATTGTAGTGCAACTTTTGACTGTGTGACGTTTTTTCTGCTTTTCGACTTTGGTTTGCCCCTCCCAAACCGACCGGCTAGAGCCGCCACTGACCATGAGTGGAGACCACGGGGGATGGGGGTTCAGGACCTCCTAGATTTTTGGTCTCCCATAGACGTTGTATAGGGCTTGTATTGTAGTGCTGGCGTTTACCCATCCAGAACCCTCTGGATTGAGTAGATTTCCAGCATTGGCCATTACGCAGGCAGATATGGAAGCAAAGGGGTGATGGGCAGGTACTCCGACCATATGGTGTATGGTATATATAGGCGGATCTAGGATTCCTGATCGAGGGAGGGACCATCCGGACGAATGCGCCACTTTTGGACTGCAAACCCTCTGAGGCTGGGGCTAAATCCTATCGTGGATGCGGGAGGGGGTAATATGAGAGGGAAAGGAAACTCGTGACCATTTCAAGGGGCTCCGAAGGTCGATCGGGAGAGGGCTATTGCCCCCACCTCGCCCCTAAATCTGCCTATGCCCCTGACCAGGGGCGTAGCCAGGATTTCGTTCAGGGGGGGGCGGCGCCCGAAAAGGGCCCCTGCGACAACACCAAAAGGGCCCTGATGGGTAAAAAGTGCCCTGCTTGTTACAGAATCGTGTCCTCAGGAGGGCCCTTCAGGCCCTCGGAAGGGGGCGGCTGTCCCTGCCCCCCTTGGCTACGCCCCTGCCCCTGACCGCCATACCCGACACCTCTGGAGCCGTTCCAGCGTCGCTTTCCATCTTGCATGCAAGCAAAGCAATAGACACAAATGGATGCAAGCATCGGCGCCCAGTAATGCAATTTGGCGCCCCTCTGATCATAGGCGGATCCAGGGGGCAAAGGGGGCACATGCCCCCCCATCGACCCTCGGCGTCCCCTGAAATGGTCACGGCGCGCCCTCTGAAAGGTCGATGGCGTCCCCGCCACTGAAAGCCGCTTCCCCCAGGATGCGAAAATCGGCGCCCACCGATAGGATTTTGCGCCCACCTGATAGGTTTTGCCGGTCAAAAGTGGCGCCTCCCCGGTCCGGATGGCGCCCCCCGATCGGAAATCCTGGATTCGCCTATGCCTTTGCTAGGTCGCACCGGTGGCGGATCCAGGAATTTCATCGGGGGAGGGTTAGGTGGCTAAATCGGCACCCACCGATAATATCTAGCGCCCGTCTGATAGGTTTTGCCGGTCAAAGTTGGCTTCCCCTGGTCCACATGGCGCCCCCCCAGGGTGCCCCCATTGGCAGTCCTGGATCCGTCATTGCCTTGCCGAAATGACTCCCTCCACGTGCCCAAATGGCACCTCTCCAAGCTCAAATGACGCAGCCGGACCAAAATGCCCTTCCAATCAGAAATCCTGGATCCATAGGCGGATCCAGGATTGCCGATGGGGGGGGCACCTTCCGGGGGGGCGCCATCGACCTTTCAGGGGGCGCCGAGGGTCGATGGGGGGGCACGTGCCCCCTTGCCCCCTGGATCCGCCTATGCCTGGATCTATCTATGGATTATTTGACACTGGTGGATAGGCTCCACTTTCAACCAAGGGGGAAGTGATGTCCGCTCGAGGATCCATCCCCATGTTCCAGGGCAATTTATTTTATTTCCCAACTTCTCTCTGGGCTGTGGAGTCTCAGCGGTTCTATCTTCTGCGTTGTGATGGTCGACTGCGTCTACCACACCGGACAAATCAATACCTGGGCCGGGCACCAACAGCTGGGGCTGAAGATCGATGTTTGTTGGCCTACCCTCTAACGCTGCAAGTATTATAGCACTTTATAAATAATGAAACGCAATGCGAAGTGTTTTCATTGCCAAAAATAACACAATCACCATGCACCTGTCTCAGAAAACGCCTCTGCTGCGGGACACCAAATTGGCAGCTCTAACTTGCAGCACACCGCTTTGTTTACGTTTTTGAATGACGCGCCTCCCTACGACCAATAGCTGAAGACCAGCGGACAATTCCGGAGCCAGCAGCCAATCAGCAGGAGTCTGACAACGAGAGTGTTGGCGTCCTTCGTTTGATAAAAGCAGAGCGGGGCGCTCGAGGCCGTATTCCGTGACTACTGCGTAGAGGCTGGCGTGCGCCGTTCACCCGAGGCACAGTTCTCTTCTTTGTTTCTTCGAGGTGAGAGGAGCTGGGCTGGTGTGCGCCTCATTCTTTGTGCAGCGTCGGTCGGGGGAGGTCGTGTTGGAACGCAGTCCGATATTGATTGTTGTGTCGAAATTGCGCCGGAGTGAAGCTCGTGGAACTTGACAACCTACGACATATCTAGGTATTTTATAGATTCAAAACCGGTGCTAACGTTGGAAAGTTTCCATCCCCATTTTATCTTGGATTTTCTTGAAACAAAATTATGGAAATTTATCCAAATTTGAAGGATGAGGAAAAGAAACTTGGATTTGTAAAATATGCAGTTGGCCAAGCTGGACAAAATGTTACCTACCCACTACAACTAGGAAACATTGACAGAATCAATATTTGTTTTCTTTTAAGTCCGTTCTTAGGCCATTACCAATTACTACGTTATTGTTTTTCAACTGATCTGGAAACTGTTTTGATTACTTACCTACTCATGTTAAAAGTTGAAAGTTAAAAAGGAGGAATTACCTATAGGTACCTGCCTAGGTAGGTACCTCGGGAATGGAATGTCTAAATTTAGGTGGGTTCTTCCTATGGAGGACGGCCAAAATTCTGAAGAATTTTGAAAAATATTTCAGTTTGGGGAAATGTTTGTCCCCTGCTTCGGCCACCGATTAGCTTTTTCGTATTTTGGTTAGGTTAGGTAGCGTTGGCATCCTGAAGACAGTATGAAACAGTAGCCCTTTAGGAGGAAATGGAAAGGCAAGATATATTTTTTATTACAGAATTTGTCGTGGTCGGTTCCGCGAGGGCCAATCCGGCCAGAGTCCCCCTCAAAGCGGCAATGCTCTACACGCTTTCGGTCGATTTTCTTAAACTTCCCAGTCACGATCATGCCTGGGCAGCCCCACCCCCAAAAGTTAGGTTTAAGTCTGCCTCTGATTTAAACTGTTGTACTGAAACTAGGCCGGTTGTTGGGGGAAGGAACTGGGCCAGAAAAGTAAAAAACCTTAATCGGATGGTTGTGGGCGTTTTCCCCCTCGCCGCGTCGAATCCGCTCCTGCTTGGCCGCATCTTTTTGTTTTGTATCTTACTTTTCCTCTGGCAGCTCATGCCGTTGAGATAGATTGGACGGACCCCTGCAGAAAACATTAAGGAATAAATTAACTGCGTGCGTCGGATATGCTCTCTTCACCTCTCCTATATTGGACCTAGTGTCCATGGCGAAAATGCGATCCGGATCGGACTGCAGAGGTAGTCCATCAATTGCTACAGCCCGTTCTAAAGTGCTGGGAAAATAACACTTGATGAACTCCACGACTCCAGAAAATGTGTATCCTAATCGGCGGTTTGATAGGGACCGTAATTTGACCATGGAAATTAAGTCTTGGTTAGCCGTATTGCGAAATGGCAGATTGCAGTAAATCATAGCAGGACCAGGCCCCATGTGTCCCGCCGGTTTTTATTCGCTCGCGCTTTTTAAGCGGTTCATGTTTACCGTCCAATACCATCTGAAACTATTTTATTTGTTAGATTCGTAGTTGGTAATGCTCCAGTTTTGATTCGCGCTCGATCCATTGGAAACTAGGAACCAGTTATGGATTTGAGGCAGGATTTGATATAGAACAAAACGCGCCCTATCAGGAAAGCTAAAAGTTTGTGAACCATCATATCGTGTTTTTTTTGCGCTCAGAACCAATCTTTTGACTTTAGTCGTAACCAGGTTGCAGAGTGTGGGCTAATTTGGGCTGAGGCAAGAAAATTTGAATGGAAAGTCGTGCCTTACCTCATCCTTACCGCCTTATCCCGAAGCTGATTATTTTTGGAATCGAGATCTTCGAGGTGGGTTTAGGCCTCCTAACACATCGAACGTACCCGTTGGATTTAATAATTCAAAGGGGCTGATTTATTTAACGCTGAAATGTATTTAATACAAATTTTCGAAAATTGTGGCCATGGGCTTTCAAAATTTAAATTTGTATTTATTTTTTTAATTTTCCATAACTCTTGGTCCTATTTGATTTTCTCAATACTAAGTACGTGTTGAATAATTTTTGCATCCGCCATCATAGGCGGATCCAGGATTGCCGATCGGGGGGCAACTTCCGGGGGCGCCATTCGGACCAGGGGGCGCCACTTATGACCGGCAAAAGCTATCAGGTGGGCGCCAAATCCTATCAGTGGGCGCCGACTTTCGCATCCTGGGGGGGGTGGGAAGCGACATTTCAGGGGGCGCCATCGACCTTTCAGGGGGCGCCGAGGGTCGATCGGGGGGTGGGGCACGTGCCCCCCTTTGCCCCCCGGATCCGCCTATGTCCGCCATAGCTTTTATTTATGTGAAGGTCTAAATTTGATGGCGGTTGTAGAGCCGGAACAATATTGGAAACACTTAAGTTTTTTTTTTGCTACGTAGATTAGCAAGCGCCAGATAATAGGAGACATCTATGCCATGGAGACGAATGGTGTAATGTCAAAAAATGATGTAGATGCAGGAAAAATAAAATAGTGTGAAAGATGCATTTTGCCAATGTTCTACATAGGTTCCTCGGCTATTGAAACTTTTCATGTTGCCCAACCTTTATCCGCACATGCCAAACCTACAGGGGAATTCTGAATGATCTTGTGTCCTTGATCCGTGTATGGATGCATTTTTCTCTATTTGGTCTTGAACCTAGTGCTAGTGCGTTCCCAAAATATTTTCCCATTCATTGTACAATACGAAATTACGCTTTACATGCGTGAAACCCCTTGCATCTTAATCATATAGGGTTCAGAGTATGGTATGGTCGCTTTCGTCCTTCCCGGCTTTCTTGTAATCAGTCTTCTTTGTCAGAATACAGTCCAATTATATTAGAATCCGCCTCCCAATTTTTTGTTGCTGGAACTGCCTCTGTCAAAAATTATGGCACTGTAAATGAACTTTCACCTGCCGTCTTAATCATAATATTTAAACATTTTAACCGCTCAATATTGTTACGGACGACGGCTTTGTTGTAGGAAGAATGCACCGTAGGTACACAATAATTCTCGGTTTGCGAATATATGCTCCCTAAATCCGACCATAGCTCCGGCCCTGGCAAAGCTATTATCTCGAAACATTCAGAGAATCTGCCCAGTTTAGTCGTAGGAAAGTCGGGAAGTTTCAAACGAACCGTTTTGGAGATATCTAGAAAAATAAATAGTGGGCAGAACCTGCCCCTCCCCGACAGAAATAGGGTTAGAGTAGAACGACCGGCTTAGGGAAGAGGGGACGAGAAATTTTATTTATTCTTCGCCATTTTTATGGAAGCTTATCCGTGTTCCATCGCAGGGTAATAAGCGCTCATTATCACGTCAAAGCAACCTTAAAGGTTTTAGTCTTAAACTGAACTAGTTGAGAAGGTAGCCCATATCACAAAGAAACGCAATCTGCAGATAAACTACGTTGACTGAAACCATGGAAGAAATCGGTGACGGGTGACTTGCAGTCACCTGCACATCAGTAATCTAGGCTCGCTGTTATTGCTCCACAGATGTTTTGGCGAGTATTAAACAGCTTGCATTGATCATCAAACACTGATCGATCAGCCGTACCAGCGCCTGGTCTTTGTGGAAGTATAAGCAACAGGGGTTTCGTGGTAGATACATTGGAGATTGACAAATACTGAGCACAGCATGGCTATTTTTTAATGGGAGTTTCACATTGGAGAAACCTCCGAAGGTCTGGGGACCGATGGGAAAGTTTGTGCTCCGAGAATGGTCTTTAGTGTGTCCAAACAATAAAATAATCACGAAATGAAAGAATAGTAACAGTCGGATACTTGTTTCAATTATACATTTTTATTCTAAGCTATGTCTTTCAGATTCCTGAAATCCGCAAAGGCTCAAAGGAAACAGGCTCTTCCAAAATATAATTGTAGTTTTTCGACATTTTGGGTGCAATGCGACAGAAAGTTCTTGTTATATCTGAAGTTGTATAATTTTCTAGGGTTGAAATTTTTCTTTAAATGTATTAGTGCTCACTTAAAATTGTTAATTCATTGTGTGCTACAAATTTTAGAAAATGATACCGTGACCGGCATTGACAGTTTCCATATCTTAGGAAATGCCTAAATTTTACACCTATTTGAGATACATATATGCGGTTTCCTTGATCCAAATTTTCGTAAAGTAATGCCAGACCGTTGGTTGAAAAATAAATTTGACATCTAGGTTGTCTTAGTTCAGAGTCAATCATTAAGTTTATTTTCTCGATTCCCAATGGTAAATGAGCCCTCCCCACAGCGCGCAGCAGTCTCCAGGGAACCCTCGTGCGCTACAGCTGCAGTGCTGTCGCTCAAAACAATACGTTGGGATCGATTAGACAGAGGAAAACACACCAGAGGCTACTTTCGATCGGCTTCTCCTGCTGGTCAATGGCCATTCTGGGGGAGGGGGCAGTGTGTAGCTGAAGCGGACGGTGTTGCCCCTGGCGGATGGACCTTGTAACAGCCACTCTTTTTCAGGACGCACTCTGCCAACCTCCAACCATGGGGAGTTACTGGTCTGCCGAAGCCGATGTTAGTAAGGCGTGTGCCGTCCAGAGTGTGTGTGCATGTTGTGTGATGACCCTCCCTCCCTCTGTTGCCATTGTGCACCGGCACGGGGCGCGGCTCACTCCCAGTCTGTTTCAGCGCACAGCGGTGAGGGCGCTCCGATGGCTCTCGGTGGGTATACTCTGTTCTCGCTTGGGCTGAGTCCACTGGCACACTGCAGAGAAAGCCTCCCATGGCATGCCTTTGTCGGTTTTCCATGCGTTACTTATGTGTGCATCTCTTTGCACGGGCGTGGAGCATGTAAATTTGGGATGCCTTTGGGGAAATGCTGTGTCGAATATGCATGATTTTTGGCATTTTGTATCTTTCTACATCTGGCGTGTAAAGCTTATCTCGCATGTGAGATTTCACACATTTAAACTAGTTTCAATGCTTGCACCGATGAACAAGTGGAGGATACAAGAATGAGCTTCGATACTTCGCCCTCTATGCTTCTGTGGGATGACATACCTAAAATGGCATTAACTAGGCTTAGAACTGCCGTATTTCCTGTTACCGTTCCTTGTTGTCATATATCCGAAAACACATTGATATCACTTGCCCCTTGCTGCTCATCCTACCTATCTTCGTTAAATTGTTTCTGGACTTTTATCTTATCATTAGCTTAGTTGAATTTAGTACTTCGAAGATATCATTCATATTGCTCCTTCAGCTTAATCGATTGGCTTAATGCAGTTTTAGAAATATGTTCAGTCATTTTATTTCTATTATATTTAAAACTTTTATATTTCGAACCAACCAACCTCCAGCTCCGCCTTTTTTGCAGTAAAACTCCGACGGAAAAAACTGACCTTTTCTGCACATTATGTTCGACTGTCAAAGGAAATCTAGACAGGTAGGTGTAGACAGAGTAAGCGTGTGAGCGACAGTGAGCAAGCCATCATTCATGCCAGCGACAAGTTTTGACTGTTGTGTGTTTGCATTTCAAAAATAAGTGCGACTTGTAACTGATCATCGGTTCCGATGATCAGTTAAGTCTGTTTGCTATCTAATCAGTCGGTGGAAATTGACTTGGTTTAAAACCTTGCGAAATCTTCTATCCGAAACTGGCGGACTTAAACATTTAAGAAAACTTAAAGACTCTCTAGAAATTGAACCAACCTGGTATTCTAAGGGCCTTGGTTGAACTCATCTAGAGGGAACACTACACATTTTCCTGCTCCTGGAGAAATCCATGGAAACGGGCCGAGGTTGGTCGCAGACCAGAAGTTGTCCGTTCAGTCAAGAGCCCCAGTACAGGTCATTCTATCGGTGGAATTCGCTCTGGTCTCCACTACTAACAGCGGGAGCAAAGACCGCCGCTCCAAAGTCGCATGCATATTCCATACCTGCTGCAATGTTCGGGAAGCATCGCATGACAGTGGCTGGGTGATACGTGGTAGTGGCAATTAATGTTACACCGCTCCAAACTGTGTTTCCGCTTCGCAACCCTGGATAAGCAATGGCATACACCGGACCATTTTAAATGTCTGCTCGCTATATTTTGCCCATATTGCTGATGCGTCTAGGGGAAAAAACCGATGTGCTTGTGCAATGTGCTGTAGAAAGCATTCATTTCTACGTTCACGTTAACGCGGCTTATAGGAATCCATGGATGCAGTACGTGTCACTCTTCCCAGTATCTTTACAAATCTGATCGGTACGAACTTTTCTACTTACATACTTGCAGAAACTATCGCCGCTTCTTTGTTGGATGTCTATCGACAGTGTAATGAAATATATTGCCTTTTCAGTTTCTAACGATCTCCTTTTCTCTTTCCAGCCGTCGGATCCCAACGCTACTGTCGACATGGCCAACGGTGGAGATGGTAAGTGAGAGGCTCTCAGTGCGCTGCACGCCCACTGCTCGTGTCGTTTCGGCGCAGGTGTGTCAGCATGCTTCAGTCGTTTGCTTCTGGCATGGTCTCGCCCGGTGCTCTGTCATGATGTGTGTCGCATCCTCACTCAGTGGGGCTTTCATCCGTCGTGCTGGCCGGCGTGACCTCGGGTCATCGGATCTGCACCGGTCTTCATCGTCTCTCGGCTGTGGATGATTTCTGACGTTTTTCGTTTTCGAAATGATCCTGGAAGAGACGTGACATATCTGTGGCCTTCGCTCAGCTGACCTTTTAGCTTTGTGGTTCCATTTGCCGTGGCGATCTGCCGAAGGTTGGAGCAATCGTGGTGGAGGAGTCTCGTTTAGGTCCACTCTGCACCACCATTCATTTGAGACACCGTCGGAGCCAGCCACTTTAAAACTTTGCGTCTCGGATGGGGGGGGCGTGACTCACGTGCGGCGGGGTGGGTCGGACCGGCGGGACAGTATCGATTGCTGACTGGGCCGGCGCGCGCCCCAGGTCCACGCCCTGCCGGCTGGCCTGCAACGTCGCCGACGTCGTCACTCGCGGCTCTGGCGACAGTGACTGGGCGTGTCCTCTCGGTGTCGGGTCACCTCCACTCCGCCACTGAGAGTCCCGCTGGCTGGCCATCTTCAGTGTAGTTAGTCGGTAGCTGTGAGAAGCTTCAGCCATGATTTTCGGTTTGATCAAAGGTTCGGTGTACAGCTGCTTCTGTAACGGCTGCTCCACGCCGGCCATCGCAGCCAAAGGTGAGGTGTACCCTCCGCGACCGCGGCCTCAGCGCACGAGCGGGGCTCCAGCAGGAGCCGGACCCCGCTCTGGACGCTGGCACCACGCAAGACTACAGACTGCCATATCATTGACCTTTTGGGTGTCGTGTTCATCTCATTGGCCTATTGAATGTTCAGTTATCTCTAGTTCCACTGCTCTTTATTCCGCTAAAGGAGCTGGTGTAGACGTCTATCGCTCTTACTTTACCATGTCTGAAATCTGAGGTTCAGTGTATACCAAGAGTTCTCATCGAAGCTCGCTAGGGTGTGGGATGTAAGTGCTCGCCCTCGCTGACCTGACCTGGGGAATGGGGAGCGCCCCAGTTATTGCTCCTGAAGAGGGAAGTTGGCCTTCACTTGGGACCATTCGCAGTTCGGGTACGAGGGACCGTGAGTTGGGTGGGAAGGACTACGAGTTGAAGGGTCACTATTTGGGGCCGGGTCACGTGAGCGGATGCGCTGGTTTAGGCCGCTGTCATTGGCTGATTGCATGCGGGGGATGACTCATAGTGGGGGGTCCCGCATTTCGACAGCCAATGGCCCGATGCTCTCTTCTGTGCATTACGAGAACGGTGTTGTCTGCTTGCGACATGTCGGTCTTTGTCAGACCGTTCATCCGAGCTCACCACGCCTGATCATCATCAGCTAGGACGCAATCGTTTCCGTGATGCCACGAAGATCGCGTCCTGTTCGTAATCACACTCTCCCTCGCCCCTTTCACCAGCTGAAGGTTTTCTAGGGTTTATCCCCGGAACCCTGGAGGGAGGAGTGGTTAGCACAGGCGGCTGCAACAGGCACCGCGCCCAATGCGCCGACCAGGCGGCGCGCAAGCGGGTGTTCGACGACCCCCAACTGCCTGCCGTTGTCGCTGCCGCCGACTATTGCGTTATTTTGCAGTTGTGTTGGCGCAAGAGTGCATTGGAGCTAACTAATCCAGAAAGATGCCGTTCACGGCGATAGGCCTGGGTCTCGAGTGTCGTCGGCTGGTTGGAGTCGTCACGGAGGTGGTGACTCACACCAGCTGAGGAGGGACGCGCCGGCGCCACGTCTGGGTCCACTGGCGGTCGCCATGACAACCGGGGTCTAACTGAGACCCGGTGGCGTCGGTTGCTGTCGCTCTGACCTGCCGGCGGGCCGCGGCGTGCCCGCCGGGCATGCAGCAGTTCAATGGTGTGAAGCGTCCGCCCAGTACAGTGGCGAATCGATCGCCAGCGGGGACTGTCGCGACGCTGCGTGCCTTCTGCGATGCGATTAGATGTTTTAACGTTGACTGTGACTCGATTTTGATGAGCGAAGCCGTTTCTTCTTATATACTTTTTCACTTTCTGGATGGACTTTGGTATGGATTTTGTATTTCCTCATCTTCAAAGCTATGATTTGGTAATGTTTAAGACAAATTATTTTATCTTGTCCTATGATAAGTTTGATATTTCAAAGTTTTGACTCCAGGGGCACCCATTCGAGCATTCTCTGTGGCGCACTAGTTCTCTATGGATCTGCTCCTGTGACTCGATGGCTTTGCCGAGAAACCGACCCGTCCTCCCCGGGTGGTCGCATGGGATGATGTGACTATCAATAACCAAGACAACATAACAATGTTCACACCCCGCGGAGAGCACATTTCCATTTTTGCGTTGACCTCCTTGACCTTGCGAGGTGTGGCTTTGTTACTTGGGACTGTAAAAAGCCGCATAAATTGTTTTTAATGGCTCGTTTCAAGCTTGAAGCTTTTTTAATGTATCAAAAAATTACGAAATTGGTAAGTTGCACTTTTGGTTCTTGGGAGTCTTTTAGTTATAATTGCTTCATTGTATTAGTATTCATTTGTGGTGCAAATGAACAAGTGCATTGCTGCAAGGAGCATTTGCAGGCCATGATTTCGTTCACTCCGATGTGAGAAGATGTGTTTCTAGCAAAGGGAACTTAATTGAAATGGAATATTGGGCTTAGTAAGCATTTTTTCTTCAGAAATAGCACTAGTTTCTTTATTTTCGACAAAAAGTGTCCTCAAAACCACTCCAGTCCAAAATTTCGCCAAGGTGCCTCATTCCATTTAAAGCTGTTTTCTAAACTTGACGCACTGGCCTCCTGTTGTGTAGCAAGATGTTGCCATATGCGTATGCAGAGACTCCAGGTAAAGCACAAACGTGTTCAGTGACTCCACACATGACTGTTCCTCCACTCTCAAATGGTTTCACTATGTTTCACCAAATAATGTTCTGATAGACTGTGGAGTGGTTTAGGGCGTGCGTAGTGGGGTCGGGACTGACGTTAGCGATTAATGGAGCAGGATACCGACTCATTTTGAAATAGCCGGAAACAATTAAATGTGGTCTGTCCGGCTTCGCGGCTAGGTACTTAAAACCTGATTGTCTTTACACTAGCTTTGTTTGTTTATATCTAAATTTTCTCGAGGCTGGAGTAGAACAGACACTCAGACCACCCACACGAGGTATTCGGTAATTGTTTAGTAAGTATGACGGAGGTGAGCAAAGACTAATTGGTGCTTCGCTTGTGGAAATCGTGCAACCAATTGGCAAGCTGATAAAATTTACCGCATTTAAAGACGAACAAATCTTCCAGTCTCCTCTAGATGCCTACAGCTATGTTTGATACGACGAGAGCTTTTTGTACCCCTTTCTGTTCAATTGAATATACAAAAATAAATGATTTAAACCAACAGTCCGCCCTCTCCCTACACTAAATTTATAAAACGCATTTTCGGGAGAGCATTTTAACCCTTTGCACCCTCGGGAGGTAAACAGTGGTCTGCGTATACGACGCCTTAAAGAACATAAATAATTGATCTTTGGCTCCCTCCACTTTGGGAAGGTCTCTGAGCTCTTCAATTAAAAGACCACAATGTAAAACAAATTAAGGGGCAGGCGGCAGGAATAATAGAAAACGAGGGGGCGGGAGAGCAGGTGCTGACTTATCCAAAAATGAAAAAATATCCCTGTGTGGGCTCCTGTTTAATAACGGGAAATGTTTGTACGGCGCGGGATTCATAAGTGGCGTAAATTTGACTATTCGGGGTTTATTGTTTTGTCGCCGCATTTTCAAAGCAGTTGCACTGTCAAACTCACTTCGAGCTTAAAGGCGATGGAGCTCTATCGAAACTCTGAAACGGTTTACTTGTGGATAACATAGGTCTGAGAATCAGGAAACCCCATTAATTTCCACCTTAAATAGCTCAAAACATATATTGTCTCTGGTCTTACTTCGGGGGACCCAGGCGATGCCTGTAATTACGAATCTGCCTGCCTGCTTGCGGCATGTAGGGTTGCGGAGGCCATGACACGTAACAGTTATCACGTCACATGTGGCATCAGATGAAATTATTGCTTCATTGTTTGAAATAGCAGAAGAGCCGCTTTATTTTAAAGTGTAAATCGTGCGAGCAGTTAATACGCAGAGAGCTTTAGGTGAAATGAACTATACCTCTAGTACTTTCTCTACACGGTCTAAAAAACTGCTATCTCAGCTCAAAACCCCTGATAAAAGTGGGGCACTCCCTTAAGAAACATTAGCCCTTCGTGTTTTGCATTTGCGCAGTGGACCTACTTTCCCCAGAGCGTTTAAAAGAAGTGGTGCCGTTTAGGTTTGCAGCGGGGTGCGGCTGCTGGCGGGCCCAGTCCCGCTGCGCAGCAGACCCTTCGCCACCGCAGGGCGGGGAGGAGGGGAGGGGAGCGTGGTTTGCCGCAGTGGCACCGTGCCGGTGTTGCGTCGTGGCACCAGGGGCGGCGCCTGTGGTGGCTGCGATCGATCTGGAGCGTCGCCGGCAGCCACTGGCAGCGGCGCCTGCTGCAACACCGGCTCCTATCAGCTGTCCATGTCTAAAATGACAGCGAAGTCACGTATTGCACCGGCACCGGCGCTATACTTGTAAACATCTCGGTTAAGTGGTCGAGGGGACGCCTGGGGCCCCGAGTAGCCGACCGTATAAAGCTGTCCATCAAACTCGAATTTAGTCGGTCTCTCCAACTATGACGCCATCATACGACCCAAGATTTAGTGTGCCTTAAAGTTAATCGACGGAGCTACGAAACGTCGAATTTCAGTTTCCGGTTACGCAATAGGATCCACTGGGGCAGTAAAGACTACGTGGCTACGGGAATGGCTTCCCGGGTACCCATGGGCTGTATCGTCATTTCAGCTCCAAAACGTGTCTGCTCGGGTCCGACTCTGGGGCGGCCGTTGCGGGCGCCGCCGTCGGTGCCCGCTCCCGTGATGGTTTGAAGTTGGACCGGACCGCGGCCGCGCGGCCGACAGCGTTCGTTGGGCCGGCGCCAGCACAGCTAGTCCCAGTGCGGCGTCACAGTCTCCCAGCTCTGTTGTCAGCGCTGCACCGCCCCAGGCGGTCAGCTGATGTGGCACAGGATAGCCGCCCGGCGACCGGCCCGCCCAGCGCTGGTGCCGAGAGGGATGTCTAGGGAGAAGGCTAGACAACACGTACACGGAAGTGGCATTGGGAGCGATTTGAATCGTTTTCTTTTTCGAGACAACACGTTCAAGGAAGCGACGTGAGGAGTGGTACCCGGTAACTAGAAGGCCTTGACTCAGCAAGGCTGAGCGCCTGTGAAAAACACTGCGGCCATCCTATGTCTCTTTGTTCGGCCGCCGCGCCTGCGCAGCGCGCTGCGCGAGCGTTCAAGGCCATTTCTGTTGATGTTTTCATGCAGGGTATTGGACGGGAAACATATACAGCGATATACTGGATGTTCGGCAGTAATGCAGCGCCGATGCGCAGTCAATAGAGACGGATAAGGAGTATCTAGCGTGGCCGATATGTTCCGAATCTGCCCATCTTGAAACTTGGTAAGGTTTTAAGTTCATTGTTTAAAGTATCTGTAGATGATGTAATCCCGTAAGTCATCACAGTTTAGAGCTCGCTCTAATCGGCCTGCGTTATCTGAGACAGCCCAGCGAGTGAGTAAAATATTGGTCAGGATTTGTAAACTGGGGATTCACAATGCACAGTAATAAAAATGTGGCTTCCAACTGCAGGATTCAGCCCCAATTGACGTTAGCCCATATTTGCTATATTTTCGGCTGTGCAGCGGGCCCAAGTTTTTACACCTTTTCTTTCGGTTCGTCACGTCGGTTCATGAATTCACCGGATTTCCCTGGTTTCTACCGCTCGTCTGTGAACGTGCATCGCGCGAGAGCGCCTTTGTACTTCAAGGACACCGTTCGCAAAGCTATCAAGAACATGGCAGTAGCTTCAGGTAAGCTTGTTAGCAACATTTAACTTACACCATACTGGACGCGCCAGGGGGAATAGGTCTTGAAAACAATCACGAATTTTTAACTCAGTGGGCAATTTGTCATGTGCAGTTGTTAGAAGCCTATGGCCTGTGGTATTGCGAGATCGTACAAGCTTGCAAAGAAAGCAGCTCTTTGGAACCGCGGAATATTTGATTTAACACTTCATGAAAGGTATGAAAATTGGGAGATTATAGCGCACCTGGGCAGTTATTGTCTTTCCTTTGCTGATCTCAGTCGCATAGTGTTATCGCGGTTGTTTTGGGACATTTTCGGCTCATTTTTAAGAGCCTTTCGCGATCTTGGTCAGCTCAGGTCGTGTTATGGTACGATTTGATGCAGTGACGAAAGCCGAGGTGCGTCGGCGCCGTTACTCAGCGGGGCAGAGTGACGGTGCGTGGTGGCGTCGCCGCCAGCTATTTTCGTCAGTGCGTGCGGCGCGCGGTGGCCTGGCTCCGGTCCCGACCCGGGCCTCACCGTCGCTAACGACGGCCGCCTCTGCTGCGGCGAGAGCCGACGAGTCCGAGGGACGCCGGCGGCTGGGAGAGCTCCGCTGTAGCCGAGCTCGCCTCTGGATAGTTCCCACCGCGTCACCTGGTGTGAGGCTCAGAACAGCTGGCGTGAGCGCGGTCGATGATGCACCGGGAAGCGGGCAACAAAGCCTTGGGAGCTACAACGTGACTGCGCCCAGTTATCGGCCGTCGTCCTTGGCGATTCCGACGGGGCTTTTCTCGGCTGCTTCTTCAGTGGATGGATTGTTTGGTTGGTAGTTATGTTCGGAACTTTTATGCTTTTCTTCTTTATAATTCTTCATAAATTATTGGGACTTTAGGACGCAACATCCTAGAATATTTTGGCAGGTAGTTATATGGGACCCTTGAATTGTTCAGTTTTATTAATTCCAAGGATTGTTAAACAATGATATTTTGGCATCCAATCATCGTACAACCAGATTGGGAAGGTGAAATTATGATTTGTTAATATTAGTTGAATGGTAGTCTCGTGGCTCGTTGCGGAGAAAATTTAATAAAATATACTTATTTATACCGGTAATCCTAGTCGTAACGGATTTTTTTAGTATTTTCTCTTATCGTGTTTGACTGGAAAGGGCTGCCGTGGGGAGGCGACTGATTTCGCAATAGCGTTCATGCGTGACAGCGCTTGCGTAACGTTCTGTCTAGCTTTTCACGTAACGCTCCAATCAAAGACGGCGTGCTCCGAAGGCCGCTGTGGTGAGGGTTTCCGCCCCATTTCGGATTGGTGCCAGCGCGACTTGGCTGTGCAGATACTTGGTCCTCTCCGGCCGAATATTGTGCTGAGTGAGTTTGACGGAGTGGAACAGTGTTACACTCCAAACCAGCACCGCTGCAGTGATTCGGAGGTTTGCTCTCACACGGATAAGCTACTTCTGACTGGTCTAAGGTTGGAACCCTTTACTAGTGGATGCCACCATGTTGTCTGCGCAACAGCTGCCGTGCACCGGGCAAACCAAGGTTGGCAGGTGTGAAATTCTGTGCAAAACATCATGTGCGCATCAGAATTTGGAACAGGATCCCGTGCTCTGTGCCAGGGACGGCTGTGCGGCATATCTGCCCATGATCGGTGCGCTGGGGATGTCTGTAGTGCGGCGCAGTTGTAACCAGTCTGCTGCGCCGTTCCCGGATCAGCTGACTGCAGCCCCGCTCACCTGCCACACCACCAGCTGACGGCCCCTGTTTGTCCCCAAGGGGGGGTACTGCGCAGCGCATGCTGCGCCGTGGCCTTGTGGACCCAGGGGCGCGTGGGCCGTAGCGAGAGCGGTCGGGGTGCGCTGCGTGGAGCTGCACCGCGAGGGCGGGTATCACCGCCGCCTGTGTTGACTGGCTTTGTTGCCACCGCCGCCCACCGGCCGCCGCCTGGGGTCACTGGAGGTCACCGGAGGTCAGGGCCGGCCGGAGCCGCGCTGCCGGCGAGCAGCTGTGGCCGCAACAAAGGGAATGGGCACGGAACGGTGGGTGGACGACCATGCAGGCGGGAATGGGCAGTCGATTTGCAGCAGATGAGTGGGTAGGACTACTGGCGGGCTTGTCCCCAACTGTCGCCGGACAAAGAACGGGGAACCAGCTTTGAGAGGAGGCTTTGCTCTTTGTTGGCGCCCATCAGAGCCGGGAGGGGAAAGGTCCGGAAACGATGGGTTCCGATGAACTTTGGAAATTCGCTGAATGGGTGCTCTGGAAGAGTTAGCGGGCCCGCTGTTTCAGTCCCAGGTTTGGAGCTGATTGGTTTATTACCTTCAGCTCTCACAACCCGGGTGAGCGAGGGCGGGTACTTTACGTGCGTTTACTTCCGGGATAGTTTTTACTGGAATGAACCTTTCTCCATGCTGTGCTTACGAAACTGACGAACAAACTTGATACACATCTCAAACCGGTTGCGACCCGCTCTTCCGTGTTTTTTTCTAGTTTCTATTCTCGCTCGCTCCCACCTTCCCTCCTCGCCTTGTGAGTCACTGAGTATCCCTTTGACCTTCCTCTTCGTTGTTCATGTTCAGTTCCCTTTCCTTT
Organism: Lepas anatifera; assembly: GCA_034440635.1. Taxonomy (NCBI): domain Eukaryota; kingdom Metazoa; phylum Arthropoda; class Thecostraca; family Lepadidae; genus Lepas; species Lepas anatifera. The sequence continues at coordinate 645,291 of JAOTON010000204.1, forward strand.
TCATGCATGCGGTCGTTTCCGAGATTCCGGTGGTTTGCGGCCGTCCGGTCGTGAATTTTAATTTCTATCTGGATGTTGGCTCACTGTATCCATCGTCTCAGACCGTCGTGGTGCTCTCAAAGCCGTCAAGAAAACCAACAAGCCACACTGTAAGCAGCCCAAAAGACGGCACTTTGTCAGTAAGTCCTGCCTGACAAACGCGATCATGTCGCTTTCTCGACTGCCATACGTGAGCATGACTGTTGAGTATGGAGCTTTGTTTGCGTGATTCCTGACCAACTCGCTTCATTGTTCTCAGCATGTGAGTCAGCTGCCGAGGATGTCAGTTTTTTGCATGCATTGTTGTCCCCGCAAGTTCTGATTGCAATGCTTCCATCTCCAGTTCTCGCTTTGTTGTGGGCGCTCGGTGTTCGCATTTCAGCGCCCCTGACGCTGCTGCCGGCGCGGCGTGGACTGCGCAGCGGTGGCGGCCGCCCGCCGCGCCGATTTGGTCCCGTTAGCCCGAGCGGTGCGCCGCGAGCGTCGCGGCTCGCCGCACCGTGACCCGCGACACGCCCGAGGCGCCCATAATGCACGGCCGCAGCCATGCTCAAACGGGCAACTTCACAAATTACTCACCAGCCGGAGTGGGCCGCTGTGTTGTTTGTCAGTAAGAGGGGTAATTCGGCGAGACTGGGTGCCGGCTTGCTCAGCGGTTGCAGTGTCATGAGCTGGCACTACCCCCGGCGCGGTATTTGGCGTCGGCTCAGCTGACGGGGCGGTGCGCTCCCTCCCCGCCCACTGTTGTCGGGTGGTGGCCGGTCGATGACGCGCCAGCGGCGGAGGTGGAAAAATTCCCGCCGCGCCACCTCGGCTGCTTCCGGCGCTGCAGGACGAAAACTCTGCTGTGTGGGGTATTTGTGTACAAGAATACAGCCTGCTGACAGTGTCGGACAGTCAGCGAACAGTTTTGCACTATTGCGGCAGGAGACTCCCAGGATCGACCGAAGACAGGAGCCCGGCCCTGTGCTGCGTCCCCGTTTGTTTTGTGCTCCGGGGTGCTGCTGCGTTGAGCTCTCTGAAATCCCATCCAATCCAGGAGCGTCCTGTAACGTAGAGTATGTGCAAGTGCACGATCAGCGCCCTGTTAGATCAATAATTTTTATTCACAGCATTCGAGGAGGCAGTTCAAAAAGCGCCTTTTTAACTTATAAACATGCTCCTCGGTAGAGCACTGCAGCATCTATCGACTGCTCGTCAGTCACCGTCTGTTCTCTATTCTTCTACTTGTTTTGTCCAGTCTTCCACATAGTCTACTGTCTGCCTACCAAGGCTTAACTAACATTTAGAGTAAGTACATGGGTAATTCAAGGCGCATTTAATGTTAATGTGCATATGAGAGTATATCAGACTCGAAAGCGGCGTCATCCTCGGCCATTGTGAGTCTTGGTCGCTGCTCTCCTGACCTGCGCCGGCGGCAGCTCCAGACCCTCGCGTCTGCTCAGCAGCCCCGAGCTGTACACCAGCCGACAGCGGTGCTTTTTCCAGCCAGCCTTCAGCCCCGGCCGCCGATCGCAGCTCACGTGCGTGGCGTCCTTGGTGACTGAGAGTCGCGAAGGCTGCATCAGCTCGCGACTAAGGCGAGGCCCGTGTCAGACGTTATCGAAGATAGGAACTGGACAGAGGGCACGGCCGCTGCGCCCTGGACCTTGAAGACAAGCGGGCGCCGCGGCGCTGCGGCGCTGCTGGTTGCCCTGTCAGCCGTCCTGCTGCAGCGCTGGTGACACCTGCTGACGGCTCACTGATAACGTCCCGGACACTGTCGCCCTGTACCGGGTCCAACGACCCGGCCTGACGCCCGTGCAGAGGCTTTCTGACTCCTGTGCAGAGGCTGTGGCCACCAGGTATAGGCTGCCTGGCTCCCGAGAGGACGCATGGGCGCGGCTGTTTTCCCGCCTCCACCATGTTTCGATTCTGCGTGCATCAGCTGGTGGTGGCCGCCGCCTGTTCCCGCGGGCCGCTTGTGTCGGTTCTGCGTCGCCGCCGGCGTGTGGGGCTGTTTTTGCGGCAGCCTTTGTGGCGCGTCCGTGTGTGGGCGAGTGGTAATGGTGCGTATCGCGAGCCGCTGCGTGTGTTGACACTGCGCCGCGCCGCGCCGTAACCCGCAGTGTCCGATAACGCCAGTCGCTGCCACACCACACTCGCCGTTTGGCGTTCATCTACCCGCAAACAGTCCAGCTTCGCTTTCGATTTGTCGGGATATTAAGTAATGCAGAGAAGCCGAAGTAGAAGCCGCTCTCTGTGACGTACCGGACCCTGCATTCAACCCGATCTCCGCTGCAGTAAATGGCACCAATCAACAGTCAGCCAGGGTGCAGTGCTCGTCCCAGCCCCCTTAGAAACAGCTGGACTCTCTTGTTCGTCCTCCACCGGTCTGCTGAGGTGGACCCGGCTGCGGCTCTGTAATCCCTGTGGTCTGTTCCTGCGGCCTCGAAAACAAACGCCGAGATGTTGGCTGGCGGCTCGGTTCTGGCAGGAGAACGGTAAACAACCACCAAAACAGCGCCAGCGCCGGGTTTACGTCGCACTGTTGGGCAACCCGCGGCGTGGCCTTGTGTGCGTGCCGTGAGAGGGCGTCCGTGACGCGCGTCACACTGAAACGATCACGCCGTGACGCCAACATCGACGCCGGAGAGAGAGGCATGCCCGCGGCACCGGTCCAACACCTGCGCCTTTAGAGGACGCGGCTGCGTTCAGGGGTGTCGGTAGTCTCGGTTTCATTTCCACAGGTACTGCCGCCGCGGGGTGCTCCTCGGCGGCCGCTCGTCGCCGTGTCTCCTGCCCCGGACGGGTACACCCCTGTTGCGCAGTAGAGAACCAAGTCCGTGTAGGCCGCGCCGCTTCGATAACCGACCTGTTTTATTGGCTGTGTATGCGTGGTTGCATGCTGGCTTTCCGATGCACGCCGGGCGATGCCCAGATTCCGTGACGTAAAAACGTGCACAGCAGCATTGTGCAACGATGTTGCGCAACGTGTTTGTGAGGATTGTGAGGTTTCAGGGACGGCTGCTGGCGGGCTTAGCCCTGGATGATCTCTGGCGAGGGCTTGTTCAGACATGTCAGACTTGTTTGTTCCTGTGTCTTGCTGCCGTTATAGTTTGTTTGGTGAACGCTGAGCTCTGCAGCATCCCCTTGGGTGAAAATTTGATGGAGCTGATCAGTGCCTGAAAAAATGGTGTGATAATCATCCTAGTCATCAAATTAGAATTCACATGCTCATTTGTCATAAACTTTGCAGACCCCGTCTCGTTTTCTAACCGTAAACATGGGTGGTCGGCTAGGCCGAGTGTGCCGTCGCCTGTGTCGGGCTGCTGTAACTGGGGTCCACGGTGCCTGTGCTGACCTTTGGTGCGCGGCTCGGCAGCTACTGAGGTGCGATGCCAGGAGAAGTCTGGTGGCCTGGCCTACGAGGTGATCCTGTCCACGCCGACGGTGGACCCGCCGGCCAGTGTGACGTCGCCCGCCGCCAAGCCGGCCCCCACAGCGGACGACATCAGCCGCCGGCTGCAGGCCGCCGAACAACGCAAAAAGGTGGGCCTCGCACCCGCAGTCGCACCGCGCCCGCCAGTACCCGCTGCTCACCGCACGCTCTGGTTTTTCAGACTGAGTCCAAAAATGTGACGCTTGTTCACACTTGTTGTAGGGAAAATAGGCCTACACGTTATGCTGCAATAATTATGTATGCAATGTGGTTCAATTTGACTTGCTATGATTACAAGTTTAAATCAAGCCCTTTATCTAGCCCGCCCCTCTGAGCTTTCCGATAGTGTGTCTCTTAGACTGCGAGTGGCGTCAGCTCTATCAGGTCTGACTCAACTGAATCCCCCGCCCGGTGCCGGCAGAAACACGAGTTTGAGCGGCAGGCCTCCGTCAACGACAAGCTGGCTCGTATCGAAGAGGCGACCAAGAAACGTGAGGAGGCCGACCAGCAGTTTATCCAGCAGGCACGCGAGCAGCTGGAACAGAAGATGGGAGCCAACGTCAAGAACAGGGAGACCATCATCCGCGGCATGCAGGAGAAGTTGAAGGAACACGTGAGTTTGTGCCCGGACCCGCCTTCCTGCTCGGCGCTGCTCTGTGTGCAATAGCTAACTTTTCACGATGATAGAGGCTGGTTTCGGCTGTTTGTTTCGAGTGGAATCTGAAAGGCTAATTTCAAGCGTCCGGGACTGAGTTTTAGTAGGATTAGCTTAATGATACAGAGCCAGCCTCCATCTGCGTGCTGTTTGAAGCCGGTGTCCGTGCTCGGTGGTTGCCAATCTGGCCTTTGTTTGGCGGGGAACGCCGCTGCCGCCAGGTGTTTTCACTATTGATCACGCGCTTCTATTGATTTGGATGCAATTAGTTCGGCAACGGTCGGCTGGCGAACCCGAAACCGTTTTCCAGTTATCAGCATGCAATTTGCTGTAGACACCCCAACACAGGTAGCTGCCGTGGATAACGTTTTTTCTTTGGCATGACCCTCCACCGCCGCGCCACTGTCCCCGCCCAAACCCTATTTGGAGTTAGCACTGCTGCGTGGCTGTCCGACTGTGTGCTCGTGGTGACTCGCACCTGCCGGTCGGCCTGTGAACTAATGGTTGGATTTGGGGCCGCTGGATGGCGCAGCTGGAGCAGGTGAAGCAGGTGCAGGAAAAGACGCGTAATCAGTACAGTGAGCTGGCCACCTCCATCGAAGAGAAAATGAAGGGAGCCGAGGAGGCTCGCGATGAATACATCCGTAAAACGCTTGAGAAGCTGAAGGAAAAGGTAAGGAAAACCCAGCAGTGGAACCGAGTCGGTCGGGGATCGAGTATATCATTAGCACACCGTACCTGGACAAGCGCTGGGCCTGTTTGAAATGGTTTGTAGCCCCCGTTCGTGTCCCCATTTTGTTTTTACTTTTCCTTGGGTATGTTTTAATTTTATTTTATTTTATCACATACACAACGCTCCTTGACCATCGTATTTGGCTAGTCTGCCTAGCCTTCGTATTCTCACATTTAGTTGTTTTGTGCTCTCTTCTGGCTCCACCCTCGACTTTTATGTTTTAAGACCATTCCCTAGGTTGGCGCGATCAGGGTCGTCGGTTTCTGCCCGGGGACGAGGGCAGATTGTCGGTCTCGGAGGGCGGGCATCGGTCTCGGGGCCGGGGCGCCGGTCTCGGGGCCGGGGCGCCGGTCTCAACCAGTCTCACGGTGAGGGCGGCCACGCAGGAGGAGCAGGCTGAGAAGGTTCGCGCCGCCCATCTGGAGAGCCTGGATAAGCACAAGGCCAACCTCGACGGCTGGGCCACCAAGCTCAAGAAGGCCGATGAGAAGCGGGAGTCGGAGAAGCAGAAGAAGGTGGACCAGCTGCACGAGCACGTAAGCCAGGAGGAGCGTTTGGCTTCGGTGCCAGTCAGTGACCCCACAGCCAGTCTGGAAGGGTCGACTCCATGAGGTTTGCTAGTTATATATTACGTGTAAATACTCACCGCAGTAATGTGCACGTGGGTGTGCTTTAAAATTACTTGACTTAGTTGCATGCGCTGCTGAATGTGACGAGTTCTGTTATTGTAATAACAATATTGCGGACAATATTGCTGTGACGTTAATGCCGGGGAGAACTTCGCACTGTTTCTTCCTCTACTTCCCCGCTCCAAATATCGCTTCCTGCGCTCAGGCAGCTCCACTCTCGCCCCCTCCCTGACAGTGAGTAGAGCTGAGGTGGAGCCGCTCTGCTCTCCCGCTGGGTTCTTTGTGCGTTTGAGGGTGGGCGCTGGTGGAGCTCGGTGAGCAGCAGTCCGTGCCTTCGGCAGAACACGGTGAAGCTGCAGACGGTGCAGCTGCAGGCGGAGCAGAAGGCCCGCGAGGTGGCGCGCCGCGTGGAGGAGACACTGCCCGAGCGGCTGGCTGGCGCCGAGCAGCGCCGCCAACAGGGCATCGGACGCGTGGTCGAAAAGGCGCGCGAGGAGGTGAGCACGCACCGGCGCAGGTGGCGCCACCGTCACGCCGCCTGGTTTGATGCAAACATTTTTCTATGGGTTTTGGTGTTAGGATATAGTTCAGAAATACGTGCGGTGAAGGTTAGTAGAAACCTCCTCACCGATCAGCTAACAATAGTTCAAAACTGGTTAGTTTCTCAGTTCATGTAGAGCTTTTCACTCGTTTTTATTACGAGCAAACCCGGAAGATCAGTATCAAGCAAACAATGTCGCTCAAGTATGAAATCCCTGTTTCGAAGTTTTAACTAAACACCTCGATCACGCCGATATTTTGACTTGTGTCGGACGTGCTGGGTACCTGCCCTGGGCGGGGTTGTGACGTGAGTTGTGTACGCCGCAGCTGGAGAAGGTGCCGGTCGTGCGCTCAAACCAGGAGGAGCAGGTGAAACTGCAGGAGAGCAAGGTGCAGGAGCTGGTGCAGGCTAAGCTGGAGCAGGCGGAGGAGCGCCGGCTGGAGCTCATTGAGAAGCAGCGTGAGAAGCTGCGGGAGCGGGTACGTACTCAGTCACCAGGTCAACTGCCTCTTCTCTGCAGCCGACAGTGCGGCTTCCATGGCTGAGTAGGCGTGCTCGCTAATTAAAATAGACACCAGCAGTCTTTTTCTGAGTGCAGCGTAAACTTCACGACTCCATATAGCAGCTCCACATGTCATGTGTTCTACCATCGGTCTAGCGCATCTTGTCTCGCATTACAGCACGTGTCATCAGGTGTTCTGGTGACTGTCAGCGCCGCTGAACCCCGTGTCTGACCCCGTTCCTGTCGGCGCCGCTGAGCCCCGTGTCTGACCCCGTTCCTGTCGGCGCCGCTGAGCCCCGTATCTGACCCCGTTCCTGTCGGCGCCGCTGAGCCCCGTGTCTGACCCCGTTCCTGTCGGCAGGAGCGACGCGGCGAGGCCGTGCGCCAGAACAAGGAGCGCACCTCCGAGGGCGACAGCCAGTGATGCAGCCGTAGCCTCCACCCGGCCGCTGCCCCGGCTGGTGCCCTTCGACGGCACCAGCCTCTTTCGCTCTTCTGTTCAGCCGGCAACCGACAGATATTCCAGCGTCTTCACAGCCGCCGCCACTGCCGGCGGCCAACTCCGACATAAAACACACAAAATATCACAGCATACGAACTGATCTCTAGTCATTGCATGATGGCCCCCTGCCGCTGTTCCCCGACCCTTTGGTTTCATCCCGCCGGAGCTGGTGCTCTTGAGTTTTCTGTTGCTTGCGCAGCGCGTTGTCGGCCGGCCGGCGAGCGCTGTGTTCGCCGGTCGCCCTCCTTCTTCTCGCTCTGTGCTCCGCCGTGCGTGTATGATGTATGTGTTGGTGCGACGACGATGGCCGGACTCGGGCCGTCCTCCCCACTCGCTCGGCGAGAGACTGTGCCGCTGGCGCCGCCACGGGGCGAACGAGTGACGATCAGTGATGTGTTGGGACACGAAGTGGGATCGCTTCGCTGCCTGTCAGCCACTGCCGCAACTGCCGGCACGCGTCGACCCGACTCGAGGAACGGTGTGTGTGTGAAGTGTGTGAAGTTTACCTGTGCTTTATCGCTCGCCTAGCCCAAATTATTTTTGCACTGAACTCTCTGTTGGATTGTAGATCTCTCTTTGGCATGTGTACTGATATCTAGTTGAGGATTAACCCATACAGTAAGAACGTTTTCGCCGATATGTGAAATAAAGGTATAGACTATAAGCTGCCGGTTTTAGAGGGAATGCTGGTGGTCGCAGACGCCTGTGTGAATCCACCGTGTGGATTCTCCAACTGTCGGAGAGCCTGGAGGATAACGGAAACACTGATGTGATCCACCATGAGGGCCATACGGAGCTGCAACCCTGCCGAGTCCCCAGAACTGAGGGAACATTCCGGTTCGAGTAGGTGCCCCTAGACATAAAATACATGATATGCAATCAGAATTCATACGCTTCAACGTAAAGGTAAAACACGTTCAAAACGTTTCCTTTCAGCGCACAAACCCAATGCATTAACGTTTGCTGGTTTATAAGTTTATACTTTAATAGCGCACAAACTTATACCTATGAGACTACATTTAAACATATAGCCTATGAAAAGACTAGCTTCTACACGAAACTTTATCGACCTGCAGCCCTGATCGGGGAAAATGTCGCTGCTTTTTATTCATGTTTTATGGCCGTCCTTCGCTACCACGAATACTTGGATACCGACTCATTTACCGATCCTAAGACGGTAGAGGCGATCCGAACGCAGCCGAATAATTTCCAATAACGCTAAGCTATGCTGCAATCACTAAAATCAAGATGGCGGATGTATTGGGGCCCAAGACGTCACGATACAACGCGTGAAGATTGAAACACTCAAATGCACGAAAGAACTTCACATTCGCTTCGACGAGAGTTGCGACATACGGCAGAAGCCAGCGACGGCGAGCCTCGCGGCAAGCCATACTTATCGAGGTGATAGATCCAGGAGTAAAAACAACGCACAAGAAACAAATGCCATCACAGGAGGGACTCATTAATATCAGTGTGATCATATATTTATCACCACTTCTTAAACAAACAGCAAGTTGATCAACGACGCTTAACACTTCACATTAAGCATTGATTTACTGTAAACCGTCGATCAGCGCCAGATATCGCGTTGTCAGACCTCTCATCACTGCACTAACGTACTGTATCACATGACGCTCTGCACTTTCGCGTTCCTTGCACTCCTCGTATAAGTAGGGGAGAGGGTGGTAAGACGAGCATAGTTGTGTTTGAGACGTGTGTCTCACTCGCCTTTCATTTTCCTGATACACTTAGAGCGATTGTGAGGTCATAATTTCGGATTGGCGCCCCATTTAAGTTCAGGAGGAATCGTCTCAGACATCTTGACTCCCAACATCCGAATGCGCAATCCCGTAATAACGCCTAACTTTAAGGACCAACGTTTAACGTTTCAAAAGCACAGGGACAGCCAACCCGGCCTCGGATCATTAGCCGAGGACCCAAACCGGGTATCAGTCAACGACGGCAGGAGTGGTAGGGGAATCAATCCTAGGCATCAGGCACCGTCACAACATCGGTTCTGAACAGACAGCCGGAGCCCTTAGGGCTACCAACTGAACAGCTGGAACGGCGGAGAAGATTGACCCTGTCATGGATGCGAAAATTCAGATCCAGTTTAGAATGTCCTGAAATCTTCCCAGACAATCTGGCCCGATGCGTCTGGAAACCAAGATTAAACTGAACTTACATCGATTAACTTAAATATCAATTGCTTGCATCCTGGTGCTCAATCAACACCACAGTTAGAAATCACTCACAAATGATTGTGGAATGCATTAAAGAACAGTTTTGGTTGAAAACAATATGAGCTTCCTAAAACGGAATCCAAATCCTTATCCGGGTCCGAAAACATCCATCCGATCCCATTCGCAAGAATTCGGGGATCCATTTTGAGACCCCACCCATTCGACACTCCCCGACGAAGATTAAATATAACAGCATGTTTTAAGCAGACTCCACTACGTGGCTATTTCCAACGTGAGCTAGAAATGAGCTATATTATACCAAACCATTCATAACATTAACACCACCAGACAAATATGACACGAGAACGAAGAGAGGATTAAATAGCAGCAGCATTTTCAACCCCATCCAGTTCGGGTTTTCCTTCTTCAAAATACTTATTCCTGGTTTTACGTTCTGATAGGCAAACTCCTCTTTATATCTTTGGACATGACAGAAAATTACCCGAGGAGATAAAAAGAAGAGAAACATTCGCAGCCATACCTACCAGCAGCATGCTTCGCCCGTACCACTTAAACTAGCATGGAGATACACCACCGACATTCAATGCGCTGCGTTCTTACTGGATATGTGCGAGGAATATGGCGAGTGCAAGTCAGGACCGAACTCAATGGGCTACAAACTAACCATCATATCGTGTACAATAGGAATGGATTTGTTTAGCCGGGGGCTCTCGAAAAACTGCATTCATCGCAATATAAAAACAAAAATTACAAACAAACCATATGCTTTGCATCTGAACGTCTCGTAATGCCACCAATAATACAATAATGATACCTCTGGAAGCAAGATGTCGCCAATAAGCAGCGGCTGTGCATCACTGGAGGCGACGGCAGTAACTCAAGATCACGAACACACAACCACCGTAAGAGACGTTATTCCTCTGTGCACTTCCACGGGCCACTCATCACGTCACCAATGACGTCACGAGCTGACACCACCAATGACGTCACTCCAGTTCTGCCGGCCGGGCCAGCACGTAGTCGATGTATTTGAGCAGGCCGGCCAGCCGCTGTCCGATGGCTTCGCGGTCGGAGGCCGAACAGTTGGTTACCAGGCCGTGGAAGGAGACGTCCCGGCCACCCTGGCCAGCCAGCGTCTGCACATACACCTCACACCTGGAGACGAGCAACCGCCGAGTCACACACACACACACACCTCACACCTGAGGACGAGCAACCGCCGAGTCACACACCCACACCCACACACGCACACACCTCACACCTGAGGACGAGCAACCGCCGAGTCTCACACACACACCCACACCCACACCCACACACACACACACACCCACACCCACACACACACCCACACCCACACACACACCCACACCCACACCCACACACACACCCACACACACACACACACACACACACACACACACACACACACCCACACCCACACACACACACACACACACACACACACACACACACACACACACACACACACACACACACACACACACACACACACACACACACACACACACACACACACACACACACACACACACACACACACACACACACACACACACACACACACACACACACACACACACACACACACACACAAACACTCACACCTGAAAACGAGCAGCCGCCGAGTCACACAGACACACCACACACCTGAGGCAGAACAGCAGCTCAGTACGACAAACACACCTAACACCTGAGACCGAGTAGCCGCTCAGTCACACAAACACACCCCACACCGGAGGCCGAGCAGCCGCTCAGTCACGACAAACACGCATCACACCGGAGGCCGAGTAGCCGCTCAGTCACGACAAACACACCTAACACCTGAGACCGAGCAGCCGCTCAGTCACACAGACACGCATCACACCTGGGGCCGAAGAGCAGCTCAGTCACACAAAAACACCTCACACTTGAGGCCGAGGAGCCTCTGAGTTACACACGCTCTTCCCTCAGACAGAAACTGGGTAAAACTAGGAGCAGCTACAAAAGCAGCTGCTCACATCATTTGGCTGTCGGTAGTTCATCAATCTGTGATAAGACAGCTGTGCCGGAAAAGACCTGGTTTGCTGCGGCAGACTGGGTAATAAGTGGGCGTATTCAACTTACGAGAGGACTCGTACTCTGGAGAGGGCTCAGTCGGAGGCGGAGGAGGTGTTGTTCTATTTCCGTAAGGGGCATTGTCAGTAGCTGCGGAGGGGTGAGCACTCAACTAGCTATGGAGAGGACTTGTCGGTAGCTGCGGCGGGGTGAGCACGCAACTAGCTCAGGAGATGACTTGTCGGTGGTTGCGGTGGAGAGGGCACGCAACTAGCTCAGGAGATGACTTGTCGGTGGTTGCGGTGGAGAGGGCACTCAACTAGCTCCGGGGACTTAGTCGGTTGCTACGGTGGGGAGGGCACTCAACTAGCTCCGGAGAGGACTTAGTCGGTGACTGCGGTGGGGAGGGCACTCAGCTAGCTCCGTAGAGGACTTGGTCGATGGCTGAGACCGGCGCTCACCTGGTGCGTGCCTCGGTGGGGTCAGTTCGCGCCGTTAGGATCAGCTGGTCGATCCAGTTGTTGACCATGTGCAGGGCCAGCTCCTGGTCTGGCTCACGGCCCGGGTCGATATTGAGCTCCACGCTGAGACACTGCGCCACCAGTGCCTCACATGTGGTGGTGACCGTCTCCCTGTCATCTGCCGAGGCCAGAGGTTAGAGCACCCACCACAACACAGGTCGCAGTACCCACCACGCTAGAGGTCAGAGCACTGACCACACCAGAGATCAGAACACTGACTACACCAGAGGTCCGAGCACAGACCACACCAGAGGTCACAGTACCGACTACACCAGAGGTCACAGCACCGATCACGCCAGAGGTCAGAGCATCAACCACAGCAGAGGCTGCAGTACAGACCCAACCAGAGGTCACAGCACCGATCACGCCAGAGGTCAGAGCATCAACCACAGCAGAGGCTGCAGTACGACCCAACCAGAGGTCACGCACCGATCACGCCAGAGGTCAGAGCATCAACCACAGCAGAGGCTGCAGTACAGACCCAACCAGAGGTCACAGCACCGATCACGCCAGAGGTCAGGCATCAACCACAGCAGAGGCCGCAGTACAGACCCAACCAGAGGTCACAGCACCGATCACGCCAGAGGTCAGAGCATCAACCACAGCAGAGGCCGCAGTACAGACCCAACCAAAGGTCACAGCACCGACCACACCTGAGGTCAGAGCACCGACCACACCAGAGGCAGTGACAACCACCTCCACCGTGTTGCACAAAAATATGGCGCATCGTGTTCCAGGCCTAGATAACAGAAACAAATACAAATACACACGGGCACCAAAATGAAACTGATGAGGCGGACGCACAAGACTCAAAACCACGGTTTTTATCAACATTTATAGGCACACCAACCATTGTGGTCTTACTGTGCCCATTCAAAAACCCGTATTTGCAGGATATCCCGAATGATACTTATCACGTTGGCTACGTCAAGTATCCGTATTTCCTAGCGGATTACGGATCAGATTGCGTCCAGTATCGAGCTTCCGAGCACAAAATGTTCGATCACGATATCTGTCCTAGTAACTGGCCATTTCTAAAAAAAACATACGTATTAAAGCAAACAAAAACAATAAAAGTAAAAAACAGTCAACAGGATACACATCTATGGGGCACAGATAGAAGATTAATGTATCTTTGTAAGGGCCGCAAGCGCACGCACGCACTTAACCACACCCATCCACCCACACCCACACACACACAACTTGTTCAATTACAGAGAGTACTGGCGACATCATTTTTTGCAGAGCATTACAGCAACTACCTTAAGATGAAACGTAGTCACTACATCCTGCTCAAGATTTCAGTGCAGTATTACACTGAAGCAATAGCTAACGATAAACAATGCCGTATTGTGAAGCCGGTCACAAGTTGGTCACATGTGCCCTTGGGCTGAAAAGACGGATACCAAAGGCCTTTTATACCGTGGATACATCTAACCGTACTCCAAACTAGGGCTGATAATCCCGGGATCGGGATCCCGGGATTGTATTAACCCTGAATCCCGGGATTATATATTTCCGAATCTCGGGATAGCGATATATTTTCCAACACTAAAAATGGCGTGGAAAGCGTCGCTGATAGTATTAAAAATCATTATAGAATCCAACAACATGCTACAGCGTTGTTTTACGCTTAATATTTTACCTACCTGAAATGTTCAAACACAAGCAAAAGCCAGGCTCTCCCTTCTGCATGTACGTAGATTATACCTGGCATCGCTTCACACTGACAAGTTGGATATTAAATATATATTCAAAAGCAAGCACACGGACGCGTTTCGTAGCTTCTTCAGCGTGTGTTTGAAGGGTAAAATTATCCGTTGACGCATGAAGGTTTCTGTGAACTCACGTGGGCTAAACGTGGATAATATTTGCCAATATTTTTGATATTGCGAAATCTCCTCTCTTGGAATTTAGATTTTCTTTTTGTTCAATTAGGGCCGACTCCAAAAACTTTCTTCTGTTTTTTGGTAGACCTCTGTGGAGAATTTCTGCATTTTTCCAGTTTGGTAAGTGGTCAAATTGTTCGGAGTGTATTACAAATGAACTCGTGGTTTTATGATTTCTAAGGTCTGATTTGTGTTCGTAAATTCGTTTTTGCAGGCCGCGATACGTCTCCCCGTAGTAGAATCTTGTGCAGTTTTGACATGGAATTTTGTAGACGATGCTGTTCTCATTGCTGTTTTTCGAATCTTGCTTCTTTTTGATAAGGTCTCCAATTTTCAAGCCTGTGCTTGCAATAAACCTAATCTCTGCTTGCTTCAGTGTCCTTTCTAGTATTCCGTGTTGAGATGTTTTCGGTCCTACAATAGTTCTCAGTGGCGTTGCTCTTGTTTTTCTTGAGTTTCTAATCTTTTTTTGCCTTCAAAAGACATCTCACGATAAATGCTTTAGGGTATTTTAGTTTTAGAAACGACGAGAAAATGTGATTGATCTCCTCTTCGAGGTATTCGTTGCTGCACACACGGAGTGCACGGAGGAAAACCCAATGATTACTCCGGATTTTACTCGCTCACTATGGGCAGAAAAATAATGTATGAAATCCTCAGAGTTGGTTGGCTTTCTGTATACTTTGAATTTCACTCCGTTGTCAGTCCTCAGAATCTCTACGTCCAGAAAAGGTATTCTGTTGTCTTGCTCAGTTTCGATCGTAAACTGGATGGAAGGTTCTACATTGTTCATCTGAACCAGTTTGTCTTCCAAATTCAATTCCTCTGGCACTAGAACAAAAATGTCGTCTATATATCTTAGCCATACTGTGTCAGGTCCCATAATCCCTTCGAAGTGTTGCTCTTCGAGCATTTCCATGAATAAGCAAGCAGCCACGGGGCTCAGAGGAGAACCCATGGCCAGACCGTTAACTTGAGCATGCTCCTCGTCCTCGAATGCAAATGCTTGAAAATCTAGGCATAGTTCAACTAGATTGATAAACTGAGCTTTTGGCACAGGGAACTCTTCAGATGGAATTTGTTTGATGGCACGTTTTATCGCTTGCGTTGCTCCTTGAACCGGAACATTAGTGAACAAAAAGAAGAAGAAGACCTTATCAAAAAGAAGCAAGATTCGAAAAACAGCAATGAGAACAGCATCGTCTACAAAATTCCATGTCAAAACTGCACAAGATTCTACTACGGGGAGACGTATCGCGGCCTGCAAAAACGAATTTACGAACACAAATCAGACCTTAGAAATCATAAAACCACGAGTTCATTTGTAATACACTCCGAACAATTTGACCACTTACCAAACTGGAAAAATGCAGAAATTCTCCACAGAGGTCTACCAAAAAACAGAAGAAAGTTTTTGGAGTCGGCCCTAATTGAACAAAAAGAAAATCTAAATTCCAAGAGAGGAGATTTCGCAATATCAAAAATATTGGCAAATATTATCCACGTTTAGCCCACGTGAGTTCACAGAAACCTTCATGCGTCAACGGATAATTTTACCCTTCAAACACACGCTGAAGAAGCTACGAAACGCGTCCGTGTGCTTGCTTTTGAATATATATTTAATATCCAACTTGTCAGTGTGTTCCTTTACCTTTATCGTTCTGTCAAATGGATCTTCAACAATCGCTTCACAGTTCACACTGTGTCAGTTTCTCTGTTCGAGCTCGTCTCTCTCTCTCTCTCTCTCTCTCTCTCTCTCTCTCTCTCTCTCTCTCTCTCTCTCTCTCCTCTCTCTCTCTCTCTCTCTCTCTCTCTCTCTCTCTCTCCCCGCGGCGTCGTCCCCTCAAGCATTCGGTTTTAGGTCATATTACTTGGGAGGTTGCCGACTATCTCGACCATCGAATAGGAGGCGTCGAATTACTCGTCGTATCTGTGAGGGAGCGTGTCCTCTGACTCAGTTACTCTCAGTGCCTGCTGTCAGCGTGACCCAGAAGGCAGTCAGGGTAGGAAGTTACGCATGGTGTGCATTTTTGGAAGTGCTTGCAAAGACCGATTTTGTGGAATTTAAGGGCAGTGCGGTGTGGGAAAACTTTCTTAGAAGTCAGGATGGGAGCACAGCAAAATGTCGCCTTTGTAAAAAGGTATTGAAAATAGCTGGAGGATCAACAAAAGGACTTCACGTCCATCTCAAGCGTAAGCATGGTGGTGAAAGCGTTGCTGGACCATCCAGATCCAGGGAGACCCCGCAGAACTTGTCCGGTGAAAGTAGCTCCAAAACATCGGAACCTACGACAGGAATGAGGACCCTGGATTCCTACTACGTCTCTAAAACTGAGGAAGACCTTGATTCCATCCTAGCTAGAATGTGCGCGAGAGATGGGCTGCCTCTCAGTTTTTTTTCACTTCACCGGACCTGCGCGGACTAATGGCTGCTAAAGGTTACAAAAACCTACCAATCCATCATAACACCATTCGCCGGCGTGTTCTCAAACACTGCGCTCGCCTGAAGTGCGAGGTGAAGGCGAAGTTGGCCGATGAAGTGTCAAAGGCAAAAAGGTTCTCGCTTACAATCGATGAATATACGTCCTTGAAAAACCGTCGCTACATGAGCGTGACTGTCCACTGCGAAGGCGATATGTGGGGTCTCGGTGTCGCGCGTTGTCACGGCTCAATGCCAGCCGAGAAGTGCCTGGATCTTCTGCAGGGCAAGTTGGCAGAATTTGGTCTTGAGCTCAGTAAGCACGTCACCTGTGTCACAACCGACGGAGCTTCCGTGATGATCAAATTCGGGAAATCACTGCCTTGCAAACACCAACTCTGCCTCGCTCACGGCGTGCACCTGGCCGTCATCGACACTCTGTACTCGGGTGATGACAGGCAGACCTCTGAACAAGCAGACGACGGCGGTGGTGGTGGAAACTTACCAGGTGAGATCAATTTTAATGTACCTGAAAGCTTTTATTCTGAGATAACGCAAAAATAGCTTATTACGACAATGACGGCAAATGATATATTTGCAAGTGTCTGAGTTTTGCTGTGCAATCTGATATTAATATTTGTGGTCTTTTGACATTCGGTGTCTTTAAATTCCTTCTCTGATCGATGTCATGCACATCCTTTGTATTTTTTCGCGTATTTTATCATCATGGGTGAAAATCAGTGAGTCAAATTTGAACTGGTCAATTGACTTATATTGCCGTTCTAGCTGCATAGCATGCCTATGCAAATTGTTCTGTCGTCGTAGCGTTAATGTGAATCTTGCCGCCTTGCAGGTTAACTCGTCAGAGGAATCCGACTGTGATGACGAGGATGACAGCAACAGCACGGACGAAGACACAGATGGTGCTACCTGTCACCGTGAACTACACAGTTCGATCAATCCAATCGTAAACAAGATTTGAAACATCGTCCGCTGGTTTCGAAAATCCCCCGTACGAAACGAAGTCCTTCAGAAATACGTTAGAGAAGAACATGGACAAGAACTGATGCTGGTGCTAGACTGTAAAACCCCATGGAATAGTTTGTATGACATGCTGGATCGGTTTGATACTCTCAAAGCAGCTGTCCATAAGGCACTCATTGACATAGGAGACAAACGTATTAAAATGATCGATGATTACGAATACGCCACCATATCTAGGCTCATTTGTTGCCTTAGGATCCTGAAACTCGGAGCAGAAGCGCTATGTAGGAGAGAAAGTGGACTATTGGAGGCTGAAGCTGCTCTAAAATTTATGTTAAATGCGCTTGAGAAGGAGGACAGTGTGATTGCATACAAACTGTCTGATGCGTTGAAACAGCGCATCAGACAGAGACGGTCACGTGCGGCAAAAGTTCTGCAAACACTGCATAACAAAACATTGGCGGACGCAGGGGGGCATTCCGGCCATGGCCCCCCCCAAAGCGCTGGAGGGGGCCAAACTATCTTTTGGCCCCCAAACGCCGGAATTTTTTCGAAAAAAGTGTTTATACTAGGTCTGTAGCGCAAAAAAATCTTCGATCCCATCCCCCCCCGAGAGCGATTATGTACTTGGAGAGGTAGCTTATACTAGGTCTGTCGAGCACTGAAAAAGGTGTTTACACTAGGTCTGTAGAGCAAAAAAATATTCGCTCCCACCCCCCCCCCCAGGAAGAGAGGCAGACATGGGTTTGGCCCCCAAAACTCGGGTCTGCGTCCGCCCTTGTAACAAAATGTGGGCAGATAGAGATTGGAAATATATTTTCCCTAGCGCATCTTTAAAGGAAGTACAGGACTTAGTTGTAAATATGGTGGGAAGAATGGGAGAACAGATGCATGCTACCGAAGTAGGTGTAGATACAGAAGTGATGGACGCTGATGATCCTGAACCAGCGCAGTCGCTTCAGTCGATGCTTCAATAAGCTCTAGATAAGGTTAGAGTTCCAGAGCCAGATCACAGTTCAAGCGCATCCAGGCTAAGTCTCTCCAATCCTTCCGTTTATGACCAAGGCCATTAGGAAAGAGTTGGAAAACTTGCCTGTCTCAGGAAGGACGGGTATGATAGCTCTGTCCTACAGCTGGCTCAAGGACACAGTCCCTACGAGTGTTGAGTCGGAACGTGTGTTTTCAACTGTCGGGAATATCGTCACTAAAGTACGGTCGAGTCTCGGCGACGAAGACATTGATGCCCTTTGCTTCCTTAAGTGCTACTAGCGTGGCAGGTGACTTGAGTGACCAGGACACAATAGGCCGGGTCACAACAGATAAATACCTCTACTGTAATATGACTAGAAATAAAACCAAGAAATATATATTGTCAATATCATTCATATGTTTTTATTTGTTTGGGGAGCAGAGCATTTTATTCTGTTTAGTGTCCATATGAATTTTCAGGTGCTTTCCGCATGGTGAGAATAGTATGCTATGAGTTATCCTTAACGGGAAATATTTACTATGCTGTTAAGAATACGCCACATACGTTATCTAAAGCAGACACTTATTTTCGACATGTTTATTGAAAAAAATTTCCCAATCCCGGGATCCCAGGATATCCCGGGATTGAGGGTCGATGAATCCCGGGATCCCGGGATTGCAAAAATGTCCCGGGATTATCAGCCCTACTCCGAACACACCCCACTGCTGAACCACTGACCCGGGCTCAAATCCGTGGGCGGGTATTCTGTGAAGTCTTTCCGATCCCCATAATACCTTCCCAACCAGGTGAGAGTTGGCGACACCATATGACCTCAGCAGTCAGTATGTCCTTCAGCCCCAGAGTTGCTCCTACTATTAAAGGGAAAGTGGTACCTTTATAATGGGATTAAAAATGAGATATTGAGATGGACTCCACTCCTAAAACCACTCTAGCCCGGAATTTATCCAAGGTGCAACATTCCTTTGAGAGAAAGGCTACAATATAATAACAGGGCAACCATGAAACCAGATCGAGGAGGTTAGCAGCAATCGAGGAGGTTAGCACAAGAATACTGCATGTCTGGAGCGCAGCTAGGCTGGGGTCAGCAGACACTCACTGGGCTGGGGTCAGCGGACACTCACTGGGCTGGGTTCAGCAGACACTCACTGGGTGTCAGGGTCTGCACGTGCTCATCGTTCTGCAGGATGTACAGCGTCTCCAGCAGTGAGTCTCGCTCGTGCGTGAGTCGGCGGGCGTCCCGGAGCAGCGCAGCCACCTGTTTCTCCACTTGCTGCAGCACATCCTTCAGCTGTCGCGCGGCGCAACCAGAGCTGGCCAGCGCCGACGGCTCCTCCTCGAACTCATCCGTCTCCATCTCAGCAGACATGGCACCCTCCACCGCTGCCTCGCTGAAACAGACACAGCATCCTGCTGTCACACTGTACACTGCAGATCAATGGAGGTAGGAGCAAATATAATAATACATTTTTTGAAGTTCTAAAATGCTTAATTTATAAGGACCATTGGCCGATCCTAGAGACTGATTTACAGCTACTGGCACCCCAGCCTGCAAGGTATTATTTTACACTTAGGTGAGCAATTACTTAACACCTTCAAACAACCATTTACTAGCATAATTTTATGTGCTGAGAAGGAATTTAACATTAACTTCCTCCACAAAAAATTTATCTCATTTATTACACCACCACTCATATATCACACCTGCCAAAGACGACAGGCAACACCAACACTGCAACATGATGGTTTGATTAAGATACCTGATACAGTGCAAGAATGAGATACTAAAACACTCTAAAATATCTCTATGCTGTCTGTCCTCAGCCATTAGCAGAATAAACTATCAATAAGGCATATTTTTAGATTTTCCCATTAATTGTAGGTGCATAAAACAAAGGGGAACATAATTGTGAATCAAGACAGTATGCGAGCAAAGAGAGCAGACCTGAGTCTTGAGGAATCCTCCTAGGTTAGGTTAGGGGAGGTTAGGTAGGTAGGTAGGTAGGTAGCTTAGGTTTCGGGTAGGGTAGGGTAGGTTAGGTCTCAGTGAGGAGGCTGCACACAGCACAGCCGCGGTGGCAGAAAGAGGTGAAAGTGTCACAGGACCTTTACAAAATATTGACCTAGTGGAAGTGCCAGCTTTGTTCTGCTCCCTCCATTCATGTTGTATGACATTGCCAGAGGTCCTTGAAGGGTTTCAAGAGGGTCTATTCACTAGTGCCATCTGCAAAATTTTGAATAACTATAGGTTTTCCATGCTGCCACTATGATTCTAATGCATTG
Source organism: Lepas anatifera (assembly GCA_034440635.1). NCBI lineage: Eukaryota > Metazoa > Arthropoda > Thecostraca > Lepadidae > Lepas > Lepas anatifera. The sequence continues at coordinate 665,659 of JAOTON010000204.1, forward strand.
CCAACAGTTAGTTGTGTGTGCCCGCAGTATTACATTGTGTGCAGGGGCGCTGCCACAGAATTTTCGCAGAGGGGGACAGACCCGGGCTGGTGCTGACCCCTGGTGCTGACCGGGGAGGCGAATTTTGAGCATGTTCGGTAACTGACAGCATTAATGACCATTGTCCCAAAAATTTTGGGGGACGTCCCCCTGGTTGGCCAACAGGGGGATGCGTCCCCCGTCCCCGCTTTCAGCGCCCATGATTGTGTGAAGGGTTAAATTAACACTAGTGAGTATTTTGAAAACAGTAGGTCGGCAGGAAAAAGTTGTTGGGAATTTTCTGGGGGATGCTGCAACCATTTGGGTCACACACTTTTCTTACTTGTCGGTGAGGGCTCAACTAATTGTAAAAATTAACCACCTGCAATAGGTGCAACCAGATCAAGATTGCGTTATTGGGAAAATTACTTCGAAGGCAGGCTGAGCCAAGCGTATATTTCAACAGACACAAAATGAGCCCTTTACAATTTGAAATGTGATAATGATGCTTGAAATCGATATTTCCTTGGACAAAAATCTTCAAGTAGCAGTGCAGTCACTTGAAACAACCGGATTCTGGCAAACCCTACGATTTATCGCTAACATTGTTATAATACCAACGATTGAAATTTAGGTGTCAAGTGATACCGGTAATGTAGTATGGACATTTATAGAGTCATTACCTCAGAACTTTGGCCAAATATAATCCTGCCCGAAGCAATCCCTGAATCAGCAGCCCGCCGATTTATCTTCTCCTTAGATCCTTTTCCTCCCGTATTTGTTTGTTTCGGGATTTTCTTCTTTCTTCACGCAAGATGCGCCCAGACGCGCCAATTCTGCCCAAAGACAGTGAACAGCTACAGAGTACAGAAATATAACTACGTATACACATAGCTACCTCTGACTTTCTATAATAATGAGCTTTTACTGTCATTTCTCTCATTGATCTGCTTAAGATTCAACTTCATTGGAAAATATTTCTGCTTTGTTGCCCCTGAAGTGAGAGTTTAAAGGGAGATACGTGAGACAAAAATTATATTGGCTAGATCCAAATTCCAAACGTCACAAAAAGTACGTACAGGAAGTTCGCAGAGATTTGGCAGAGACTTAGCAGGGATATCAATATAGCAGGGATCGACGGCCCCTACGATTTTGCTCAAATTTTCTATGTACATAGAGGGCATGTTAAAGTGCAGTAAGTCAGCAAAACTTCTGTTTTGCATTCACTGGTTTCGGCGCCAGGGGTGAAAAAACTAAAGAGCCTTAGGGCATAATCGATTATCATAGGGCTTCAAAGAATAAGGCCTGTTCCGCCGACCAGTACCGCGTTAGGTTGATGCACGTCATTCGAAAGCTCTCAATTGCTCAAACAGTCCGACAGTCAAATCCGACCTGGGGCCTCAGGGGTCTCGCTGAGGCCCCTTTGAAATATTGGCTCTATGGGGAGGCCCCTTCGATTTTCCAGCAGACGTGCATGTGCATTCCCTTATCGGTGTCAGTTAATCTGGCTGAAAGACCCCCTTTTGCATTGACAAATGTGTTCCCTCAGGGGCCTCCGAATATTTCCATGCAGCATTTGGGTGCTCAGTGCATGTTCACCAGGTCATGATGCACATCATTCGAAAGCTCTCATTTGCCCAAACACAGTCCGACACAGTCACATTTGCCCAAACAGGCAGTCATTTGCCCAAACAAATCTCTGGTGACTTCCTGTATGTTGTTTTCCTGTATTGATCGCAACTACGACTAGGTTGTGTTTAAAGTTAAAATTGATTTTTTAGTTGATATTTTTTTCTACTTTGCATACAATCAAATAAAAGCTTTTTCCTTATCGGATATATTATTGTGAAAATCAAATTAAAAAACAATTCCGCTTCTTTCTTTCAAAAGCTCCAGAGCATCAGTGTTCCTCCGCCTTGTCGACCCATGCAGAAAGTAGAGTAAAAAGCGACGCTATTGTCGATTCGTTTTTCACTCAGGTAAAAGGCAATGTAAAAGGGGGACAAAGGCAAGGTAAAAGGGGGACACTTCCAGCTTTTTGGGCCTTGAATTTCAGGCGTGCTTTCAGTTTGACACAGGTGTAAAAGTAAAGGTATCTTGGGTAACAGGCAGATACATTTTCACTGTGAAGAAAACTATGCCTACTTCGAACTTCTGTGACAGCTTATTTTAGCTTAATTGCAGTTGTCTCCTTTCCTCTCGATAATGGATGGTGGTGTAGTAAGTAGCACGGGCCTTGGAAAATACTAGTCAATTGTTTGTATCCATTGTTGCAAAGTTAGCCTAAATAATTGCATTAAGATTGTCATTGGGTTGCCAGGCTTCCTTCAAAATCAGCAATACCCTGCCGATTGCTGTTTTATTTGTGTCCTTGTTTGTGCTTTTAATCTGCATTGTATAATGAATAAATCTGTGTATGGCTTCAAATAGCCGCCCGGTAGCTCCATTGGTAGAGCGTTTGGCTCCGGCCCGCTGCTCAGAAGCATGCAGTGGCAGGGCATGCCCAGGCTTGGGATCGGTTCCCCTGAGACACTCCTGTGCTCAATAGTTTACCCGACATACAGGACGGCTGGCAACTGACTGGTGAGAGGGTGACCTGAGCTGGGTGGCTGTCCCTGTGCTTTGTGGGACTTTAAACTTTGGCTTCTAAATTAACCCTCCATTGAGGGAGTTCTCGCTTGGGTGGTGGGGTCAGGGCCTCCGTGACAAGTCCCTTGGTGACTTTAGTGAGACTCTAACTCCACCAGTCGTAGTAGGAACAACTTGAACAAAATTTATAAAAAAACTATACACTGAATTCTACTGCTGGGTAATGGAGATCAAAATCATTATTTTATTATATTGGAAGGAGCATGGAGAAGGTTTGGGAAGGTGCTGAAACAGGCCCACTCTATTCCCAGTCTGCAAAGTATGGCAGCAGGCCAGACGAGTCGCACCAGCCATCTAAAATTCTCGCACTGCCAGCCACAAAAATTTGCACCAATCTGCCATATACCAGGGAGAAAAACATACTCATTCCTACCCACACTATGCAATGCTACCTCTCTTATTAGTTAGTTATTTGATGACTTTTTATAAGGCCCCCTCCTATGTCTTTATACTCATTTAGCCAGGATTTGTTTGGTTTCCAGTGTCACCTTCCTCGCAACAGTCTCACAAATTTGCACCAGGTTGATAAAATTCACACCACTCGCTCCTGTCTCCAAGGGCACTTGCACCAACGAGATCTCGTCGAAAATGTGATACTTTGCATGCTGGCTCTATTCACTGACTTCCAATTGAAATTAGAGCACATTGTTAGGTTTGAGTGATGCACCAACTACCAAGGTGACATTAGCAGTTGGTGTGTTTTTAAACCCCCAACTACTGAGGTCATATGGCATCAGTGGGGAAGGGAAATGAGCTGGGTGCTTGAGTTTTGGCAGGCCACTAAATCTGGCCTCTTGGTGGGCTCAAACCCACAACACCCTGCATACTCTAGGTACAGGCTGAGCTGATTGCTCATGTTAATTGACTGCTCCTGCCAGCTCCCAGTGGATGATGTGCCCCCAAGGCATCATGAATAACCCAGTGTGCAAAGTATGGCAGCAAGCCAGACGAGTTGCACCAGCCATCCGAAATTCTCGCACCGCCAGCTACCAAAAATTTGCACCAATCTGTCATATACCAGTGAGAAAAACACACCCATTACTTCCCACAAGATGCAATGCTACCTCTCTTATTAGTTAGATAGTTAAGGACTTTTATAAGGCACCCTCCTATGTCTTTATAACCATTCAGCCATTATTTTGGTTTTTAGTGTCATCTTCCTCACACCAGTCTTGCAAATTCGCACCATGTTAATAAAATTCACCCCACTCACTCCTGTCTCCAAGGGCACTCACACCAATGAGATCTCGTCGAAAATGCCATACTTTGCACACTGGTGAATAACTTGCCCCTATTTACACCAACTTTGTCCATCAGAAAATAGAACTACTTAAGTGATTTAGTCCTAAATGGAATGTGACACATTGCTGCAGCTCCAGACTCTAGTGCTTTGGGGGCTATCTCTTCTGAACATGATAGACATGGCCTTATTCTTCTTGAAAATGGTTATTAAGCCTGATGATGGATTTTGTTTATTTTTCTTCTTTTAGAGGTCTCCAAATCGTGTGATGTCAACTCGACACAATATCTTGGCCCAGTTTGGTCAGCCACACCAGAAAACAGGTGTCATTTCCAACCACAGTGAGGCTTTTGCTAGGGTTGCTTGCTCTGTGGGTTTGGTAACCTGCACTAAAACACGTCCCAGCCAGCTTTGGTACAGTCTCTTGCATTGCTCATTGAGTGGGGTCCTATCAGGTCACACAGATGGATTGGTCTCTGATTCATGGAAATAAACCCAGTAGGTATACTCACTACAGTGAAATAAGCTCTTTGTCCACAATGTTAGTGTAGTTGGGGATTACAATCAATGCACAGTTTTTTGCAGTCTTCAGACATCTCAACTGTCAGGATATCCAGAAAACAACATTTGAAGACAAGAGCACCATGTAGAGTTTTCTGGGGTGCTTCCCTGCTCCATTCGGTGGAGGCAGCCAAAGAAGTCATATGCTGCAATGTTGCCACTTTATACATCGCCAAAGTCAAGAACGTCATCATGTATTGTTTATGGGGAGAAAGGGGAGAATTTCACTGGTTGGTTAGTAATGTGGTCCAGGTGTGCTCACTGTGAGGACCAAAGTTGAAGAATAGGTAGGATAGGTATATGTCAGCTGTAATGGATTTGAACAGGCATTTCAACCTTTTTGAGCATACCAAAAGTCGTCGTTGGGAATTTCATCTGTCCCAAAACTCAATTTTCGTTGGGAAGTAAAGGTCTTGGTAGCGAAAGCCAACAGTGGTCAGGCGCGAGCCGAAGGGACCTCTGAAAGTGTGTTGATCATTGGGTTTCATGATGTTTGGGAGGGTTTTGCCCCTGTGTGTATCGAGCAGTGATTGAGTACTGTGTAGTATGGCGAGACATGGTTGGCCAGCCGCCACATTTCCTGCTGATTTTATCCCATCGTCTATTTATAAGAAGACGAAGATAAATTATTATCGTAGTGTCCATCCCCATCGCGGGGCCGAACTGCCGTACAGCCGAAGACCTGGAGAAAGAAGAAATGTAATCGCATTATGGCCAATGAAAGGGAAAGGATGAGGCCGAGGGATGTCCTACTAGCACCCTTGGTCACATGTAGGCAAGAATGGAGAACTGATGGGAAGGGGGGGGCTGGTATCTTAAAAAAGGTAGCTATTCTTTAACATTGGTATTTTCCCACGGTTCGTGCTGTTTCGTCTGCCCTTGGAAGGACCGCGCCCCTCTGCGTTTACTTTTGTTTGTGAAGCACTTTCGGGTCCAAGGAATATTTTTTTTACACTGCATATATATATATATATATATATATATATATATATATATATATATATATATATATATATATATATATATATGTATGTTTAAATACAATTTCGTGCTTTTCAAGTGCATGCCACCTCTCTTTGAAAGTGAGCCCCAATTTAGAAATACCTACCTAGTTCTACGTCCCTGGCCGTTTGGGCCTGTTATCAGCCGGACCAGGTTATGGGTGAGACCGTGGCAGTGGTATGTATAAGTTTTGATTTATAACAACATATACTGATCAGGGGGAGGCAGTGGCGGATCTAGCCGGGTGGTTTGGGAGGGGCAAACCAAAGTCGAAAAGCCAAAAAAACGTCGCGCAGTGAAAAATTGCGTTACAATATGCCTTTTCGGTAGGATTTTGAAAACTGGAGACGAAAAGCAAAAAAAAAAACGTCACGGGGTGAAAAATATGGACTCAAGATACTTTTTTCCTATCCAAGCCCCAATATTTATACTGAACTTCACTAATTCTGTTTGAAGTTGAGAGTTGAAGCACCAAAATCTTGCTTACAAGCTAAAAAGGAGTCGGGGAAAAGGAGGTCGATCGCTTTGGGGGGCAAAGCATAGTTTTGCCCCGAGCTTTTCCGTTTGGGGGCAATTGCCTTTTTGCCCCCTGGATCCGCCACTGGGGAGGGTTGAAGGGGCTGGCTTCCACCTCCCACGATCGAAAAGTAACTCCATCCTGCGCCAAGGTGCTGCTTTGAAGCTTCTCTGCCCCACCCCGCGAAACGCTACCTTCCACTATCTCCCAGGATGCGAGTCGAGCTGGCCCTGCAGGGACGTTCGATGCTCCCCGATAAACAATGCCGTTAAAAATTGGCGCTCCTCCGATCCAAACGTCCCCTCCTGTCTAAGCCACGCAGCCGCCTCCTAGACCAGAGATGCTAAATGCATAATGAAAACACGATACGTAAATCTGGGTTTGAAGGAATGCACTTTGAATACATGTAGTGATAACAAATAAGGTACAAGAATTTCCGAATGCCAAGAAGCGTGGTCACTAAGCAATGTGTTTCTAAAAATTGTTTTTGAAGAAACGCAATGCGAAAGTACGGCCTGTCCAAAATGGGAATGGGAGTAAACATGTTTAGAATTATCTGTACCAAAAATTCTTGCAAAAATGTAGGTATGGATAACAATTTTACGAAAGATCAGATGCAAAGTTTGCATTAGGACATTTTCCTGGAAGTGTTCGAGATGAAAAATATGTCCGGAGGCCCGCTTTTCCCCATTTTCCGTCGTTCAGGAGTGACAGGACAAATAGGGGTCAAAGAGAGATTGAACTTTGTTATGCTTTGAAATGATAGATAAATAAGATAAATAACACCAATTTAATATATATGTCAAAGGCAAGGGCAAATATCACCTGGCTGTGGGATTTGTGTAGGCCTTATAGACACCATCATGGCATATGTTCCAAAAATCTTTTCGGATCATCTTAAGCAGCTTGAAACCCTTCCTTATATAGTTGGACCATTGGCATTTTTAAAACAAAATAGTAACCCACGGCGTTCTCTGTAGATACAAGTGTTATTTTTGTTGAAACTTTTGGGCTCTTTTTTAACGTCGAGAAGAAATTGAACCAGGTAGTGCAGGGAGATTGAAATTCTTCGCAAGTACGTTTTACTTGATCAATCTAACCGCAAAATAGCACCATATGAAGCTGTCTGTTTCCTATTGTCAATTGTTTCATTTCAGTCAATTGCTTACAAGTATTTATTCGATGTTGTAGTTGATACAGTCAAGGCCATTCGAATTTTCCATGTATGGCTTTGATTGAAGGTCTGATTTTCAGAAAGCAGCTTTTGCAGTGATACCAACATTGGTGATAGTCTCTATAAGTGCTACCTGAGCGGGACTGACTGTTGGTATTTCGTGTGTGAAGTCACCTGTTTCCAAAAGAAGCAGTGTCAGTATGGAGGCCGACGCTGGGCCTGGAGAAGAACTGAACGATCTTTCCCGCACTATCGGAGCAGCGGACGTGGGGGACGCTTGTGGTCAAGCTGTCCCTGTTAGTTCTGATGGTGGTAGCGTAGACGAACCAGCCGGAGGGACAGGCAGTGTGGCCCAGGATAACGGGGCGGAGGACGCCGCCCCCGCCGCTGTTGCTGCTGGTGACACTGCAGCGGCCAGAAGCCTCGACGCCGACGGAGACGGCCTGTCCAGCGATGGCGTCCTCTCCAAGAACCAGCAGCGCAAGCAGCGCCGCCGGGAGCGGGTGGTGGCGGCGCGGCGCGCGCAGCGCCACGACGAGAAGCGGCGGCGGCGCGCGCGCGACGCGGCGGCCCAGGCTGCGCGCGCCTCCGCCGGTCTTCCGATCACCAGCAAACGCGACCGTCGGCGCGACGAGCTGGAGCGACTGCAGGCGGCGCGCGCTGATGGCCTGCCCGTATGTCTGGACCTGCAGTACGCCTCCGCCATGACGGAGAAGCAGCAGACTCGGCTGTGTGGCCAGCTGGCGCGCGTGTACGGCGCTAACCGGCGGGCCGAGCGGCCGGTGCGACTGGTGCTGACCCACCTGCCGGAGGAATCGCAGCTGCACCAGCTGTGCTGCCGCCGGATAGCCGGCTTTCCTCAGCTACAGCTGGAGCGGCAGCCGGCCGGCCCGGCGGCGCTGTTCCCGCCCTCTCGACTGGTGTTCCTGTCGCCAGACGCCGAGGAGCCGCTGCTGCAGCTGCTGCCTGACCGGGTGTACGTGATCGGAGGCCTGGTGGACGAGACGGTGGTGGGCGGCCTGAGCCGAGCGGCTGCCGAGCGCGCCGGTGCCACCGCAGCTCGGCTGCCGCTCCGGGAGTATCTGCGACACGACGGCGGCGGCGCCACTGGCTGTGTCCTCACCGTCAACCAGGTGTTCGAGGTGCTGCTGAGCGTGTGGGCCGGCCGCGGCTGGACTGAGGCGCTGGCGGCCGCCGTGCCAACCCGCAAAGGCTTTGTGCCGCGCAGGTGGGTAGCCGCAGCCAAGCCGTGCTGAGCCGAACTCTCAGTCTGCAGCACTGTCCAGACTGTCAGCGCCAGCCGGTGTTCTCAGCTGCTTTAGTGTGGTGAAATGTTACAGCATTTGTCGTTTAGGTACTGTTCATAGATTGGTCGTTGCGAGTGAGAATATGCAAGCGCCTTGCGTGGGGCTATCACGTGCATTTTCTGCTTGTGGCCCGAAATCGTTAAAAAATTATTCCCTTGTAATGTTTCTACGCGGGCTACGTAGCTGTTAGAGCAACCTTATTGTTTAAACAATTAAATCAAGGTTCATGTACCATCAAAGATAAACTCTTTTTTCGAACAATCCAAAAAAGTGATGAGCAAATTATGAAGCAAGAAGTCGATGGATGCGCTGGTTATTGAACGGTTTTTAAATGTGTATGTTTTTAGTTTGGGAGCTAAAGCCTACGTCCCTACCTTGTTGTATTCATTGATTTTTTCTTGTCTACGTTTACCAGGAGATTCAGACATGCTGCCAAAATTGTGGACTAACTTAAGCCGAAAATAATCGTCAAATTACATCCCTTCGCATCAGTTCCACATTAAATTTTTAAGACGAAGGCGAGGGCTTCTGAAAAGGGCGACGAGACTAATGAAGTTTGTTTTGTGTTTTAATGATCCGGTGCTGTTTTTGCGTAAAGCGACGTTGTTTAGTCATAGCTTTGGATGGGGGAGGGGGTAAACTAGGCTTAACACGCGCCCCACTGGGGGCGGAATTCCGCCCCCCTCCTGGTTCCCCCCCGATAACGCAAAAACGAATGAATGAAGAGCAACGAAACTTACAGCACCTTATCCCTGATCAATTTGACGCATCTGACAAATTTTTGTAGGTCAGGTCATGTCAGGTCAAGGAGCTATCCAAGGTCAAGTGACCCGACCTCAAAACCTAAAATCACGAGTTTGAAGCTGCGCCTAAGGAACATCTGCCAACCGCGCTCAGTTTGAAACTTTCACAATATGATAAAGTCATTATTGTCTACAAACCTGCTATCTCGGAATTTCTGTACTATTGACATAAGATGAGGTCAATTTTTGGTCGCCCCATTATGTCTGTGGTGAAAAGTTGAAATGATTCGTTTTCCGTATATACTGGATAGATAAAGCTAAAAATCCTCAAAATGTGTATTCCTACCACGATCTTGACCATAAAGTTGAGTTTTTAGCCATCTGACCTCTCAAAGGTCATGTCAGGTCACAGGAGCATACAGTGATTGTTTTGTCCAGTAACTTCTCACTGAATTGAGATAAAACTCCTATTTGGCTTGCATTGTGCCTATATTGTCACGCGGCGTCAATTGATATACAACATAACCATACCAGGTCACCATGTGACCCTGACCTAGCTTGATGTCGGGTCATTTTCAAAATTTGCCCTAGCAAGGTCATATTATACACCATTCGATTTGCCGCCATGAGGGGAATCCAATGATTCATAAAGATTTGCTCTAGCTCCGCTGGGTAAATATCTAGAGGGGGAAACGTACACTGTCCCGTTGTAAGACTTGGAACCTTCTTTGACCTATGCTGACCTCAATATTGACCTGATATAAAAATACGTTCATAATTCCTCTTGGTCTCGTCAAGAGCTTTCTAACGCCGTTCGTAATTTTTATTCAGCTTTCCTGGGAAATGAGATACGGAGGGGGCGACAGACGCCCCCCCAGCGGAGCGCGTCATACCAGGGACCCCAACGGGGCACGTGTAAAGCTGCCACAGGGCGTCCAATCCTGCCTCGGGGTAGGCTCAAACCGGAGACACTACAGAACATATAACATACCGTGGGCCGAGCCGAGCGCGCGCTCTAACCGAATGCGCCACCCAGACCCCCTCCTCCCCACGTCTGTGCTTTGACGGCATTTTAATACACGGTGCAATCTGTTGTGTCACTTTACTCGATCATGAATGCGGATTAAACATTTATAGATTCTCAAAACCAAGTATGAACATATATAACCGAGCATTGGTTAGTTTGAGACATGGGTGGAAATTACGGGGGGGGTGGGGGTAAGGGCCTCCCCTGGATTTTTGGTCTTCCACAGGCTTTGTATAGGGCCTGTATTACCGTGCCAGCGTTAACCCATCCAGGACCCCTCCCCCTGGATCGAGAAGAGACCTCCCATCATGGTTTGAAATCTAGTTTAGCCGTGTCTTCTCGCTGGCACAGTGACGTTGAGACCGAGGATGCTGACAAGAACGCTGCGGTCTCGGCTAAGGCCCCTGCTGTCCTGCCATCTGACGGCGCAGCAGAGGAACTGTAGCTCGGACGGTACCGACTTGGCCGACATCAAGGCCCAGGTGGCGCCCGTAGGCGGGGGCAGCGTGGACCTCAGCATGGACGAAGCTACCGGTGTCGCGATGCTGTGCCTCAACCACCCCGAGAAGAAGAACGCCGTCAGTGGTAAGCGTTTTTTTATGCGGACAGCTGACCTCACAATACCCGTGTCTCACGGTAGTGCGCAGCTCGTTCTTGTCGCACATGTTTCTGTCGACCTGTGCTAATTATCGAGATGTATGACATCGCCTGCCCTTGATATTAAGTCCAGCTGCAGCACGCACCCGCGCACTGGCAGGGACTGAAATAAGCCCGCCCCCACCCTCCCTCGCCTTTTTGCTACGCCTTTCAAAGTGAAGTGACTGCGGCCTGTGTTATACAAGTGTGTCATAGGGCGTTAGCCCTGTGTAGCCACTTCCAAGTGCGGAATGTTGTTTACTTTTATATCATGGCTTCATTTAGGCGAACTTATTAGTTATCTCAAGTATCAGTGATGACTGGGGAAAGTGCATGTCACAGCGCTGGGAAATAGGTGTTGATTTCTCGTAAAACCCGCTATTCCGCTTATGAGGGACCATCTGTAGGTTACGTAACGCAAAGTTCGCCGATTTTCTACTTCTCTCATCCCTATGTACCGCTTTGAAACGGTCCAATAAACCTCCCTGAGATATTACGTACCGTTCCGGTCCCTTAAAAAAACTGCAGGACAGTCTCGTCCTCGTACCATAACCATTTATTTTCCGCTTTCACACATACATCGGATCTGAACACATTCACGATTGGTGCAAATATCACAAAATGATGGCATGAATCGAGGTACCTCTCGTGTTTTTGCATGGTGTGAACATGGACATGAACTGATGGTAGCGGCACCGAGCCCGCCCCGTCCCCACCCGCCACTCCCGATGATGGGCGGACGCTGTGTGAGTGCTCGCTGTAGCTATGGTGTGGACCAGACCTCTGCGCCTCCTCAGGCCGGATGATGCGACGGCACCTGTGGAGCACACTGTATTACTGAGATCAACCTCCGCCGCCAGGCCGGATGATGGCGCAGCTGGCAGACGCGGTCTCGGAGCTGGAGCGGTGGCCGGCCGGACGCGGCCTCCTGCTGCACGCCTCGGCCGCCGGGGGCGGCACCTTCTGCTCCGGCGGCGACCTCACTACTGTGCGCCACATCCTGACGCCGGAGGGCGGCGCGCGCATGTCGGCACTGATGCAGGACTCGCTGCGGCGGCTGTCGGCTCTGCCGCTGATCAGTGTGGCGGTGGTGGCGGGCCGGGCGCTGGGCGGCGGTGCCGAGCTGACTCTGGCCGCCGACTTCCGTCTGATGACGCGGCAGGCGCGGCTGCAGTTTGTGCAGGCTCGGATGGGCGTGCTGACCGGCTGGGGCGGCGGCGCGCGCGCTGGCCGCTCTGGCAGGACCGCGCGCGGCGCTGGAGCTGCTGACCTCCTGCCGGCAGGTGTCGGCCGCGCAGGCGCTGCGGCTGTGCCTGGCGGACGCCCTGGTGCCGGTCGGAGAGGAACCGCTGGACTTCGCGCGACACTGGCTGGCGCCGCGCATCGCGCACGACCTCGCGGTACTGCACAGTGTGAAACGGCTGGTGGTGGCGGCACGCGGAGACCTGAGCGGACTCTGGCGGCGGGAGCGTGAACTGTTCGCGCCGCTCTGGGGTGGTGACGCTAACCTGAGGGCACTGGGCAAGAACTTGAAACATTAGCAGATGGCGCTGATGAAGTGGACACTAAGTGAACTTTATGTGATCAGATTTGAGAAATCTCCTATCGGGATCTTCAACTAGATGTCTGGTGTTTGTTTTTCGCGTATGTTTGTTAAAGAATATATGCGCATATGATAGTATGTGACATATAAAACATAGGATTATATGTTAAAGACAAAGGACGGAGACTCATAGAGGCTCGGTTGGCTTATGTAAACTTGTATCGGCTTTCAAAAAAGTTCAGGAGGAAGACCATTTCGTATCTATATTGCGCTCCCATATCTAACGGCCCGTAATGCTTTCAGAATGTCGTCCTTAGTACTTCAAGTGCGCAAGGAATGTAATAGGCCAACTACTAGTCCAATTTGCGGAGAGTGGCAAACTAGAAACATAATGGATAGCTTAAATTCAAATTAAGTACGGTCAGGAATGGATGTCCCTGTCGTATGTAACAAGTACTGAACGAACTGCCATAGCTTTGAAGCATGTTCTGCATAGCGCCGGCAGCTGATGTTGGTCCTATTCTCAGAGTTACGGCTACTGGATCGCGCTCTGTCACGACGTCCATGTCCATTGATGAAGTGCAATAAATGAAGTGGTGTTTGGAAAATTAAGATTACTCAGTTCGGCTCAATCGAAGCCCGCGCCTAATTTGATTGTTAATTTGCCCCTGCCTTGGAAATGGAAGGTTCGATTTGGATGACCCGGATAAAAACCGCGTGGTCATCTCGCTGCTCTTTTGTCTTTAACTACCGATCAGTTTTGACCGATCTGTATGATGGACATACACAATAAAAGAGGGGGGGGTTGGTAGAACTGAACCAGCGCCTTATGCTACCATTCAGGAATGCGCTACGGCTTTGAATAATTTTTTTATAAATTTTGTCCAAGTTTTTCCCAGTACGGCTGTTGGAGTCGGATTTTCATTCATCATCAAGGGACTTGTCACGGAGACCCCGACCCCACCACCCGAACGAGCAACTCCCACAATGAAGAGTTGATTTAGAAGCAAAAGTCTAACGTTCCACAAAGCACAGGGACGGCCGCCCCGCTCAGGTCACCCTCTCACCAGTCAATTGCCAGCCGACTTACGTCGGATAAACCATTGAGCGTCGGAGCGTCTCAGGGGAACCGATCCCAAGCCGCCACATGCACTGCCACTGCAGCTTTCTGAGCTACCGGGGCGGCTTTTCACAGAGTCACAACCTTTAGCCCCGGATCCTCACTCTTGGTTTGCAAGAAATTGATTTGAAATCTTAAAAATTAGGTGCCCGGGCACCCACAAACAGACGAAAATCCACCAGCACCGCAGAGACCCACCAAAGAAACCAATAGAACATCTTGCTATTGGTAAGTGATAGATTCTAATGATGGTGTCCTGCCTCCCCATTCTTAACACGCGCAGTGGAGAGGGGTCTGGCATCAACGTGCAGTGGAGGAGAGTCCTGAACCTGAGATCTAAAAAACCAAGAGTTAGAAAAACGTCCGTTTGGTTCTGTCGGAGCGATGTTGATCTACATTATAGCTAAGCTTCATTGACCTGAGTCAAACGAGGTCGAAAAGGTCAAATCTGGGCCGTGCTGGAGACATATTGAGAAATGCCGTCATTATGCGGAAAAACGGGAATATACCAAAAATTGACTATTATAGAGGAAAGGTCCCACACAGAAGTCTCTGAAAGCCTGAGGTCAATGCCATTCAAAGCCACTGGCCTATGACGTAATAATATGACATTCGCAATAATTTTTAACATAAATGGCACTAGAGCAGCCTTCGGGCGGGAAATAAGGGTTTGATATTGGTAAAATATTTTAATCTGTGATCTTGACCTTGATATTTAGTGGCCTTAACTATGAATTCATAGCATCGCATACGTCATACAGAATAAGGCCATCTGACCGGAATATTAGCGTCAATGACCTTGATATTAACCTTCATGTGGGGTGATCTCGACAAATATAACCCGATTATATGACGTTATTACGTCACCACGCGGTGTATAGTGCAGGCTGACATAGTGTAGGCTGTGTATAGTGATCTTGACAAATATAACCCGATTATATGGCGTTATTACGTCACCAAGCGGTGTATAGTACAGGCGGCCTGGCCCGACCGTGCGATTGCGACGGTCTCAAAAGATGGGTCTGGCTTTGAAAGCCTGTAAGTGAATAAAGGTATTTACCGATTTACAAAAATTGTTCACCAAGCTTTATTTAGCCAAGCAGTGTTTTCCGACCGCAAACTGTTCTCCGGCCACCACGGAAAAATAAGCGACGGGCACTTCGGGAACCCCTCCAATGCACGTATTAAGGGGCATGTGGCATCTTCATGTGGGTCTGCCGGTGGTTTGGCGTGCGCAAAACGTCGCGCAACTGCGCTAATATGACTCCGGTCGGTTTTAGAAAAACGTCACGGGTAATGCTCTAGCCGTTTCTGAACTAACTGGTTCCGTTGGTGCAATGTGCTTAACTTAAATGTGGTGCACAGCGTTCCGTTAATGCCTTCCCTAATCTTCATAGTGGATTTTAAACTGAGATAGCCATGTGATAGAGTTTGCCGAGAAACCACTTGATCGAAATTTTGTTGCCTCGGATCATATATTTCGCTGGGAGAAAGGTAAAAATTAACCGCCTGCCGACCCCTCCTCCCGCGGTGACCAGGGTATAACGATAACGCCCCGCCGTCTATGATGATCATAGTTCTTCAGTCTACCTTTAATTCGCGCGTTTTGTTCAACTGCCTCAACCGTACCGTTAAGCCCGTCCCCTGCAAAATACATACCAGGTGCACGACTCATCGCTGATACCGGGGGATACGTCCACCATTAGTACCCAGAAACAAGCAGATCTGTAGCTGAAATCCAGGAATTGGACTCGGTTCTCACCAGCGGCCCACTGTGAAAGCGCGCGATGGTGACTCCCGGGACAGTCCCGCCGCCCTGCCGGTCTGTCAGCGGAGCTCCGTCGGCGGCGGCGCGCGCGCCTGCGCCGATCGATGGGCTGCGGCGCCGACGGCGCGGCGCGGTGCGGCAGAGGCTCGCGGCGTCGACGGCGGCGGCAGTGGCACGGGCGGGTGCGCGACTGCCGTGAGGCTGCTCTGGCCTGGCCATGACACCGGCCCAGGGAAAGCCGCAGGTCAGCGGCGGCCGCTTCGACTTTGACGACGGCGGCACCTACTGCGGCGGCTGGGACGACGGCAAGGCGCACGGCCACGGCGTGTGTACCGGCCCCAAGGCGCAGGGCGAGTACTCCGGCTCCTGGCACTACGGCTTCGAGGTTTCCGGTGTCTACACATGGCCCAGGTGAGCGGCGGGAGGGGTACAGAGGCTGGCAACGGTGCACTTCTCCGGCTTCGCGGAAGGGGGAGGCGTCTGTGGCAAAGTCGAAAGTACCGGCGTGGATGGAATCTTGCTAGAAGAGCTCACTCTGGATTTGTTCGATAACATTTTAAGTTGATTCTCCTATTGCATTATGATGGGAGGTGAAAGAGCATTGCGTCACGTGGCTCTGTGCTCACCTGGGTAACATCGAGATATTTGGCGTAATGTGTGGGATACTAGCATGAAACTTTTCCGCGGCGATAGTTCGTGAGAGCTCTACAGTGCCCTAGTACAGTGGGTGTAGATGACACCTTCAGAATGTGAGGTGCAGTAAGTGGGGCAGCCGCAGCAGAAAGAGGGCGTCATGTTCCGTGGTGTCCTGACCACTGCTGCCTTGGCTACTGGCCAAACGAACCTGACAGGAGAAAGTGCTTGTTCTGGTTCCGGTCAAAACTAAGTCACCACAAAATTTTACCTACTTATCCACGTTTTGTTCACACTCTTACGATACAACGTTTGAAAAGACTGTTGGCCGAGCAAACGGATGGTTCCTGTATTGTTTCCGTCTTTAGCTTAACATCCGGTAGCCTTAGCAATGCCTCCAGTGACAAGCCCTTTTAGCCCAGTGCGCTAAGCTGTCTTTGAGTTCGCATGCACACATTTCCTAGGTCAGTTTGATGCAGGGCACCATTTTTCATCACATGAGTCACATTAGAAGGGAAATTTGGGTAGACACGGGATTAAATACAGTAGACATTGATCCAATGATGTTATCTGATCGCCAATGTCGCTTTCACCGTGTGGGTGGGTAAAACACTGCTACGTTATGCGAACCGCCGTCGGCGCGTATTGACAAGAGTCAGGTGCAAATCGATTTACCAAGGTGACGCTAGACATTGCCAGCATTTTGCACCGGGTGCAATCGCTGGGTAGGTTCTGGCGCAGTAATGTGTTGAATAAGCATCTGAACAGGGAGGGGGGTGGTGGGGGCCTGATCTCTACTTTACATAAAAATTTCCACGTTTCAGGATTACAAAGAAATTGGGAATAGTAGTAATCTGGCAGTGTGAAAGGCAACGATGTAGGTACCGTAACCTGATAAGTAATTTTGGTTCCCGAGGGAAAAGTCTCTGGTCAGCAGCAGGTTTGATACTGGCTGCCCCTCACTTTTTCCCTGTGGTGACACATGTTATGTGTTGTCCACAATAAATGGAAGGAAGTGTCTTAACTTTAGGTGACTAATAAATTGTCTTATTCTGGAACAGCTGGTTCAGAATTTTCTGTCACGCCATATGGCCCGCGTAGCTGTGTCACCATAAAACCACAACACGCAAAACTTTCAAGATCTTGATCTGTTCGCTGCTACGTTAAAAGAGAAACCTGGTTGTTATGCCAACTTCGATGCTGGAAGTAGTTACCCTTTAATTTGAAGCTATTCGAAATGGAGGAAATTTGCTTGACATACGAATACCAGGTATTGAATTATCATTTTTAAGATTTTGCATAAGAAACTACGTAGAGTACAGCCATTTTGATAGATTTTTAAACCTAAAAAAACAGGTCTGCTTCAGTTTATGGATGCATCTAGACACTAGATGTAATCATACATAACTGCGTGTACCTTGAACGGGCTTTTCTCTTAGCTCTTCAATCAGTCGTTCAAAAGCTTCATAAGCCGCTGTACTCACCCGTAAAAGCATTGTGACTAGCGTCCATACGACATTGAGTTGCCAATTTTAAGCCGCTTCATGGGTAGCGCTACGACCGGGAACTACTTTTTGCGGCTGGTCCATTCTTATCCAATACGAGATCTTTTCTGGAGCTTGTCATTGAAAGCTAAGAATTTAAGCTGTGAACTTGGTATCAAAAGTGAAGTAGGTATTCAAATGGTGATATTTTTACACTTGCCCTTTTGGATATTTTCCCTGTCAGAGGACCCGTGTATGTTCTTGGAATGCACGTCGACGCTATATGGGATGGCGGGTTGAACGTGCTATGTGAAATTGAAAGGAGGATCTCCCAGTGGCGGATCTAGCCGGATGGTTTGGGAGGGGCAAACCAAAGTCGAAAAGCAAAAACGTCGCGCAGTGCAAAATTGCGTTACAATATGCCTTTTCGGTAGGATTTTGGGAGCTGGAGACGAAAAGCAAAAAACGTCACGGGGTGAAAATATGAACTCAAGTACTTTTTTCCTATCCAAGCCCCATATTTACACTGACTTCACTAATTCTGTTTGAAGTTGAGAGTTGAGCACCAAAATCTTGCTTACAAGCTAAAAGGAGTCGGGGAAAAGGTGGTGATCACTTTGGGGGCATAAACATAGTTTTGTCGAGCTTTTGTTTGGGGGACAATTGTTTTTCCCCTGATACTGGATCTCCCTGTCCATACCAGTCGTCTAGATTATTCTTCCAAGCACACATGCAGTCTTATCGGCTTTTGAAAGGTGTATGTATGCTGTGACACAGTCAAAGGTGAATATTTGATCAAGATAACAATCTCAGAAATGTCTCGCGTCCCCTCTGCATCCTTTAGCCATGAATGCCGGTGAGTGCCTCAAACTTCAGCATGGTACCGATAGAGCAGTTTCAAAAAGGCTGGACAGTGTAGCAGGAGTGTTGCCAGCACCTGCAGGGGAGCAAGGAGTTCGCTAAGCTCAGTTCCAGCCCGGTGGCTGCCGCGTGCGTGCCATGGTGCCAGCAGAGCGGGGCCGCCGTTTTCAAACGCCGATCAATGTGCACGGCGGCGTTTGGTGTGCGAACTGGGGCCCTCCGTCGGCAGCGGGTAACCGGCTGTGAGCCACCGCTGGACACAGGCACCTCCCGTACCCACCGCCAGACTAGAATGTCTGCCGGCTTGTCTCAGCCGCCGACCCGGAGCTGTGTAATAAGTGTCTGGTTACTGTTAGTGCCAGTGCTTCCTCCAATGAGATGAGTCTTTGCTGCAATTGAATTCAGCCCTGGGAATTATTTTGTTCACTATTGATTGATAGAATTTTGGGGAAATTTATTCAATGAAGTTGTCCAGGCCTTGTGGTGGTTCCTGTTTTTTTTGTTTTTTTACCTTTGCCGTTGTAAGGGGCTGTTACGCCTTGATATTTCCAGATGTTGTCCAAAAATGTCGGTAGTGGCACCTGAGTCGCTTTGATCGTCCTTATCTTTTGATCTAGCGCATCTTTTGAAAAAAGTCTGGGTGCTATCCGGTCTCTGAGCTATGACCTCATTTTCGGAAACATGCATGCGTTCCTTTCGAACGTAGCTCGGATTTAAGGCATTTGATGGCCTCAGTTAATATGGTGTGACCTTTGGTAACCTTTTGTGACCTTTATGGTCCTTTATGATCCAACCAGCCTGTTTGATCCTGGTTGACCTTTGGTGACCTACAGAGTACTAGGTCCACGGCACCCTACATTTGATAATTTCTAGGGTATAGGATCAAATATTGGGCTTAAAATGTGTTTGTAGGTAGTGTTAGTGCCAGAGCAGAGTTTCATATCCACAACTACCCCTTAGAACGGTAAACTAGACATTTGAGGTAGCTTTGGCTTTCAGGATTCTGTGGCCTTTTGACCCCCGCTTCGCATGCTACCTAGATGGGTCACATAACCGTATGGTGTAAAAAGCAGATATGTCTTTTGACCACTCTCATGACTCCTATTTCGCTACATGTGATTATTTCACAAATATTTTCATCAATAACAGCCAGCGCGGCAAAATTTGAGGCAAGTAGCAAAAACCAGGTCTTTGACTTGACTTGAAGGTGACTTCAGGATCTAAGGTCGTAAGAATTTGAATGCGTCGCAAGATCTCACGACGAGTACCAACCTTATGTTTTTTTTTTGCGAAACTTCAATTAGAGACCAATTGTGAGGAAAGGTCTAATCCACCTCCCCTGATACAACCACCGCTGCTGCGTTGGTTGAGGGTTGAGGGTGGCTGTCGTCAGTTGGACGGGTTGTGTGGCGGTGTCTGTTGGCTGGCGTTGTGAGCAAGTGGTGCGGTTCTGGCGCTCGCCCCGCTGTGCTGTGCCCGCCCAGTCGATACCAGGTAGCCCGCCGAGACCACGCTCCAGATTCTTCCCGCCTGGACAAAACACCTCCCGGGCGGGAGCAGGTGACTTCTCTGCTCTCTCAAAATCTTTGTGTGCATATCAACACAAGTTCCTAGTGTAAAACTTTGGCTGCCACATCATTCTCGATGAGCTTCTGGGCACGCCTCTGTCCCCTCCCAACAACAGGCCCAGTGCATTTCACAAGTGTAACAGCACTCGCGGGCTATGTTTATAACTCAATTAATGTACCTTATTCAGGGTCGGATCCATGATCGCGGGGGAAGGACGGCATTATATTCCCCGAACCCTCCGACTTTAGTGTAGTGTGTTTAACAGAAAACACCTCTGTATTGATGGCTCCGAGTCCCGTTGCCTCTCCCCCCACCGTCACCGGCCCAGATCCAGCTCTGGCGCTGCCATACCGGATGTGTGGAGTTAGGCTGTTTATGACTGTGATGAACGGCGGGTCTCCGCTTGGGCTGATTCATGGCCATTCCTTCTTGTCTCCGCCGCGTATGTACGAGGGAGACCTGTGCTAACTACTTAGTGAGCAGGTGGTGAGAAGCCTGGCAAGAACTCTTACTTGAACTATAATGACTTGGAATTGTAGAATTGCAGGCAAAACTCTATTTATCACGGCTACATTATGGTTTTAGGATGTTATTTATACAGTGCCCTTTGCTGTTAAAAACCCCAGGTGTGAATATTTCTGAGCCCGTATTATGAAGGATCATCCTTCGTAGGTATTTGGCCTGGTTTCAACGACTTCAGCTGAGATCGGGGAGCGACAGTCAGCACCTGAGTATTTCTCGTCCCAGAGCCGACCGCGGGAGGTGGCGGAGAGCGGTCATCCACCCGCAATATCCAAGTCATGCCTTGAGGCTAAAACCCACTGACGTGATGTGGTGTGGATGACTCTTCAAAATGTGTCACAGAGCCAGATAGCTTGGCATGGTATGCTGATGACAGCTATGTTCTCAGGAATTTCCGCTGGCAACGCTGCTTTAGGCAATTCTTCTCTTCACGCTTGTTAGTTTTGAGTCTTGGTGGGTATCCACTAGAACTAAAACCCACAAAAAGGGAACAGTCTTAAAAAATGTTATACATATATGCTCTTTACCGACAACAAAGACAGGCGAGTGAATCATCCAAAGTGCTGCCAGAAGACCTCCAATCCACTGTCTGCCTGAGAACAGCTGCGAAGGTAGCGGTGCACTTGTTCAGGGGCCAGGCAGTTGGACTGCTTCTCTACCGGCTGAGGTCGCGCCCCTGTCCCGCCGCCGTGGTAGCTGGGGTGGGTAGGGGTAGGGAGTTCACTGGGTCCCACTTCAACCCCCCTCCCCCCCCCCCCCCACCCCCGGCCTATCTAGGTCAGTAATTGCCAGGTGCGAACACTTGCCTGTGTTCGCCGAATGTTGTACGCCGAGAAATTAGGCACGTCTTCCTGGGCAGTCGTAAACCAGAATAGCTTACTGCGCCAGAGGACAGGTTCAAAACACTGGGCAAAGCTACACAAGTTCCAGATCAGGTGGAAGATATATATATATATATATATATATATATATATATATATATATATATATATATATAGAGAGAAAAAAGAAAGAGAGAGAGAGAGAGGAGTAGGCATGTTTTATTTCATTTGGTCGTTTTTGCTTCGTCACGTTGGCTGGCGGCTCCAACAAGGAGGGCGCGGTGTGGTGGTCGCGTGCGGCTTCCCGCAGCCGACCCTGGTTCAGGCCCGGCGGCTTCCCTGAACAAGGAGCGCTGGCTCCCGAGAAACCCTTCCAACGGGAAAGGTTCGACGCCAATGACCGTTGTCGTCGATAAGCCCAATATTATTATCCAACAAAAAGCGTTTAGGGTAATTCAGATTAATTTATTTCAGTCTGTCTAGGGCAATATTCAGCATAGCCTGTGACCCATATATGAGTTACCTGGGCCGCGTGACACTTTTGGTCACAAATTTGCGAAACCTGGGTCTGATTGAGACATCAAACTTAAAAGATAATGGAAATAAGAATAAATATCACGTAGGCGCAGCACATCTTGGAAAACTCTAAGACCAAACTATGATAAGGAATAAAGGGAAGCCACCCCTCTCCCTTCAAGTTCATACAGCCTCCTCCGATGGCCATCGGCACCTAACCGTAGCTGAATCCTGGCTAAGTCACTGCTTTAACTTTTATAGTTACAGTTATTTCCCAGTATAGTTGTTAATTATGCCTTTATCACTATGATACAGATCAGAAGCTATCTCAAAATTTTCATGGCATGGGATATTCAAGCCTTTCAGATGATAGGTACGCATGGTATTCTATGACCAGTGCCAACAGTGGAGATAAATAAAAACATAAAACTATTAATTTCAAGGGTGTTTAAAATTACTACCTGATGCTATCAAAACTATTACTTGATGTATGTTCAGTTAATCGGGAGATGTATACTTGAGATAAACGGCCAAACTCATCTGGGCTGGTCCGCTCACTTTTGGCGGTTGCTGCAGGGTGAAATAATTTATACATGTATTCATAGCGTTGAAAAACATGCGATCTGCCAAGATTGATCAAAGCCTTGGATTCACAGGGTGCAGTTTGTCTGTTTCGCTTGCGTGAGCCATTAAACTAATGCATCTGGTTATTTAAAAGGCACTGTTTGAAACAACGCTGAAACGGACTTCAAACATTGCATTGGACTATGTTCGAACATCGGAAGTCGTCAACCAGCCAACATAAATATAATTTTTTAACATCCACGGGAAAAAGTTATCTAGAAGTCTTTTGCATGCTTTTTCGCTTTAGCAGCGCTCTTATCTAAGCAATTTGTTTAGCCTAGGGCATCGGGCCTTGGTCGCTTTTGAGTTATATTCTCGATACAGCCAGGTTGGTGGGCGTCCGTTTTGTAAAGTTATTTCCTCCCGAGAATCTTTAATATCAGCAAAGGCGTTTGTTAAAATAAACGTTTTTCTCAGATTGCAAAAGGAGATAATTTTGATGAAGTTTTTATAATTTTTGCCTAATTTAAATCATTCAAAAATCGCTCGAAGACAGACCTTTAAAATATACATTATTCCAGAGTAGTCACAATAGCTATTTTATACACTTTAAAATAAGATAAAAAGCTCAACTTCTCACCGGTTAGGTCAGTGCCAATGATCCCTTTTCTCTCGAGAGTTACAGGGAGTGTCCCACTTTTATAATGGGTTTTGAACTGAAATAGCAGTTTTGTAGAGCGTGTCGAGCAACCACTCCTGACTGACATATTTAATTTCACCCAGAGCCCTCTGTATGAAATTTCCGCAAGCTTTTAAGTTCAAAGGCGGAAGGCTTACTTCCCTATTTTAAAACATGAAAGAATCCCTCTCCATCTGACAGCGCTTGCCACATGACAAGTGTTAACAAATGGGATGGTCACGCAACATTACATATCGTCAGCCGCCGCGAGCTGCTAGATTCGTGATTACACGCTATACTTGGGTCAACCCAGCGTAGTAAGACAAGAGGTGATATCTTTATTTTGAGCGATTGGAGGTGGAAACAAAATGTCTCCTAATTTTAAGACCTATTTTGTCCGTAAATTGTTTCTTTTAGAATTTCGACAAAGCGGCCGATTCCCTTTAAGAGTATGCACTGACGGCTGATGGGCGCTGCTGTTTCGCACACGGTGTGTTATGAGTTGATGTGCATTTTATCAGTGGCTGCGGGTTTGTATCCATGACGAAAGACTCGCCCGGATTTACACATCTCGCCACGTAGTCTGACACCGTCTGTGCCTCTAGGCACCTCCGACCGCCTTGGGGAGGGCCATCTCTGACCCCCTACAATGTCGGGAAATAATGGCGATGCGGAGAATTTGGAGCGATGCAGGATCCACGCTACCCTCCTCTATTCTTGAACTAAGTTTTAATTATATCCGTTGAGTTGTTGCGCTACAGGGGGAAACATTGGTCGAAGGTAGGTGAATTTAAGAATTACTTTATAAATCGGAAACCATTAAACCTAAAACAAATCGAAGGGCATCAATGTATTTGTCGTGACCCAATGAGTGGAATTCCTTGGATCATACTGATCCATATGGCACTGAATTTATTGCTTGATCTTGTTCTTTCAGAAGTTATAGATACAGGAGTATTCGAAAGGCGTAGTCGTTAGTGGCCTCTGGTGACCTTATCATTTCTCAGGGCTCAAAAAAATTGGCAGCATTCTGGTTTACCGTTCCAAGCGCTTTCGTTTCTAATGATGTTTAGAAATTTATATTGCTCTTATAGGAGCCGAGTTACACCCTGGTCTGATTTACCTTGTTTTGGAAGAGCAAAATCGGCTCACATGGGTCTAGCAATGAGGTCATAACTTAACATAACATAACATAGCTAAACGATGTGTCTCTCATCTTAATCCGCTCGGAAACATTGCGAAAATAGATCGGGGGCTCAGAAATAACATCATACCCCCTCCCAGGCAGTGATGAATTACGTTCTAACGGTCACTGCAGCAAACAAGAATCCTTGTGACTCGTCTGTAGCCCCTGTATCTCATCCAGCTTCCAGGTGTACCTATGAGCAGCTAAACCCCCCTGTCCAGGTATGATAACCTACCTGTCCAAAGACAGCGACCGTGTAGATACAGCGCAGGGACGGGATCCAATGACTACCATGAGCTCTCATTTGCAATAGGTGGCCCTCCCCGTCGACAACTGTGCGCCCCCATGGCCAGCTGGGAACTTCCCTATGACCAGCCGGCTTCCCTATGGTCAAAGCATGGATGATCGCGGGCCCTCACTAAGACCATTTGGTCAGCCGTGTACCTCATAAGACCACTTTGGCGCCAGTATGACAGTTGCGGACTCTCACCAGCCATCCAAGACTCGTGTGACAGCTCTGTCCCTGTGGTCAGCTTTGGCTGCTCTCAGTGGCGGATCTAGCCGGTCAGTTTGGGAGGGGCAAACCAAAGTCAAAAGTCGAAGAGCAAAAAAAAGCGTCACGCCGTGAAAGCTCCACTACAATATCACTTGCCGGTTTGCCGGTAGAATTTTGGGTATTTGAGGCGAAAAAAAACGTCACGGGATGAACAATATGGGCTCGAGATACTTTTTCCAGTCCAAGGCCTTTTTACACTATTTACACTGAACTTAACTGGCTCTGTTTGAAATTGAGAATTGAAGCACCAAAATCTTGCTTATAAACTAAAAAAGGAGTCGGGGGAAAAAGGAGGTCGACCACTTTGGGGGAGCAAAAACATAGTTTTGCCCCGAGCTTTTCCGTTTGGGGGGCAAATGCCTTTTTCGCCCCCCCCCATGGATCTGCCACTGGCTGCTCTAGCCGCAAACTCTGCCGGTAGTCTGTCATGAAGTGCCCGTCTCGCAAAGTGAGCTGTAATGGACAGGTTGTCATGTTCACTGCTGCTAAACTGCGCTCAGCAAACTCTCCCGGATGCCAGTCCCCATTCATGGTGAGGGTTCCTAATATTGTATCAATCGGGCCATCTGAGACCAGTCTGGACCTCTTTGTGGTAATAATGTGAATTTAAAATATCAAATAAATTTAATGATCCAATAACACCTCTGGTTAGTTAGTGGCACTGTAAATGACTGGGGCGCTCCATAGTGAGCCAGTGGAAAGGACCTTGATCTTGGATCGGGAGCTAACCGAAAACTTACGTAAGAGCTTCACAATGAGGTCGGTAGGAACCAGAAAACACTTGATGGGTGACACTGGCTTTTATCATGGATTTGACAGAGTCCCAACCATAGGCGAATCCAGGATTGCCGATTGGGGAGCACCTTCGGGGGGGAAGGGGGCGCCATCCTGACCAGGGGGCGCCACTTTTGACCGGAAAATCCTATCAGGTGGGCGCAAAATCCCATCGGTGGGCCCCAATTTCTCGGGGGGAGTGGGAAGTGACATTTCAGGAGGGCACCATCGACCTTTCAAGGGGGCACCGTGACCATTTTAGGAGGCGCTGAGGGTCGTTGGGGCACGTTCCATCCTTTGCCCCCCCCTGGATCTGCCTATGGTCTCAACCACTAACAATGGTTCTGTCCTCTGATCAAAGATCGATACAGAGTCCCCAGTTGATGATCCTGCCGTTTATTTTCAACTATTAATTCTGATGCTATCGAACTATTATTGACTACGGATGTATAAATCGCGTCATTGGGATCATGTGGGAGTGGTAAAGGCAGGTAGGACTAGTTAAAAAGTGATTACATTGGTTATTAGAGATGTATTTTTATACGGTCACTCGCCAGAAGCCGCCCTCTTGTCTACACAAAATGGCTTATTGGGCTGAGAGATAAAACGGTACAGCCCACCATTCAGGAAGAATAGCGCGGCTCAGTTTATCATCCGGGAAATCTTATTCAGCATTGTATGCTGCCAGGGAAATGGCGTGACAAAGTAGTGCGGAACAGTGGGCCACTCAGGAAATGTAGTGCGGCGTAATATATCTCTCGGGACATGCAGTGCAGTACAGCCTATCAATTAGGATATGAAGTGCGACACCGTCTGTCAATCAGGGTAGGTATGCAATGCGGTGCAATTCATCACCGGCTCACAATGGGGACGGAAGTGGGGAGAGGCTTCAGGGTGGTTAGTGTGCCCACCCCCACCCGCAGCCATGGGGGCAAACATGTCAATCCACCCTCCTCCCAAACAAGTGGATTTTGTTGGTAATTTTTATCTGGGCGGTGAAAAAAGTAAGATCGGGTACTTCAAAGTTTCCATACCAAAAATGCAAGAGGTTGTGTTTGGTACCAGTTCTAGTATAATATGCTAGGAATAGGCTAGAAACTACCCTAGGAAAGTACATACGTTCTAGCCAAATGCGAATAGCTGCAGATGGTGACTGGTACTTCTTGAAACAAAAGAGTTGATTTGGTTTCCAATAAGGCAGGACAATAATCTCATTGCTTAAACTAACCCTTCATTACAGAGCCCGATTGGCGAGCCTAAAATATTTCACCTTTTGTTAATGCTATATTTTATGCGTATTCTTTTTCGGGGTCTGACCGAGACCCCAAGACAGACCAAGGAAACCTGGGAAAGCCGAGGGGCTAAACAATAGCTCAGTGAAATTTACCACTCATCCGAAATCAGAGCTTTGAGCTCTTTCTCGAAGGTAGAGTAAAACTTAAATTCAAATTCCAGAAAGTAACTTTGTTTAAATTTTGACCAATTCACCCCAAAACGAGCTATCTGGGAACATCTTTGCACTGGATCACTTCAAAACAGCTGCGCCAGCAACAAGACGATTGTTCAATTTAGAAAGTAAGGAACGTTGAGGGCTGAAATTGGTCAAGTTTTTAACCCTATGTGGGATTTAACTAAGAGATGGACACAATCTTAGGAGTGTGCAAGTGTTTTTCTAAGGCTCGCAGATTTCCATCGAGTGTTGACCGCAGATACTCCGTGAACAAAATGTAGAAAGACAGAGAATTGAGCAGGGAACCAGTGAAACATATAACGACGGATTGACTTGCTGAGTATGGTAATGGTCGTATTGAAGTGAACTTATATGTGGATGCACATACATGTTAACATTATATGATATGCATCATTTATTTATATAAATAAGCAAATCGAATCTGATTTTCATAAATATGATGTTTAAAATTATATTAATATTATTTGTACACCAAGTTGATAAGGTGAAAACTGGCCTGTCTCCTCGAATGCGGATGTAAAAAAATATTTAGATCGCATATTCAGGCACAGCCCTTCATCAGAATCATCTAGGTATTGACACAAATCCTGAGAATGTGTGACATTATCTATATGATTCTGATGAAGGGCTGTGCCCGAATATACAATTTAAATGGTTTTTTTACATCCGGATTCGAGGAGACGGGCCAGTTTACCCTTATCAACTTATGATCTGCTCCTCGCCGCAGCTCTGCAATACCTATCAACTATTTACACACTACATAGATTTCGAGGTCGAATCATCACGGACCTCCATGAGTTGTAGTTGGCTAGTTTAGCGTTGTACGTGCCAATTTCAGCGGTAAATTTCAAATTTATTGGATTTATTGTGTAGGAAACTGATCACCTAACAATCCAAAATGTGCCGCAGTATTTTTTATAATCGAGAGGAATCAAACGAGGTGCCACTTGACATGCTTTGAACTTTTATATATTATATGATGGAAGCCCAAAAGTGGGCCTACATTAACCCGCGCCCCACCGGGGTCCGGCGCCACCTTCGCCCCACCGGGGGGCCATCGATGGCCCCCTCTAACTCCGAAAATATGGGCGTTAGCGCAAATCTGCAAAGTGCAATAGAAAGCTCGCGTGAATTCAGTAAGAAATTACTTCGCATGTTTTAGTGCTCAGGTCAATGGTTTGACCTCCAGAGGTCAAATTGGGTCAAGATCGGCTATTTTCCTCAAATATGCAATGATTAAGCAAACTGGGCATAACTCTTATGTCATTAGAGCTATTGAGGCCTGGTAAGTACATTTGATAGCGAATTGCCAGTACTTTTCCGCTATGTGGAACGTAAAGACCTCCCGCCAGTGGTTTGACCGCCAGAGGTCACCTCGTGACCTAATATGACCTGAGGTCACGAAAGGTCAAAAGTGACCTTGCCGTATATCAAATGAAAGCCAGTGACAAGACAAACACGATGGTGTTTGTTTCACCGCTCTAGCTCAATTAGGTCAAAGTTATTGTCAAAATACTGTTTTTGACCTCTGGTGACCTTGGATGACCTTGGAAAAGTCAAAGGGCAAATATGACCCCTGGGATCCGTGAAAGGGTGTCCAAAAACGTTGTTCTGAGCAGTCTGAGTATTTGCAATCATTTTTGTGGGTTTTATATCATGAAATAGCTTTTCCCATGCTTTTCCAATGGGAGGGTCGCCTCGTGACCTGACCTCAGGGCACGAAATCGAAAATCCCGGATATACACCTTGTAGACCCTGGAGGGGTCATGAAGTGTGGAAGTTTCAAATCGATCGAGTTTGAAATGTAGCTCTTACAGAGCTCTAAAGTGAAGTGAGGTGACCTTGGTTGACCTCGTCTGGTGACCTGACCTTGGGTGACCCGGGGTAAAAATTTCAGGGATGATGGGAAAATGTTGCAGTGAGAGGTAGAGCCCTCAACCGCGGTGCTGCGCCTGTCGTTTTTCGGCTATCCCGGAAAAACCTTAGTGGGGGCCATCGATGCCCCGGTGGGGCGAGGGTTAAGAAACACGGCCTCCAACAAACCTAGATACGCTAAGTGGGCAGAGCAGGCACAGGAAAACTGAGGTCACTGCGCTATTTTGCATGCTTTTTTCATGGGAAACAGGGAGAAAAACTGTAAAAAAATCAAAAGGGGATTATTTTGGGGAGCCCTAATGTACAACTGATAACTTGGAGGCACGTCCTTTCGAAATATAGCGTGGTTCGCAAACGCCAAGCTACTATCATGTGTGCTTTGCCTTGTGCTGTGCATAACCTGTTGGCTATGGACTAACGGAGGTAGGATAGCCCACTGCGCGGTCTTGATGATGACTCAGACTCAGATATTTATGCAGTCAGCTCCTGCCTCCTGGCCTCCCACACACTCCTCCTGAGCATCCTAGTCCTCCTGGCCTCCCAGCTATCTCTGAGCTTATGTAGCCAGTCGGTGGCCGCTCCAACGCCTGCACACTCCCACTGACCCCAGCGCCGTTCCGCATACGAGCTGTTCAAAGTGAAGGAGAAGTACAAAGGTATTGCCGACGAGTTGGACACTGCCTTCGCCGCGCTGTCGGGATACTACAGCGGCACACGCATTCTCGAGTCGGGCGGCAGTGGGGCGTACACTTTGTGCCATTTTGCCCTAGTTGTCTCCTGTCCGATTCGCTCTAACCCTTTTTTACGGTCCAGATAAATTTATAGAGTAAATGTTGGCAAATTAAGCAAAGAGTAAACCGAATTTGCAGAAAAATTAAATGGGGCAGGTTGGGAACCTCAAATCTGCGTCAAAATTATTCAGGTTTTCCCCATCAATAATTACCTTCCGCCGCCCTTGCCGGCTCAGGGTCAGGATTTAAGGGGGAGGAGGCATTTTTTCAGTCCATTTCTTTCCAGACATTGCTTTAGGCTTAGCGTTAAAATTTATCATTTCAAGGATACCCCTCCTCTCCCTGCTCGGCCACCTGTGCAACCTTTCACCCTGGGTAAGTGATGAGGTGCATTCAATAAATGTAATGCGGTGCAGTCTTTCACTCAGGACATGTTGTGCAGCGATGCCTATCACTTAGGTACAGCCGGTTCCACACTGATTGGTAGGTATTAGTGTCAGTTGTTTTAAGAAATATCTTAAAAACGATTACACTTCTCACAAAAGGTTGTGTCTCTAGTATTGTATTTTGACGAGCTCTTTAAATGAGGGCCCCTGGGAACTGCAGGAGAAGTCATTTTGGAAAATTGTGAGCAAAGAATATTTCCGCTGATCGGGATGATTTTCTGTGTCTTTTCTCAATTACTTCCGAATTTTGGACCCGATGAATTATTTCTGCACGTCAGTTCATGCATCCAGTTAAAACGCAGTATGTGAGGCAGCAACGGTGTCGGCAGGAAACATCACTTGAGAGATATTTCGCAAAAACGACGGTGGCATAATACCTACCAATCAGTATGGAACCGGCTGTACATACATAATGCGGCACGTGGTGTCATTAAAGAGAATGTGGCACCTTGATAACGTGATTTTAACTGAGATAGCCAAGTTGTAAAGCAAGTCGGAAGATCCGGTACTCAATATATCATTTGTCTTGGAACTCGAGATTTCCGTAGAAAAAAACTAAAACCTACCTGCAATGTACCCTTAGCAGCAGGCCATAGGCGGATCCAGGATTGCTGATCGGAGGGGGCACCTTCCCGGGGGGGGCGCCATCCGGACCAGGGGGCGCCACTTATGACCGGCAAAACCTATCAGGTGGGCGCCAAATCCTATCGGTGGGCGCCGACTTTCGTATCCCGGGGGGGTGGTGGGAAGCGACATTTCAGGGGGTGCCATCGACCTTTCAGGGGGCGCCAAGGGTCGATCGGGGGGGAGCACGTGCCCCCCTTGCCCCCTGGATCCGCCTATGCAGCAGGCCACAGTTGTCATGGCTGTTGGTGTGACGACATATGCGCTGTCATCACGGTGAGTATCAGCCAATCGAAGCCCTTGAAGCGTTTCGAGTATGGTAGTGGTTGCCAGATCATGACATCTTACACAGGCAGATATTCATTTATTTCCCTAGAGGAGTATTTGAAAAAGAGAAATATTGAGCTTATTATACAGTTTTCAGAGAAATCATGAGTGGTTTTATTATTTTCGGCCAAAAGTACGCCTAATTACACTAAATTCCAGGATTCGACCAAGGTGCCACATTCCCTTTAAAGGGAGATACGCGAGAAAAATTTTATTGGCTAGATCAAAAGGTCACAAAAAGTTGTTTCAGAAGTCCTATTCTCATTTTTGCGAATTCAGCCTGCAAATGCCTAAAATTGCTCTCAAAGTCAACATTTCTAGGCGACTTTACGGTACACCTCATATCGGTGTATATGACGTACACACGGCTAAGGCTATCAATTTCTCTAAGAATTAGGTAATATCTATCCTAAACAGTTATGTAGAACTTTGGACTACTACAGAAAAAAATTACTTTAGAAAAACAAAATTCCAAAACTCTTTTGGAACAGAAATATAGGGCTTAAAAGAAATCACAATTAACCAATCAGAAGCCTAGGAATTCTCAAACCGGGGTCACGTGACCTATCTGACGAAAAAGTTTTGTCATCCTGGGGCTGAAGCAGAAAATGACTCAAGACCCGAGGTACGAAACCGCTGAAGACCTGAGTAATTATGTTTATCCGTTTCTTGGGCAAACTAATTCATTTTGTAGTTTTTTAAAGCTTTTTAAAATTAATTCAAATATAAATACAGGAGAACAGACATTTGTATTACAAAAAAACATTGCTTTTCAACTTTAAATAGTTTTCGAAAAGTAAGTGATGGGTGAAGCTTTCAGCATTTTATCGGAACTGTTAACCTATTTCGATAATAAGTGAGTTGCCTCCCAAACTTTTGCCGAAGATGCAAAAGTAATTGATATTTTCGTAATCAGGATTTTTCAAATAGCAAGAAACCACAATAATATTTTTTTCGCGTATCTCCCATTAAGGATTTGTATCGCGGTACAGCACAGCGCTCAAGATAACTGCGGTGCAGTCTAGTAATCAGAGCGGGGTGCGGCGCAGTCTATAACTCAGGAGATGTAGGGCGGAGCAGTCTGTCGCTACGGAACTAAGTGATTTGCACATGATCCATAAAACAAGCTGTGCGGCACAGTCGAAACACTGGGGAAGTTATGGTGCGCAGTCGGTAACCCAGGACTTAGGGAGCGATATAGCCGTCCGGGGCCAGAGGTGATGCGGTGCAGTCTATATCCCTGTACCCCCAGGACTTACGGAGGGGTGTCGCCGTCCGGGGCCAGAAGTGATGCGGTGCAGTCTATATCCCTGTACCCCCAGGACTTACGGAGGGGCGTCGCCGTCCGGGGCCAGAAGTTATGCGGTGCAGTCTATATCCCTGTACCCCCAGGACTTACGGAGGGGTGTCGCCGTCCGGGGCCAGAAGTGATGCGGTGCAGTCTATATCCCTGTACCACCAGGACTTACGGAGGGGCGTCGCCGTCCGGGGCCAGAAGTTATGCGGTGCAGTCTATATCCCTGTACCCCCAGGACTTACGGAGGGGCGTCGCCGTCCGGGGCCAGAAGTTATGCGGTGCAGTCTATATCCCTGTACCCCCAGGACCTAGGGAGGGGCGTCGCCGTCCGGGGCCAGAAGTTA
The DNA here is from genome assembly GCA_034440635.1 of Lepas anatifera. Classification (NCBI taxonomy): domain Eukaryota; kingdom Metazoa; phylum Arthropoda; class Thecostraca; family Lepadidae; genus Lepas; species Lepas anatifera. The sequence goes on from JAOTON010000204.1 coordinate 698,244, forward strand.
TGCGGTGCAGTCTATATCCCTGTACCCCCAGGACTTACGGAGGGGTGTCGCCGTCCGGGGCCAGAAGTGATGCGGTGCAGTCTATATCCCTGTACCCCCAGGACTTACGGAGGGTGTCGCCGTCCGGGGCCAGAAGTGATGCGGTGCAGTCTATATCCCTGTACCCCCAGGACTTACGGAGGGGCGTCGCCGTCCGGGGCCAGAAGTTATGCGGTGCAGTCTATATCCCTGTACCCCCAGGACTTACGGAGGGGCGTCGCCGTCCGGGGCCAGAAGTTATGCGGTGCAGTCTATATCCCTGTACCCCCAGGACTTACGGAGGGTGTCGCCGTCCGGGGCCAGAAGTGATGCGGTGCAGTCTATATCCCTGTACCCCCAGGACTTACGGAGGGGTGTCGCCGTCCGGGGCCAGAAGTGATGCGGTGCAGTCTATATCCCTGTACCCCCAGGACTTACGGAGGGGTGTCGCCGTCCGGGGCCAGAAGTGATGCGGTGCAGTCTATATCCCTGTACCCCCAGGACTTACGGAGGGGTGTTGCCGTCCGGGGCCAGAAGTGATGCGGTGCAGTCTATATCCATATATCCCCAGGACTTACGGAGGGGTGTCGCCGTCCGGGGACAGAAGTGATGCGGTGCAGTCTATATCCATATATCCCCAGGACTTACGGAGGGGTGTCGCCGTCCGGGGACAGAAGTGATGCGGTGCAGTCTATATCCATATATCCCCAGGACTTACGGAGGGGTGTCGCCGTCCGGGGCCAGAAGTGATGCGGTGCAGTCTATATTTCTGTACCCCCAGGACTTACGGAGGGGTGTCGCCGTCCGGGGTCAGAAGTGATGTAATGCAGTATGCATCACTATACTTCAGAACTGTAGAGAGAGAGAGAGAGAGAGGAGGGGTGCAGCTTGAAATATTTACTTTAAGTGCAGTTACTAGTGTTTTTTTAAGGCGGTGTGAACAGCATTGAGCTAAATTAAGCTGAGAAACCCATGTTCCAAACATTACCATTAAGGCCAGTCAAAAGTTCACTGTCCTTACAGGACATTTTTGGTCTTAGGGCACACCAACAGCATTACATGACACATGACATGACATGACATGACATGACACAGGATTACATGACACCACGACTGTGTTTACACTCCAGTTTTTTGTCTTAAAGATGTGTATTTCTGCCTCATTCTCATGTGTGCCTGTGCCTGTGATAAATGTTTTCTAAAAGCATAGATATGTTGATAAAACTCTTAACAAACCTCGACAGATTGTTAGGAAAAGCAGCAAAAAGATCATCAAAATTCCCAATAAAAATTGAGAAAATTACTTTTAAAGTAGAATTGCCGGTAAATATACTACCCATCGTCAGAACTATCCAAGCTTACCACCTCGAAAACGCTGTCAGTGTTTTTTTATTTAGAATCTACCTACTAGGTGTTGCATGTGCTTTTGATATGACCAATGCTTAGTATACTCATTGACCTTTCATTTTCCTAGATTTGGAGGTGGTGCGGTGCATGGTTCTAATTTAGCACACAGATTCGGCCCAGGCGCTGCACTGGCATTCGTACTGAGCCACCCTGTGACGTCAGAGTCTGCCTGGTGACGTCACATGACGTTGGCAGTGCAGTGATTGTCTCTGCGGTGGAAACTGGCGTTACATGTCACAGATACAGAGACAGAAAGAGATCTGACATAGAGCCGAACGAAGGATTCCTGAGCCAGTGAGAGGTTCCAAATGATGGGTGCTGATTCATCTGCATAATTATACAGATGAATATAGAATAACTTAAGAGATTAGCTACATTCTATATCAGTTCAGTACTACATATTATATTAGTTTATTATTCAATGAGACCTGAACCCCAGTCGCACTACTCTTTGTAGTTTTGATTTTACGTCCAGGGGTCAACACAGCTCTGAGTCACTCAGTTTGGGCAATTTAACCTCTGAGGCATCCCATATGAACTGGAATCATATCAAACTCTGAAAACATAACAAAGGTAACCGGACGGGTAAAAGGTAGACGATTGTCTTCTGAATCTCTAGTAGAGGTGGTGTAGGTGCCAAAGTCGAATCCAGGATTTCTCATCGGGAGAATAGGGAACATGGTGGGGAGCGGGGGGTGCCATTCGGGCCAGGGGGCACCACTTTTGAATGGTAAAAACCATCAGATGGGTGCCAAATCCTGTTGCATGGGTGCCGATGCACGTATCTGACTATAGGTCATGCCATTCTATTTTTCGGCCTAGTATGGTCATGACATACATCATTCGATTTGCCGTAACTGGAGGAATTGAATGTGGCCTAGGATTTGACATTTCAGTCCGACGCTAGAGCCAAAAATGCAATATGTAGCATTCACGGTCTTGTCATGACCTCAATATTGACCTGAGGAAAAACATGAACGATATAGTTTTTTATATAATTTTTCATGAGCTATCCACTGGCGGTCACGTTTTTTGCTATCCCGCATAGCAGCCGAGCTGTTAATATATCTATCAATTGAATACAGGAAACTGACTGGTCCACCGTCAGTCAAAGGAAGCCGAGTCATCCTATCTTGCTCAGTCATCATTGGGCTGCAGAAGAGCCCTAATGATCAGACATGCTGAGGGAAGGGAAAAGACTCCAACTAGGCGACGACCGGGGGAAGGGGCAAGGGGCAGAGGTCAGAAAAATAATAGCTTCTCAAACAAAGATGAATTTTTACTCCGAGATGAACGAATTTGTCTGATAAGATCATAACTTGTGGAGCCAAACCCGAGAGGAAATGACTTTCCCCACCACACGGTACCGCTCCAGCAGCAGGCCAGGCACCGCTCCTGCGATCGAAGATGTACACACCAAGCTCGGCAGTCTTTGTTCTATTGCTAGCACACAATTTCTCACTTTGCAGTGATCCAACATACCACTTGTGTGTTTTTCTCCCTGCCGTCGATTGCGTACACACCTAGTAATATTTTGCGAGGTTATATTTTAGACAACATTAACAAAGAGCTTGTTTACTACGAGAAATATATAAAAAGATGTTTCTTGTAATTTTTTCGAAATGTGAGGCTAGAAACCAGATTGGGTCAGCAATCTAAGGCTAAGGGAACCGCATGTTGCGTTCTTAATCGTAGTCGAGGGCGCAATAGTTCGCCTAAAAATCACCAAGAATTTCCGATTCTAGTGCATCCAGATTCAATTGTAGGGGACTGTGCTCGATTGTGATGTCGTGCGTTTAGAGAACTCATTTGCATATCAATGGGTACCAACATCAGTCTTGAAGAAACGGAACAGACCCCGATGCAGAGAGGTAATGCTCTGGTTTCCCCGAGATCCTTTCCAAATATATCGGCAAGATCAGACTTTTTCTGGAGTATGGTGAAGGGCGCAGTGAATGGTTCCAAATTTTGAAAACGTCTCTGGGATCCGTAACAGAGCAGCTTACCTGCAAGGAACCGTCCATAAACAGCGTAACGCATATTTGGTCATTTTCCCCTCGTCCATGTAAAGCTTTTGACTCCATGTGTAATGCTCGGTGACGCTGTGACTGACCCTCCATCACTTTGTGTTACGTAATTCATGGAAGACTCCAACCAAGTTAAGAACACTTGCATGCATCTACTGTAATAAGCGAAAGGAACGTCTACAAGAATATACTGAGTGCAGGAGTTGCCACGGGTCGCTCCCGTGGTTCGTCAAATGAGACGAGAGATCCTCTCATCCTTTCACTCCCACCCCTGTGATACACATGCCAAAGATCAGGGTTGTTAGAATTGTTTTACTGGGGTACGAACTCAGCCTGGCGATAATGAGAGTGGGAAGGGGAGTGGTGGCAGATGAGGGGTCAAACACTTTCCGACAGAACACTATCGATGCGGTTCACCTGCGTTCGATCTACCAGCATGTTTTCAATCCATATTAGCAAGCGCGAGAGAAGGGTAAGATAACCGGAGGAGTGCCAGAATGTTTGGCGGTGCAGACATCCCCTGGTTCACCGCAAGCGGAGGAGGGGGCTGTTCCCCCTACTCCCATGCTTTTGATGCCCGTGCCAACGATGTTAACTATTGAGCATATTCTTGTCTAATCGCGATTTTTTGTAGTCACGCAATATGTTTTGCATGTGCATGTTTGCATTCTACCCGTCTGACGACGTTCCTTTCGCCCTGCCACTGATACCTGTGTGTGGGTGTATGTGTACTTTGAGGCTTTACGACATACCCACTGCTGAGGTCATGTGACGTCTCAAACCCTCACCTTGCTGGGCCGGTGCTGCGAGGATCGGGAAAAGTTATTTAGAACGCTATCCCGGGATTTGAACCCGAGTCCTAAGCAAGGAACACGCACGTGCTCCCTTGGCGCTACCACATCCCCACTAATCACTGTGCAAATAAATATTCTGACATCCTGTTCAGTTTCAACAGCTATCATGTATCCTGTCCAGTTTGATAAGGAGACCGGTGGTTGCCACAGCCGGCTGGCCAGCGCCGGCGGTGGTGCGGGCCGCCGCTGGCACCGCCGCCGGCGATGCCGCAGAGCGTGACGTCACCGGCTCAGGTGACGGCCGCCGGTGGCGCTGCCAGCTGGGCCGCCCGCTGCCTGCCGCACATTCCTGCCGCTGCACCCGCCGCGGCGCCACCTGAGCGCCTGGCCTCCCTCAACCCGTGCGACAGCACACCGTCTTAGTTCGTCTTAACAGACTGTTGTCTCTTCCTGTCCGGGTCGGTTCCGAGCCCCCGCCTTGTTGTAGTGGAAGTTGAAGACGATGCTGGTCGGATGCAGCGGCAGCGGCTCGGGTACATGCAGGAGCGACTGCCGACTCTGAGCGACGCCGCAGATCACTCTACAGGGCTGGGGAGATGACACAGCACACGGGGAAGGAACAGCAGATTCGGCGAGGGCCAGAGCGGAAACATGGGCGAATGCCCGGCTATGGGAAGCCCGCAGGCTGACCCGGCTCCCCAAGAAGGCTCCACAGAGCAGGCCAAAGCGATTGGGTAGAATGTTTGTAAGCATCCATGTTGGCATCTTTGAGGCGGTACCAGCTGGAGTACTGACTTGGCGTATTTCACCTCATAAATTACAAGCGCTATTTGCTGAATGTTAGGTGCCTTTGAGAAATGGAAAACGGACCCACTTCATGCTGACAGCAGAGAAAGCGACAGCATAGCAATAAGAGATCAGCACGATACGAAGTTCAAATGAATCACCGAGCCATCGGCAGATGGGATCAGGCTGTCAAAAACCTCAAGTAATTTTTGTCTGAGACATAAGTATGAATTCTCACTTCTGGATGATAATTAACGTCTTTATAAAATGATTGAACTCGGATTGAAACTCTTTGTTTGCAAAAGAACTGACTGAGATTGCTAATGGAAACATCAGGCGGCACGGATTATATTTGAATTTCCTTAGCCGCGACGCACTCTCACAGCAATAAGGAGCTTCCACTGACGTAGACGAGAGCGATACGTTATACCTGTCACCCAAAAATGCAGACTGCGAGTGGAGGTCAGGTTTTGGCTCAGGAAAGTGGCTGGTAGTTATTGCGTCAGCTCTCCAGTGCGTGGTGGAGGCCCGCAGAGCACTCCTGCAGACTTGCACCAACTAAGTCGGAGCCAGGGCCGTCGTCACAGGGCGTCAGGGGAGGACCGTCCATCGGCCCTGAAGAAGTGAGGGGCTGCTTCCCCATTTGCTAATGTCATCGTCCAAAGCATAGGTTTCCAACAAAAAATCAAATGAAAACAATCAACTGACATCAAACAGTTGTTAAAAACAACACAAATTGTCGTTTTATATCAGCCCTGTATGACGCAATCAGACAGCTGAGCTATCGGCTCTGGCCTACTTAGTGTTACCTATTCCTGGTGTGCATTTTGTCAGCAATATCGATATAACTAGGAAGGTGTAAGTTGGATGTGTGATCTGCCCAGCGCACATCCTGGGGTATGGGTGGCGCAGTCGGGATCAAGTCCAGACAGAAGCAAGATTTGACGCCTTTCCCTAGTCTAATTCATTCCCTCCCCATCGACGCTGGCTACCCTTGTGGTTGGAGCGTGGGAGACGCAAACGCAAAAAAGACATAACTTACCAGAGCAGAGACAACAATATTAATTAACTTTGGTATACTTTGTTACTTATATAGTTATTGTAGCTTTGGTCTGAACATTTACTGCCCAGCTTCACACCCGTGCTTTCTTTGGCATGCATACCTAGCTCATACAGACCATGCTATCGTGTGATGTCTAGTAATCGCTTGTTGGTGGAGCACGCTTCCTTTTGATTCCGTGAGTTGCATGCTATCGATTTGGTCTCAGTTTTGCACTCACAGCAGCGGTCCCCACGTTGCTGGACTGACATTTTTCCCGGCACCCTGGATTATCCTATACGGCTCAGCTGTTCCGCTGTCTTGTGATGTCCTTGTCTGTGATGATGTTTCGCGACGTGGTTATACACGGGACTGGTCTTTGTTGGACAATGCTTCCTCGTGGGAATGACCTGAACCTTAAAAGCATGATAAAGGTGGAAAACAGCAAAAGAGCTAGAACAACTAAAATTCACCAAAAGGCTTACTCTTCGAATAAAGAAGATTACAGCGATGTTAAAACTGGGTTAAAACTGTTCCTAAAACTAAGAGACTTCATGATTATACAGCAATGTAAAAAGTAAACAAATCCAAAAATGAATGTGATCTAAAGGAAACAAACCCTTAAAAACAAAACAAAAACTGACACTAAGAATAAAAAGTGAGCTAAAAAAATAGAGGCGTAGGAAGAGCTAGAAGCCAAGTTTTCTCTTTATTTTTAAATAATATTTTTGTTGCATATTTTACCTTTGGAATCGAAGTATTGCCACAGTGTTTTGCTTTTCAATGATTTTCAGTCTTTTGTTTTCCTCGTTTTAATTCATATGCAATGTCTCATTTATTTTTACGTTTGAAACTATTTAGCTGATGTTGATTTGTACAAGTCATTTAATTTTAGCAGAGATTTGAGCCTCGTTTCAGCGGGGTTTTAATACTTTTTCGTTTGAAGGGCAGGTTGTTTGAGAGTTGTGGCTGTCTTAGCTCCATGGGTGTATGAACGTGCAAAAAGCTGGAGGAGAATGTACATATTCAAGTAATTTCTTTTCAGTAAATTTCTTTGTTTAATGGTCAAGAATCTTGAATATTGGGTGTCATGGTTTCCCTGGTCTCCCAGT